>CM017908.1:14267388-15467388 GCA_008369825.1 Triplophysa tibetana
GTCGCAGGCACGCACACACCGCATGTCATTCTGTATTATCTGCAGGCTGACACACAGTGGGCGAGTGTGTTCTGCGCATTTAGATGCTCAGGAGAAGAGAATCGAAGGAAAGACAATGAGGTTGGCAGGGTGGTTGAAGACTGGCTCATTTCTCGCTGTGGAAGTGACACGCGTAGTCCAGATACCCTCTGTTATTCTAAAAAAGGCCCTGTTCTGCTTTATTCACGAATATCACCACCCACCACATTTCAGATGCCGAATCTCCACCATTCACCCGTCTCACCCACGACATCCCGGCGTACGAAAGGTCCGCTCGCTGCTTGATTTAGAGGGGCTGATTAAAAGTGAGACGGCGCCTTGGATAAAATTAATTCATTTTGAACCGTGCAAAATTTGCAAATGTGCTCCGAAAATTGCTTCCCCTGCCGGAAGGGATTGTTTCGTGTGGACCCGTTTTGGTCATCCCCCATCTCACAGCTTTCAAAAAATCCTCCCCTTTAAACACGGGTGTGGGGCTTGAATCAAGCTGTCCTGGTTTATTCCTCTAGCAATCACTCCTCTCGTTGTTCCAGCGCCAACACATCAGCACAGTGATTTGGGAGGGATTTCTGACCTTGGCCCTTACATATCACTAATTAGACCCCTTGTTAGTCCTGCAGCGTAAGCCAACAGCACCTGCTCCTTTGGACAACACTGAGGGGATTCCTGCATGAATAGTAGCTGGACTCAATTCTAGATTCCCAACTCGGCCCGTTCCCCAGTGACTTACTGCATATGATCTATAGCCCGAGGTCTTGCGAATGGCAACCCTTTTGTTTGTGGTTTCGAGCTGTGCATCGTAAAGCCTCGATGAAGTTGTTTTGTTGTGTATGGGTGAATCTGGCTGTCGTGGATCTGAATACAGCAAATAATAAAATAATGTTGTTATCACGTGTGTTTGCTCCAGGTAATGCAGGTGGTAAAAGAGCAAATCACTCGCGCTCTCACGGTCAAGCCTAACTCTCTGGATCAGTTCAAGAGTCGTCTGCAGAATCTGAGCTACACGGAGATCCTCAAACTGCGCCAGTCGGAAAGGATGAACCAGGAAGACTTCCAGTCCCGCCCCATTCTGTGAGTCGCATGCATCTGTTTGTGTGTGAAGACCACCATTTATATGACATATATATAGAGTCGGCTATGATGACATCATTTGTTCATTCAACAAATTACTGAATTATCATTTAATCTGGGAAGCATTAAATATTGTCTTCTAGGTTGATATAAAATTGTCTTCTTTTGTGGATTCTGTTTTTTGAGGATTCCTTTGGTGTGTTTGTTAATATAACTTCAAAACTTTAAATAAAATACACACAAAAAACTTGGCTGTATAAGAACATTCTGGTCTATACACGTAACATTAAATTGCATATGTTGGGGATATTGCTCAAAATGTCACGTTTTATCAGTCTTAAATACAGTATAACATGGAATCTAAAAATGGCAGATATTTCAGTCTGTTCTTGGTTTGCATAAAGCGCAATCCCTAACAAAATTAAACATGTAAATAAAATAAGAGAAATCTATACCTGACACAAAGAGAATATTGCTTCTCTTCTTGTTACCTTGTATCTCCATATTTTGTTGTTTTTATTTTTGGCCATAAATGATTATTAGTCACTCGTTATGTTTTTATGTCTTTAGGTTTTGCAAATATCTTAAAAAGTGCTTGTCAACACAGTATTTGATCATTTAAAAAGTAAAATATATATATATCCTTACAACAGTGAATTTGGACATCCAAGGTTTTGTAAGGACAATGGCGATATGTAACATGCATTAATTATTTTATGTCTTAAGTTGTGTGAACCCTAATGTGTGTTTTATTTGTGTCATTTTTTGCAGGGAGCTTAGGGAGAAAATCCAGCCAGAGATCATGGAGCTGATCAAACAGCAACGCCTCAATCGCTTGTGTGAGGGCACCGCCTTCAGGAAGATCAGCAGCCGAAGGAGACAGGGTACGACACGCATACAAACTTGAACATAACCCTTTATTACCAATAAAGATCCGTAGATACATTTCATAAAGATTCCCAATCGTTTGAGACTACCATACTGACCAAACCAGCTGTGACAAGGAACACTTTTTGTGACCCACATGTTTTTTGTTTCGGTGGCATTGTACCCCCATGCTTTTCAGCTGTAGCGAGCAAACTAAACCTCACCAAATATGTTGTGATTTTGTTGCGCCACAAAACATTTATCTGTTTGAAACATGGTACAGACCTTTTCTTCTCCAAAATGTGCTGAACTGCTTTAAACACACCTACTCTTGGAGTATTTTGAATGAATGAATGAATAATTTATATAGCGCTTTATTGTGTATTGCTGTACACCCAAAGCGAGTTTACAGTCATATGAGGGGGTCTCTCCTCACCCACCACCGGTGCGCAGCATCCACTTGAATGATGTGACGCCAGCCACAGTACAACGGCACACCAGCTATCGGTGGAGAGGAGACAGAGAGATACAGCCAATTTCAGTGGGTGGGGAATATTACAAGGCCACGATTGACAAGGGCCATTGAAGGGAATCTAGCCAGGACACCGGGGTTGCACCACTAATCTTTTACGAGAAGTGCCATGGGATTTTTAATAACCACATGGAATCAGGACCTAGGGTTAACATCCGAAGGACAAGACGTTAAACCGATACAGGAATCTAGAAAAGTTTCCTTTGCTGTTAAAGGAATGGTTCACACAAACATAATAATTAATCGCATCAAAACCTGTATATGATTTTTCGTCTGAGAACACTGTGGCCATACAGTGGAAGTCAATGTGGTCTGATATAGTTTGATTAATAACATTCTTCAAAATATCTTCTTTTGTGTTCTGCAGCAGAAAAAAAGTCAAACAGGTTTGAAACTACATGAGTAAATGATGAAAGAATTTTCATTTTTGGGTGAACTATCCCTTTAAGAGTCTGAAATTGACCTACTACAATAATTTAGTTGTGCTTTTATAGGTGACCTCTATAGAGTTCATTGTATTTCAAACATTTTTAAGCCACTTCTCTGAACAAAGAAATTATCCATTTGTGTCCCAGCTTTCATCCTCTCTTAAACGCACTCTTAAATTTTCATGAATGCGATTATTAAACTGACAGAATGATTTAGCAAGTGTGAAAAATAGCCTTGTCCATCGCTGAGAGAGAGAAAGTACGGGGCCAATTTCAAACAAGCGCTGAGTGGTGGGAGTGATAAAGCTTACGGCGCAGATCAGAGACTTGAAGGATGGTGGAATGTAATATAGGCTTTTACGGCGGCTGGCTGAAGAGGAGGCCTGTCTACTGAGCTCAGAGGGAGGTCTTATCAGTTAGCCTGGATAATTTAACACACTTCACACTTCGACAGGATTAGATCATTCTCACACTAGACACCTTGTCTGTCTCTTGCCATGCATCCGTCTGCCAGTCTCTCTCTTACTCGTTCTTTCATGCTTTCTCCTTTTCCTGCGCCCCTCCAGATCTCTGTTCATTCTCACTTTTTCCTCTGGCTTTCATGAATTTTCACACTTTAACTGTTTGGTTGCGCATCTATTGTTACACGCCTCATTTAAGTGAAAGAAATTGTTCACATTACTTCGCAATCAAGAATTTCATCTGCCAGAAGCTGGTTGCATTAAATGTGACTTACATGACACCATCTTGTAATGTGACTGATGTAAGAAATGTGCAATCAGACTGCATTAAGAGTGAACTTTTGGAACATGAAATCAAACAACTGTTAACTTTGTACAAATCCACATTTATTCTAATTGAGGAGTGATTTGGGTCCTCCATATTTCTTTCCTCATATAGATTTTTGTATATAATTTGTATGTATTCATGTTTATCCAATAAAACCCTAAAACTCATAGTTCACCCAAAAATGAAAATTCTCTTATAATTTATTCACCCTCTTTTCATTTCAAACCTGTATGACTGCATATTTTCCAGAGAACACAAAAGGAGGTATTTTGAAGAATGTTGGTAACTGGCAACCATTCACTTGCTTTGGTTTTGTGTTAATACAATAGAAGTTTTATTGGGTGAAGCGCTGTTCTGTTACCAACATTCTTCAGAAGAAAGAAAGTTATACAGGTTTGAAATGACAAGAGGGTGAATAAATGATGATTTTTGGGTGAATTATCACTTTAAGTTAAGCACCAAACCCAACAAAATACAGATATCTTAAATCTCAAGATAACACAATGTCAGATGATTGCTTTAGACTGTGCCCTTTATTCTCCGAAAGCTTTTAGGGCTCACTCGTAAATGGAAGCAAATGCACCTGTGGCTTTTCCCTGTGACAGGTGCTACATTGACATTTGTATTCCCTATTGTTCCCCCAAAGCAGAGCTCTCTCCTCGTGACTTACAAAATGAGCAGTCCGGTTCTTACCCAGAGGTCGTCTGAGGCCTGAGCATTCAGAATGATGCTTAAATTATTAAAAAAAAAAATTATTAACTTTTTGTTCTTACATTTACAATAGCGACTAAAATGTTTATGAATACCTGCTCCATACAGCATTCAAATAACATTCATTGTGCTCCTCATAACTTTCTCCATAAATTATCTCTTGACCATACTGTCCTGTCATCTCTTAGCACGTAAACTCAGCAAAGCTGCTCTACGGCACGCATTTAAACCATTCTGCACATATCTGTTCTGACAACTCCGAATGGCCTCACAGATAGTAGTTGGCTGCAACATCCGCTAGTTGTTCATCGCACATTCATAGTGGTGGATAAACACCCTATTGAGCTGGTTTGTTGGTAAGCTGACTGTATTGAAAGCAAACCATGATCGAGCTGTTTACGGCACACTTCTTATGCCTCAGGGTATGCATACGAGCAGACTGAGAAATGCAGTACGCTTTCCCGTTCCTTAATGTTTCCATTTTGCTCGTCCTAGCAATTAGGATCTCGAAGAGACGAGTGCCAGTAATGGTCATCCAAGCACAGAAAGTGCCAGAAAGTTGGAGCGACATCTTGCCAGTCATGGCTTAACACAACCAGCAACGAAAAGCCACTAAGTACTTATACCAATGCTCTTGCTCCTGAATATGCAAAGTTTTCAACGAAAGGGCTGTTTCTACAGTCTGATTTTGATGTTTATTTAAGGTGGTTGTAGAGGTCACATTATTTAAATGTTTTACTTGATCGACTGATTTTTTTAATCTTCCATTTTGACGGATCGAACAGTGATTGTTTTGTAACTATTGCATCTCTGTTTGAAACAAAAAATTGCAGGTTACCTTATTAGCTTAACACGGGTTGAAAAAAAATCGTCAAACTTACATTTCCCGCAAAATCGTACCCAACAGCTTAACCTATGACATCATTATATGCTTACTGTTGTGAATCAGGGTAAGGTAAAGAATCTGTTTTCTATAGTTTTTATGTACTTGCTCAATAACAGATTTTAAATTTTTTTAATGTACAATTTACAGCTTTAATAGGTTTAGTTCAGCACAATAGATGTCATACTAGACTTGAAGATAACTTGTCTCTTCTGCTTCTTCACAGATAAGTTCTGGTACTGTCGATTGTCACCCAATCATAAAGTCCTGCACTACAGTGATCTGGAGGAGAACCCTCAAGGAGAGGTACCCTACGATTCCCTGCAGGACAAACGTGAGTACAGAAGCAGTTTCACTTTATAAAGATGATAATAAGGTGACCGTGCCCGTTCTTATTAATCATTCTTGTTCCCTGTGACAGTTCCTGTGGCCGATATCAAAGCTGTTGTCACTGGTAAAGACTGTCCGCACATGAAAGAAAAGGGAGCTCTGAAGCAGAACAAGGTGAGTCCTTTGGTGTGTGCTTGGCAATGGAGAGCAAAAATGCTCTTGAATATCAAGAGATCAAATTTTCCTTTGATGCGTTGGTGGGCGGCTTAGTGACAAAGGCTGCATTAGTTATGCCTCGTAGCTCTGTGAGTAATGATACATCAGCTCACTTCAGTTTCAAAGTCACCCATTCTTATGCCCACAGAACAAAGAAGGCAATGTCAAATTTATGCGACAACTGTAAAAAAAACTCACTGTTGACAGGACGGGATATTGAGTCGGGGTACTGTCTGTGGAACTTTCAAACAGTCGCGGTCCCCTTGGTCGGGATATTCAGATAACATAACGTGTGTCAATGTTGCTTTGATGGACATTTTTATTACTTTTAGTGGCAGGATAAGATTGTTCTTGGGAGGAATTTGACTTGGGAAATCATGTGCACAAGTGTTCAGAATCTCATCACTGTACGTCTTGAAGATGCTGTGGGCAGGGTGTGAGGGGTCAATTGTGTTTTTCTATGATCTCTTTTTGGATGTGATTTTGTAGACTTTGATGGAGAATAACTCTCATCTAATGATCCTTCATTTTATGATGCATCATGCTTTGTATATTAGTGGAACCAAACCACACTTTTGGAGAGAATGGACGTTCGACGTAAAGGATTCTTCTTTCTTGATGATAAAGTTCATGTTGCTGTTGCATTTAAAATGTGCGACTCGCCGGTTCCACGTCTGGTGTGCCCCCTTTAGTCAGATATAAAGGGGTCCTGGATGTGAATTTACTCCCACTAAGCTGATTGTAAAAATACGTAGATAGCCTCACACACTGTTTCCTGTTCATCTAAAAGTCAGTGATATACCAACAGATGAAGCCCAGCACTGCCAGTGTAGACAGCTTGCTTTGTAGAAGTAGTTGCAAATTAACAAAAAAAGAATGGCTCTTATTTATTTTGGAGCTTTATTTTTAGCTGCATGAGTAATTGGCTTTGTGGGCAAAATGAAGGGGGTCTTTTTAATCAGTGGGCTATAAACAGACCAGCGTGTCTACGGTGCATTCGTATAATATGGTTATAAACCTTTTGAATATGTCATAGATTTACAAAGCGTTGTCTTTTGAGAGATTTTTTAGGATTCGTCGAAGTTGTTCAAACTGCGTGTTAGCCAGTCTCATTTTGCGGTGCATTCGGATACCTCCCATGACAGCTAGCCCAAAAACATCCACATGTATTTTCCCTTTAACGTTGAGTCTGTGAAATTGAAGTATCTTGTTACGGTAAAACATTGATGCACTACCTGCTTAGATCGTCTCACCGCCATCCCAGCAGGGGAGACCAATATACGTACACACCAACACACACATGCAAGATCGAACCATCTGCTGTTGTAATATGTTCGGAAAAGATCTGCAAAAGTCAAGCAGTAGGAGGTACACAAACACAGCAGCCCCATTAGCATTTGACAGACGGTGTCAATTTTGTGTCCTTTAGGAGGTCCTGGAGCTGGCTTTCTCTGTCCTCTACGAGTCTGATGAGTATCTGAACTTCATTGCCCCTGACAAGCACGAGGTGAGCGACTGCCAAAATCAAACGAAAAAGTGGAACTGTTGTATCTCAATAGTGTGATTCAAACTGTGTCCTCTGGTTGTTTTTCAGTACTGCGTGTGGACAGATGGGCTGAATGCACTGCTGGGGAAGGAGATGTCCAGCGAGTTCACTCGCTCAGACATGGACACTCTGCTTAACATGGAGATGAAGCTCCGCCTCCTCGACTTGGAAAACATCCAAATCCCTGACGTTCCTCCCCCTATACCCAAAGAGCCAACTAATTATGACTTTGTTTATGACTGTAACTAATATCCCTTCACTGGACTTATTTTTTTGTAAAAGCATACTGGAAGATAAACTTTTAAAAAAGGACGCGTTTTTCTTGCGCCTCATCACAATGGATTTCCTGAAGTTAATAGACTAGGCTTGCGAGGCCTATGAAACATCTGGTCTGGTTGAAGAACTGCAAACTGGCCCTCAGGTCCTAAAGCACTCTAGCACTATCACGGTCATCTCATCTATTTCTTCAAACGGTTACATTTGTCAAACAGTCAACCTGCTCTGGCTAAAATTGCTATTTGTTGAACGAAATTTGTCTTATGTTATATCCAGGCTGTTCGGGGTGTGATGCTCCATGTTGAATGTATGCAACCCTGCTTCCGGCGATCTGCCCCTCCTTCAGTTTATTAGAATAGAAATCTGCTTCTCGTTAAATTTCAAGTGAACTTCCAGATTTTGAGTCGAGTCTGAACTCTGCAGGAAAATAGATCACCGGGAGCAGAATTGGCTTGCACCTCAACAAGTGGCAGCTAACTAGCATCAAGGAACTGCTAGTGTAAGCATAGTCCAAGTTTGTTGTCAATTATTTCCCCAAGTCTCACATTCATGCCTCAAATATAGTAGACTGTTAAACAGGCAGCTTCATTTGAGAGGTTGTCTCTTTTTTTGTCCTAAACAATTCCTGCTTTGTGCAACATTATCATCCGACTATAACACAGGCGTGTAGATAGAGCTCTTTCCTTCACTTGATATCAACCCGACTCATGGCAGACTGCTGTAACATTCCAAAGCAATATTGAGCTTCTGTTTTTGTAAGCTGGTATAGTATACACTTTTGTGATATTTGTAATCGCTGCCAAGTAGTCAGTATTATACATTTCGTGTGTTAAGGAATTTTACTTTTCAGGGCAGTCATATTAATTTGAATTTTCATGATTAATTTAATTTAAGATTGTGGGTATAATAATTGTTATTATAATTGGTTTATTTTTCCCTCAGATGTTTATCGGTTTAATAACGCAACATCCTGCTGTTTACATTAAAGATTGATTCAAACTTTGTCTCAGTTTGCAAGTTTGTCATCCTAGTGTTGGTTGACTTCAACCAATGTCTTATCCTGTTGTTGTCGTCATTAAATTTCCAATTTCATATTTTTAGGTAAACCTGCAATTTATAACTTTGATTTTTGTTTATTTTTAAACAAATATAAAAGTGTCTTCTTACCTTACCCGGATTCATAATGGTTAGCTGGTGTAAGTAACTTAATTTATAATTTAGCTGATAATTTACGTTTTATATTATTTGACTGAAAATCAGATTACACATAGCGATTTCAGTATTTCAGCGAGACCACAGTCCTTAAATTGGAGGAAGTTTGATACCTCTAAATTCACAATTAAATAATATATTTCCAACCAACAATAAAACCTTGCATCAACTTTATTATAACATTTGTTTTCTAAGCTTAAATTTAGAAGGAACACAGCAATGTTACAATAGCTGGTCACAATTTGTTTGCGGGTCAGTAAGGGAGGGGTAAAGTTGAGAGAACCCGGAATCTAGGTTGTGAACACTTTATATGTTAAGTGCTCTGAGGGAGATTATCATTTACAGTCCCCTCAAATATTAAGGGGCTAAGCCCCGCAGGGCCACTATTGTTTCTGTCAGTATTCTTCTTAAAGGGATAGTTCAGCCAAAAACTCCAAATTTACTGTTATTTATTCACCCTCAGGCCATACCCAGCCTCAGTACAGTATGGCTAATATTATTAAAAATGACATTCAAATTTTTGAAAATATCGAGCGAGTCACTTCACGCAACGTTAACATGTCGCAAGGCTCCGCTTTTTGGAATTATGTGCTTTAGGAACTCTTAGAACGGCGGACCCCATATACTCCCTTTAGCAGAGAGAGCTGCGGATTTACCAAACAATCTTCTTTATGGTTTTACTCAAGAAAAAATGGATAGCCTGAGGATGAGTTAGTAAACTGGAGATGGTGGTCTAGTGGGTTAAACCACTGAACTGTAAATCGAAAGGTTGCTGGTTCGATCCCAGCAGCCACCACCAGTGTGTCATTGAGCAAGACACTTTACTCCATGTTGCTCCAGGGGGATTGTCCCTGTAATAAGTGCACTGTAAGTCGCTTTGGATAAAGCGTCCGCCAAATGACTAAATGTAAATGTAAACGGCAAATTGGAGTTTTTGGCTGAACTATCCCTTTAACCAATGGTAGTCTATTGCAGCCCTATGAACCGTACATAGGAAAATGATGAAACTTGGCACACTCGTAGCGGTGGTCCTCATTGGTCATGTAACCATTTATGGGGTCTCTAGACCTCACTCTAGAGCACCACCAGCAGTTCAAAACTGCACTTTTCAAACAGCTGTAACTTTTAAAACCACTGATCCATGGCAATTCTACTCTGCACATGTCATGCACTCCTCACGCTCATCGCATTCCATGTGTTACATTAGGACTCCACCCATTACAGTAGTGGCCATCTTGAAAAGTAAAGTTTTGCGTTTCTTATACGGGATGATACTATCGTAGTCCCTGCCCAGGATACTGCACCCAGAGTTAGGAAACAAAGAGATCTAATGGTGAACATCTTGAAGCATCCTAAGGGTTAGACGCCACACTCAATGGCACAATAATCACAAAACTAATTCTGGGCAGATTAATTATAGCCACATTAACCACATGGCTTTTAGTGAATTAGCGAACTAATTAATGAGTAGTGAAACTAGTAAAAGGGGTGATGTGTTAAATAAAAAAAGGACAGATCCTACTTGATACTCCAAACAAATTCCTGGAAATGAACTGCAGTCCTGTATACTTTCTGCAAATTATGAACAGCTGGAGGTCCAGTCCAGGGTGCTGCATCAAAGATAAAAAACAAATCTTATGGTGAGGAGCATCATGACGTAAACACACAAAATAAACACACAAAAACATGGTTACTTTAGTAAAACACGGTTACCATAAAATGCATTTTGAAACAAAACCGTGGTTGTGCCAATGGTAATCAATACACTTTTCACTATAAACAACATGGTTAATTTTCGTAAATATCAAGGGAGCAAGTGGTAAAGTCTGTGAAAACTATGGCAAGAAGCGCTCGTTTTTTAAACTCAAATGGTTATGGGCACCACTAACACATTCAAAATTAAAATACATAATATTTATCTAAAATGAACTTGAATTTACGTACAGACTTCGCTCTAGGCTGCATGACACGATGGGGAGTTTGGAGGTTGGTGATAGTTCTGTCTCGTATGGGAGCAAGTAAGTTAACGTTAGCAAAATCTGACAGGGTACGTTAGCACAAATTATGCATGTAGAAAGAGTCAGGTTACTCGATTCTATCACACAAACACCAGACACATGAATAGGCTATTTAAATAAAAATTATATAAAATCGAGTTATAAAACTGACAATTGCTGCATCGCGTCTTTTGAAATTTAGCTCGCGCGTCTAGAATGACAAGACTTTTGTCAAACCTGTGAGTTGTCCTCTGCGCAGCGCAATGATTCTTGGTCGGTGGGAAGTCGGTAAACTATTATTTTATATTCTTAAAGACTAGTTATTTACCCTCTGTCGTCACCGTGTGCGAATGTTTTTGCATATCTGGCTCTTAGGTTTGAACCATAGTTCCCAACTCTCGCGAGACAAATAAGCAACCTCAGTTTTAAAAACAAGCCCAAAACAAGTCCAATATATTTCGATTATTTACCATCGTTCTAATTTATCATTAACTATTTTTTACAATAAATGAGCCTGCAATATTAATCTGGAAATTATCGTTTATTTTAAAATAAAGAGCAGAAAATATTTAGCAAAAATCAGCAAACGGCAACAAAACGTGAGGGCACATCTAACCACTCATCTTCGATGACATGTGAGCAGAAAAGGGTTGGAGAGATGGAAAAGAAGAAAAAGAGAAGAGCCTTAAAGGGCTTTGTTTTTCTTTTTTCCATACTTGGAACACTTTGTTGGTGCCATTGTTTTCTCAAATTCACAGATTTTATTTGTGTCGATCTAAATGTAATCGCTTGATTTACAACGTCACGCGCGTGCACTGTGAATTAGATTTTTCTCCAATGGGGGGAGGAGGGGCTGAATGTTTTTGACGTTGCAGAATTTATATTACTTCATTGATTGGCAATTAGCTGTAATCTGAAAGTGTTAATCAATGCATGCGAGTAAAACGGTGACCATACATTTAAAGAAACGAAGTTGCTTGTCAAATGTTCCTAACGAGCAACAAATATTTTTTAAATAAACCCAAAAAAACACAACGCGACTTATGATTTTTTAACGAGACTTGATAAAAAAACAAGCCCAAAATCGCGGATTATAAACGGACTTGGCAACTATGGTTTGAACGCCCGCTCCTTTTTATGTCTCAATGGTAGTGAATTCTAGTGATGTCACAGATGGTCAGCGTTGCTTGGTTCTGTTTCTTATCAGATTGTGCTACATTAACTCCAATCCTACCCGCATGTTTATGTCCTATAATAATAAATACTACGTTTTTGTCACTGAATGAAATGTGAAGATTTTATTTCAATGCTTTTCCTATTAACATAGACGGTTTCATCGGACGCACGCGCCTTGCTCGAAGTAAAATCCGTTACGTGTTTGGTTTTAATATAACAATTTATTTTACATTTAATGTTTATTATATTAATTTTATTTTAATATTCTTTTGTATATTAATCGTATTAAATCACATTAAAACTACTCAACAGTTATTGAAGTATAGTTAGGTTTAAGCCACATGACGTTTGTTGGTGCCGCTTAAACCATCTAAAATTGCATGATTTTGAGATATGAATATGTATACAGTTTGTGTGTCTTTACTCTTTAGGTCTTATTTGTTTTGAATTGACTTATTTTTCTCGGGATTTATTAGACTATTTTAGGTAGCCTAATCTAAATGTGCAGTAAAGTTTGTGTCTTGTTTATGTAGCACTGCCTGTGTTGTTTTGCATAACACCTTTATCCTGGAAAAATACTGTTTTGTTTCACAGTATATGGTTGAACCTTGACCTTAAAGCTACTCGGACTCTGTTTATATTTCATTCTGCAATAATGTTAGATCACAAATTACATTCGAAATCTTTTGCCCAACCTAGGTTTACATGAAGAAAACTCCAGTATACTAATAAATAAGACTGCTTACTGAAAGCAAAAGTATGTTAAGTTGTAAAATATATAAAACAAATTGTTGGAAAACATCTCACTTTTCACATTCAATGCATCAATTCTCAACCAGAACAACACTTTGATGAATAAAAGCATTTCTTTCAGTCTTTGACAGAAGACTGCTACTGCTATTGTTGTTGTTCTTTCTACTGCAGATTCTCTTTCTGTGATTTCTGTAGGTCTTTTTAACTGGAGTGCTCCTAAAACTCATTCTTAAATGTCCCCCTGCCGCTGCTTAGCATCAGAGAAAATCCAGCTGCTTTCCCTCCAGTATAGATACACTTATAAAGTATATAAGTCTGAATTAAACCTGGTTTGGACCTATCTTTAGGTAAATGAAACACAAGTCAATGTTCACAGAACATTTCTGTCGCACGAAATGTTCCTTGTAGTGAAAAAAGGTTCTTCAGACTGATGCAATGTATAGTATGTTTGGATAAAAGCGTCTACCAAATACATAAATGTCCATAAAGTATTTAGAAAAAAATGCTTGCTTTTAGGAACTTTTGACTGAACTTTGGGGAATCAAAACCAGCTTTTTGTTGACCTTGCAATGAAGAATCCTTTCAGCACCTTTCATAAGAGTGCACTCTGTCAACAGATGGCAAAGAAAATGACTCTTGAAATCTTGAAAAGCAAGAAAGACAGCAAAAGGTGACACTGATCAATAAGACAACTGCAACACCTGTGGATCAGAAAAGAAAAAGGTTCATACAAACATGCATGAATGTTAATAAATGGCTTTAGTTTTTCATCAGCAATTATTTGATTTCCGCCTCACATTCCATATGCTTCTCATCTGCTTTTTTCAGTTCTTCAGTCCTCTTGAATCCTTGGTACCTACAGAGAAGCAAGTTTCCTTAATTAACACAGTCACAAACATGCATACAGTACTTAACAAATACTGCGGTATATTATTAGTATTTACTACACAGTAGTAAAATTCCTAGATACTATCCCTGATAGCACACATACATCTGGCTTACGTCTATTTGACGTCTCCATTTACATTGGCAAGACATCTACAATACAGTTTGCTCATCTGCATTACATCTCGAGATGTCTGCTGTCACAAGTCATATAGACATCTAGAAGATAACATTCATAGATAAAATGTTAAGAATGGATGTAAAGCTGCTCCTTCGAAGATGTTTAGCAGATGTTTTTACGCAGCAGATTTCCAGATCTTTAGCAGACTTATTACAGACGTTCAGATGTCTCCGAGACGTATTGCAGATGAGCAAACTATGTATTGCAGATTTCTGGCAGATGTAAATGCAGACGTCAAAGACATAAGGCAGATGGATTGTGCTATCTGGGATAGTGGTTTTAAGCATCGCTATAGTAAATATTAAAGTGTGCTAAAGTATTTATTTGAGCGGAGTGCCTGCAACCCCTTCAGCGGTGATTTATTAGAGTACCTTATTGCTTTATTAAAACTGTTACCAACACATAACAAATATTGAAGCCAAAATATGTGTATCAATGCAACTTCTATGAAGTAAAATCCCTTAAAAGTATCATCGAAGAAATGTGTGTCACATAATGCATTCTACTGCAATGCGTTCTTTTTCATTTAGCATTCTTGGGAACAAATTAAATAATATTTGAATGGGTTTTGGCTAAATGGTCCAAAAACATTAAATAAGTTCTTAAATGACATTAAATGTCATCATTGAGCAACTGTGGTGAAGTCTGTTTATTGTCTCATTTTAGTTTTACCTCTGGCAATTTTTTTTAGGCAACAAAATGAATACATGTTGTGTTCATTTGTAAAAATTATTTTAATAGACAATCTCTGTAAATGCCATAATCCTCGTTAACCATATCTTATTTTTTGAGATCTTCCCAAACTCTATGGTAAATCAATTGGCCTTGGTTTTTTTCTGGGTTGGCCTACAAAAATATATCATCCCTGCTCCACTCTATTTTAAAGTCTGTGTTAAGGCAATTCCGAGAATTGTTTCTAAACGCATTATAAATGTATTGCAGAGACTGTGAACTATGTTTTACTGAATGGAGTGAGACAGTTAAGACATTTAACATTCTGTCCAGGGACTACAGATGAAAATAGCTTCTGCTAAATCTGATACATTTACTGTAGCCTAATGTTTATTAATGTGCATTAATGTGCAATGTCCGTTAAATAAATAAAGGGATACTCCATCCAAAAATGTTATTCTGTCATCATTTACTCTCCCTCAAGTTGTTCTAAACCTGTATAAATTTCTTTGTTCTGATGAACACAAAGATATTTGGAAAAAATGTTTAACAACAGAGGAGGAAAAACCGTTGTGTCATTTTTTTGGTGTTGTACAGAAAAGAAGATATTTTGAATAATTTAGGGAAGCAAACAATTCTTGGGCACCTTTTACTACCATTTAAATTTTTCCAACTATAATAATCAACGAAGTCTTTGTGTTCAACAGAATAAAGACATTTATACAGGTTTGGAATGTTACCCACATCACATTGCGAGAGAGCGAAGTTAAGTGATGCTTTACTGCAATAATAAAATTAAATAAGTGATGCTTCGCTGAATGAATACATGTAAGTTTACATTAAATATTACATAAGAAATAATGAATGAAGAAATACAATGCAAAGAAGAGCTGTTTTGATGTTTGTGACAATGATCACAGTGTCGTCTCTGTGTCGCCACATGGGTTGGCTGGGTTGTTACTAACACATTTTGCTATCGTGTAACGAACTGCATACTTTTACAAAGAATTTAATATTGCTTTACACCAGGGGTGTCAAACTCATTTCGCATCGTGGGCCACATACGGCCTAGGGAGATGTCAAGTGGGCCGGACCATTAAAATTATACCATACTCTGCTATAAATAATTAAAATATCATGTCTTTCCTTTGTTTTGGTGTAAAAAAGCACAAGAACATTAGGAAAAGATTGAAATTTAATAAACTATCCTTTTACAAAACATTTCATAAAACATCTCATATTTCCTTAGACAAATGTGAAAAGGCACAAAACTTTAATTGGTACTAAAAAATATAGTAATGCACTTTAAGATTAAATGAGACTTTTAAAAAAAGGAATTTTTAAACCACTTACACAACTTTTATTTTGAAGCTGCTGACTAACATTAAAGTGCACATTTTTTGGCTAAAGAGGGTGTAGCGGAGAAATAGAGACCAAGGTATTAACAACGTCGTAACAAGCAGCAGATGACGCATTGATACCGTCTGCTGTTTTAAGTCTGTCTCAGTGATGCGGCTTGTCTTCTACTCTGATGGAAAGAGTGCGCTCCTTAGCGGATAATCAATGAATTGCAGCGAATTAAAAATATTAATTTCATGTCTTTTATGCATTTTTTCCACTTTCAAATTATCCCGCGGGCCTGAACGAACCTCCTGGGGGGCCAGTTCCGGCCCGCGGGCCGTATGTTTGACACCCCTGCTTTACACGGACTATTGAGGCAGCCATTTTTGATACGGTAAAGTGCCGCATGCACATGTCAACTGAAATTAAAAGTACAAAGTTAATTAGTTTTCCTATACAAACATATAAATTAAGTCACTGTGAATTGAACAAATACAATACATCTTTAGCTAATGCATTTGGGTCTGTGTTAAGAGTCATGTGGACTGACAGGGACTGCTTCACATACAAGGACTATCTGTAAATACAACCAAACCGGAAGTGTGTTTCTCATTCTCATCATTTATAAGGTATGTGCGGGTGATTGATGGTAATATCCTAAATTACTGATAATGTAATAAGTGTTATCATAAAACGGTGATTTAATCCATGTTTACCCCAAACAAGACATTTTCTCCAGCAATATCTGCGATATCCATTAGGTTCATTCAGGGGCGTAGTTTGTGGGGGGGATGGGGGGGAGGTAACCCCCCCAATATTCAAATCCATCAGTTACAACCCCTCCAATATTTCAACATGAAAATCACAGTAGATCAAATGAAAAATAAGTAGAATTACTTTTTTTTGTGACGATAATTTTGTTCCTAATCAAATGAGTTTGTCATAATAAATTAGACAAAAAATACTCCCCCTCCATTGAACCGATTGGTAACGTCCAACCAAAGATTCGCACTTTCACCAAAACAACGCGAGTGGTGTTTGAATGGGAGAGCAGCACACGGGTAATTTAACGTACGCGCAAAATGAAGAGAAGCGCTGCACAGAGGACTATATTTAACTGCTGGTCAGAGAGGGATGCCAAACAAAATAAAGCATGTACTGAGAATGAGGTATGAGAATATTGTGTAATAATAGCTAAGTACACACGATATATGTTAGCTAGCTAATCCATTGCAATGTATTTAGCTATAACTATCAGTATAACAAGTTACCAAAGCAGCCATCTGTTTTGTTAGTTCATTTTTCAATAGTTTCTGTAATTATCAATGACAAAAGTATTCACATTGATTTTTGTTTTCTTCCTAAAATAATCTGACTTTTGAACGAATTGGATGAATGAATAATTTAAGTGTCTCACTCATTAAAACAGTGAATCGCTGCCGCCTACTGGCGCTTTCAATACTTCATTTCTTTCTTTTTATATCTCTTCTATGTTAGAATTTTATGAATGAGGATTATACACGAATTTCATAACGTTATGAGGTGTATAATCTCTTAACAAGTTTTTTTTAACAGATTTGAGGTAAATATAGCAGCAGGGTAGAAAAGTCAAATTTTCCAATAACAATACACATTAAAAAATAAAAATAAAATAACAGGCAGCATACAACCCCAGATAGCACACGTACGTCTGCAAGATGTCTGTTAAAGATCACTTCATCTGGAAAGCATCTGCTGTTTACTAACATCTGATAGACATCTATAAGATGTCAGTTTAACATACATTCTAAATCATTACATCTTAAAGACATCTTCTAACAGGAAACGTCCTATAGACGTATTGCAGATGAGCAAACACTCTAAAAAATACGTCTTCAAGATGTAAACACACACATCAAATAGACGTCTCCGTGAAGTTCGTGTGCTATCTGTTACGTTCAACCCCCCCAATGTTCAAACCAAATCTACGCCCTTGGGTTCATTAAAGGGTATGCAGGTGTCATCACTTTCCCACGTGAACACGCCGGGACACGCTCCCTTGAGTGGTAAAACTAAGGCAAAATGGCAATTAAAGTAAATTATTTGCTGAAACTTAAAGCAGCTGGACTCGACGGTGATCCTTACGAATACCTTATAACTTGGAAAATGAATCAGTGTTCATAGACATTCAAATGTTGCGCGGAATTGCGTTTCCTGATATTGTAACCATTCATTTTGCCAAGTGTTTTACCACTCCAGCAGGCGCTTTCCGGCGTGTTCACGTGGTGAAGTGACGACACCTGGATACCCTCTAGAAGTGTTTACGTACAATGCCTCCAACATGGGCGAATTCCGGATTGATGACGCGTCGTGAAAACCCTCTATTATGTAGTAATGGTTTGTAGACTAACTGTACTTTTAAACGTGTTGACAAAATGTTCCTACTTATACATACCTGCCAACTTTTCAAAAAACCTTTGTCAGGGGGGGATCAAAATTATGCCACACATGCAGCCACACAAGTTGGTGGCTCAGATATCAGAGAATTGGAATTAATTTATTGTTGTACCCTGCATTCTGGTGGTTTGTGGGGAGGCCTAAAGCCGGTGATAGGGGCAGCCTACTGGAGATGGACAATATTGGTTACATTCTGTGAAGCAGACATAGTTGAAGGCCCATCCCCAGGAAATTTTGGATTAAGTAGATGTGATTTCCTGCATTTTAGTGGATTTTTGGGTGGTCTGCTAAAGATGAGCAATACCTGAACTTATTCTGATTCATGTTTAGCATAATGACTTGTAGAGCCTTCTAGACTTGAGCTGAACACTTAACTAGAAAACTATTGTTGTGCCTAAATGACTGCCTATGTACCACAATAAAACCTTATTTATAGACCAGTGTTTAAGATTTGACCTAGGTAGGTTGATTGATATTTTGTTTAGAATGGTATTAAACTAATTCTTAACTGAAACCTAACCTATGTTGTGAATAATTGTATTCTTAAGAGCACTTGATGATAATGTTCAGCCAAAAATGACACAAGATTAGTTTGGGAGGGAAATTATTCTTCATTCAAAGCCTCCCACCACGTGGTCCATCAGAAACAAATAAAGTGCAACAAATAAAGAGCTTAAACAGTACAACTTTTTCAAGCAATAAAACCGATGAATGCATTACAAAAATAACAAAAAATGAGGCATAATCAGTATCAAATGCTGGGTAAAGTCCTTGTCTATGATCGGTGGGCATGGTTATACTGGCCTGTGGCCTTCTGGGAGGCCTTGTTGAGATCTCAGGGGGGCTCCCATTTGAAGCAGGGCTCCAGATTGGCCATCTTTAAGGTCACTATTGATGACAGGGTGCCATCTAATGCTAGGCACATGTACTGTCAGCGGCGCATGCGCACTCCGATACATGCCGTCTCAGCCGCGCACTCCAACCAACGAACTGTCAGAGACGTGTGTGAATTAAATGCACCAACAGGCCAATTGTAAGTATATTTATTAAATATTCCATTTATTTATTTATTTATTCTCATACAATATTAAGTCGAAGTGAAAGTGTTGTTTTAACTATGTTCAATTCAAACAAGATTAAGTCGAAGTAAAAGTGTTGTTTTAACTATGTTCAATTCAAACAAGATTAAGTCGAAGTAAAAGTGTTATTATGAATTATTTTACAAATGTAATCGAAAACGTTCTTTAACATTATCAGACGAATGTTGTAAGTATATTGATTTCATTCATACAGTATTAGATAGATGTAAAAGTGTTGTTTTAATATATAAGACAATGTTTTCGAAAACTAACTTAATCCTTATAAACAATAGTACCAGAAATATCGCATCTATGATACTTGGGTAACGATACCTGTTCTTCATACAGTAATTTATTGAAGAACTAAGGTTATCTAAATTAATTTTGTAGCGTTGCTTGTAAACTCACAGGAAAGTTTGTAGGTGACCTGCACTATATAGTTATTTTTTTGACAATGTGTTTCTCAAAATTATTTAATATGACGTTGAAATCTATCAAATATAGGGTAACTCAGGTATCTCCTCAGGAAAAGTACCAGCAACCTTAAAAAGGTAGTCGTAAAGGTAACAAAAAGTTATATTTGCTTTTTAGGTAGATGCAACCAATCTTTTCATGTGTGAGTTTGCATCGGAGAAGCAGGTGGTTGAGTCTCCACGATAAGTAGATTTTGTTAGAGATGTTGTGGCCATTATTGTTCAGCATATTTTTATTTATCATCTTCTGCATTGTTGTTTCTTAGGAGCGTGTCATGACGGATCTTAAAACTGCCAGTCAGTGATGCTTGTTTTATGCAGGACATGCATACATTTTTAGAGAATGTGGTGGACAAAATGCACCTTAGAGTCTTTTGTCGAGTACAAAATTGAACAAGGTTGTCCATTTTTTGTTTTGGGTTATGATTTTATGTTAAATTTTTTCACAATGCCACATATGACCCGTCCTGCTCTTTATATATATATATGTATATATAGTATGTCTATATAATACAACTTTATTATAAAACCATTGATTAACAAGCACCTGTTTATTGTAGAATGAGACATTTATGTATATATGTGTGTTTGTTTATAATTTTAGGCCAGAAGAATACGTGTACAAGCAAAAGGTTTTATTTAGTAATGTACTTTCATTATTAGTTTAGATGTTCATTAATGTATTTCAGCTATAATTATAATAAATACCTGGCCTTGACCCGAACCACCAGTATTCACGGTACTCTTAAAAAGCAGTAACCTTAACATTTTATTTATAGAATCTTACAGTTCACCTCGTGAAATAAGTTAGCGCGTGCATGTGACTAGTGCGCGGCTGAGAGTGCATGTGACGAGTGCGCATGCGCCGCTGACAGTGCATGTGTCTGACAGTGCATCTCGTCTGCAGCCAGATGCTATTGTGAGAGTTGGCAGCACTGTTATAGTCACTTTGGATAAAAGTGTCTATCAAGTTAACGAATGTAAATGTAAAACGTTTGTGGCCAGTACGGGGATCGAACCCGCGACCTTGGCGTTATTAGCACCACGCTCTAACCAACTGAGCTAACCGGCCGTGTTGACGTAACTTGTTTTTACACTGGTACTCGATGCATACCCTCCATAGATCAACAGTGAACTGATCTAGAATAAAAAACATTTTTAGGGGATATTTCAACCAAAAATTATGTCATCATCTACTCACTCTCAGGTTGTTCCATACCTGTAGAAATTATTTTTTCTGCTGAACACCAAGGAAGATATTTGGAAGAATGTCAGTAATGCTTTGGGTGAACTATCCCTTTAAGGTCTCTCTGGAACTATAAGGATAAATTATTGATTATCGACAAGGACCATGTACTTACTGCGATCATTAGCCATAACCAGGACTTGTATATCAGAACTGATTGATACACTGATACTTCTCATACATAGAGACTGCATCTACACTGAAGGTAATTAAACTCAGCAGTTCTAGTGAGTGACTTACTCTATGCTGGTCATATTATGCCACTTGTTTTTATCCTGAGATTTGGTTGAACAGGCTCCTGTGGACCTATAATACAACACCAGGCAATATTAACACCAGGGTACGGAACAAAGGCCATATTTAACCCATCATCAGTAACTGCAGCATCAGGCTGTATGCGTGTGAAGCATTAGGTGACTATGAACTTAGCCTAAAGATGTGAGAGAAAGAAAATCCAGCTCTCAGGAGGTCATGGCTGTGGATGCGCTGAGAAAGTTAATGATTATCAAAGGTACAGAGACAGCTGTAGCTTCAGGGCATGTCCAAGGGGGCCGAAGTCCATGAAAAACGTGCGGTTTGAAAAATCAATTTAAGAGAACTCAGATACTGGCGGGCCCGCAGGTGTCTGTTACTCATAGAAAAACCCTCGAAGGCTTATGAAATAGTCCATTATTCTCTTCCACCAAGAAAAAAAGATTAGCAACTGTGACTACAGATTCAGCAGGATTTCAGCTTTGCAGTACTTTAAATTGACTTTTTAACAATTGCAGTATACTGCCATCTATTGGTGGCTATGTCTGGGGGGCATGCTTGTCAGTTACATATAAGAGTCCTAATATCTAAAACCAGGTATAAATCTGGAATTTTAATGACCAAAATAAAAGGAAAGTTATAGCTTATAACTTATAGGTCCAGTTTAAATGCTCACTGTCACTTAAGCAAGAAAAGCGACATAATGGATACCTAAAAAGTCACAGGCATTAGAATTCCTATAACAATTACCATTTATTAAAAAAAGTTGATTACATATTTTTCACATTTACATTTGTTCTTTCAAACATTTTCTACAGCAGCAAATCAATGAGAAATGTATGACATACACACTTTAAATTATTATTCAGTGGGTGCAACTGAGTTTAAAAGACAAATTCTTGATACAATCACCCTATTATTAACATTCACACATTTGCTAGACTCACAAAATATGCCTCTGCATTTACAATTTAGTCAAAAAGAAATGCAGAAAACCACAGAGATTTACACTCTTATGCCCTGAGCTGGATAAATGTATGTAGTGTAAAGCTCTCATTAAGCTAACGTTACCCTATGACCTGCTTTAAATGAAGCAGTGCTCTGAGATCCTTCTTTTAAAGCTCCAAAAGACTCATATCTGCATAAAGGAAACAGAAAAGCAACATGATTATGTAAATTAGGTATGGACTGGCTTAGTTTGTCTATAAACAGTTTACTTCAGGTGATTTATATGAGTAAAGGCTAAAAATGACTACAAGACTTTTGCCTAGATTTTCAGTCTGGACTTGTTGCAGAAAGTCTGTGCCAGTCTGCAGATTTGATCAGTTAGTGTGTCTCTATCGGAAACTTTCAAAAAGTCTGCAAGTGTATGATGTCTATTTAAATAAGATCTGTTCAGATTTTCAAAGTCTTGTAGTGTATTCCAGCCATTAATCAGAATATTAAGGGATCGTAATAATGCATGTGCTTACAGTTCAGAGTATCTCCTCCAGTCTTCTCTGTTGACAGATGCTCTAGTGTTGGACAGAGCTGAGATCAGGTTAGCCTGGCATATGAGACAGCCAGGTTTACTGTGTCCATTCTGTATCAGAGATGAGTCATCCTGTGAACACAGCAGAGCAAAAGATACCAACACTGTATATACTGTAGACCACTACATACTCAGAATTACATTAATGAACAGCAATACCAGTGAAATCACATAATTATTCATATAAATACAAAAAAGAATAAATATGCAATTAAAACTATATATATTAATATTATTCAATGCAAATAAAACCATTTGCATGTACTTTTGCACTACTTATTTAATTTATTTTTTTACAACTTAAAGGTAATGGGGACCATTTTTGGAAACTAAAAATGTTCCCACCCCCGAGTTGTTGCCAATCTTTATACATTTCATCGTTCTGTTTAACACAGAAGAAGATATTTAGAAGAATGTTGGAAAGCAACCAGTTCTGGGGCACTATTAACTACCATTGTCATTTTTCTTACTATGGTAGCCAATGGTGGCCAAGAATTGATACAGGCATTCTTCCAAGTATCTTTCTCTGTGTTCAAGCAAACTTGGATTTGTTTTTGATTTGGACCAACTTGATGGTGGGTAAATGATAACAGAATTTTTGGGTAAACTGTTCCTTTAAAGGTCGTCATTTACTCGACCTCAGATTGTTGCAAACCTGTATAATGTACTTACAAAAGAAGATATTTGGAAGAATGTCAGTTACCAAACTGATCTCATCCCTCATTTACTGCCTTAAGTAGGGGAAATAAATACTATGGGAGTCGATGGGGGATGAGATCAGTTTGGTACCTGATATTCTTAGAAATACCTTCTTTTGTGTTTAGCAGAACAAAATAATTGACAACGGTTTGGAACAATCTGAGGGTGAAAAAATGATGACAGATTACAAATGTTTGTATGAACTGTCCCTTTAAGTACCAATAATTTTGACATTTCTCCCCAGCACAATCTATGGAAAGACTGCTTCTCCAAACCTTTCCAGGAAATTGAAAAAAAAACATTTAACATTGCGTTGATCGGCTGTTTTTATCCTTTTACATTAAGTTTATATATTTTATTGTAAAAAAAAATAAAGGTAAACATGAAGGGTGACCAATAATAATATTAATGAAAAAAATCATGAAATATGGAGAGGAATTGTAACTTTAACTGACCATGTTTCTGCGGTAACTATTCTTTACAACATTGACCTCTGCTCTGAGATGCTCTGACTGCTCATGGGTCAGTTCTTGAAAGCCGTCCTGCACACAGGACATTAAGAGTGGGGCATGACAAGAGCTTGCATCCCTCACCGATGCCCCTGTCAGATCAGGAGCGGTAGAATTGTGCCCAGACGGGCATCTTGAATTCTGGGAGTAAAATAAATGGAGTGTCATAGGCAACTCTTGGTTTTATCTAATCACTCACATTCAATAAGCATTCATTGGTATACAACTTAATAATCTATCATATACCCGTTTTACCAGTTCAGAGAGAGAATGGTTGTCCAGTTCAGACTCAAAGGAGCTATCAAAGTAAAGACGCCAGATGTTGTGACGTGGGTCCTCAGGTGGGAACTCGCTGTTGTCCAGCAGAACCATAGACTGGTCGAGCCCTGCATCTCCCTCCCCGGCGGAGTCATCTGACCCACTGCTGTGATTCAGGAAGATCAGGGAGGAGAGGCTGACATCACTGTCTGACCCTGAGCCCAGATCCTATAAAACAAGCACACAGAGTCAAGCTTCACTTACAGCAATACTGTCCACTGCCACAATGCAGCCGTTTCTTTACATTTCATTTGTGTATGTACAGTAAGTCTGAGATTGTGCTTAACACACATGAAGAAGGTTGGGTCCCAGGATGCTGTGAATTGACTCCAGCTGAGCGTTATATAGAAGAGCTTTCAGGTCAGCTCCAGTGAACAGCTCTGTTGCCACAGCAATCTGCTCCAAATCCACATCTGCAGCCAACGGCACAGAGCGAGTCAAAGCCTTCAGGATCTCCAACCGCGCTTCCTGAACGACAGACATGACACAGTTAACTGACATTGCAGGTTTTGGTGTGAAGAGGTTAAACTGGTGTGTGCCGAGCAAAATGCTGACCCGATCCGGAGGAGGGCAGTAGAGAGACTTGTCCAGCCGTCCGGGTCTCAGAAGAGCAGGGTCAATAAGATCCGGACGACTGGTAGCCGCCAACACATACACCCCTGAAAACAAGAAACAGCAGTTATATATAAAATGAATATATACAAGAATATTAGGGCTGTCAAACGATTTATCGCGCTTTATTGCATCCAGAATAGTGTTTACAATATATATGTATGTGAATTGTGCATATTAATTGTGTATTTATAAACGCATAGACATACAGATATATATTTAAGAAAAATAGAAAACATAATGTTATTAAACATTTATATGTAATTTAAATTATAAGTAGATATAAATAAACACATCTACATATTTCATAAATATATACACATGTTTTTGTGTTTATAAATACAATATAAACATGCACAGAACATATACTTTTATATGGGATGCGATTTATCGTTTGATAAATATAAATATACTGCATATATCTGGAAACATAATTATTTTATATAAATTTCAATTATGAAATATACCCTTCCAATACATCTCGCAAAAAACATTAGGCTTTACAACCTGACAGCCCCTCGACTCCATCCAGCTGTGTGAGGAGCTGATTGACCACTCGGTCAGTGACTCCTGTGTTGTCGTGACCTCTTCGAGGGGCCAGAGAATCAAACTCATCGAAGAACAGTATGCAGGGCTTAGCTGCTTGAGCCCTTGGAAAAACAATAACATATTTGGTCAAACAACGGTAAAAACCAATGTAAACTAAATCGATGTCTTAAGAGGTTATGTAAATAAGGACGTACCTCTGAAACACATCCCTAACCGCCTGCTCACTTGCCCCAATGTACTTGCTGAGAAGTTCAGGACCCTGGAGACAAAACACACAGACAAAACTTTACACTCATTTATTTCTGAATAATATCAATACACACACAAATAAAGGGTTACCTTGATGGTGATGAAGTTCATGCTGCTTTCCTTGGCCACAGCCCCAGCTAGCAGAGTCTTTCCTGTGCCAGGAGCTCCATAGAGCATCACACCAGAGCACTGGCGCATGGGCAGACTCGAGAAGAGCAGTGGGTACTGGATGATAGAAGACAACAGGCTATTACTAGTAAAACCATGGAGACAGATCTCAAAATATCTTCTTTTATGCTACACCGGAGAAAGAGTCCCGTACAGGTTTTAGGCAACATGAGGATGACTAAATAAGAGAAATCAATTGTAGCAGCTACTATACCTTAGCAGGCAACAGTACGATGTCCATCAAGAGCTGACGTGCTTGGTGAAGTCCCCCGATACTCTCCATGCCCGCCCCGCTGAGCACCTGCAGCTGAGCTCCCCAGAGCGAGGGTGGTGTAAAGTCTTGAAGGGCCTGTTTGAAGTCCTTGTAACTCAAATCTGTAAAAAATGAAAAATGAGCTACAACAGAAGGAATTTAGAAAGAATCATTATAAAAATATTTGATTCAAAGCTCGCCTTTAGAGTCGCCATTGCTCCTGCTGCGTACAGTGTAGGCATGAACAGCCCGCTCAAGCAGCAGGTTCAAATCATGTGGCATGTATCCTTCCGTTGCCTTGGCAACACTGTCCAAATCAAGAGTAGCTTGATAGTCCTGAAAGTTCTTCTTGTGTATTTGTGACCTCAAGATCTCGCCCCTTTGAGCCTTTGAAGGGACATACAAAAATTCCAGATATACAATATTTAAAGACAACAAGAAAGCGTGCACTATCCTCAACTCACCTGATCTGGTGTTGGGATCTTACTGAAGCTCTGGAAAAAGTGTGAGCCATGCACTTTAGTTAGGGTTGGATGAAGGGAATGCTCACTTTGTGCCGTGACCACTAAAGCAATGAGACTGGAACGTACAACCATCTCACTAACCAAATGCCTCAAACCTACAGGACACAGTGTGAATCACATTTGACAGTTCCTCACAGTTCTAAGATTCACGCATGTTATGATGTATTACTCTGTGCGATGTGCTGCCGCAGTACAGCCTCCGGCCCGTGCTCATGCTCCGGTGAAGATGCAGCACCAGTGATGTGATCCAAATCATCCAGCAGGACCACAGAGGGCTGCCTCCAAACCGCCTGCTCAAAAACCTCCTCCAGCCTCTGTCTGATTGTGTCTGCTCTCTTGCCTAGTAAATTTATAGAATCATGAAATATGACCAATGTAACAATGTAAAATTGAAATACAAAGTGAGTCAAGCAAATGTGACTGGCAACCTTTCAGCATCTTACAGTCCACCACTTGCACATTGGCATCTAGCTCTTTATTTGCTTTTTGGCACAGTGCTCTAGACAGAGAAGATTTCCCACTGCCCTGTGAAGAACAGATTTGTTACACACTCATTCCCTGTAAAAACACTAAAATCTTCAATATGCGGTATAAAAAACAGTGATATTTCAGGCATTGGACAACAAAATACAATACAGTATTTCATATGAAGTGCTAAGGTTACCTTGGCACCTGTGATGAGCAAAGCTCCGCCCCTAAGTCCTCGTCCCATTGAAACCAGCTCACGGGACAGAGGACCTCCCATTAAAGCATGAGAGATGTGCTCAAAGGCCGCCCTGCTGATATCCTCTACCCCACTTAATAAACAGACAGGACTCACTCACATTTCAACAATCACAATGAAGCACAGCTACACTAATCCAGAGCGAATCTTATACGAAGAATATTTGCGA
The DNA here is from genome assembly GCA_008369825.1 of Triplophysa tibetana. Lineage (NCBI taxonomy): Eukaryota > Metazoa > Chordata > Actinopteri > Cypriniformes > Nemacheilidae > Triplophysa > Triplophysa tibetana. Next base: position 14,295,085 of record CM017908.1, read on the forward strand.
ATAAATTAATTAATTCTGTTTTTAAGCATACCCAAGAGAGCTGAGGGAGGGAAAACCGTGACATGGATCTTCAATATCAGAGTCTGAAGCACCCCTGTTGTCCAAATGATGAGGCTCCTTCACAATCTGAATGGAAACATTGAAGAATTGAGCAAGCAGGAGAATGGAAATGAATTTCAAAAATATATATAAAACAAGATTTGTTAGGGGTGTAATGATGATGTGAATTCAATAAAGTACTGGGTTCACAATTAAATAGATTCTCTTCTTTAAAATTTTAATTTGTTACATATTTTGCAATATTTTAACATAATAAAATGGTAATTAAAATAACATTTAATGTTGTTCAAACTTGTTTATACTTGCTATAGAATCAACAATATTCAAGATTAAACTTCTTTATGGTATTTATGATTAAATAAAAATTACATTGGTGGGGGAAATTATGAAAGAAAGAGATTAAGAAAACGAATACCTTAGAGAGAATAACATAACACAGTAAATACAAAAAATATATATATTTTCAGCAAGGACATATATCCATTAGGAATAAAAACACATAATATTGTGAAAATATTGCCATGCTTCTACGATACATATTGTAAATTGTTTGTAAAGACCATTTTACAGGAAAACACTGATCCAGAAGCACTTTCTGTTTCAGTTTTTTAACACTACAGAAAAAAAGAAAAAAATAACTAACAGAACAGAACTGAATGGAAATGTTAAACAAACATCTTAATAATTTATGTGAAATATAAAAACAAGTATAAAACTGAAACAGGAAGTGCGACTGGATCAGTGTTACTTACACTTCAGATTAATACCTGTATATCTGTTTTCTTGAGTAAAGTAGTTGATAGAAAGAACATCTCATCATCTTGCTGTTGCTCTGGTTTTAACACGCTCAACACAAATTCTGACTTTCCTGAAAAGTGAGAAACACAGTTAGTCTATATCAATTGTAAACCAATTGAAAAGGTTCTTTAGATTCTGAGAAAGAAACCACCAGAGGCAGTTCTCCACACCTTCAGGGCAGGGTAAGAGGATGATGTTACAGCGTGCTGTCAGACAGGACAGAGGCTCATGACTCTGAGCATGCAGCCAGTCTAGGAATGCAGTCTGTACTTCATCCACTCTTTCACTTTCTGCCTACAGACAGACAAAAAAATAACATAACCTCATACGTCCCAAGTCCAACATAAATAATGTAATTGAAAGAACTACTTACCACTGCTTGTAATGGTTGTAGCGTGACTGTCTCTGCTACCCTGGGGGTTGATTTTAGAGGCTGTATTCTGACAGCAGAGTGAGGGGTTATTCTCAATCGCAGTGCTTCCGGGATCTGATCAATGAAAGAAAAATGTAACTTGATTATGACTTAAATTATATATCAAAACTTTGTTTCCTTACAATCCAGCACTGGCAATACAGTTTTGACATTCGTTCAAATCTTATTAAAAGAGCAGGTAAACTTAAAAAAATATGTATAGATTTAGGTCAATGCAATTTTTAGTTTAAAAATTTGTTTGTTTATACTGTTAAAATGACAGATTTGTTTTTATGTACTGCAGCAGAAAAACATGGCTGTTCATTTTTCCAGAAAGAATGCAAAACATGTGTTGGTTGTAGAGTTTTTGAACGTATTAAACATATCGTCACTATCCTTCTAAAACCTCAGATGTACAAATGTCTGTTTTCAGGAAATGGAAAAAAATCTTTTTAAATAATTAAAGTGATTCTTCATCCCAAAATGAAAGTTCTGTCATCATTTACCCACCCTAATGTTGTTCCAAATCTGTACAAATGTCTTTGTTCTGATGAACACAGAAGAAGACACTTTGAAGAATGTAGGAAAGCAAACCGTTCTGAGGCACTTTTTACTACTATTGTATTTACTACAATGGCAGTCAATGGTGGGCAAAATCTGTCTGGTTAAAAACATTCTTCCAAATATATTTCTCTGTGTTTATCAGAACAAAGAAATGTATACCATTTGGAACAACTTGAAGCTGAGTAAATTCTGACAGAATTAAATTTTTTGGGTGAAGAATCCCTTTAAATATTGTGTTGTTAAAGCTGACAAGCTATTTTTAATACTTTTTATTGGTAAGATATAAGAAAAACCAAGTAACAAACATAAAGGATTGACTAATAATAAAGATTTATGGGAAAAGATAAAAATCACAAAATATGGAGATATGAGGTTTCAGAAGGACAGCATTAATATTTAAACTGATTATAGAAAATTACAAACGTTGTATCGTATACTTTAGCTTTTTATTACTTGGATTTTTTCTTGCTTATGATACATGACTAGAAATAATAACAATAAACAACTTACCCATACTTTCCCAGAGTAAATTTCTTCACTTCTGTTGAACTTTTGATCCTCCTGCAGCTTTTCTATGTTGTGACACAGCATCCTGACCACAACACTGTCCTCCTTACCGTCCTCTGGATCTTTCTCTTTGTGAGGACCTTCCATGATTTTCTTCTTCTCCATGGCCTGCTTGACTCTCTCCCTAACTTCTTTTGGAGAAAAAATCTTTGAAAGTCTCCCGTATGTTAAGGCACACTGCCCTGGACTCCAGTTTTCCTCTTGCAGATTCCATGGTAGTACATGTACATCATAGCATTGCCCAAGATGGTTAATAGATCTAGGCGGGGTTCCGCATGTTCTGAGGACACAGTCTTTAACTAAAATGGGAATAATAGGAACTGTAAAATCCTCCTTTACGGGGTCACGTCGACTTGTAAACAGATATCCAATAAGGCTCTTCAGGCCAGCAATACCTCCCCACTGACCCTCCTTCTGACCCTGGTTAAACTCCAGATGATCTCCGGTGATTTTCTGATGGACACTGGAGGGTATGGAGGATGAGATGGAAGTATGTGTGGGGTCATCATTCTGCTGTTTTTGTGGATGACGGTTTGTCTCCATGGGCTGAGTTTGGAGTCGTTCACCTCCTGGATGTAGTTTTGGAGAGACTACAAGCTCGGTGAACTGCTCCAGGTGGCCATATGAGACAGATGGAGTTAGGGATACTGAAAAATAAAGGATCATTGACATAAACGGAAATGTTCATATGATATCTCCTGTATTACAAAGCAAAGAATAGCTAACTGACCTATTTTAATATAGATGACAGTGTGTTGATCCACCCACACAGGGAAAACACCACCACTGTAGACCACTCGAATCTGATCCAGGAGTCGCTCTTCCAAAACCATACTGTGGAGCTCCTGGAAATAAGAAAAGTATGTTTTTAGACTTTGTGATAACGACACAAATTGTTCTTTTCATTGTAAAAGTACATAAATGAGAAAATATGAGAATTAAAAGAGATATGAATAAATCTCTAGCTGTCGTCTGCTTACTAGAATCTCCCAGTCATCTGTAGACAAAGGCTCGACAAACACCTGCTGCACTGAATGCACCTGATGACACGGCCGCAAGAAGCCCTGAAATACATCACATCCACATATTACATCTCTATCCATATATTTGATATTACGCGACGAATTGTAATAACATTTAGCCACTAAAGTTAACCTGCTCTCCTTCCTTGAGTCCAAGCTTTTCTCCCAGCTGTCTACTGATCTCAACTGTGTCATCCTGACCTGAAGAGTGTCTGGTCCTGATCCAGCTGAGGAACACGGGGTCAGAAACACCCCACGACAACTCCACGATCTGGTTCTGTCAACAGCATATTAGTGTAAGTCTATCACAACTTATAACATATAGTACATATATAAACATATAGTACATTCATGTGACATAAATGAGCTAGCTGTCGCACACCTCATGAAGACAGAGATGAATGGCGAAGTTTGATGACAGCTGAAGAAAGCAGTTTTTGGAGTTGTTGAAGAGCACCGTGACAGGCTGTATTCCCTGACCTCCCAACATTGCATGCGAGGCTGATCCTCCAATAAAATGTATATAAGCTGTCGACGTGTTTATGATAATATTAGTGGTTATCGTGTTAAAGACTCAGCTTGAGTCCATACGAATTGCAGCTCAGACATTACGTGAAGCTTGTCGAGTTGTCGTGAGCGTTGTCTGAGCGGAACACTTTCGATTAGTGATGTCTTGGGCAATATCATTATTTTCTTACTAAAAACATCACCGCAGGGGCAGTGATTTAACCACGTTTTTACACAAATGTTCTTTTATGGCAAAAAAATTATAGCCAACATATGAGGACACATTTGAAAAAATAATGCAATTTGACACGATAGACTTTAATTTTGAAATTTTTATTTTACATCTCGCGAGAATTTTCGGGGTTCCTGCGTTCTTGTTGAATACACGCGTTTTTGCAGAGCACATCAGTCAGATGACTTCAACCAAAAGCCCAATGATTCTTTGAGCTAAATCTACAGCCCTCCACATTGGCAACACATAAGTACAAATAATGTACTTTAGTTTAGGGGAATTTTAACGACACGTTTTACTGCTCTAGATATTTAATTCATTTTAATATGGAGGGAGTGGAGACAGCAGATGAGCTGTTAGCCAAGCAGCATCGCAAGGAAAAGAAAGATTTGCAAGGTAAGACAGCATCTCTAACTCAATCTGTTAAACTTCAAATGAACAAATATGTGAACCTTGACAACAAAACCAGTCTTAAATGGCACAAGACAATTTTTAGTAATTGCCAAAAATACAAGGTATGGGAATAACATAACAGATGTTTTTTTTATGCAAAAAATCATTAGTATATTAAGTAAAGATCATGTTCTATGAAGATATTTTATACATTTCCCACCGTAAATGCATAACAACTTTTTTTGTGGATGGATGGCTTGCTGCAATGTCTCAGATTAACAACTTCAAAGGCGATTTTCTCAATATTTATTTTTTAATGCACCCTCAGATTCCAGCTTTGTAAACAGTTGTTGTTCCGACAGTTGTTCCTAACAAAACATATATCAATAGAAAGCTTATTTATTCAGCTTTCAGATGATGTAAAAATCTCAATTTCGAAAAATTGACATTTAAGACCAGGGCAGAGTTATTATAGTTTTTATTTTAGTTTTATTTGGTTTTATTAATATTTAAATTAGCTTTTATTTATTATCTTTAGTTTTTATGTTAATTTAGTTAAGATTAGCTCAATTTCGGTATATGCTTTAGTTACTGAATCATTTATTTGTTTATTTTTTATGTTGCTATATAATATTAATTGATTTCTATTTTAGTTTTATTTAAGTTTTTGTTTATTAGTATAATTTTAGCGCTTTACACTTCTTTCTTTTTTTTTGGCAACATTTAAATTAGGTTCTTCCAATTAATTATAGGTCAATATTTGATTTGATTTCAATGAACAGAGACGATTTCAAGGTTGAATTTGAGTAAACTAAAATAACCTTAGTCCAGGGTCACATATGACACTTTGTGTTAGAAAGCAACGCATTAAATATCTACGATCACAAGTCTGGCTTGTTTGTTTCATAGCAAAAATACAAAGTATGAAAAATGCTGTGGCGAAAAATGACAAAAAGAGGAGGAAACAGCTGACTGAAGACATCGCCAAACTAGAGGACGAGCTCAATCAAAAACACGAGAATGAGCTCGGACAACTGACAATTACATCCTCGGTAGATGAAATGACTTTCCTATTATTATCTGTTATGAAATACTTGCCATACAATATAACATATTTACGTGGAAAAGTGTTGCTAAAGTTACAGTGCAGTCATTGGTTTCATTGATTGTTTCTAAGGTTGAAGAGGTTTCAAATGCATTGGATTCAGTAAATTTGACAACTAATGAGGAAACATCTGATTCCAATCAAACACGGGCATCAAAAGCTCAGAAGAGACGGGTGAGTTGAGGTGACAATATTGAAAATTCCTTAGTAAAAAGATTTATAACAAAGAAAAGCAGAAATATTTGTCAAGGTAGCTGTATTATATCAAATATAATAGTTAAGGGTATACTCACTGGTTTCTTGTTTTTAGGACAAAAAAGCTGCTCTTGAGAAGGAGCGAGAGACCCGGATTGCTGAAGCTGAGGTGGAGAATCTCGCCGGTTCTCGTCATCTGGAGAGTGTGAAGCTGAAACAAAAGCTGGCACAGAGGCACCTACAGATCAAAGAGATCTCCTCTGATGGACACTGCATGTTTCGTGCTGTGGAGGATCAGCTGTTGGTGCGAGGCAGCGCTCTTGGGTTCAAAGAGCTTCGGGCTCAAACAGCTCAGTACATGAGGAGCCACATAGATGACTTCCTGCCTTTTCTTACTGACCCAAATACAGGAGATATGTTTACTCCAGGTGAATGTCTGGACCAGTTAATCTATTCAAAAAATAAATACATTTTAGATTTGCAAAAGAAGGCTATGGATAGACACAAAAACTAATTTGTCTGCAAAACTAAATTAAAACTATTCACCCCACAAATCACAGTTGAAAGGGTTTACATCGAATAAGGTTTAATATCATGAGAAACTTGGAGTATGTCCAAACTTTAAGTGGTGTTTATTTCTTCTTTTTTTACTTCAGATGAGTTTGAGAAGTACTGCAATGATGTTTCAGATACAGCTGCTTGGGGCGGACAGTTAGAGGTAAGAATCTATAGTTGAAAGCAAATGTCACAATCCAGCATTTTTTTGTCAAAAGATGGAACTTTTCATCCCCCTTTTTGTCCTCCTTGACAGTTAAAAGCCATTTCACAAGTCCTCCAGCTGCCAATCGAAGTCATCCAAGCAGAATCTCCCTCTATAATTGTTGGTGAAGAATATGACAAGCAACCAGTTACACTCATGTAAATACCTGATGTTTTTTTTCTATTTATAATGAAAATCAGTACATGTACTATTACTTTATATACTATACTGCTAATTTAAATTTCAACACTGTTTCTGTCAGTTATATGCGGCATGCATATGGACTTGGTGAGCACTACAACTCGGTGGAACCCCTCAGAGATTTATCAAACGAAGAAGATGGCTGACCGGATCCGTGACGCATCAATAATGCATCTGTGCTTACTTAGTCTGTACATGGACCTGGAGTTTGATTCAGATTTGCTAGGAGCAGCTACATTTGGTTTGTTCTCTCAGGATACTCATAGAAGGCACTGAAATGACACATGGCAGTTACTGGTTGAATAGGACAAGCTAAATGTAACAGTCCATGTTTGCAGTGTTTTTCATGATTATTCTGAATTCGATGTGCATTGTGTTTTTGGAGAACCGCACATCAGCTAAATAATTTGCTCTGTATGGTGCTGGATCATATAAGATGTAACATGCTGACTTTATTGTCAGGGAAAAAAGATCATAAATAATGGAATAAACCTTTTATCAAAGATAAAAGAACCTCACTATAAGAACTGCGTTGCTGATCTGTCGGTTATTTTTATTAGTTTTGCAGTGATGTGTAAAACACTGGGTATGGCTGGTTGCAAAAACTCTTGTGAATAGTCTTTAAGGGGTCAGTTAAAAGATCTGTAAACGTTAAGAATGGAAGTCAAAATTACAATGGTAGTCAAAAGTGCCCCTTTCCTGCATTCTTCAAAATATCTTCTTTGGTGTTCAAAAGAATAAGTAGATTTATAAAGATTTGGAACAACTTGAGGGTGAGTTAATGAAGACAGAATTTTCATTTTGGTGTCATAAATTTTTTCTTGAAGACAGGTCATACATTTTGTAAAGTTAGTTACTGTAAATCTATTTTCATCTCTAAAGTTAAACTGATTGCATGTAGTTCTGACTCATTTCTAGTGTGCATGTTTACGCAATTGTCCCGCCAGGTGGCGCCAATGACAAAGCGACAAAACTGTTTAAGAAGCTCCATGGAAACAGAAAAGAAGTTGTTAAAGTAAAATGGCAAACGATTTAGTCCGAGCATTAAGAACAAAAGCGAAGACGCTCAGTTTGAGCTGTAGAAAAATTACTAACCTGCCAGAAGATTATGCTAGGTTGACATGGATTGTGATATTAAAGTTAAATAACAATTACCTGTCGGATTTGCCACCTGAACTGAAGTTCTTACAACAGGTAAACTGAAATTCACCTACCTGCGTCATATCTTTTTTATATCATACACTTTTATTGGACGTTTTCATTGGACACACGCGAATATCCCGAAGTTAACCTCCGGCACGGATTATGTTAAACTTTATAGTTTGCCTTAATATTTTTTATGTATAATAATTATATTGAATTAAAATTACTGAACAGTTAGATTCTTTGCAGAGGTCTACCGGAAGTAAAGTTTGGGCCACATAACGTTTTTTATGTTGTTCCTGCTGAGCGAAAAATACCAAATTGATTTATTCACATTCTAATTTTTACAGTTAATACGTTTTAATATAATCATAATATTATTAAGTTACATTACAAATATTTATTTCTTATTATTTTTTATCAATTGTATCGATTACACATTCATTCAAGTTGACAGAGCTCAATCTGGGCAATAATGCTTTTGAGGAGGTGCCATCTGTCTTAGCTCACCTCTGCTGTCTGAAGAAACTCTATTTATATGGGAACAAAATCAGGCATTTGTCCTCACAGGTTCTGGGTAAGCTAAGAATGTTTCATATTCATCTTTAAATTCATTCGCATTCTCATTTCTTTATTCAGATGTGTTATTTATTTACAGAGGGTCTTCCAAACCTTGTGCTTCTCAATTTGAACCATAATAACATTGAAGTCATTCCTTCAGAAATAATGCTGTGAGTACAAGTTACTTTTTTCACAGATTTAGGACATTGGTCATCTCTCAATTCTTTAAAACTTTCATTTCCTTTTCAGGCTTGCTAATCTAGAAAGTATAAGTGTCACACACAATCATGTGGAGCATATTCCAGTTGAATTAGGTTCGATAAAGAGTTTGAGAGAGATAAACTTTACAAATAATAAACTGACAGGAATACCGCAGCAGTTATACAGTTTAACTCAGTTGAGGAAGTTGTACTTGGCCCGAAACAACCTGACTGAACTACCAGAGGTATTATTATTATTACTTTTCCTATTTATTATTTATTTTGTAGAATAATGAAGTTGATAAGTAGTGTAAGCATATAAATAAAACGGTTTATTCTTTGCTCAGGGGGTTCTTGGTTGGAAAAATCTCAAGATCTTAGATGTTGCTGGAAATCACTTATCTGTCTTTCCAGTCGGTGTAAGTCCACATGAATATATTTACTTATTAAAAAACTGAGTAGAGTTGAAAAACAAAAGGCTTCTGTTCTCTTATTTATGTAAATGTAGTTTCAGCTTCTCACATTGGACGAGTTGTTCTTTGAAGGAAACTGTTTAGTACCCTTTATGCCGATGGAGTCCATTCAAGAGAAAGAAATCCTTTCGTTAAAGGTAACTCAGCATTTCTTATCCCTTTGTATCTGTGTCCTGCACAAATCTTGTTGCCTTGTTGTGTATGTTATTATGCGAGCGTACAATATGTTAACATTTTCTTTGACATTATTAAGGGTTTTGGTTATTCGCTCGAGGCAGGTAGTTTTAACCGTAATTGTACTCGTGTTGATTGTTACTCTGCAGGAACTCTCAGCCCGGCTTATTCTCAGAGAGGGCACACATAAATTCTCAGTGCTCTCTAGGGCTCTACCTTATTATCCGAAACTTCAGGACCTGCTGTCTCACTGGGGACAATGTGCTGTGTGCTCAGAACCCTTTCTTACCACCTGGCTGGAGTGTGTGCAGTTTATAAACCTTAGGAAGGTATCCGCTCATTTTGAATTACACTATGTTAAACACTCCTGTTTTATGTTGACAGTAAAAGCTTAAATTGTATCAAGATCAAAACAATAATGCTCTTGGTGATACTGTTTACGACAGTGTATGGTTGTATTAGTTATTTAATATTCATCTATATAGGGTCATTCAAAAACACATAGAACACTGCCCTCCCCTCAACACATATGACCCTGGACCACAAAACCAGTCACAATGTTCGGAATTGAGTTTTATACATCAGCTCAAAGCTGAATAAATAAGCTTTCCATTGTTAAGAGAGCACATATTTGGCCAAAATACAACTATTTAAAAACTTGGGCTCGGTTGCTTAAACTGCTAAGACTATAGTTTACAAGGTTGTCCCCTTATGGTTTCTTCAAGACTGGTCAAAACATCTTTCATTCAGTTACATAAATAGGTAGATTGGTCTAATTGAAATAAGAAAATGAAGACAGATTGGTCCTAACTAATTGCTAGTCGGTGAGAATAGCTGATAAGACCCAGTGCTAAGTGTCAACTTAGTAGCTATGTTCGTGCAACTGGAATCTGAGGGTTAAAGATCAAAAATCGTCTTTAAAGTTGTAAATCAGAAGCGGTGTAGTAGGATATTGCTAAGAAAAAAATGGTTTGTTTAATGCTCTCTATTGTCTTACCGCTGTAATGATGTTGTGGAGAATAGATGAAGCCAAAAGCAGAAATTCTAAACTTTACAGATACCAAACTTGAGTGGGTCATTCCTATTGTTGGTTATTGCTTCAAATACCCCCCTGCTACTTATAACTGCTTTTGTGGTCCAGGTTTGTATTTATATATTTATATAAGATAAACAAAATTTTTCATCCAAATCATAGATTTTTATTTTTTAGTGCTAAAAATGAAGAGCGCCTTTTCTCATATGTGTGATCTACGGTAAATGAGAAATATTACCCATATATAAATGGGCCATATGCTTCTAACTGTGAAGTAAAAATTTCAAGTATTTTTACGGCTTTTAAATACATTTTTGCTCACATTTTTCACTAGTAAATCAAAAGAGATGAATGGTATTCAGTTTAAACCCTCATCACTTTAATTGTTTTCTGCATGATTCATATTATTGCGTTAAAATCAAAACAGCATTAGAATAATGATTCTAATCTGAAGTCTTTTCTCTGTCTTTAAGCAGCATATGGATATGAAAAGCTTCATACCGGTGAGAGTTTTACTGTGTTCCTACGGCTGCTTCAACAGGAATGATCACCAATACTACGGGTTGGTGCGGCTGTAACTCACAAATGTGTGACTGACAATGATCATTCTTCTAAATCTCTGTTTATTAGAAAGAATTAATATTTGATGTTTATGCGTTACGCCAGCAGATGGCAAAATTTGATCACTGGCTTTCTTTGATCAGTCTGTCAGATGCATAATCAACTGCTAGAGCGAATCATTCCAGAGATATTATTGTATAAATCTCACAATACTGTACGTCCGTATTCGTCTAGATTAGAATAAAATGTGCTTATCACAGCTCTGCTATTTATCTTTATTATTCATTTACATTAAATGCTTTTTATTGCGCCTATGAAATGTTTCTTTTAATAATCTGTAAGTGAACAATGTGACTTCTTAGGGTTATACAGTAAATGATTTTTAATGCAATCTGGAACACTGCTGCCACGGGCTATGCACACTTTTTATTCCCATTTGCATTTTTCTCTCTTAATCATCTTTCTATAGCCTGCCTGTATTTGCCAGTGTAATTCACCACAACGAATGCATTCCATACCTTGCCTCCGTTCGGGCCAATGGCATCTGTTCTAACCTGAGAGGAAACTTCATCCCTCCAAATTAATTTCTCATGCAGGCCTCCTGAGCTCCGAGCAGAGTCTACCGAGTTGGGCCTGATGAATAATGCAGCAGGTTTAATTGCAAAGCCAGAAACTAATGACTTTGGACTGGTTAACAGCAGGGGAACCATACATCTCTGCAAACTGAATGAAAAATCAGTTCAGAAAAAAGACGGGGGGAGAGAAAACGCTAATTGATGAATAATTAAAGCTTGAGCTACAGGGCATAATTGTGACATTTTGTTTCAATCAATTTAGAAGTGCGGGGAAAAGTGCACTTAGGAAGCTAATGGCGACTGTGCGAATGTCCACTGAAAAAAGATGCAAGATTCAATCATTTATTATACGAGCTTCCGTCAAACTCAGGCGAGATTTTACATTAGTCGTCTCGATTTCCAAGCCATTGTGCACTTGTTGGCCCCTAATGCACCTCATATAGTCTCGCTGGGAAAGAATGATTATAGAGTAAACAAGTTTAAGGCATTATGATGAAACCATATTGCTTCATCATAATGATTTAAGGACCTCCAACCTGCCACAGAAATAGTGTTCTGTATTCTGACATCTCAATCGTCTTAAAGGGGTAGTTTAGCCAAAAATAAAACATCATTTATTTACCCTCATGCACTTTAAACCTGTATATAGAACACAAAAGAAGACATTTTGAGAAATGTATCAGTGGTTTTGTGTTCATAAAGTTATTGAGGGCCAATGTTGTTTGGTAAACCGACGTTCTTCAATATCTTATTTTGTGTTCTGCGAGAAAAAAAGTCATTGGTTTGAAATGAACAGAAGGTGAGTAAATAATCAAGGAATAGTTATTTTTGGGAGAACTCTTAACAACTGATACTAATGTACGTAAATACAACCCTATTACACTCCTTTTACACAAAACACAAAAAGATTTTTATGTAGCACAATGTGAAATATATATATATTGGATTTAATACATGTGAATTGTTGCTGGAAGTACTATTTTTAATCATGTTTTCTGTATTGTCTTTTGCTTTTAAAGGGATACTTTACTCAAAGATGAAAATTCTGTCATCATTTACTCTCCTATGAGTTGTTCCACATCTGTATACATTTTCTGATGAACACAGAGAAAGATATTTGGAAGAATGCTTATAACCAATCAGATCTGGTTCCCCAATGACAGTTCTGTTGAACACAAAAGAAGACATTTTGAAGAATGTTTTACAGCTAAAAGTTCTGGGGCACTTTTGACTACCATTCTATTTTTTCCTACAAGGTAGTCTGGTTATAAGTATTCTTACCAATATCTTTCTCTGTGTTTATCAGAAAATGTTTACAGATTTGAAACAACTCGAATGTGAGTGAATGAAGAGTTTGCATTTTTGGGTGAACTATCCCTTTAACTTATATTTTTGTATTATTAGTTATATCGAAATTCTATCAAACAAATAGTTTTTGTCAGTTTGTATTGTATATTAAAATAAATGTTTTTCAATGCATTATCAAACACATTTTATTTGGTATACCTTCTTTCTTCTGCAGAACACAAAACAAGATATTTTGAAGAAGGTTGGTAACCAAACAACACTGCATGGCCCCCATCGACATCCATTGCACGGAAACACTCAGACATTTCTCAAAATATCTTCTTTTGTGTTCCACAAACAAGTTTTCAACGACACAAGGTTGAATAAATGATGACATAAACATTTGTGTGTGCGTAAGTCATTGTATTCTTTGATCCATCTCGACCGAAAAGGTTTTATTTGGTAGAGCCCAATGGCAGCCATTATTCATTGCACTGGAAACAAATGGTGCACCAGTCTTCAGCTTCGTTCTCTCCAGGTTCTGAATGCCCGAGGACAGCTTTAAGGCTACCAGACCAGAGTTCACTGCACGATCCGTGGCCTTTGCGTTACAGGCAGATCACCGCTCGCTTTTAAAGCGAGAGGGAGCATCTGATGAAACATGCATTATTCCAGAGAGCAGATGTTGGGGTCCTGGAGCAGCAGGCCCGCCTCGGGCCCTGTCTGGTGTCAGCGGCGCGTGTTTGTGGATGTGTGTAGATGTGCGTAAGTGCCTTTCCTCTGTCGGACCACTTTGTTAAAGACGGAGTCCAGCCTTGCTGTTGTTTTGCTAACCTCGTGTCGCGCAAACAGACGTGCAAACGCTAACTGTTGTCTTCCTACATCAACGTGTGCGGAGCTCGATCGAGTGCTGGCACCTGAATAGAGAGCGTGCGTTTGATTGACGTTAATCGAAACGAGGCATACGTGTCAATAAGGAAATATCACGCAGCGGGAGTCTTCCTGAGAGCATTACGCATATACATTCTGAACATGTATGCCATATGTTAATTTGGAAGTCAACACTGATATAATTACTGAAAGCGAATATAGCATGTGGTGAGCGCGTATCTCGCCGCTACCTCAAGGGAAACGCAAAGGAGGATAAAGTAGGTGTGCATCAATTTCAATTTACTAGACTTGAAATGAGAAAAGTAACGTCGGTGGATTCACTCAAAATGATCTATTGGAAAACTGCGTTAAACTTTGTCAGGCTATTTAAGACGATCAACCCCTCGCATTCGCAAATTTTTGATGTTCTGATGAGATTTCTGGATCGACGTTACTGAGATTACACAGTCTCGCGTCAGATGAAAGTGCTTTTTATAAACCACGTATTTTACTCTCTTGAATATTTTCAATGATAAATCGCACGTGTTTGTCTTATTTATAAGCAGCTGGTATTTGATGATTCTATCATTATTCCTCGCTTTCATGAATTGTTTATAAGACAACACGCTGAGGGATTTATCGTCACCCTGGACTGTGAGATCAGCCAAACAAGGTTTCATGGCACCATATTGCTTTCATAATCTCGAACGCTCGTGTAGATGAAATGCGATTGCTTTGATTGTGCGTTTGCCTGAGGCAACCCCGTTCATCTCTCCTGTCTCCTGCCTCTGTGTTTATACTGAACGACATGGTAGTATTTGACCATGTTTAATGCAGGGTTGTGCGTGTGAAGTGATGAGATTTAGTTATGGCCTATATTCAGTGTAAAATGAGATTTATATGTATTTGTTTATAAATGCTATATGAATGTATTATGGAGAGAAATACTGAGAAGGATGTAATTTGACGGTGAACATTAATGACCATATGGGACCTGATATAATTCAATAGTCTTGAGTGCTCATGGGAAGGCCATGACCGCAGCGTATTTAATGACCTTCTAGATGTCAGACTACACATGGCTATGTCTTTGCTCAATTAAAGGGATTGGCCACCCAAAAATGAAAATTCTGTCATTTTCTCACCCTCTTGCCATTTCAAACCTGTAAGAGTTTATTTTTTCTGCAGGACACAAAAGAAGATATTTAGAAGAATGTTGCTTACCGGCACCAATTAACTTGCATTGGTTTTGTGTCCATACAATAGAAGTGAATGGATGCCGGGACTGTTTGGTTACCAACGTTATTCAAAATATCTTCTTTTGTGTTCTGCAGGAGTCATATAGGTTTAAACGCACAAGAGGGTGATCAAATGATTACAGAATTTTCATTTTTGCTTGAACTTTCCTTTTAAACCATCAAACTATTGAGAAAGTTCGCGTTACTCTCTTTGTAAATCTAGTCTGGAGGTCGTTTTCTGAAACATTTAAAGCGATACTTCCCACAAAAAGTCCTGTCATCATTTATTTACCCTCATGTCATGTACAACTTGTATATGACTCGTTCTTCAATGGAAAAAAAAGAAAATATTTGGAGAAATGTCTAGTCAGTGGTTTTGTGTCCATACAATGGAAGTCAACGAGGGCTAGTGTTGATACCGACGTTCTTCAAAGTATCTTCTTTTGTGTTCTGCACAAGAAAGGACGTCTATCCCTTTAATACATTTGTCTTCTGATGCAAGCCTATTAAAGTTGTCTTTTGTATTTTAGTGAAGTCGTCTTTCGTTTCTCTATTCAGTCAAATCTCTTGCCCACACCTCTGAAAATGACTGGAGTGTGTCGATTTTAGTCATCCAGACAGACTTGCTGTCTTCTGAGTTCAAGTATTAAAATTAGCATTATTGATTGGTGTATTGGCCTGCTTGTGAGGAGAAAAACAGCTACTCAATACCACGCAGTGAACAACTGTCAGGCAAAGAAGAGCGCTCTCCAATCAGGAAAATCTATTGTCTCACATCTTATGCTGAATGAGGGATCTCCTATTGAGCTGCTGGCATGGCACCAGCACATTGTCAACATGATGCTAGCACAATCAATTTGTCAATGCCCATGTGCCACCAGGGGGCACTGTTCCTCTCCGGTAAACGTGTACGGGATCGAAATTGTTTGGGATTTGAAAGCATTGAAGAGCAGCCTGTATAAAGCATCCAAGGATGAGAATAGCTCACATTAAACAGAATGTCTATTTAGGTCTTGACATCTTCCAAAATGTAACCAAAAAAATATGATTAATCCAGAGCACAGGACTATTTGTCTTGTTTTTTTGCACTAAAAGGCCGTAATAAATGGTCTAAAGTTTGAGCATCTGACAAACTGCGCTTTGCAAACATTAGCAATTTATTTATTATTTTTTTTCACTGGATTCAAGCCAGAAGTCAATGCTCAAAACAAATGGCTGTGTATTTTTTACATTATTCAGCACCACTTTCTGGTTTATTTGGTATATTTTCTTCCATTAAAAGAGCACACACATACTGTACACACCAGCACAGAGAAAGCTGAAGAAATGTAAGCCTTTGTTTTTCTGTGTCTCGGCTAAGAACAAATGAGAATAAGTGTTGGAGCGAGGCTTTGAGGTGAAGATGGCTCTATACCATCATTGGTCCTCTGCTCATTACTGGAGAGCACAGAGCCGCAAAGAAAGGGCTCTTCACTCTGGCAGTTTTGGGTCATTCGCTTTTCCAAGTGTAAAATAACCTCATGTTGTTAAGAGGAAGAAAACACATAAGCAAAAAACTTCAAAGAACAAATAAGCTTTAATCTTGGTTTGTGTTCTTTGAGTTTCTGTGGTCACAAAGTGACTGACTATCCGTAAGGAATACCTGGGTCTCTTTCGTACTTTTTGATGAAAAAGTTTCTTTCCAAGTTTTGTAATTTGACATGAACTTCAGGAGATGCAGTGAAGCAAACAATCCTGCTGAATCCCTTCAAGCACCTTTGGTTGAAAAGAAAGACAAACAAAAGATCATCAACATTTTGTTCAAGGTATTGAAGTGTAGTTACTGTTTGTACTTTTGAAAGCGATAGTGCACCCAAAAAATTTAATTCAACCAGCATTTGCATCATTTCAGACCTGTATTACTGACTTTCTTCTGCCGAACACAAAAGAAGATATTTTGAAGAACGTTGCAACAGTGGACCATTTTGACTTCCATTGTTTGGGCAAAAATAATTTGTTGACATTTCTCAAAATACAAATCTTTTGTGAAGGACAGAGAAACACATTTTGATCGGCATGAGGGAAGATCATTTTTCACTTTTAGTGAGAAATCCTATTATGGGACACATGCAAGTGCAAAATTTAGACTTTCGGCAATGGACACTTTTCACATTTCTGGATTGGAAAACTGTAACATGGTATTTTTTGTGTGCTTATCTGATTCAGCAGTGAAAGAAAAATGGACTATTGCGTTTTCACAATTTTTCAAAAGTATATTTACAATATAGAGAGTGATGGATTATGGCAGTCATGAGAGAGAAAGATGTCAAATTCACAGTCATTCTCTAAGCAGCTCTATTAGAAACTCTATTGCACCAGTCATTTTACTGAGGGTGATATAACCCAAAGTAGTTATATATTCAAAACATATTTTTATATATATATATATATATATATATATATATATATTTTAAGGTATTCTTGATTTATGAAGTCAATTCTTGCAACATCAACAAAAATGCATCATTGTGTCTGCAACGTCCATTTCTTTAGATACATGTATATAATGAGAGCTATAAAACTGACATAAACATTTCTTTGCAGTGTATTATTTATTTCTGTGTAGACAGCTGTACCATAAACTCATGCCTTTGATAGACCCGGTATTAAAATGTCAGACTGATCGGAAAGCTTTCCAAAAAGCATGTCACGAAAATCAACCTATGGGTTACTTCTATTTTTACAACAGTGCGCTGGGTTTGGGAGCGTGTTTTAACCTTTGCCAGTCGGCGAAATGTCAGTTTTGATGCTGTCTGTATCCCAGTATAGTGCTGTTGTTTCCATTACTCTGTGGTGGCTCACATGGCCTGGGGAACATGCTCAATGTGAGAGGCGGCTGACACCAGCACGACCCAGGTGGAGGCATCTGTACAGGATTTTTCTGGAGCATGCCGTGCCTGTGGCATTCTACCTCCACTGGCTCAACATCTGTTTCATATGAGGGGACAGGAGCAACGTCCTTGAGGAATTTGTCCGATGTATTCATTAATCTCTCTCTCTCTCTCTCTCTCTCTCTTTCTCTCAGTAACTCTCCACCACAGCATCAGTCATTGCCTTGTCATATGTTACACTTGCCCTATCACATAACCAGATGTCTGGCTCATGCAGTATGCGTGCACATGGAAAACAGGCTTTTTGACATTACACACAATCCAGAATCACAACGACTTATTGCAATTCATATTTCTCGTTATTACAAAACTTTAAGGTCACTCAAGGAGCTCGCAAATTGAACACACTCATACCATGTGCTATATAAATCTGAATGGGAATAGGGAATATGCATGCTTATGAATCTACTAAATCTTATCCGGTATCATTAAACCTTATGTAATTCTTCGGTGAACCTCTACTGCAGCATATGGGGAGGCTGAGTCCGTTCCAGCAGCTGTGTGTGAATGGGAAAGCATTCGAAGCTGGTGACGGGCAGCGCCGCAGCCGCGTGTGCTGGAAGCCAGCCAGCCTAATTGGAGCACCTGGCTTAAGTCAACCCCCTCAACCCACCCATTAATGCCTCTGCTCTGTTAATGCAAGGAACAATTCTGAAATGAAACGATGAAGACTGTGAAACAGCAGGTTGACCCATGAGACGGGCCATTTAGCCTGTTTGCTTGAAAACTGGCTGCGGAAAGAAGCTGGTGGTTTTTCGTATTTTATCGATGTATTTCTATTTTTAAGGCAACACTTTTCACAAGAAAGTAGGTGGGATTAGGAAAATACTTAATTAAATGACATTCAAGCTTGTATTTTGAAGGAGAAATGTGGAGATTTTAGCGGCATCTAGTGGTGAGGTTGTAAATTGCAACCAACGGCTCACCCTCCCTATGAAGAACTATGGTGGCTGACACAGATCTAATATGTTGTTTCTGCTACTTTGCTTTAGGAGATAACATATTTACGAAACTCGCTCTGTAGAGCAGTTTGTCCATTTAGGGATACTGTAGAAACAACATGGGATTCTATTCACAGGCAACCGCGGTGTATGTTGGTAGAAAAAGCTCATTCTAAGGTAATAAAAACATAATACTTCATTACGTAAGGTCTTTGTACACCTCTGAACACATAGTTATGAATATATTATATTGCATTTCTGTCAATAGATCCTCCAAAAAAATACATTTTGGACCTTTAAATCTTATTTAAATATAATAAATGTCTGGACCTGGAGTCCGCACACAGGTTTCGGTCCTTTACCAGATTTAACAAAATTGTTTGGTATTACAATCTTCATATAGCTGTCTAGAAATCCATCCTATGATATATTCGACACAGTCAGGAAGGCAGAAACCTCCCCATCATAATCTGAATAAATCTCTCTCAGAAACAGAGAAAGACCATCTGTAAATATTTATCTGGAATCTTTATAATTAAAGAGGCAAATGCGTTATGTCAAATGTGTCAGGTCCTTTGCAGAGCTGAATAATACAGTGGAACAGCTTGGTCAAACATTTGTTTGAGATCTGGGTGACATCACTCATTACAAATGAAAGTGAACAGGGTGGCTTGTCTTCCTCTGACTTAGACCAGCTACTGACTGCTGGAGGGAAGCATGGGGTATAAAATACAAAGACGCATTATTTTAAATATGTTATAGGAAGGTAGTAAATCTGTGTATGATTAAGGCAAGCATGACTATGAGAGTGCAACTAATATATGCCCTATGGGATGAGAATGGCACGTGGTTTAGCTGGCATTTAGTCTCTTAAAGAAGGCTATTGTGTCAGACGTCAGACATTTATCTTGTAAACATGGAGCAAACAATGGAAACAGCTGCAAAAATAAGCTAATAAGATTAAATGGACTCCTACATTTCAGATATCTCTCCTGAAAATGATTGAAATGTATGTATTTTCCCTGATAGGAAATTTTGTAAGTGGCCTAGTCTGCAATCAAAAATATTTACTATTTATAAAATATTTTTTTAATATTAACTGCGAAATGGCAATAATATTGAAGATTTTAATATTTACTCAAACTAACCCAATTTCAGATTACTTTACCTACTATCTACATTCATTTTACGTTGCCAAACTTTTAAATTATTTTGTCTTATAAGCAATTTTAGAAAGAATCCAACAACATGAAAGACAACTTACTGCCAAAATTATCATCATTGTATTTTTATTATCCTAACAGTGCAAAATGAAATTGCAAATTGAAAGAAGGCCCAATGGAAACGTCAATTTTGCATGTCAATTTTTCATACGTTGCACAGTTTTGAGCATACTATAACTCAACTCAGCTTTTTTATATAGTGCTTTTTACAATTTGCATTGCTACGAAGCAGCTGTACATGAGACATATTGACTATAAGCAAATCAATCACCTGTAAATACAAGAAAAAAGGTGAAAACACAAAAGACAGATATACCCACATACTAACGCTCCACACAAACAATATGCACACATACTTACACATCGACATACATACACGGATGGACACACAGACACGACTCCCTTCCTAGAATCACCTACATGGCCACTCCCAAGTATAAGGGGCTGTGCCATTAATGCTTGAATAAAACACCTACAATCTCTTTCAATTAAAAGAAATGTTTTCCTAATATGGTGGCTGCGATATACATAAACCCATCCATCACCTTGAGTTTTAAAATGACTACCCCACAGGGAAGAAATACATTTTAATGGATAATATTAGTTAAATAAAAGCGTCATCAATTCACAATAACTTTTTGAGTAACATTGAGACAATTATACGTTTTGCGTAAATCTGTAATGTAAACCAGGCTAATGAACAAGGACCCACAGGAATGTTGTTTTGGTACAGTATATTGTATTAAAATTTGCATTTGAAAAATGTTTGATATTTCAAGTATTAAACTTTTGCGGCGAAAAAGGTTCTTAAGATTATAAAAAGTAAGAAAGAGATGGTTTTCCTTTGACCAAATGGTTCTTTATGGAACCAAAAACAGTTCTTCTACACTGTGAAGAACCTTTTAAGCATCTTTATTTTTAAGACTGTAGACATAAATGCAACCTTAAATCATAAGACCTAACATCATTTTAGAGGGGTATTGGCTGCTGTTTTAACCTGCCAAGATGCTCTTAGGCTAGATGACCATCTTTTCCAGGCTGAGATGACCATCTTAAAACACCTAAGACGGCCAGCCAGCTTATTATCTGTTTTCTTTCCACCCTATATTGTCCAGGCAAGGAAATGCTCTCACCCCAATCTCCTGTCAAGCCCAAAGAAAATCCTAGAAACTCGAAATCCATTTTCTGAATCCAAGACCCCCCATGTACTCCAAAGCACTTTTCAATACACCATAGCAATCAAACCCAAGACATTCAATAAACATTCACATTTTCTGCAGAAAATGTAAAAATAGTGTAGTTTTTATCGAACGAGATGATCCATCTCTATGAAAGCGAAGAACGGACCATGTCGTGTGTGGCAGGATCTGTCTCACTAGGGGTTACAGATGTCATCTCTGGTACCAGATTGATCGGAGGGGAGTGTGAATGAACTGACGCTATGCCAATCATGACATGTCTTGCTCCTCTGCTCTCATTCCCGTAGCTGGAATTAATGTCTTTCCAGAGTGCTCATCTCAGACATTTCAGCATGATTCCAAATCATCCCAGAGACCCGTGCGGGATTCCCACGTGTAGATAAGGTGCCCTTTTTTAACTCTCGATGCTAGAAAAAAAATGATTTACTGAAAAATCAATTCCACATTTGGTGACATCGTCCATTCACACAGATTGCCATTCCAACAGGGGTGGCTTTTATCATACCTCCATGATGGGTAAGCTAGGGAGCCGGTTTATGCGTTCGTTGAATCTCGGCCGAGATACCCGTCAGCGTGAAATATACTTCTGGAGGCTGATAAAGAGAATTGGAGAGCTTGCTAATTTTAAGCGCGGCAGATGTGTGTTCGCCGCACTTCGCTCAGAGACCCGAGCGACGTTTACCTGCAATATTTCTGTTGTGCGTGTTTTTGAAACCTTCTCTAACCTTCTCTCTCCATCCCAACTTCTCCTGCTGGGTGCTCTTGCTCACCCACTCCTCCCTCTGTGGCCTGCGAGAGATGGATGGCTCGTTTCTCTCCCGGGCCCACGTCCAGGTGTGGAACAGCTGGGGAAGACCGTGGTGGGGGGACGGCGGATACGGGGATGGGGGGGAAAGCGCGGCAGGAGCTATAAATTGCGCAGGAACTCAGGTACTTAACACCGGCTTGTTTCTCCAGCACTATTAATCATACGCAGGAGCTCAGGTGTGTCCCGTCACTTCTCTGGTCGTCAGCTGCACTTATTCACCTCCAATCCTTCTCGTTCTTTTTGTCCCCTTCTCTTTTAGCCTGCTTTTGCTCTGTTTTTTATACAGCTCCCTCGCTTCATTACCGTTCGGTAGCTAGACGTTCGGGCAGGGAGAGCAGACGCAGCCCTACTGATTTATGACCTCTGTCTGCTTGTTTATTTGGTGGAATGAAAGGCACATCACCAGCTTCGGCACGCTGAATTTCTGATGCCCTCCATCTTCTAACCGATCCGTGTTTGTGTGAGGAATTGAAATAGCTTGAGGTAGACGTGGGAACAACTAATAACTTGTTAATTTGTGGTTATTTCAAAGTCTAAATGTTAAACAATGTGAACATATCGCATAGGCAGTTTCATTGACTCCATTGATCCAAGAAGCAATTTAATGATTCCCTGAGGAAAGTCATTTTAAGCATCTAGCTCAAATGCTTCATCGGTAAACTAATAAAACCACAATGTTATTTGGTTACTTACATTCTTCGAAATATCTTCTATTGTGTTCTACTTCTAAGTCATACAGGTTTTCAATGTCATACGGGTGAATAAACAACTAAATAGGCCTAGTTTACATTTTGGGGTGACCTGTTCCTTTAAATGTTCAATTCATAACCATTATAGATACACTTTTCTTTATATTTAATAAAAAGAAACATTTGATAAAACGTCAGAATAGGAATAATAAATACCTTCATCAGACATCACAAAACATAAATCTGGATCTTCCAGAAGACAAATATGTCAGGAAACACCTGACCCACCTGCTCCAGCGTTCCGTCTCATCCTGGAAAACAGCAAGTCGTGTTTATTTGAAACCATTTATCAACATAATAAGTGCTTGGAATAAACAGTGGCTGGCATCTCTGTTTACTCTCAAACTGCCCCGCTGAGATCCGTTTAGTGGTATTCCACGAAACAGTTTACAAAACAGATTACGAAAATGTATCAGCTGCCCGCAATATTTTGATGATAGCAGCCTGGCTTGTGTTGGTGTGATATCTCACATGAGAAATCCTCTGTGGTGACTATATTACCAGAATGACGGATAGCACACAACCCTCACTGCATTCAGACACATGCTTCCAGTGCCAAAATCCTGCCAGATTCATTTAAATATTCTCAGGATTTCTCCAGACCTGACTCGAGAGGGATTGATATTTTAAGGTTTCTCGGGCACAAATTGTTGTCACACGGGCTTTATTACACTTCATAATGTCATTGACAAAAATGGGTGTGTCTTAAAGCAGTAGTTTTATATATGTATGTTGGTTTCAAAGACCAAAATTGCCCTACTTTTTTTTTTTTGCTATTTTCCTCCTCCATACTATAGTTTAAATAATGTAACCAGTGCATTCAATCAAACACAGAAAAAAATATTTTACAAAAATATAACAATGGGGCAAGTTGTCACATTCCTTTTGGACGAAGCGATTTTTTTGTATTTCACATTTTTATTGCTTCATCAATTACATTGTCTGTCATATTCACATATGTCACAGTGTAAAAAACTGTAATTTTAATAAATTTTACCGTTTTACTTTACAGAATTGGTAAAAAATTAAATAAATGAAAAATGGCAAATTTAAACAATTGGTGTAAAATAACATGAAAAGCAAGTACTGACACTTCAGTTGCTGGAATATTAAAATTTTTAACTGGTATTTTTTACAGTATTGAAATAATGCCATATTACATTAAAACAGGTTGATTGTTAATAGCAGGTAACATTAAAGCGATAGTTCACCCAAAAATGAAATCTCTCTCATCATTTATTCACTCTCTTGTCATTTATTAACGCGTTTCACTTTCTTCAGCATAGAACATAAAAAGACATTGTTATCCAAACCATGGCGAAGCCCATTAACTTGCATTAGTTTTGTGTCTATATAATAGAATTGAATGTGGTCCCGGTTCTAGCCCCGGGTGGGATGGGAGGCCTCTCCGTGTGGAGTTTGCATGTTCTCCCTGCATCAGCGCGGGTTTAATCCAGGTTCTCCGGTTTTCTCCCACAGCCCAAAGAAAAGCAGGTTAGGTTGATTGAGAATTCCAAATTGTCCCCCCAACTTGTGTATGGATCGACTTGTATATAGAACAGACTTGTGTATTGATGGACTAGTTTTCGCCAAAAGGTAGCCTTAGATGCTGGAATGGCGTTAAGAATGAAACAATAAATAAATAAATAAATAGAACTATGTGATACCGCTGTTGTTTGGTCACCAACATTCTTCAAAATATCTTCTCTTGTGTTCTGCGAAGAAAGAATACACGCATACAGGTTTGAAGTGACCAGAGGGGGAATAAATGATGACGGAATTTACATTTTCGGATGAAATATCCCTTTAAAACCTACCCCATAGAGTGCTTGTACAATAGCCCCGGGGCATGTCGTCCCACAGCTCAATCATGTCTTTAATGAACTGTATCTTTTTTCTAGCAAACTACACTAAAAATATAGCTTTTGTGTAGCCAATTTTTCAAGGTATGTGCCGATGCAAAACCTGACTTACAAAAACACATCCCCCCCATAAGAAACAACTAATTGTGACAACTAGTCCCACTCATAAACAATATAGGACGAACTGCCGCATCATCCAACAATATGCAGAACACATCCAGTGAGAGCTGAAGGTTGTGAGCACCATATGTCTGCTAAAGTTTTACCGTGCGATGGGCAGGTTCTCGTAAACACAAAGTTTGTATTCAAGTCAGCAAGCGCTGCCCTGTGTGTTTAGAGCAAGCTGTTCCTGTGAAGAAGCGACTCGAGAGCCATGAAAAGCATCAATCACGCTTTAAACACACAGTGGGAAGCAGTCGCTCCGGTTCTGTCTCTACTCTCATTAGCCATCACTCATCTCAGCTGGGGAAGACCCGCAGCTCCGGGCTGCTCGAGGTGTGAGAGTCTGCACTTTTTGAGCGCGAGCACAAACCACCTTCACATGGTGTTGTCTTCATTAAATTGTATTTTTAAGACCGAGAATTTACTTGACAAAGAGCCACTCTTAGAAATGAAATGTTGTATTTAATTAATAAAGTTATGTCAACCGTCCCACAAAACTTAGTCGCTTAAATGGAATAGGTAATATACAACTAATTGTAACATAATGTTTAAGTAAATCGCACATAACTTTAATTAAATGGTACATCACACACTAATTTTGAATAAATGTAAATTATTGTCTTGAATTTAATTACTATAGGTTGATCTAAGATGACCTGATTAAGTTCAATTTATTTAACAGAAATAAGCTTGGCTAATGTTATCCATTTGTGTTGATTGTACTTAATGATTGGAACTTAGAGCAACTAAGTCTGTAGGTCAAATAAAAATACTAAAATAAAATGAAATGTTCAAAAATTTTTATATTATACATTTATAACATTTATTAGACATTATCTCATTTACCTTCAATAAAATGATATTGAGAAAATAGAACTCAACAGTAATGCTCTAAAAATTATTGTAACCGCCCACGACTTAAGCAAAGGCAACACTTTTCTGAACAAGGGTAACCACCAAACTCAAAAATATAACTAACTCCTTAAAACTTTTAAGATAAATGAACATTAAACACTAACAAGTGTTTCTTTTTACTGAAAAATGCATAATATAAAACACTTATTTAAGAAAATAACTCTCAAAATGCAGTGTACGCAAAGCATGCTGGGAAATATAAGTCCTCTGCCCTATTATAACTATTTTATGTTAACACAACACAACTCCTTTATGTTGTCCCAACATAAATGGATTCAGTTATATGACTAAACATAAAACAATCATGTTGTAACCATATCTTCCAAAAGTTGTGTTGATTTAACTTAAGCAAGTTAAGTAAATTGAACAGGTAGCAAAAATATTTTTTTTGAGTGCAGTGCTTGTATGGCCACCAAATATATTGGATGCTAAATTTTCACAGTGTAGCAAATTTGTTAGACAGTGTGTGTAAAACAGATACACATTACATAAATGTAGGCTTGAGTTCTTAGATATCTTTCTCACCCCTCTTCGTCTCCATTTTTCGTACTCTGTTCATCCGCAGGGTGCCACGATGAAACCATTAGCTGACATTTAAGCCTCTCTCTCCCTCACTATTTATCATTCTCTTCACATCACCTGCCACCGTCAAGGGTGATGGAGGGTCGGCTACGCGCATCATTCAGGACTGGGTGGAGATGCAATGCTCCTCATGCTTAATAATGTCATTTTGCTTGAATGGTATTAACAGATTATCCAGGCCCGGGGCAGTGAAGCATGTGCTGGTGAAAGATAACCTTGTGTTCTGTAATTTCACCGAAAATGTTTTCACCGCGGACTCACTTTGGCCCCACCATATAATGCCCTAATACGCTCTGGTATCCCCCGGTTGTATTCGTCTGTGGATGAAGTAAAAAAAGAAACCCATTACAAGAGAGTTTTTGCGAAGATTCCTGAACGAGGTGTTTCAAATCACTCCACGGACACGGGAATATAAACAGGCTCAGATTTAATCAGATTTAAATCCTCGAATTTAGCTCGGCAGCATATCAAAGAGACGCTCGCGCTTAACTCTCAAAGGCAGAATGTTATTTTCTCCTCCGCCACTGTAGGACCGCAGTAATACTCCAAAGCGCGCGCGGGCTTCAAAAAAGCACGGTGAAATTCTGCGACACAGTTTGATTTAGAGGCAAAAAATGTAAACCATTTAAAGGCGAACTCTTTATGGACTTTAATCCTGCGTCGCGTCCCCGGAAGCCGAATTTATATCCCGCATTAGCTACCGTCTCGTCGGAGTATTGCTCTTCTCCTCGCGCGAGCGTTTCCCGGCGCAGACGGCATCCCTATCGCTCGCGAGCACATGCACACACGGGCATTACGGGTTTATCTCATCTCGCGCAGCCCGTGCGCGGTCCTCCGGGCTACTTTACTAATAACCTTTTTCTTATCAGGCACTCCGCACCTCTGCATGTGATCAAAGACCCAATTAATGGAGCGGGGAAAGGTGAAGCATTCAAATAATAGAGACAGCTGTTTTTCTCTGTTTGAGAGGATCCATTTGTATTGTTATCGGCGGAGAACAGTTCTCCAGACCTCGTTTAATTGAGGGCCTGTCACTTCTTGCCACTTGATAAAAAACGTACCGGGAAAATAAAGGCGGTTGAAGGCGGACGGCGGGAATATGACGGCGTTTTCTACTCATCCTTTGCTTTATGATGTTTTAAATGGTAATAAAAGAA
The DNA here is from genome assembly GCA_008369825.1 of Triplophysa tibetana. NCBI lineage: Eukaryota > Metazoa > Chordata > Actinopteri > Cypriniformes > Nemacheilidae > Triplophysa > Triplophysa tibetana. Next base: position 14,322,544 of record CM017908.1, read on the forward strand.
GATAAGAGGACAAAAAGGAGTAGATCTTCAGACATCTTTGAGGAGTTTTTCAGTCTTTTTAAACGGCCGAGCGATTACCGAATCAGAGGGTTCATTTTGGTGGCACGTGGGGGACGGCATCTAAACGCCGCATTTATAAAGCCTTTCGACCGGGACAAAGGTAATTGCGGTGCCGGTGCTAAATTCGTTTCCTTGACAAAGTTGCCGTCACATTACAGAAGCGAGTGGGCTGAATATTGGACATATTAACATTTCAACATTAGGTAAAATGTAAAATGGGGGACACAGGAATTAAGGGACACTTTAAATATAGACCTTCCACGCTAATAGCTTCCCTTCAGAGAGAGCATTTACTCTTCAATTTTCAAGGCCGCACTTATTCAGGGTGTGCAACGCCTTTCAAATGGCGTAATTTCACTTCAAGCTTTTGCGGATTTATATATACATACATAGCAAATCACCATTTACTCAACATTTAACATGTGTATGTGTAACTTGGAGTGGAGTTTTAGTTTTAGTCCATAATCGTTGGCTCATATGTTGGAGTTAAAGTCTGCATGAAATTAAAAATGAAAATTCTAATTGTTTTACACAGTGTTGCAGTATTTATTATATAGTTTTTATCTGTGCACCGCGCATCATAACTTTTTTAATAATTTGCACTTTAATCTTTAATAAAAAGTGAAACTCCTCCCCCCTAGAAACGACCTCTCTTCACTAAATCAAGTCCCGACATACATTTTTTTTCTCATTTCAGAAGTTGTTTCACTCGGATTTACGTCACGATACGGAAAAAGACAATTTTTTTGTGGAACACACAAGATATTTTGATAAATGTCTCGGGGGTTTTGTGTCCATCGATGGAAGTCAATGGGGGCCAGTGTTGTTTGGTACAAGTCTTTTTCGAAACATCTTATTTTGTGTTCTGCAGAAGTCATACGGGTTTGAAATGGCATTTCATTTTTTGCCTATGAGACATGATGCTGGGCATTTTCTCATATAAGAGGTATTATTGGTCACATGACCATTTCTGACTTACTAAGGCCTAGTCCACAAGTACACAGGTATTTTTCATAAACTGATTTTAATCCTTCTTCATTTAAAGAACCCCAGCATCCACACGAAATGGCAAAACCACGCTATGAAGTGCTGTAAAAAACATGCCAAACCAACAGGTGGCGATATAACCCTAACCATAAAACAGTGTAGACCAATAAGAAGCCTGCATCTGTCGTCAAACAAAGGAGATGGTGGCATGCTGGAATTCCAATGTGAAACGCCACATCTAAACCGTAATATGCCAAATCAAAACCGTCTACACGATAGCACTGAAACATGAATTTCAAAAAACCTTGCAGGAGTTTTCAAAAACGTTCGGTTTCAGTGACCGAGTACTGAGTTGGCATGTGGACGAGCGGCCAAACTGAATAGAAACTTCAGTTTTGAAAGTACCTGTTAGTGTGGACAGGGCCTAAAACAAAGCAATCCAGAGTCTCCAATGCAGGTATGAACATATTTATTACACAGTAAAGAGTACAACAATACCAGAATCATACTGCAAAGATTCACAGACTGACAGACCATTTACTACAGCCCCCAAAAATGAGAGAATAAAATAAAGAAAACAGATTAAACAAGAAACCACAGTTCTGACATAGTAGACTCAAACACCCATAGAGTATATTGAGTATACTGAGAGACCACACCCTCCCAGTCCACCTTCAACATGTGGTTCGTGTTTCCGTTAAGTATTGCACAACGACTTTCATGAGTTTTATTTTTCACAATAAAGATTTCCAAGAACCCTAAGACTGTCCATCCCTGAACCCACCCACCAATTCATTTCACTTTGCGTCTCCACTGTCCCTTTAAACCCAGAGTTCAATTCAATTTACAAACGCAGGAACACATAGCGCGCCAGCAAAAGAGGACGCGTTCTGCGTGGACCCCCTATAAACATGAACCTAAAGGACGTCGACGAGCGGCCTAGCGTGTCTTACAACAGACGACAGAAACAAGGAGAGGGGGCGCGGGTAAAAAGGAGGGCAATAAGAATATATCACATTTCTCATCTTTGACCATTTATTGAATTCGAGTATATCAAATGAAGTCGACACTCTTAAATCTTTTTTTTTACTTTGAGTCGTCATATTTACAAACCCAAAGCGTGTGACAATGTAAAGGAACGTAAAAAAGTTTTTTTTTTCGGTTTTTATCTTATGTATTCTATTCATTAAGTTTTATTTCTTATGAGGTCTGCATTGTTACCAAGTAGTGATATGGTTTGAGCTTTTGCTTTGGGTTTAAGTCCTGTTCTCAAGTGCCCATTTGGTTTGACTAGACCAGCGTCCGCTCAGTGACTGGAGCTCCTAACATGCCGTCAGAGGTAGAGTGAGACTTTTTGCTGCCGAGGAAAAAGTTTGTAGCAAAACCGACGTACTAGCGTGGGAAAGAGGAGCGAGTCCGCTTCGTCCGTGCTAATTTTATTCAGGTCGCCCTGATCAAACTCACTGTATACATTTTTCACAAATATCACACTAAACGCAGCTTAGCTGGCAGGATCTGTGAAGTTGAAGGTGTCTCACACCTTATTTTTGGATTCCTTAACCATAGCATGTCGAGCTGAAGGCCGGGGAGCCTCCCGAGAGGTCAAATATGCAGCGTTTAGCACCATGGTTTGGGGGCGCGAGGGCTCATTCAGTCCCCTCTTCATCTTAAGCCATGAACGAGGGTGTTTCGTTTCGTTACATTAGATTTGGAAACGTCTTTGTTTCTGTCTTACATGGCTTTATATCATGAGCTAAAACACTTGAAAGTTTGGTTATGCGTCGTTCATGAATGCGAACGGGCGAGTACGCCATCGACCAGTCGCCTTTTGGGGTGACGTTCTCAAGAAAGAATGGTACGGAAAGAAAAACCAACAAAGGTGAGATTGTTGTAAAATACTTCGCCCCATCTGCTCCACCTTTTCGATTATTGCTCGATCATTCTCATATAAACGTGAACCCTCTTGCCTCAGGAACTGCTACATGGTTTTGAGTGGCTTGTTCTCCCTAAGAGCTGAACAGGGCTGGTCGAAGCTCCGGACAGGGAGAATTAAAGGTTTTCAAATGGAATTTGAAACCTGATAAACACTTCGATAAAAGAAGAATGCATTTTAGTGAAAATCTTGTCATGATTAAGTCTTGGATAAAATCAGATTTTGGTCCTTCATGTCTGTCTTTGGCTGTCTTCCGTGTTAATTCATTTGTAATACTGTGTATTCTGGTGCTCTGCAGTGTTAAAGCTGTCTGTCTCCCATTTGGAAAGTTAGTTTCTTAGTGTCTTTTTGTACGTTTTTTCTTTTTCGTATAAAACAAAAACAACATATACCATAGCGTTCAGTATGCATGTGCATGCACTGTCCTTAACTATTCAAAGCAAAGTTTTTTGCCGTTATGTTCAGAAGAAAATGTTCGCAAAAGCAGATCGTGATACCTCGGTTTCGTCTTTTTTCTAAGTTCTTTTTTCTCTTTTTTGTTTTTTAACAACAAATGAAAATCACATGAAACGAAGCACTCCAAAGATAGCCCGTGAAGTGACGCTCCCTACGGAAAAACTGCCAAAAGAAGCATGCCGAGAGGAACCGTGACAGTGCAAATACATTTATGTACGTCCCATGTACAAAAACATTTATGTTAGCATTCCATGTAACATGCTAGTTCTCAAAAAAGATCTGAATGATACTGAAGTAGCAGCACTGAGATAGCGGTTGCCTTTCGAGGACAACGGGAAAAGCGTTCCGTCTTCTTTTCGGAGAACTACAAGGGGACTACCACAAACACATACGTAGAGAAAAGCAGCTTGCGAGAGCGTGAGAGAAAGAGAGAGAAAACAAGAAAAAACATGTTCTTCCGCTTTGCACCTAGAAAGTCGTGACTGTGGCTTAAACTATAAAGCAGTGTCACAATTGTCCAGCACATGTACAATAAATAACCATCGGAGACGGCACAGGACACGAGTGTTTAACACAATGAGATCTAGAAGGGAAAAACAAGCAAAAACAAGGATTGATGGCAGGGTTAGAGATAGGCAGGACGGGAGGGTCTTGACGCCCAGCGACTCGCCCCTGATTTATGTGTAATCTCTCAGCCCTTTGTTTTTAGGCGGCTGTCATAGTCAGGATGTGACAGTCCTGCTCTGCTGGGCTGATGACTTCACTTCCTGTTTTGGATCAGGGCTCGTAGCACGTCCTTCATTACGCTGCGTGGTGTTCAACATCCAGTGCAGGTTTGATCTAGTTCGCCCTTACATTCCTCGGTGAAACAGCTTTTTATTTTTCAGACCATTGACCTGGATATTATCTTGCAGAAGTTCGCTGAAAAAAAGAAAGCATGAACATCTGCGTTCCTTCACAATCTGCTGCACATCTGCAAAGTTCAGCCAGTGAGCCAGAAATGCTGTCCACCGTTTACTCCACCACGTCCGACACAGATGCCCCGCATGGCATGTTTATTTTTCAATGCTCTCTGTTTCCCAATCATATTTTGTGTCTTTGTTTACATCAGATATGAAGTATATCCTTGGTTTGGTTGTTTAAAGTGTCTTTGAATGAGGTCAAATAGTTTCATATCCCAGCTACTGGATAAAGAGCTTTGAGAAGGTAGCGAAAGAGGACAAAAGAAGGTCAAATAAATTCCTCGAGAGGTCCCAGCTGTCTACTCCATTTCTTTTACTACTTATTTACAGAATGTAAGAGAGCCACAACAACAATAAACAACGTTACCAACAGTATAATCGATAATAGATGTAGAAACAATAAAGAACAATGAGAATTTCAAACAAAGAATATCTTTGCGTTCTCTATCATGACAAGTCAATATGACCTGAAATGGACCTCCTGTGGGTGATCGCCCTAGTGTCAGTCTTCTCTTTTTGTTAGCGTGGTAGCATTAGCATTTTGAGCGAGTGAGGCAGGTGAGTCAGTCTCCGGTAGGCTGAGGCATCAGAAATATTCTACTCGGATTCTAGCGGGGCGTGGTCTCTATGGCGGAGGGCGTGCCAGGCGTGGCCGAGCGAGGGGTGGCAGCTGTGGGCGTGTCCACGGGGCTGCCGGCTCCGCTACTGGGGGTGGCTGAGGAGCTGACGGTGGCAGGGGTCTCTCCCTGTTGCTGCGCCTGCAGAGTCTGACCGCAAACGTGGTGGTGCTTTTCCCAGTCCTTGTGCTGGCAGAAGGAACCGCAGTAACGTGCTGTGTTGCAGCCGCTGCAGGTCTCGCTTGCTTTGCGCCCACAATTCCAGCAGCTCTGCAAAACAATCGGGGGAGAAGAGGTTTTTATTACGAAAATAGTGTTGTGACCTCACAAATATTGTTTTAATATTCTTATACTGAAGATATTTTTTTGGAAGGGAACAAATGACCACCATTTTTAGTGAGTAAAGGATCATAATTCACTACAGTTTAAAATAACTCCACATGACCCAAATATGGTGTCATACCATTAGGTCTCTGCTGACTCTCACCGCTAAAATACCCCAAAAATCGTTCTCAATCTGTGCGATCCATTCCATGGGTATTATCCCAATTAGGAAATAATAGATGCACAGGCCTTTGAGAAAACCGAGTGGAAGTCTCGGCTCATTAACAGCAAACATTTCCCATTTGAGTTTACGTCTAAACAGAGAATTCTGGTTTATTTTTCTTTGAATCTCCCTGCTTTGAAAACACAGAAATAATGAGCTAGCTGGGGGAAAAAAGTTAGTTAACCCAGTTCCACATGGAGCTACGTGAGGACACATTTGTTACAGGTTAACTACAAAACGCTCGGAGATCGCACAGACACTCATGTTACCAGTGTGGCCTTTTTGTGATTGTTTCCAAGCCACATAAGTGCAATTATCACAAAGTCCGGAATGCGTACCAGAGACGGAAAGCTGGAGTTAAACCCAGCTACCGATGCAATCCTCCGGGGAGAAGTGTGCATAAACACGGCTCTTGCAATTAAACTCAGATGCGTGCCGCCTTTCCCTGCTAACTGATGAAACTGAGTCGTCCCCCCCCGCTGCGCGCAGACACTCGCCGCTCCCTTCGCAATTTTCCTCGTCCAAATCAGAAACACCTTAACAGTCCACATGTTTCATTTAGAGGAGGAAAAGCTTGGTTTTGCCTGAGGTGATAAATGCAACGCTATATCCCACCGCTCCGCGTGACATCGGCCTGCATGGGGAATTATCTGGGACACCTTTTCTCTTCCCCCGTAATTCCCAAATGTTGCTTCGTTTACGCCCATCTCTGTGGGATTTCATTCTAAGAGATCAAACATGAGCCATGAAAATAAAACAAGCCTACAAACTAACTTGGGACGTAACAGTCATGTATGTTTTAATACAAAATAAAGAAAATCCATCAATCCCCGAGATGATATCTAATGCAAGATATAATAAATGATGGCATACATTACCATCCAAATGATTCAGTGTGCAGTATTTGAGCGCTGCAGCTGTTCAGTAATACAATAACCATGTGCGGTAGGCGTACAAGCTGTTACCTCGCTCGAGTCCTCCTGCTGGTTGATGACTGACAGCGCGTCCTCAGCCGCCTGCCTCTTGGCCTCTGCCATCGTGCGCTCCATCTTGGCTCGCTCGGTGCTGATCATCTCGTGAGCCTTGCGCTCCGCCTCCGACACGGCTTTCTGAAGCTCGGACATGGCCTGCCTCTTCACCTCATTCACAGCTTCTTCTGAAAAGAGAAAGAAATGATTTTCGGGGAACAGAACATACACTGCTTTATGCATTGTAAAAAAAAAGGATATCTCAGGTAAGTTAATCAATTAATATACCTGCAAGTTATGCATTCTGAATCGTAAACACGAAATGAGAACCACCAAATAAATTGCAGGAAAAATATCGTTTGGTAAAATCTGTTAGAAGAGCCTTATTTTGCAATTATGTCAGGTATTCTAGTGATGGCAAAAATTTCCGTTTCACTATTTAGATCTCACATAAAGCTAATTTTCCAAATATTTCCTGTCTGCCAATGGTTAGATATGCAGATATTTACACTCCAGAAGGTTTTATTTGGTGTTGTATATCGCTGTTGACCTTCTAAAACCTTCCATATTGTGTGACTTTTCGTTTTCGTCATACGTCATTATTATTAGTCATTCTTTATTTTTGTCACTGGACGTTTTTATATCTAATCTTTATATCTATATCTTAAAAGTGCTTGACAACTTTGAAAAGTATTTAATCATTTAAAAAGTACAGTTTTTTTTCCATTTTTAATTGAAAGATCCGAGGACAGCAACAATATGTACACTTATTCATTTAGTATATATATTATCCCATTAATACATTTTTGAGGGAATCAATCAAAGCTTTCTTATAATTGTCTCTATATTTAAACTGATATGAAAGAGCACAATTTAACACTGAAAATAAATGACACAATTCACTTTTTACTTCCAATGAAGTTACCCGCCTACATTATGCCTAGAAAAAGTCATTTGAAGGTATCAGGTGAGCTACAAATAGGGTAACAATTTCCCATTGTCATTTTCACAGGTTATTAGGAGAGGACGATTCTTTCGGATCACACCAAATTTCTGGTTACTGGACCATATACAGTAAACAATCCGCTCCTGTATGACCTTATGTTCCTTGCATAAAAATAAATTAGACCAAGGTTTTAAAACTTCACATTATTAGTTCAAACAACACGGTCTGCGATTTTTCCTAATTGTCTAAAAAGGACCTAAACCGCTAATTATGGTTTCAACTATTTTCACAATGTTTCATTGATCCTATTGACTGGTTTTGTTCAAAAGCAGTCAACAGATTAATTTTGGGATTAATTAGAAACATCAAATTATATTTGAATAGGCTCGGATGATTTTCTGGGTTTGCCGGAAACTGCTTTTGTTTGGCATCAAAACACAAACTTGACGGAAATGAACTGAACAGATTACAGGTAATCCCTGATATGTGTCTCTCTGAAGAATAAATTAATTTCCTTGGACTCGCGCTTTATCTATACATTACATTGTTATCCCATTAACCGTAAATACTTCTGACTTGAAAACTCATCTTTAGAGCAGACTAGGGCATTATTTTGTGTTTGTTTGTTTTCATTGTTTGGGGCTGCAGCCTGACTAATTGCATATGCAAATCGGGCAATTTATATTTAAATTATGCATTTCAATTGCGCCCCAAAGGCCCATGCAGATCAGGATATGGCAGTGTGTAAGAAAAGGCCTTGAAAATTCATCAACTACTGTACGCAGACGCCTGTGAAAAGGCCATTCACCTTTTATTACATTGTTGAAACTTGCGGCGGTTCTACATCTTTTGCAACAACGAATGCGCCTTTATTTGCTCTTATAGCTTTGGTTGTATAACCATCGCTTGCGGCGTACAATGCTGTAAAAAATGCATGCTGCTCTCAAGCATTTTTCATAGACTAAACTGTCATGTCTGATAACGCTGCAGCCCCTTGATTTGCAAAAATGGATGGTCGCGGTCACACAGACCCTCCACCCCGGTCTTAAATACGGACGATTATAAAACCAGCTGCATTTTCATCGGGATTGGACCAATTTGTGAAACCGCAGTGGTTTGGTGCACGAATTCACCATCTGAGGTCACGGAAAATGCAACACGTTCCCTGATGCATTTAACTTCATTTATGTTACACACTTCAGATGGATTTTCAATCTGTGGCCGTCTTTTTAGGCTGTTTTTGTACTGTGAAAAGGTTTGTTTGCTCTTATTAAGCCTTAAGTAAGACCACACATCAAAGACAAGCTGCCTTAACAGACACGTCGTCTGTCGGGTAATAGCAAGCAGAGGCCAAGGTAAACAATCTGCTGTTACAAAATCCATCACTTGTCATATTTCACACAGATCAGCTGCTCTTTAAACAAAGCCTTTTAATATCTTTATCCCTCTTTTAACCAGCTCCTCCGCTGTGATAAAACAGAGTGCTGCGGCGAGCCGGCTGGTTCCTGTTGCACGGCTAATGGCAGAAGTGCTAAAGTGCTGGAAGCACTTGTGTCCTGTTCAGCCAGAGCAATAAAAGAGCTTTATGATCTGACATCACTGCTGGAATGTGTCGAGGCGCTTCCAGTGAAAGCCAAGCGCTGAACTGCCCATCACAGAGCTCAGACAACGTTACACAAACACAGACAAACGTTTGTCATTGTAGAGCACGCTGGAGGAGTGCTATTTCTGTTACTGGATGATAGAAATGTTGAATATTTTTGTTAATGTTGGTTCTGGGTAAATATTTAATTCGTAACTGAAATATTTATATCAAAATAAATGAAACATTCAAAGAAAATATTTATTATAATGGTGCACTGATGTCTCTTCGGTACCATTTTTTTGGCACATTTGCTAGTGTCTAAATTGCCCTTACACTAAGAAATGAAGCCCACAAATACCGCGCTAAATCCTTTTTTATGTTTAAGCGTTTTTTTAAAAGATTTTATACATTAAAAAAAGTTATGACCTTGACTAAATGAAATAAAAATAATTCTAATGTGTGGCCTTGGTGCGCTGTTGTTTATGTTAAAATGTAGGAAACCTTTATGAACCAAGAAAACCTGAAAACCAAGGTGCTCAGAATATTTTTTCTATATTTGATTTTGAGAGTTTTGTGTTCGCATCTGACTCCATACAGCTAACTGACTGACTGATTGAATTTCAGAGAGCTGGTAAATCACAGCCACAGTCTTTGAAAGGGCTCTGTTTGAATAATTTCGCTTTGATTTTCCACCTGTGCTTATGAGTGTGTGTGCATGTTTAAAAGAAGCGTTAAAGACAGCCTGCTAACCAGCTTTCTTCCAGATCTCGTCGGGTACGTATCCAGACACTGGTCTGTGAAGAAGCTCCCTATGGATGTCTGGGAAGAAAAAAGGAAGATGTCAGTTTTTGATGTCAAGGGAAACACCCACACAATGTGTTCTACACAGAGACTTAAATCTAGGTGTGCTGATCTGATATTGTTTGGTATGTGCTGCGTTGAAATTACACACTTCCTGTCGTCAACATGTACATGTACCTAAAGCATTGCCATCTTGACTGGCAGGACTCTGTTGTCTGGACTGACTGGTGCTGGAGCTGCTGGTCTTCTTCAGGTCCTCGGCATCACTGTAACGTCGTATCCAGTAGTTAAGCTCCTCCCGATCGGCTTCCTGACACCTCCTCAGCACTGTCAGGGAGCGACGCGTCTTCTCCACCATGTCCATGATGCAGTTCAGGAGCTGCGGAAAAGACCAACATTAAATTTGCTTTAAACAGAACTGACCGATTTAGATGTTATATACATGATGTTATATTGGTTTAGATCAGTGGTTCTCAAACTTTGTCGTTGTAAGGCCACCTTTGAGTAGGGTGCATCGCTTTGCGTCCCCCCCAAAATGAAGAATTATAATCTTAAACTTCATATTTTAATTAAACCAAAAATATATTTAGTTATACAATACTGAAACATCAATTATTTTTGTTGGTGTGCTTTTTTTGATTGCATACAATTTATGATACATTTCTATAGTTCAGAAAATGCCAGAAAATCTGTGGCCCCCTTGATCCATCTTGGGTACCCCCAGGAGCCCACGGCCCTCAGTCTGTGAACCACTGGTTTAGATTGAATAATAACTATGTTTAAAGTCACTAAAGTAAATCAAGAGGAAAGTCTATTAGCTCAGAGGTTTAAAACTCAGGAGACGTAATGGAGGTCTTAGCTGTCTTTTCACATATTAACACTGTCTCTGATGTTTGACAAATCAAAATTGTTCATATTAAAGGCTCTGACTAATGTTAGACTGTGGTATCTGCAAATCATAGTTTGACATTTTTGAGCTGAGATTTCAGAGTTTTATTCTCAGGAGAAATATCAGGAGCATTGGTCCTGCTCAAAGCAGCCTTAACTCTGCTGTGTAAAGACGCTTTAAGAGAATTTCCTTTGTGAATTTTCTTCCCCAGGGGAATAAACATGCAAGCACATAGAAATGCAAATTTTTTATGTTGTTTCCACACCTTTTGTGTCATGTTTTCATTTCTCTCTCTCTCTCACTCGTTCACACATACACACACACAAACACACGCACGCACACACACACACACACACACACACACACACACACACACACACACAAACACGTTAACTTAGCTATTTAAAATGGGGACAAACCATAAACATCTACTGATTCTTTATAGCCCTTCTAAATCCAGCATTTTCAGAATATTTACTTAGTTATTAATTATTTTCCAAATGAGGATGTGACCAAATGTTCTCTTAGAGAGATTTGGTTACATTTTTAGCCGAAAGAAAAATGTTGTCCCCAAATTACAGCTAAGCACACACACACATACATACACTTTGGATAGTAATAAAAATGTTATTACTTTTCTTACATGGTCAAGGTGCTTCCACTCTTCTGCCCATTCTCTGTCTGTGAGTCTGTGATCTATGACTTCCTCCTGCCGCGTGCCGCCGTGCATCCCTGAGATAGAGGTAGAGAGAGAGAGACAGAAAAAGAGCGTGTTAAACGTGTTACTATTTGGGATCTCCATTTCTCTTGCTCCCCCTCACAGTGGCATGTCGAAGCCGTCTGTTTCTCAGCCATAGCTCACCCGCTCCCTGACAACCTCCATCGCTCACGTGCTCTTCATTGCTCGCATGCTCTCATCCCTCACACCGCTCACCCGTGCTGCCTGCGGGCACGCTCACACAGTCTCCCTGCGCGGTACCAGACAGAGCTGCAAGGCTCATGCATATATCCGGCATATATCACTGCCTAATGCGCTTGAGTATTTTTAGCACATTTAAACCCGATATGGCGCATTGGTTTTATGTAAACCTCAAATCATTTTAAAAAGGAGTTTATGTTCCTGATCTGACTGAGGCCTGCATGATTAAACTTCTATGGTCGGACTTTGGAAGATTGAGGGATTGGCGACTAATATTGGAGCTTATATTGCATGTTTCAATTAAATATGGCATCTCAGATTCCAGTCAGCATAAACATGCCTTTAGGTCTTTTTGAATTTTTGAACTTCGTTTTTTTACTTATTTTGCAATATATTTATATACATGTTCTTATTTTAGTACATCATTTAATAAACGCACATTTTCCAGGACCCCTATCTCAATCTGTGGCTCATTTTATATCTGACTTAATACAGTATATTGTTTTGACTTTTGAGAGGATTTGAAGCTATAAAGAACGCAATTTATATTGTATATTTATATTTATATTGTATTGTCTTATTTTGTATTAGTTGACTCCTTTAATAGTCATAGACAGTACAGTGACAACCTCCTAAACAACTTTCCCTTACCTAGTGGCCGAGGTCGGTCGCGGATCTCGCGGTGGTTGGGGTGGCGGTAGTTGTCTCTGTAGTGGTGTGCGATGGCCATGTCGTCCAGGCGGTAGTGCTGAGGAGGGGGCGGTGTGGGGTGGGGCAAGCCGTTGGGCTGGTAGGAAAGGCCGTTGGAGGGACTGAAGCGCTGACCAGGACTGATGGTGCAGGGCCTCTTGCTGGGGTGCTCGGGGTGAAGCGGGTCTCGCTCAAAGCCGTTTTCTTTGGTTCTAGATGGGTGAAAAAACAATTCAGAGTGAGAAATAAAGCAAGTGAATTCTGTTGGCAGGTCATCATTTTTGACTTTGACCGAAAACACCATCTTTTGTGAGAACTTAGAAGTGCAGTAATGCCTATAATGCAGTGATGTCTCTTTTTGATAGTTTGATACAAGCTAATAGTGAATAAAGTGTCTTTCAAATACATGTCCATAAGCAAACAAAAATGAAATCCCACAACATAAAAAACTAAATGAAACGTGGAATAGTTTTTAAGAACGACTCAACCTTCCAAATGGTTTTACTCTCTTAGATGAATAAGACCTCCCAATGCTGCTTTAATGTGTTTTCCTCTGCTGTGTGTAAAATCGCTTCAGTATCAGTCAGAGCAGTTGTCTGTCATCTCGTGTGCTTAGCAGAAAGTCTCGGTTAAGCAGCATGTTGTCAGTAAGGAGAGGTCCTGACAGAGCCTACATAAGAGATCTATGCTTACAGAAGTCAGACCCCCGAGGCTCTCACATCGCTCTGCCCTTCACTTTCATATGTCAGGAGACCAGGTGTTCACAGACGCTGGCACTCCTGTGGATACGCTTGTGTGAGTCACTGCACGTACGAAGGGAGATAGTCGGCCCTCGATTACCTCTAAAAGAGACCCAACTTCCTAATGAGCTGCTTTTATGAGCTGCTAATGCGCATCCATCACCGTCCATATGCTCCTCAAAGCAACCTCTCTCTCTCCTCCGCCCACACCTCCGCAACACAGCTGCATTTATTTTACCCCTCTCTCATGCATTTTAATGCCAATCCGGTTCATTCGTAGCGAACCTGTGTATTGGGTAAGAGCCTGGTGCGTTTTTCAAGTGTCCCCATCTCTTTCATGTTTATGTACACTGAACATGTCTTTCGCTTTACTTTTATGAAATAGAAGCAAAAACATTTGATATGAAATTAAAATTATTATATTATATGATTTTTTTATCAACATTATATAAAAATTATATGAAAAAAAAGAACAAGCTTTCTTGTAGCTCAGTGGTTAGAGCATCAAGCTAGCAATGTCAAGGTCATGGGGTCGATCCCAGGGGATGTCACATACTCAGATACTATGTGTAATATAATGCATTGTTGGTCTCTTTGGGTTAATAGCATCTGCCAAATGCATAAATGTGAATGTAAATCATTTGTCCTTATTACAGGCTTCCATGTAGCTTACAGTAACTTACAGTAAAAGGAACAGTTTCTCCCCAAAAACAAAAAAGTCTGTCTTTGTATACCATCAATGTTGTTCCAGAAAAAATCTGTATAATTGTCTTTGTTCTGATGAACGCAGAGAAAGATATTTGGAAGAATGCTTGTAACCAAACTGTTCTTGGCCACCATTGACTTCCTACTATGGTAGTCAATGGGGTAAAAAGAACTGCTTGCTGACAAGCATGTGTCCACATATCTTGCTCTGTGTTCATCAGAACAAAGACATTTATAGAAATTTGGAACAACTCGAGGTCGAGTAAATGATGACAGAATGTTTTTGAATGGTTCCTTTAAGTCTTAAAAGTCTGACCACTCTCCTGAGCAACCAGTTTCCACTTTGATATCACACTGTGCTCTAAACACTGTGCTAAAGTCCGTGAACTGAATCTGAACCTTGTTTTACATTTTTTCACTTTTCAAATGTATAGGGGTAGCACAGCACAATGGAATATTTTATTCAAATAAGCCTCTGCGCACATTTCTCTTCTAAATGAGGAGCAACACGCCGTGCGCGCTTTCTCGGGAGCATTCTCTCCGTAGCCATAGTTTCCCGATCCTTTGATATTAATCAGACTGAAGTGACCATACATTGTTCTGTGTGATTAAGGACAGCATAGTTCCCTTTCAAATTCCAATATCGCTTTCTTTCTCTCTTTCACCTACGCGTTGTGAGCGCGCTGAGCCGACCTAAGCAGAAACAGAAGAGCTTAGCCAGCCGTATCTGAGCTGACTTTCATCTGTATTTGTTATCAACTACGTCCCTAGGCTCACCTAGGCATGCTTTAGAGATCATGTAAAATATGCAGGAATAACTCAAAAAGATAGTTAAAATAAGGAAAAGAATAAAAAAAATTAATAACCACAGCTGATATGTCAGTATATAACAAAATATATTTTTAAGCTATTGGGAGTGTGTTGATATATGAAAGCTGTTTTTCCTCAGCTTTGCTCTGGGTTTGTGGTGCTCGGTCACGTCCATTTCATCAAAGTGAAGAACGGGACACACATACCAAAAAGAATAACATATTCTTTCACTTTCTCTGAAGTATCTGCGTTCTCCAGATGTGTCTGGTTTCTCAAGGTTCTGCTCGATTAAAGGAAACCGTAGAAATTCCAAATGGTGCATGACAATATAGACACTCATAACCTGCTGCCCCATTTCTATGCGCCTCCAGCTGTTTTCAGAAGTGTCTATTTCTAGTATGTAGTTCTAGAGTAAAAAGAAACCAACTAAACCCACCTAAAGAAACTGGATTTTTTTTTCGTTGCATTGAGGAAGAACGAAGGGCATGAAATTTTCATTAGAATTCACTATTTGCAGGTTTACCATGAGTCTGCTACTGTGAGCCCATTGCTCCAGCATACATTTAACCCCACTAACCAACACCAAGTGGGAATCAAGAACAGTGATGATGTGAGTTTACAGTCGACAGGCTCACCTGTCAGGCGTCCTCCGTTTGCCGTTCTCATTAACGTCCATCAAGAGTTCAGACGAGTCGACAGGTGAGGTGGTGCTGGTGTCCAGCAGGAGCTGCTCGTGTTGGGCGAGATACTGAGCCGGGTTCTGCTTGGCAAGTCGTGCACAGTGCATCAGCTCCCTCTGCAGTAGCGGCAGGTTGGCCTGTAGGGGGAGATAATGGTCAGACATAGAGTATAACCACAAACCTGTCCAATCCTCTAAAGAGCGTTTTTTGTTTCCTCATTATTATCATTACAGGTACATTCTCCTGAAATAAAGACACTCTTTGCGCAGTTTCAAGCAGCACTCTATTGTGACCCGAAACATGCATTAGTGCCCCGGGCCCTTGGTATGAGCAATCACGGTCAACGTGGAAAGTGACATCTTCAAAGCATATGGTTCGGGGGTGTGTGACGTTCACTCTCTTCCTCTGGCTCATTTCCTCCGCGTCTCGGCCGTGATTACTAGCCGGCTTGGCTTTCTCCGAAAGCACTCGGAGGCCTCTGCACTTCAAAGACACATCGAGGAGCGTTTTCACGGCAGATGAAAGGTTTCTCTCAATCCTCATCTAGCGCCAGGCGCAGCATCTAAACAGCAAAAGGTGTTAGTGGAGGATGACGCCTATTTTGTCTCTTTGTGCTTTTCTGTCTTGGTTTCTTTGTTTTCTTTCTTTCTCTCTGGCCTGTGACTCTGATCTAAGACTATAATCAGACACGTTTTCAGCTCTGGAATATTCTTGAGCGCTCCCCAACAGTGTGCCATTACAGCGATGTCATGTCTAAAATTAGGACGGCTGCCTTGATTGAATATTGAGCAAAAGCGTGGAACGAAACGTTCTGGTTGTGACGAAGATAAAAAACGCAATAATTTTTTTAACAAATTTAATATTGATAGTTGGGAATGTTTAAAAATAACCTCCTGGGTTCCAGCTGGATGAGGTAATGCTCTGGCACTAGTTTACCACGATAATGACCAAGGATCAATGAAATTGCTTTGATCCTCAGTGAGCTCAGAATTGCATTAAATGAAGGTCCTCATAGTTAGTGACAGGTCACGTTGTGACTGCTCACACCTATAAATACAATGGATTTCAAGACGATTAACAGAAAAAAACGTATTCCCAGTATAAACTGGAAAAGTCAAAAGATCCAATGTACAAAATGTACAACTTTGTAAAGACGGTTTCAGCAGTTACAACATAAATAAACGTTATTTGTCCCAAACTTAATATCCGGTAGACCTCCACAAAGAATCAATAACCGTTGGGAAAGTTTAATAAAATGAACTACAATTCATATATTAGCCTGATATAAATTAATGTTGATAGAAAAAAAATATAATGATATATTATAAACAAACATACACTTGGAAGTTGACTATGGGCTAGGCATGTATGGCCGATGAAACTGTTTATAAATCGCACAATTACTCTGACATTAAAAACAGAAGTATACAGTATAGTATACTGTATTTAGTATAGTATAGACCTATAGTAACCTTGTTCAAACATGTTTTAAAATTAAAATTATTCGTACACAAATTGTTTATGCAAAAATGGTTTTACGAACAATTGACACCAATTTTTTTGAGTGATTCATAGTGGAAGCCCGATGTTTTTATGATGTAACACCATAAACAATATTCTGTATTTATGTTTATAGGTGTATAAACGCTTGCAGTGATTTGACAACTGAACAAAGCGGTTGGTTTGGTTAGGTCAGGATTGTGTACCCCGGCCCTCTGCTCCTGTGTGGTCCATTATACACAGCTAGTTGGAAACTAGCATATCAAACACAAGCCGCAGAGCAGTTTGCCACGTATATGTAATCCTCACTTCCTCTGTACTGCTAGCATGTGGTGAAGCGCCGACTCTGTCACGCTGAGTACGTCTCTGAGCAATGAGCCGCGGAGCCGCAGAGGAACACATGTGCTTACGGGCTTTATGGAGCCTGCTAAACGAAACATCGCCTAAATATTCAGAATTTATCTGACGATCCATTTAGAGAAATGGTAAACAAAAGCCATCAACACAAAGGCCGTCATCTGGCGCTGAGTCCCGATTACATCATTAGCGTGATGCGTGCTGCCCTTCCTGTAAAAGCTTCCCCGCAAACCCGGCTCTGACGGGACGGTCGCTAGACGACATTAGCCTAATGAAAAAACGCTGCTAATGCACATTGCTGCAGCTGCGCTTCTGCGCACTTATAAAAGCCCCTGTTCCCACAGCCATATGGTATTTGTCATTAAAGGCTCCTTTGAGGAAAACCACTAAAATTAGACGAAAGGGAGAGAGGGAGCGAGAAAAAAAACACAAGTTGCATCTTTGATACCACCCCTCCTCACCGGATGATACAGTAACCATATGGTGCGGAGCTGCGAGAGAAAGAGCCGAGGAAGTGTCCCCGTTCGCTCCTTCGCATCCGTCAGCTGCCGGCACGAGTCCTAATGGGACCAATTTCTGCGGCAGGACAAGCAAGTGGACAAGATGAAATGCCTGCGAATGGCCGTCCGTGAGAACGGGGCCGTGTTTAGGCCACATCAAATGGAGGGACCCATTCCATCATCTTCTAATGGAGAGAACGACACAGATTTGATCCATCTCCCATGCTCGCTTATTTCATTATTACCGAAAGGAAGATGGAGGGAGGCGAAGCTAGAAGGAATAATGGAGGGTTAGACAAAGAGGGTGGAGTACGGCGAGGCTGGAGTGCAGCGCATAATAGCTGTCATTTATAAGCAGATGAAAATGAATGGCTAACGATTGAGGGTGGACGGATACACCAGTCGCCATATGGATCAAAGCTCGAGAGAATTAAATCTCAAACACGTGTCAAAAATTAAAACATTATATTCGGTCAGCGGGCTGTAATCATTTTCAAGTCAAACAAGATAATGTCATATAAAAACATGCCATGTTTAAATATAGTTTCCTTAGTTAACTGAATAACAATATGCAGTGTGTGTTTATTTAAACAAATTTATTTAAGTGTTCTAACACAAACAGAGATGTCGTGCTAATTATCATAATTTCACACTTAAAATATTACCAAAACTAAACCAACTAAAAAGACGTCCCAGCGCCCTGATGCTATTCGGGTCATGAGGAAACCATGTATCCATTTAAACCTCGTCCATGCTTTAGAAAATACGGGAAACATTGAAACTAATGGGAGAAATATGCACATCTGTGTCTGAGTTGTTTAAATGTCTTCCAGATCCCTTGTGCAATACCTTCAGAAACGGGACGACGAAAGGTCGAAGTGGGAAGTTGGTCGCTTCTTGCAGTTTGGAGTGGAATTCCTCAATGGTTAAAGTGGAGTTCTGCGGGGAGAAGGAAAAAATGGGTGAGCGCGGAGAAAACTCATGAATACATGTGGAAAACATTATGTGATAATATTACTTATTGGAGGCAAAACTATATCCTGCTGGAGATTGAATGATTTGAAGGCTTTAATGGGAGGCATATGGACGGCTGTGGTGAAAGGCCACGTATGGGGAAGTTTGATCTAGTGGCTTTTACACGTGCGAACGTTGACCGCATCATCATTGCTCTAGCGATGCACACAAATGCAGGAATAAACACAATCACAGCTCGACAATGCTGCATGCGCTGCGAGATCAAACATGGCGTGAAAATAAAAACACGCTTCAAACGAAGCCTGTGAAGATATACGGTTAAAAATATATATCTCGCCCCCCTGTAAACTCAAAAGTAAAAAGTAATGACTAATTTCTATCCCTCCTGCTTCTGCTGTTCCGAAAGACTGATAGGACGCCGACACTATTTTCAATTTTCTTGATGTTATTTCTGAGAAAGCTGGCGCGAGGGAAGACAGAAAGGAGAGCGTACATTTGAGAAAAATACACATGCTTTTATTCCCCCTCATTTCCCAGACCTGAATTTTGTTACATTAGGCTTACATCTGTTCGTCCAGATTGCAGCGGCCTGTTTTGACAGCCAGAAAGCCTCCTGAGCTTTTCTCCGGCATCGGCGGCGCTAATTAAGTATGTCACTCTTTTCAATAAGGCAGAGTGGGGAGCGAATTAAAAAGAGCCACGGAAGCCAAGGGGACACGAGGAAACCTCTGCGTGTAGACACAGCAAAAAATAAACAAATGGCCGACGAAAAAAGAGCTTGGGTTTGGAGTGGCTAATTAAAGCAGCCCTCCTCTAGCACAGGCAGCTATTTCGCTATTGTTTATAGCATAACTACATATTAACGCAAACAACACTGTGTCGCGGGTTATGCCGCACGTCTCGTCTGGTGGATTTGATTGTTTCTACTGTACGGACGTAGCTAGACTTGTGGCTACACTTGTATTCCGTTCAATTTATGGTTGTTGGACAAGCCTTTATTTTCACAACAGCTTTTTGATTGGGGCCAAAAACGATCCTTTCTGGTGGCAGGAAGCAAAACAAATCTATTTCTGCTGTCTGTACGAGAAGCGACTTTTCAGCCAACGCAATAATCACAGATCTCCTGGCAGTGGAAAGCCATTCAGGATATATTTGTGCTACACTATATTAGGAAATCCTTCCCTTTAGAGTTGAAATTACAATTTGGCCAACGAATCATGTGCGAATGTACAATTAAAATCAACTACAATGTCAAACACTGTCAATCTCCCTTACAATGGAAACCGAAATAACCCGTTTTGAAATTACGGACTTACCACTAGGCCCAACACCAGCGTCCGCACTCGCTCTCCTATCTCGGGCGAGATGTCATTGCCGAACTGCTGAAGTGTCGTGAGGAAGCGTTTGAGCTTGCTGAGCTGCCTCGCACCACAGGCCGGCGGGAGCTGCTGATTGGCCAGCGAGGAGGAAGAGGAAGATGAGGGCCCGTTGCTGAAGCCGTTGGGCGGAGATGGAGCTCCGTTGAGCGCAGTGGGAGAGTGACTGGTGCCATTGGTTACTGAAAACAGAAAAAATTCCATTAACCATGATGTGAGAGACAGATCATTGGATTTTTCTCAATACGCCAAGAACATCAAGATCAATACACAGGCAACAACTGGAGCCCCTGTCAAAAATGACATCCGCGTTCTCCGCGCTGCTGTGAGCGACAACGCTTCAACGGGGCTCTCGTGACGGGTCAAACATTTGTTTTGAATCAGCCACGGCAGCTTTGAGAAGGAAGCCATGCGTTCTTGCTTCCATACATCAGACGTATTAAGTCCAGGGGAGGAGAATATGTGCGGTTGGGCGCCCCACACGCCACGATGAGAACCATACGTGGCGGAGGGATGCAGCTCGAAATCGACGTCTCTCTAATGAGATTAGGCTGTGTGATAGCCTCGTTTGGCTGGCCTCCCTCCAACGGAACAGAAACAAGATACTTGAGCTGCATCTGGTAACAATTACATGGAGGGGAAATCAAAGCGCTTGCTTTGTTAAACCTTCAAAATGTATAATTAGAGTCTGCCTTTAAAAAGGCTCCGGATTGCTTCAGACCCGGCTTGCTTTTTGTCTTTTTTTCATAAGCACTAATTGCAGAGTCCGAGCGATCTGTTTTTAGGGACGTAACATCAGAGAGAGAATCGTGTTACTGTTGTTGACAGCGCACCGCCGCTCAATTACGTTGGCATGGGGCTGGGCGGCTGTAGCACGCATTGCTTTGATAGCAAGCCATTCCACTGGTCCTCTCAGCTGGCATGTGTAAAGCCAGTGATGGCATCACCCAGCAGTCAGAGCGAAACATCTGCAGGTGGGATAGCGTGATGCCCGGCTGAAGACTTGAGGCATGGTGACTGTAATGTGATGTAAAGTCATAAACAATGTAATAAACAACGTTTGATGTACTCACATGCTGTAGGGGTAAAGGAGCTTGTCCGTGGAGCTCCCTGTGTGGTGGGGGGAGGCGGCATGGTGGGCGGAGTTAACCTGGACTGTGTTTTCACATCAGCAGGTGAGTCGGGCATGGTGGAGCGCTTCTCAGTGCGATCTGTAGGAGAAAAAGTGGAACAGTTCTTGTGAGACTTTAGCGATATCCCAACAGCTGCATCTCGCCCGCACCTGAGCTCCTGTAAGACATACACACTCGTACCTACATACACGGTACGTGTCTTTAGAGAGTTCATACATAGTTGCAGCAGTCAAATTCCAGCTGTCATCGACATTTCCCTACTGATCACAGACACCAGTGGTACACTCATTAAAAATATTTCATAAATCTGAAGTAACGCCACAGAGATATCTTTTAACTTCAACAAACGTATTCTTCTAATGTACCCTTTCTACATCACCTGAAAAAGTTGTGAGTGGCACTTGTCCATTTTGGATGGTTACCAGGGTTAACTTCTGGTCTATATTTGATTATGAACAATTTATTTATATTTACTTTATATGGACATTTTATCATTTATTAATTGTATTAAATGTGGCTGTTAAATATGTTAATTGTGTCAGTTTACAAAGATAAGCTATTAATTTAAGCATTAAGGCCCGGTTTCACAGACAAGGCTTATCTTAAGCCTTAGTTAAATTAGGAGATTTAAGTCTTTTTTATATTACCTTAGATAAAAACATTACTGGTGTGCCTTTTAATACAAAACAATAGCGCTGAATTATTTTAAGGCATAGGCAATTCATTTTCAGTAAAGACAGCTCAAACTTGCATTTAAGTCTGGGACTAGCCTCGATGCCCTGTTTGTGAAACCAGAACATTTTATTTGTTAATAATTTACCTACGGAAAAAGTTTGTGGACTTGAATAAAGAGAAAAATGTTGCATTTAACCTTTTCATGGCATTTTGTTTTCAAAGTTGGGCAGATATCGTGATAGAATTGCCGAACAATACATTGATTACCGTAGTATCGGCGCACCGTGATAGTATCGGTATCATGAGGTGTGCATCGTGAATCGCATCGTATCATGAGGTATCCTGTGATTTCCACCATAGTACCTACATCAACAATGTTTTGCAAATAGCAGTAATTGAATGATCACGACAGAAAGATAGTACTGTACTGTATTTTAACTGTGAGCGTAAAGCTGAAGAGGTTTAACCAGAGGAAATTATTTATGATTTATCGTCTATAATATATCGATACCCGATGCGATAACATTAAGAATGACCATTTACCAGGCGATACCGATAGGCACGATAATTTATTGTGCATCTCTAGCCCTCTGGGTGTACACATCAAAGTCTACACACAGCTTTAAATCCCCAACAATAGTAACAGTGATGATTCCCTTGTGCAAACGACAATATCACACTCATAAATCATTATGCAGTTTGTGCGTAATAGCTGTAAAACATATTTGTAAGGTATCGAATAGCTGCATTTAACATCTACATGGGAGAGAGAGAGGGAGGGAGAGAAAGGAAATTTAAAGCTCCTGCTGCTACAACTTAGTCAAGGGGACACCAGGACAGCTGTAATCTTAGAAAGTCAGGGTACATGAACCAGACACAGGGCACCTATTCCAACTGATACAATGTTACCACAGGTAGAACAACATGGACGGGTTATTCTGTATGTATTTGTGATAGTCTTGACTAGAACACACATGAGAGTGACATTGCTACTGCAAGCCTGTGACAAGGCTTGAATTTTTTAAAAGAAGCAGTGACCCCAGCATCAGTGGAGCATTTACTATGAATTTGTAATGTTGTGTGATGTCATATTTAGGGTTTTAACCCTGCTCTTGACTACTGACCCGATTGTGACCCTCACTGAAGCAATTAGAGAGAAGTGGGGCAGATGTCTGCACTAGACCATGTTTGAAAAAATCTTAACAGATGAGTGACCTCATACAGAGCTCTCCATCTACAACAGTAGTCCATCTACAACCAGACTTTAGACGCAGATCAAGAGATAAAAGTAATAAGATGTTGGGTTGAAAGCATTAATACACCATATGACAATGACAACATATACATATGACAGACTATGTCTTTAGACAACGTTTTAAAATACGTAAGATCCTTTTCTCAAAAGTGAGCAGCAAATACCAGCAGGTTTTTTTTACTTGTGAAGAAACGGCGAGTGGTTTTACCTGCTTTATTGGCTGCCAGGTGAAAATCTGAACGTTTAGGAAAGTAATAGCGCATCTGTACTCAATAAGCCGCATGATTTGAAGCATCATTCATGTCTGTAGCACAAATGCCGCAGAATGTGCTACACGCCAAATGTAATATGGTAGGAAGCAGAAATCTCCATCCCAACAGCAATGTTAGCCTTAACAAACAAGACAAATTACATCCTTTGTCATGTACACCGGTGGTCTTAAACCCTGTCTGTCTGACAGAGGGCCAGGTACAGAGATCTAGAAAATGAGGCGGATTTTGGCCTGGAAAGCACAAAAGATAAAGAGGGTGGGAATTTCAGCTCTGCATGACTCCCATGGGCACCTCTGTGGCTATATGTGTGCAAGTACCAGATCTCAAACATATGGGTCTGCGAGGGTTTAATCTGACCCAATCCTCTCCGCAATTGATAACAGACTCAAACGGGCAGCTAGCGCCTTCACTAAAACAAAAGCTTTGGAAAACCTTTTCTACATTACATAGCCATAGAGACACAGCCCAACCTAAATTTGGCTGTCTATTCTTTCTGATAAAGAAATAACAAATTAATATTCGGTCTTATTGTGACACATTACGTGACATTTGTTTACTTATGATTCATTAAGAATAATACAACTTGTCCTTAATTTGTCTTGCTATATCCATTGAAATTGCAATGATAAAAGGAAAGATCCTCTAAGTGGCGAAAAGGACGAGACTGAGAAACGTAGTTTGATGTAATATTAAAATCTCAGTATGGGGCCAGCTATTACCTTCGAAATGTTAACAGCGTGACAAGTCCAGGCACTATAATTCGCAAGAGCCACAGCGAGAGACTAAAATGAATAAAATAGCCCAAACCCTAGCGCAATAGCTATTGTAAACCAATATGCCTTTCAGATTGTTATAATTGGAAAATATCACTCACAGACATAAAATGTGAAAAATTATATGAATTGTTCAAGATGGATAAGATTTACAGGACAGATTTTATTTCTCAGAATCAGCCACGGGCGACATAAAAAGCATCTTGTGATTCTACATGTGTAGTTGAGGATTAACATCATGGGTCAATGTTGGGATTGGATTTGGAATCCGCAAATGAAACAACCTTGAAGCATTTAAATCATCCTCCCTTCTTACCTGGTGGACGGAAATGAATGATATAGTTGAAAGTAAGGCTGTAATCTGTGTACACACAGGCACGCAGGGTTACACAAGATTTTGCCCTCAGGAAACAAGGTGAAATATGAAAAGATGGTGTGAATTTGGAACGTCCTCCATTAGGATCTGTCAGCGCAGATGGACTGCCTTGACAGATCCATTATGCTGTATGGTCCTTTCACTACTTACAGCTGTAATATTACATAGCGGACAACTTAAAAGCATTGCATTTCCACAGTGCGCGACATCCTGCGTATGAATGAAATAATAATCACCATAATACATCTCACTTTTCTACTACTGTAGCGGGATGAATGAATTTCACAGGAAATAAAATGTATGGCTGTTAAAACCCAATGCAAAGAAAGATAAATGTACATATGCAATTGTTCTCTACCTTTTATGTTGCAAATTTTACGATTTTTCTGTTAGAGTTGCGTAAGAGTGTAAGAATAAAAAGATGATATTACATACAAGGTAGGCTATGCAGAGTACGGTACATTCTCAGTCAAAATTTTAACTATTTTATTTTCTATAAGCCGAGGCAAAAGGATCACCAATAAAATTACATCGTACAAGGGCATAAAACCCAGCAGACTGTGCAGATATGTAGCAAAATGCATAACTCAATCCAAATGAGTTTCCACTTGCAGAAAACGGGAAAATTTAGCATTTTAAACAGGCTCAAAAACATACAAGAGTGCAAATTTACCCCGCCCAGATTGCATAGTTAATCAGCAGAGTTAACGCACAGAGTGCATTTTTTCGGTGGTTACCTTGCCTTTCAAAACACGAAATTGGTGGACGAGCGGTGCAGATTTATATTAGGCGGGCCACCACGGATATTGATGCAGCAAGAGATTTAATGTGGCTCCCAGGAAGGACGATGAAGTGCTTTCCATTTTCCTGCTCGGCAAGGTCTTTTATTGCTTTTCAAAAGAGCTCTCGAGTAATATGGATCGCCATTAAACGGCACGCCAAACTGAGCATTAGAAAGCACCGACTCGCTCATCTTCAGTCCACGCCTGGTCATTTTTCATGACCTGATAGTGGCAGTGAATACCTTGCCAGGTTGTGCCTGGCTCTCCCTATATCACTCACCTTATATCTCTTTACTCGTATCTCATATATGCATGAACAGAAGCCAAGCACAATTTTTTCAGAATATTTTTAGATCACTATTACAAACCAGAAGCATGACTGGTGTATTAGTGAATCAGGCTTGCAGTAACTTGTGTCAAAAACTACAAAAGATAAGAAAAATTATTAGACACCACCTTGATTTAGATACAAAACTAACATTATACACTGTTAGAAACACCTCATCAACATGCCTTGGGCTCAATAGTCAGGTCCTTTTTTATAAATAATTTTTTTAGGGCTGTTCAATGATTAATCGTGATTATTTGCATCCAGAATAAATGTTTTTGTTTACATAATATATGTTCATATTAATTTTGTATTTACAAACACATACACATACTGTATATATATTTAAGAAATCTTTGCATGTATATTAATATTTATATATAATTTAAACTAAATATAAATGAATTTCTTGATTTTTAAAGAATTTCCTCTCTTCCTTTCATAAAGCATCCCGGATTAAACCTTTTCCTCTGCTAACACAACCTGAAGAATCTGAAATTGTCTGCCTTGTCCATACAGTATCTGTTTGCCGCACATGGCCTGTCTTACATCTCTGTTACATCACTCACTGCACAGGCTGATCTGCTCATTTCAGGGTGGTTAAAATAAGCATCTATATACACATGCTCCACGCAAGGAAAATAAGGTCACGAATAATCTCGTTCATTTTCTCGTTGGGTATTAGATTCCCCGCAGGATGTTTTTCGAGCAGCTCTCCTCACATGCAAATGCGCTGTGAATTTAATATCTGGATCACGGTGGTGCATCTTAGCTTTTGTGTCATTGTGAAATTGCGAAGCTGAAACTAGATTCATCTTCCCACACAGCAGATAGAGTTGCTTATTCACTTAGCGAGTTAGTTTAGAAGCTTTGTGGAATCTAATCTGCTGTGATGATTCAGCCTGATATCAAACTATTTCCGTTACGCCTGTCGTAACGCAGAAAATCGGCAGTTATGCGTTTGCAGGAAGTTCACAGATAGTTCCTCCACAGGAAAATGCTTTAGAGTGAAAAAAGCCGTAACGTGCCAAAGCTGCAGAAAGCCGAGCATGGTAATGCCGAAGAGATGGCCTGCTTTAATGTGGCCGTGAATCCTTGCGCTCATCAGACCGGGGTCACGAGGTGAAGATAGAGAGAACCTTTTACCAAAGAAGACTCGCGGGACAGATGTTAAGACATTTCGAGAGTGGCATTACAACCAGATGCTGCGCTTCAGATCTGCTGCGCATTAAGGATGAAGAAGTTATGAGAGAGAGAGAGTGCATGGACTCCTCAGATAATTGGAATTCATATGCCGTCTCAGGTATCCGAGGCTGAGGGAGAACTGGGGGAGAGCGTTGTAGTGGTATGAATACATTATGAACTTGCGCACGCCGATGCACCATGCAATCATCTCTGCCAGATGGAACGGTGCGGGAGCTTGGCCCATCAAACCCCGCCCGCTTGTCAGGGAAGATGTATGGATACCCCCACCCTCCTGAAACTCATTCCCAACGCTTATTCTGCTCATTCTGCCCACAACAAAGCCCGTCCCTCTGGACATCTATCTTACATTCCGTTTCAATTCTCTCTCTCCTCCTCTCTCCGAGCCCTCTGTTTCCGAGGCCTCTCCCCAGGCACCGTTGTTTCTCAAGGCCCACTTGGTTGGCGCCAGGTGGTGTGCCATCGTTCCATTCCATCCCATCAAATGATGCGCACTGAAGGGACCTGCATCAGTCTGTGCTTACTCAAGAGTTATCAACCCACCCGCCCGTCCACCAAGCGACGTAGCAACCCGTGCACACCCCGAGATTTCCGAGAGCTCTTTCTTCACCGCGCCCAACTGAGATGATATTCTTAGATTACAACAGGCTTATGAATCATTCCACCTCTTAAATGTACCCGTAAATGACATTATCGGTTAGCAACAGCAGTAAAATTTCACAGAAAACTATTTTACACCATAGCTTGAGCTTCCCACTTTGATGACAGTCGTACCGGCTTAAGTGGACACTGACGAGTGGGCACTGTTAGTTTTACAGTTTGGTCATAATGTGGAATAACGTGTTCCCAATGTGGGCACACAGAACGCTTCTGCAGTAAATAGAAAAGCCCAGGAGCCATCTGCTGATCCATTTCAAAATATGGTCTTGCGTCAAGAAAAAAAGAGGGCTGACCAATAAAACAGATGCAGTGTATAAGAGTGGAAGTCACTCTTTTTTCCGTCCTCTTCTTCAAAACAGATTTATCTTAACGTCTGTTTT
Organism: Triplophysa tibetana; assembly: GCA_008369825.1. Taxonomy (NCBI): domain Eukaryota; kingdom Metazoa; phylum Chordata; class Actinopteri; order Cypriniformes; family Nemacheilidae; genus Triplophysa; species Triplophysa tibetana. The sequence goes on from CM017908.1 coordinate 14,350,384, forward strand.
AACCATCTGTTGAAATAAGACCCCATTGGCATGAAGCACAGAGGAAGAAAACAAGTGTAGAAGAACAATAAAAGTGATTCACGCTGTCGTTGCGCATCCGTTGAAATCACAGAGATTTGTGCTGTATCTCGTTGCCAGATGGGAAAAACCGAGGAAAATAATAAAAATCCTCGAAGGCTGTGAGAGTGCAGGACCTCACAAGGAATCTCACATAGATCAAAAATAACAATAAAAACACTACTGCATCATCTACAAACAGACATAGAAAGAACAATAAATTACACCACAAGCGTAACTGCAATTTCCAGCCTCTTTTAAACAAACAGTAAATAATTATTTACTAACTTCTCATCTAGAGAGGCAGAATTAGAGCATTTTTCAATAAAAGGCCTTTCATACTGAGATTAGTGCTCTCGAACACTAGTATGAAGCTCGTCCAACTCTCAAGTCAATGACTCACTCAGCTTCCTGGCATGAGCAGATGCCAGCTGAAAAGTGGGGAGAAAGAGAGCAAGAAACAGAGCAAGGCGGCACATGCAATATGGCTCAGCACCTAGACACATGGCTTTAACTGGCTATCCACCAGCGCTGCTGTGTTTTTCACTGTGTCCCTCATTAGCAGCGTGTAGGTTAAAGTCACGCGTCCTCATGGGGTTTGCGCTCGGTCCATGAGATACACTCTGTCATTGAATAAAGTTTGTTTGGTGAAAACAACTACACATAAACAGAATGTTACATAGAACAAGGAACCTTTCAGAGCTGGAATTACACAATAATAGATTTATTGCATAAAGTTTGCGGTTTTTATAGCTCAAGGATTTTTTTTGTCAACTGACTGCAGTTTCTCCAAAATGCCTAAGGAAATAAAAGCAGTCACAGATGAGAGAATTGTTGCATAGCTTTGTTAACTTGTACTTGGGAACATTTTCTTTAGGATGAATTCAGCTCTTTGACCCTTTCCCTCACTTTATTTACGTATAAACAAAATACAGTAGAAAATTGCTCAAAAAACAAATACATACACTTATGTGACCTCTATGTTAATAAAGGGGTCTGTAAAAATAAATACAAAACAAAGTAGGAACTTACAAGATCAATTTGAGTAACTCAAAATTTCTAAAAAAAATACTGTATAAATTGCACTTACAATAGCCATAAATTGTTTATTTTTTTAGTAGATGTGTGGTCAACAAATATACCATGCATGTGTCCTACGGTGTGTAAAATATATTTTTATTTTTGTATTAATAATACAAAATAAAATAACATATAAAATGTATCTTCATTGTTAGTTTTTCTTTAAAATGTTTGGTCTGCACCATAGGACACATGTTCTGTATATACAACTACACAGATATAGACATAACTTTGAACATTAACAATGCACAATACTTTTTTTAAACTATGAAATTTAAGTTGGAGTAGGACAACTTCAACACATTGATGTCATTTCATGAAATTACTTAGTTTTACGAAACTATCACAGTTTTTTGAAAGTTTAACATTTTAGCCTTTTTTCAGTTGACTTTGTTAATAAATACTTTTTAAAACCATTTAAGTGCAAATAATGCTCAAATGTACAAAACTAAAAACACAAATTTAACAGGTCATCCATCTGCCAACAGTCATCTCAAACTGTATTATGAATTATTAACCCAAACACATTGACATAATTCAAGGTGGATTCTAAGTCACTTAAAGAACCTAGAACTTCATAACTTCAACCCTGAGAACTTAATCACTAACCAGAGTGAACCTATGGTAGATGCTTCATCAATATCCATATACAGCTCCTGTCCTCTCCTGCAGCACAAGCAGACTACAATTACCTCTACACACTGCTCATTGCCCTCAGCACCACTCGACCCTGCAAATTGGATCCCTTTATCCACTTATTCACTTCATTCATTTCAACCACTTATTCTCACTGCTGCGGCACCTACGAATGGACGTCTCTCTCTGCTTGGCAACAATCGTACAGCCAAGCTTCTGATACTAGTGTCGAGCCTACAGCGATGGCAGCCAAACACATTGTGACCGATTATAAAGACGCTACTGTTTTACATCAACAAAACGTTATTTTACTAGAAACAAAAATGCAGGCTTAGAATATATTCCTCTGGCTAACCGAAAACAAGGCTACGTGATAAAAGAATAACTGACAGAAACTCGAGGGGAAGGAGGTGGCTTCGAGAGAAAAAAAGAAAAAGCCGGCGGCAGAATGGCGCTTTCTTTCTGCTGGGACCTCTGTCTGCAAGTGTTTTGAAAATATCACATGACAGAAGCCATGTGTTCAAAATTAGAGCGAGTTAAGTCTGCTGCGCAGAAAAATATGTCGACAATTTATGAAACGTAGTCCTGGATGGAGAATTGCTAAGTAGAACCAGATTCCGAAAACAACAACCCCCCTTCCCAATTACCGTGCACACACAAAAACTCTCTCTCCCTCCTTGCGTCTCTATTCCTCTCTCTCCCTCCGCAAGACCTTAAAAATGGTTTGAGTCACATCTGGCAAGCAGGAGACGCAAGAGACGGTGGTGTATGACCTAACGTCAAGGCACTTCCACCCTGAGCGCTTTTCTCTTTGTGTGTGTGCATGACTGTGGTACTGGCCACAGTTTGCTAATGGCTTTCAGTACAAGGAACTAAGGCGTAGCTCCAGGCAATTCCTGCACCCTTAACCGATTGGCTGCCATCACTGAGTGGCTCCTTAATGACTAAATACACTCTGGAGAGGCCGTCTTTAATGCGTAAACTTGGGTCAAAAGGTTTCCAAACTACCCAAGAGAACAAGCTTATAATGTTACAGTAGCATAACCAGCAAGCAAAATACTGAGAACCAACATGAAACGTATTGTGAAAAAACAAGAAACCCACCATTATCTCATTACAGTAGTATAACCCGCAGGCAGAATACTGCTAATGGAAAAAGTGCACTACAAATGTACGAAAACACTCAAGCGAAAGTGTCGTGAGGCTTGTTTCCATACCATTCCAAGATAACCACCCTTACAGTAGCGTAACGTCAAAGCAAACTATCGCAAAGGCAAGATAGAATGGTATAATACAAAAACAATCTCCCTAACACAAAAGCTACAAAACAACAGGCAAGAGAGGAAGGAGCCAAGCTCTGCTCAGCATCGGGAGCTTCAGTCCCTGCCACAGATGGACGGCACTGTGTTTGGCACGCTGCCAGCAAGTGAACAGATTGTCCGTGGCGGCGGCCTGGAGGAACGGTAGCTCCAGTGCAGATGGGTGTCCGAAATAACCCAGTGTCAGTTCTGCTCAAGTGTCCCTGACCTGGCACACGCGTCTGCTTACAGCTGCTTCCTCCAGAGCTTCCCAGAACAACTCTACACATGCACACAATTCATAGACGCAAGTTTTATACGAAGGCCAACTTTGAAAAATACATTTTAAGTGTCGTAATGACAAAAACCTTATTGTAAAGGCAATGACTTAAAGTTATAAGATACGGAGCACAATAGCGGCGTAAGAATAAGTCAATATCGATCGATTACATTTCTACGATACGATGCATCGATGCCACACATAAATATTGATGTAAGGTATCTTTATTTTGACACGCTCCAACTCCTCATTTCCCCTGCAACATCCATCTACTTTAAGTGTACTTTTTTGTAGTTGTAAAGGTTTTCAAATAGTTTGATTAAACATTAATTTTATATATTTTGGCTGCATTCGTGAGTTGTTAAAAATGTAACTGCTAATGTAAACTAGGAAAGTAATGTCAAAATATCAATAAATGAGTTAAATTGAAGTGTATTGCAGATATTTCTGAGGAATCTTCATATATCGCATCGCTTGCGGTGAAAGCAATACTGTATTGTATGGTATCATGATGAATTGTCCGATTTACACGCCTAAAGCCCAAATGTAGAAATATAATCAAATATTAACCATGCATAGCTCATCTTGTAGAGCATGACAAGGTCATGAGTTTGTTTCCTCTGGAACAGTGATAAAACGTATAACTTGAATCCCAAATATAAGTGTAGCTCAACTAGCCAAGCAACTTTAAATGCAGTGTAATTTGCTTTAGATAAATGCATAATTGTAAATGCATGTTGCTTTGGAAAAGAGCGACAGCCACACAAACGTAAAATGTCAAGTGAATGTCAAACACAAAGTTCTGTCATTTAAACACCACTGAAGCTGCAATAGACACCACAGTAACTCTGTTACAGTTTTAGGTTTCAACAGAAAACAACAGAGAAATCGAGGGTAAAGAGAGGAGGAGACAGAGAGGTGGGCACCAGACGGGTTGGCTGGCAGAGAGACAGTGGCCATGGCACACAGTAGAGCCGCAGTGCCAACAGAGCTTGTCTCACAACACCATCTGTGAAGAGCAGCACTGAGATCTCCCTGCAGCCTGCATGCACGCAGCACGCCAGCTGCCCTCTGCAACTGTCCTCTCTTATTTTCTTCTCTTTCAGTCTGCTTCACTCCCATGCTCCTGTACTGTTTCTCCTCTTTCTGTAACAGATCTCTGATCTTTCTGTATAAGCCTATTATGACTTATCTGTCTGCATAAACTACCTGGCAGGTATACTAGGGGAGGTATCATTTATCTAGCCATCAGAAAGAGGCCTCAGCTGTGCTTCCAAAATTTGTAATGTACATTCAGATCCCACATAACTTGGCGTAGACATATTTTCTGTCCAAATAGGTTGAATAGAGTTGAGAGTACGTCACATTTATTTGAAGCTGAATGCAGGTAGAAAATATTTCATGAGGATGCAAGAGATACATAGAATTCACAGGATTTTTAATTCTACATTAGCCCCCAAAAAGTTTTACCCCGGCATGCACGCAACTCATCAATTCACAAAAAAAGTAAATGTGAAAAGAAATGTGCATGCGCAGAATGTACAGCAGCATAGACAGTCACATTAAAAGCTTGCCAATCTCACCTGGCATAATGGATGACGAGAATCCAAGCTAACCTCTTTATTTCTGTCAGTTTCCCTTTATTCTCTTGCCGTATTGCCCTGCTCGGTGAGGGGTACGGAGGGACACGGGACCCCTGCTGCCGATACCCGGGGTCCAAGTATGAGAGTCAAGCTGCCTGTCTTCCTGCTTTCAGAGTCGGGGAGGACAGATGGAGACCTGCCTCTCGCTCTGCTTCCAGGGATGCCCTGCACTAACACGGCACGTGTGGCCGCTGGGGCCTCGCGCTATCCTGCATACGCTCACTCCCTGAGCCTTTGGACTTAGACAATGACAACTAGAGCAGACGCAAAAACGCGCTCTACGCCTCCTCCGTTGACCCCTCCCAGCTGACGTGAGGCATCCACACAAAACTAGGACGCTTCAGCGAGAGAGTCAAAGAGATAGATAGATAGAGAGAGAGAGAGATAGAGAGAGAGAGAGAGAGAGAGAGAGAGAGAGATAGATAGATAGATAGATAGATAGATTGATAGATCTAGAGGAAATATCTTCTTTTCCACTCATATGCTCTGAATTAAGAGCTGTCTTGCAAAAACAACCCACTTATGGTCAGCCGGCCAATCTGTGTTCACACACATCTGCTTCTGCTTAACCAGATTTAGTTCATGCTTCCCTACTACATTTAGATGAAATGAGAAAATGTAAATCTGAGGTGAACAATGTTTTGCTCATGCTCAAGATCTCCCGATTTAGCCAACAGTGTCTCGAATTTATCAATCAGAAAATCAAGTTTTCAGGACACTTTCCATTCAAAACAACGGCACGCGCGCCCTTGCCCGCATCCATCAGCCCTGCCACTCTCCTTCTGCAAACAGCGGCGAGAACAACCTCATTAAACACGAGAAAAATCAATTTGGAGAGTCCAAACAAAGGCACGATCTGCCTCCGCTGCTCTGCTTTAAGTCTCTAGAGTGGTGCACCCCCCGCTCCCCCACTCGTTTCTTTTCTGCTCCCTTTCTCCGATTTGCCGTTTCTCTATTTCTCTCCCCTCCCAGACTGCCATTGCTGCATGTGATTAACATATGTCTGGGTTTTCAGCCCCTGTCAGCTTGAAGGCATTTCTCCCAGCCGCCTTAAACAGCAGATGAGCTCCATGTGGAGGAAACACTTGGGAGAGGAAAGCAGGAGGATGAGGGGAGGAGAGACAGATTTTTCCTTTTTTCTCATTTAATTGTGTACCTGTCTCGCCGTGCTGGGGGTTAGATGGAGTGTGACTTCGAGATAAACAGAGTTAGCAAAGACGTATTTTAGGCAGTTCTTAAGATTCACCATCTTGCAGAGACTGGAAATAACACAGTACTTGAGATAATTGTGCTTTAAATGTTCGTCACCAGCAAAAACTGACTTTCTAAACGTATACCTTCAATGAGGAGTGCTTACTGGTGCCGAATCGAACAAACTTCATTTATTTTAATTGGTAGCAGTTGCATTCACTTGTAAATTACACACATTACCAAATCAGTAACAACGCTAAATTTCCTCATGTCTTTTGTTCCTGCAGCTTTGAGCGCTAGAGTAAAACGCAGCGCAGTTATCGAAATTATAAAAAGGCACATTTGTGCTACGAGGTATACGGGAAAACCAACGCAATACTGATGGACACTCTTTCAAACACCTCGTGATTGACGCCCACAATAGCTCTTTCAGACGTGTAAACAAAACCGAACGTTTCCATGAGGTTGAAACTGTTCTTCAGTTATAATGCGCAAAGATTTTTCTGCTGCCTTTAGGTCAGATACACGCCTTCACGTCCACTCAAAATCAGATCTGTCAATTTCTAAAGAGCCTTGATTTTCTCAAGAGGCAACATAGCAAACTAAATATTCAGACTCTTTTCTGTCCCCTCCCTCCCCTTTAACCAATCTGACAACCTTTTCCAAGCTAGTGAGAAGAGAATGCATATTCAGACTGGCCTGATAAAGAGTTGGCTGCATTCACAGACTGAAAGAACGAGAAGACAATACTGCCAGAGGAAACCGTGAGTTAAACTAGTGTTGACCTTATAATCTCCATGAACGGCCAGTGAGATGCATGGACCACTTTGGCAGGTTTTTTCCTGCAAGGTGCGGGTCAATTTAACCTATGCTCGGGGGTGACACCGGTGCACTGGCATCTTTTGTGATCCTCCGACGCAGAAAAAAGAAGCCAAATTTTTTTTGTGCATTGTCTGCTCCACAACCCAACCCAAAGTGCATGATTTTCCACACAGCTGGAAGCCATTAGAGCTCTCTGATGATCCACTCATACACACGGTGGCTGAGCTGCAGAGGTAGCAAAGAGAAAGAGAGAAAGTGGGAAAACGATGAGGGGAAGAAGAGAGATGGGTCATTAGACCAGCCAGTGTTGTCGTCTCTCACAGAAACCCCAAAGGGCACGAGTGCTAAATAAGAGACTCTGAATCGCAGTTAAAAAAAACAGAAAACAGGCACCAGAAAACACATGAAGATGCTTTGGATGCGGACGCAGTTGAAGAATGCTAGTTACATTATGTTTAGTCTTTATTCTTTTATTGAGTAGCAATATTTTCATTTTAGCGCTAATATAAATATGTGCAAGTTAGCTATGAGGTATGAATAAGTACTGATGGACTGGTGGCGAGACAGGATCAAAAATGTAAACTAGTACATTATTTTGTGTATCTGAAAACATGTACAAAATTTATGTACATAAGTGTTGTGGCCTGTATAAATGAAAAACCAAAGCAAGTGTGTGTATGTGTGTGTGTCCAGTCGCGAGCCATCTGTCCGTTCTGCTGTCCCAGAGTCCCAGAGCAAGCTGTGGCTTAGGGCCGAGGCCAGATCTGTGTTCTGTAGCTATTCATGACTTTCTCACTCCACCTTTTCAGCACGGCTGCTCCACGTCAATCAAACTCAAAAACGGTTGCCAGGTCTGAAGAGTAGCCCTCCGCCCGTCGACCCACACTACGGCAGAATGATCCCCCCTTGAATTAGCGGCGTGGGACTCTACGTCCTTCAGTGGTTGAGTAACTACCATGGGGCTCCTGAATGTGTGGCTTGTTGGAGTTATATTGCAGTGTAAGTGACACAACAGTTGTGCTGATTCATGAAAAGCGTGTCGTCGGTAACAAATCAGCCCACTCATTTGGACCGGAGCCAACTTCTGCTCACAACTCGGTCCAGCCGTTGTCTGACAGCTGAGCTTCTCGTCCTCACTGCAGAAAATGCGAGCGTGTTTCATCAGGCACATTGCATGTAGTGACTTAACGCCGTTTTGATTTCGACATCATCTCATGAATAACTGAGAGATGGATGTGAAGATTGAGATGCTCATATGGCTCATCCTTTAGTGTTTGCACACTAGGTGGTGCTAGTAATACATACTTCAGTTAATACATCTTCACACACACACACACACACAGATAAAAAAACACAGAGAGTGACAGATTCATTGTGTCTGTCTTGCATTTAGATACCGAACAAAAATGCCTGCACACCTACGCCTGTGTCTAGCACATTTTCAAATCCTGATTGAGAGCCGTTCGGTTTTTGGAGGCAAGACCAGATGCGCGATGACAGATTCACCAGCACACACTGAAGGAATAAATTATGTTTCTGCTTTTGAATGGTTTCATCTCCTTTTTCGAAAAGGAAGACGCCAGCTGTCCCGACTTAGGTTAAATTATGTAATGCAAACATATTGTAGATGGAAGACAGCAAAAGCACACAAAAAACCCCATTCCGAGTTCTCCTCAATCTTGATATTGCTTTCGATATCCTCACGACTGAATAACACAGAAAGAGAGAGAGCTAAACAAAACAGGAGGAATCTGTCAGTGAGACCGGAGCTGGCTGAGCGAGAGATCGAGCCCAACAGGAACCAGTCATTCCTGGCCCAGCCCTTCTTCACACAATGGTCGTTAGAATAGAAGGAACCACAGGCCCGGCAGAGATAGCCTAGTGTCAGGAACCAGGACGGACAGGGCCAGGCCTCCCCGGGCAGGATGTCGCTGCCGCGGGACTGTGCGGCCCAGATATCCCATGTTCACACACTCAACCCCCCACCGGCGGGCCGGGATGTTTTGCTCCTCAGGTAATTAAACTAGGAAGCCCTGGTGGGAGGGATGGGGCCCTTTGGGTCTAACCTCCACTGTCCTGGTCGAGAAGCTGGTCCCATTTTAAGGCTTCCGCAAGCTCTGGCTAGGGCATCAACCACAGCTAAACACGGCACTCATTGAGAAACAACATGTAGACACGAGACCTGATCTGGGATCAGCCAATCAGAAGTTACAAATTTGCTCATATATGGACATGTTTCATATGAAATATGATTGCAAATTGATGAATATACTGACTCGAAATGGAAAAAATCTAGAATTGCGACAATGAAGTCAAATATGTAAACATTAATAAACTTTTGTCAATATAAATGTCAGTATTCGGAGGCACAAGATCACCGAAGTCCAATAAATCCACTTGCATCTGTGTTCTTAACAATACACAGTCCCATCATCCCAGTGCAGCAATGGATTTCACAAATCTCCTGTTAAAAAGCACACTCTCCCCTCATAGATTACATGGAGAAAACACCCCCAGCAACCTCATGAAATATTCACCTGCATGGCAAAGGGCAATGATTCCGTGGAAGGCTGACCCTTGGTCTCCAAGACAGATCCTGAGCATCTCTCCGGTCAGCACTGCTCTACTTCAGCACAACTCCGACCACAGAGCAAAAGCAGCAGGAACCCGATGCAGTTGCCATGGGGACGGGCACTGCAGATATGTTGTGAGGTGAGCAGCCCCGTCAAACTGCAGAGGCGTGAGGAGCGAGATGTGTGTACTACATGCTAAATAAAGTTGCCACCACTATGAGAAGAATACAGAACCCGAGATACAATGTATGGCAAGTGAGAAGATAAACTCTGCGAAAATAATAAAATATATAGCGGCCAGCGACGCATGAAATATGCCTTTATCAAAACTGTCATGTCAGAGTCGTAAAACCTAAACAGTCGTCTGGCATATGTGCACTATTAATGTCTCATCCGTTGCATAGAAAGCCTCTTAGAGTCTAAATCAAACTCACAGATGGTATAAAGACTGAGACTGGAGGGAAGAAGGGCTCAGAGTCAATTCAGGTTTACATTCCCATCAACCGAGGAAAGCCGGGGATATAACACTCTTGCCAACTAACAAAGAAAATGCAAATAACCGAATGAAGAGCGAGGGAGTGAGCATTTACTCGCTTTGTATATCTACTGCAGGTAACACTTTGACAAAACACATGACATCCACTTATTTATACAGACGTGGTAGTTTTTTTCTATGCATCATCTGCAAAAAATTCTAAGAATTTAGTTTTAAATATTTTGGGTAAACTTCATTTAATGTGTAAAATCATTTAAATTAGATATTAATATAATTTATTTGCCGGAATCAGTGTCGCAGGGCTTCAGACTGCACTGGCTTAATGCCACAAAAACAACAACAAAAAACTAGGGCTGTCAAACGATTAATCGACATTCAAGGTTTGTGTTTACATAAATATATATATGTACCTGTACTGTGCTTATTAATTTTGTATTTAAAAACACAAACATACACATACTTGTCTATATATTTAAGAAATATATAAATGCATTAATTTATATTTACCAATAATTGAAATTCTAAATAAATGTTTATTAATTTTATATTTTTCTTAAATATCTGCATTTATGTGTATGTGTTCATAAATACAAAAATAATATACACAGTACACCAACATGTATATAACATAGACATGAACTCTTATTCTGGATGCGATTAATCTCGTTTAATTGTTTGACAGCCCTACAAAAACCGCAAGAATAAACTGCCAGTGGTGCCCGCTGTAAAAATTCTTCATCAATTTACATTTCGAAATGTTTCATGTTTCATAGTCTATTGTCTGGAGCCCATCAGACAACAAGCACAGACACATGTGATGTGAATGTGAATCAACGTGAACACGATTATCCTGTGTGAAGGAAAGCATTAAAGATTCTATGGTTGGCATAGCCCCATCCCTTGTTTTACAGAAACAGAACAAAAACAAAAATCAAAGAAATCTGATTTCTACACGGTGAAACTCAAGAGATCAAGATGCAGAGAGTAGATCAATGACAGGCATCCAGAGACACAGTTTGAAGTGAACAACATTCACAGAGGCAGACGCTTTGAATGAGAAATACTGCAAGAATGAGAACAACGGGAGTTTATCGAACCCAAGACATGCTACATGGTATTACTACAAATAATACAATTCTATTACAAACGTATATGTCTAATAAATTTGCATTAAAAACGTATACGAATATGTTTATGTTACTACCATTACAGTCTGCATTACTCATAAATGAGGCGATCTGATTATGCCATTATCCCAAACCTGGTAGTGTTTATCGGTGAACAGCGTAGCATATCTACCCAATGAAATTTTGAAACAAATCTGTAGATTCAATTATGATTCTACTTCTGTATATGATTGATATGATTTTGCATCAGTCTCTTATGCTAGACTGTTAGGGCTCCTCCAGTTTCATTCCTTCTTCATGCTTCTATATTTTGTGGCATCTGGCACTGGGACTTAACGTCTGTTCCAGAGCTCTGTTCTCCAATCTCTCTCACAGAAAAATTCTCAATCTTCCCTCTTTCTCGTCTTTTACGGAAGCCCTGTTTTCCTTCTCTAGTTTCCTATGTGTCCAAACCTGGTCCTGCTATAGTCCTTGCCCAAAGCCCTTTCCATCAATCTCCAACTTGTGGCATCAGTGAATAGAGGAAGTATCACCCTGACAAATGCTTGTGAAAAGTTTATCCCATCCTAATTTCATTTTTCTCCTCCGTCCTGTGAACATCTCCCTCTCTCTGTTTGGACAGAGGTCTTGTATTCTGACATAAACTCCCCACTGTGGAGTGCGATTCTGTCAGATCAATGACTCCCCCTCTCAGGGAGACGGCAAACACGAGCCGAGATGTATCCAATAATCGTGCTGATCTCTATGTGTTTGTCTGGTGTTAGAATTCTGGTCCACTCTCAATCTGTTTCACTGTCTGCTCGTCATCGACCCTCTGCGTTACCCATAATCCACTCTACGCCTTAACTCCATTTTCATCTCATCATGTCTGATAGCAAATTCCCAGAGGCCCTCTGGTTGTGTTAGGGCAAAAAATCACTTTTCTTTTCTTGGCTCTGGATAGCCCACCCCACCTTTCCCCTGAGATCAGCACCCACCCCTCCCCTCCCAGAATGTGGATAAATAATTGAAAACAAGTGCAGGGATTTGCCAGACTGTAAGCTTCCTTTCATATGTTAATTACCCACAAACAGTTGTTTAGAATAAAGGCATTCTCCGCTCTCTCCTCCTCTTCGGGCTCCAAATCCTGCGTAGAGAAAAATGTGGTGCCAATCGCAGATAAATCCAACTCTCTGTTTATAGCATTAATCCATCGTGTGCACACACAAACACATACGGGCGCCTCCAGCGCTCAGCTGATGCAAGGGGCCTTTTAAGAGTCGTGCTTGGCGCGGAGTGACAGGGAGCACCAGACGGGAGCCAAAAGTGAGATCTGAATAGGCATGCTGTGTGTGTGCATGCTCTCTAATCAGCCACCGACTTTCCATTTATGCTGTCATTAAAGGCAATAGCCCGAGGCTGTGCATGAAAAATCATCTCTTTGGCAATAAGTGCTTGGGGAGGCTGCGTCCAGAAGAAGCTGCTTGTCATTGACGAGCGCTATCTTCCTCGCTACCATGCTGTGCACGTTGTTGGTGGCAAACCATTCCGGGAACCCTTAAGAGGCTACTGCTAAAAATACAGCAGGGGTAGCTGTACGTGGCTATACAGGGGTGAGCATTCAGACGTGACCTGGTCAATGCAGATTCTAGCTACGATAAGGTCTCATGGGAACGAAATGTTTGGAATTATGTGTTCTTGGGGGAATGAAACCATGACAAGCTCCTAATCCCTCTATTGAGAGCACACACTACACCGCCTGCTACCGCAACACAATCTAGCCATCGAGGTGGCTTCAACTACACACACCACTGTGCGATATCCAACGCGCAAACCCCATTCATCTGACTGCAGCGACATCTCCCATATGGTGCAGGGAAGAGGTGGGGGTGGAACCATGGAGAGACGGTGAGGGAGAGAATGCACAGTTAAAACTCACAAACATAAAATTACAGCTGCACCATTATATTTGATCCCAATGCAGCTGTGAATTATTATGTGGACAATTTAATACTGCCAAAGAGGAAACAGCAGATTAAGATCATATCTTTGCACCCCTCGCAAAGTGTGCGCACGTTTCTGTTGCATTCCCTAAGCCTGAGAGAAGGTGTACGGTTTGTTCCTGGCGCATCCCCCTTCATGCGCCAAACGTCATCTAGACGCCCCGCTCTCATTTTTGTGCAAGGTACGGCGGGAGGTGCGCACGGGGCTGAGCTAAAGGGGACGATCCATTCCCATTTCATTCGTGCCCCCCTAAACGCCCTGCGAGCCAGTAATTTGTCCAGTCACTTGGGGGACATTAAAACCAGACTGAAATAATTCTTTACAGTTATGGAAAAAGTGAAGAGAAACGCTCACATACACACATCTTTCCATCTGAAAAGTTATTACATTTTGTGAATGCTATGGAGTAATGGCAAGCATATGTGGCTTTGCACTCGGAGCGGTAGTCAAGGCTAGGCTAATCGCGCTAGCAGGACTGGGAACCCTTGACACATAACAGATACTTGTTACTGAAGTATAGCTTAAAAAACCAGATGTTGATAAAGACACACTCACACAGATGGGAGAGCGATTACTGGCGCGCACAACTGTCCTGAAACAACTTAAAACATTAGTGACCTTAAAAGGCAAGATGGATTTATACGCCTGCCATTTTATTGCTCCACGGGACCCCTTCCCGTTCTGAGAGTGGTCTCGATCTTGCAATACTGTAGCCGAGCGATTTGCCACAATGTGCAGCTATTTAAAACACTGGCGCTGAAGTGTATTTTGGAAAGAATAAATCAGAGAGAAGTGAAATACCACAGTGCCATTTCAATCCATACGTTTCTCTTTTTTTGCATAAAGCTCTTCAATATGACAATTGTTCTGCCAAATAGCACCCCTTCATTAGGAATATATGCCAACCTACTACAGAGTGTAATACAGGATATTAAACTTTATTATAGTCATATGCATGGTCTTCCTATACTCAAACCTCTCCATATTGTTTGGTCTTTTAATTCAGGTTTAATTCAGAGGCTGTACAACACATTCAAAGGTTCACGATACACAAATTCCGTGCAAATCGAAGTGGCACAAATCACCGCCCTTCTTTCCCGACCCCTAAACACAGACCCCATCGATCCATAATGATCCACTCCGACACATCACAAAACACTGCAAACAAGTCACGTAATAACCACGAGTGCTGCATCACCTAGTCTAACCTTTGGACCCAGCGATGTGCTCTGCTGATCTTGACATCTTTTTCATTTTACAGGAAGCGGAAGACGTCAGGAACCGACTTAAGGACAAATGGGAAAAATTCTGGTGCCCATTTGTGAGTTCATTTTGTGGTCATGTGCGTGCAGTGGAGCCCGGCTGCTTACGGCGGAAGTCCTGTGTGACCAAGAATGGCTCCTGGCAGGGTGAATTCCTTCCCTGCTGTTTAAAAAAAACATGCTCACATCCATTCGTTATAAACAGGATCTGAGACAAGGTTCATTCTCATTTTGCGCCTTCTACGAAGTCCGGAAACAAGTGCCCAGAGGGGAGAACTTTGATAAATTAAATTATGAATTAGAAAATTGTACTAGCTTTTGTAGTTTATCACAGCAAAGTTACATTTTAAAAAGCAATTGAGTAATAAATGCATTCACATATTTTCACTTTTTGTGTTAAAGCGGTTCCTTTGGTCTTTCAAATGATGATGATGGTAACATGGGGAGATAATGTCATGTAATTCAGTGCAATTCTCCATTGGTTCTGCAGCTACAAACACTATTAATGCGCCAGGGTGCCCCCTCCATTCATCGGTAACAAAAGCAAAGATGCAATGGACGTATAACAAAATGACTCTTTTATGCAGAGACGCATTGAAAACGAGAGGTTCATCCACCCAGGCCGGCGTTTCTCTCTACCTGCTCCCCCACGTTCTCTCTCCATCCCCTTCTATACTTTAGCCCCATCTTGAATCACCTCTTCTAGAAATAATTGACACTGAGCATTTATCTGGCAGTCACCTGCTGATCGTTCAGCTACAACACAATCTTATAGTGTGCTACACCACAGAGCTATTGTCCCTCCACAGTGTCTGTGACACTAACAGGCAACAACAGGAAGCCAAAACTGTAGCATCAATACAATTTAAACTAATTCAGAGCTGCAAAAAACACACATACACAATTGCTTTTTGAAAAAGTAGGTATATTCGGTTTATGAAGAGTACCAGGTGTTGGTTTTCTCTAGCGGTGTAAGAATCTATAGACTCCATAATGAATGCACGCCATATGGCATTGTGTGCTTTGGAAAATCACTGCATTACACAATGGTATACTACCTTATTTTTCATTTATTCAGACGGTGTGAGTCACAAGCACATTCCTCCCAATCCATCTTGTTCTCGCGTCTTTCTGCTTGCTTGCTTTCTCCTCTTCTCAGGAGCTCTAATTGACTGAGCGTGTCAATATGTGTAGTGAACACACAGGGGTCTACTGTCTCTGCCTATTGATCCATAGCTCTTGAAGAAGTCGAGCCTCTGGGCTCAAAACAAATCTTAATTACACTCCTCTTTACTGGGCCACAGAGGCTGCACTCGAGTGGGTGCCCTTTTCATAAATACATATCAGAATCCATAAATCAAAATGAATGGGCGTGAGCGGCCCATGAATCAAACATTAGTGACTGAACAGATATGGCTGACAGATTCTTACTCCGATCCCATATATAATAGAAAAAGGTATTTGTCTTTAGTTCATATTTGGCAATTTGTTTTACTTTGCATTGCTTTTAGGTGGATATGGCGGGTGGTATGATATACTGTGCGACAATAGAGATATCAGTTGCTAAATATTCTGCCAAAACATTGATATCATTGTCCTCTAGATATATTTAAATAGTGTGATATTATTATATTACTTTATACGTACAGTTTTACACGAAACACGGAATAAGGCGAAAATTCGGAACAGGTTATGTCCAAAGAACAAAGCAGCATTTAGCTGGTTACGGTAGCCAGGCTGTGCAAACCTGCCATTATTATGGCATATTAAAGCAAACAAACAGAATCAATGACACTTAACATTGGTTATCTGATCAAAATTTGGAATTGGAACAATTATTTTATTTGTTACAGACTGTGTAGCTGTTTTTGCACTTATAATTTACAGACTTATCATCTTATCTTGTAGTTTGAAATTATCAAGTTGTAATAAGTTGTAACAAGATAATTGTATAATATACATTACTGTAAAATAAAAACACTCATAGGCCCAGTGTTATACGTGATATTTTGATCACACCACCCACCACCAGCTGTAAACATCTATATACTAAAGAAAAGGGGAGATAAATGTCATTCAAAGGACGCTTTTGCAGTTCATCATTGACTGTTGCACGAGCACAAGACCCCTTTTTATGGAGGACTTTTATAGACTTCTTGCAAGGGCTGAGTCCATCCCTAAGCAATTGTTACCTCATAAAGAGAAGTAAACCCTAATGAAGCCATTACACAGTCCATATTCTCCATCAATCACGCCTTTACAATGATATGCCAATACATAATGTTGGTGAGGTGCCATTCTAACCTTCTCCTTGGCAAAAAGCAGCCCCTGGATCCACAGACAAAACCCAATTACAGATAACAATGTGCTAATCTCTGTTCCCAGGGAGCAGAGAGTCGGTCTGGAGAGATAGTGCAGCCGCGAGGCTGGAACACAGGCCAGATACAGCCTGTATGACAGACCCTGTTTTTTTGTTTCTCCTTCACTTCTTCCGGAAAAAGTCACGCTCACTTCCCCCTTGAACCATCTCCCCGTTCAACGCACACATACGCACGCTCATCCCGACACCTTCACCACCCTGAATCTTTTACCCTTTTACAGCTAATCTTTAAATGTAAATTCTGTGACGGGAAAATAGAGGCGGCGTGAGATAACAGGTTACATCTTCACTCCCGAGCTGCTATCGTCTTCTGCATCACTGAAAAGCACCTATTCAATAAGATTACCTTCTGGCAGAGTGCACGGCGACACACCGCGGCTTTGTATTCATTAAACACACATCCCCGGCTTATCTGAAATATAAAGGGGCTTGTCAGGATGGCACATTGTGTGTGTGTCTAAGGGGAAGGCAATGTGCATTAGGGCGATTACAATATCAGCCTAGTCCAGATGGAGGCAGGAAAATAAACAGAGGGAGAAAGAGAGAGAGTGCACGAGTAAAGTAAGTGAGAGAGAGAGAGAGACAGAAGACAGAGAGTAGTAGAGTAGTTTAGGGTGTGCGTGACAGTGTGTGTGTGTGTGTGTGACTGATGGATATGAATGTAAAGGAGTGTGTGTGAGTTACACAGAGGCAGAGAAGTTAATTGGCAAGTAAATCTTGGATTAACAGAGAGACTGAAAACAAGAGAGAGCGATAGAGCACGGCAGATAGTGAGCAAGGCTGTGCAGCCTGGACACCTGTCAGCTGGTGAAGCGGTTTGTTTAGTTAACCCTGGTCTGGACCACAATGACTCTTCAAGTTCAGACGGATCCTTTAATCCTCAACTTCAACTCAACCATGGTTGCCAACTTTAGAAATCATTCTGGTGTTGATGACAAAACAAACCAAATATTATGTAGATTTATATTTTGCTTTTCTTTTATATTCATCCGTGTCCAGGAGCTCGAAAATGGCATTTGCATGATACACAGTAATTTCCCTAGCAGCATTGGACTATATCTCTATATCTTTATAATGATCACATATTTTATCTGGAATATTTCATAACCAAAAATATTAATCAACCTCATGTTTCCTCTGATAAAAAGTCCTCAGCAAATTCTTACACACCCCCTTCTACATTATATTACCTCATTATATTGAGTCCAGCCCTACAATACAATAAAAACCTCTCATCCACTACTCTCACATTATACTTGAATGCTTTATGAAATCCAATAAACCACACGCTAAATCTCTCTCGTTGAAAAATCTGTAGCCATTATGTCCCCTATCGATCCGAAGCATGGATTTTGGGAGATGGCGGCCAAGTCAATCATTCAACCGGTTCTCCGCTGAGACTCATGTTGAGTCAAATCCACAGCCCTCGCAAATAAGGAGCGTTCTCCCTCGACAAATACCCCAAAAGCTCACATTGCTTATTTATAGCCAAAGACTAAGTGTATTAGCAAGTCCAACATTAGCTCTCAATAAATACACAAACCCTCATACATAATATAACTTAGTGGAAAGAGAATAAAATAATACTAGCGTCACGTGTAATTCTGGGAATACTCCGCTTAAGAGTTTAACATTAAGAGTGCACATTACACACATGGCTCATTCTTATCTTATGTTATTATAGGCTACTTTTTATTTTCAAAGAAAAATGATACGGTGTATTGACTACCTTTTTACACATATAGTCAACATTTACAATATTTGTTTTTGTATCCTTTTTGCAAAATAAATAACCATGCTTTTTGCGTCAAACATGCAGAGAGACAAATTGTGAAAACATGCGGTTTATTCGTGAAAGTGTCTGGTAAGAATATCTGCCAGTTTATGTATGGGGTTAATGACATCACTAATGAAATGAGTTATATACTGCCATGATAACACACTTGGCTTTCGGCCAGAAAGTCTGCTGTTCATCATTTAAAATAGGCAATAAGCACTTAACTACAAATGTTTTGACGCCGCTCTGTGTATCAGGTAAATGAGAAACACATTTACCATTAGAGAAACATGAAACGTTTGTCTTTCACGAATGTGACAAAAACTGATTCATATTTCCCTGTGCATGGTTATTAGCGTGTCATGCTTAATTTCCATTGATGCATGACCTAAAATGAGAATAACAATTTATAGACCATCTCAACAATAGACAGAATATTTTCATTACCGTGAGTGGGGGGAGCAATATGACTTAACATCCTATGACGGGAAATTAATAACAGGAACAAAATTCTAACACCTTCCCTGCTAAACTGAAAAATAATGGATGAGAGCATTTCCATTTCTCTCACACACAGCTGTGTGTGCTGGTGTGGGCAGTAGAGTCATCTCTTATGCTGTGGCAGTGTCTGGTTTCATGCATTTGACCCGCGTGAGGCCAGCGGGAGAGGAGAAGAGTGGAACAGGTGTGAGGCAGGCAGGCTGGTGGCTGTGCAGATGGCCTCAGCCAGAGGATGCTGTTGCCTGCAAATGTTGGCTTCACACATACACACAATGCTTATCGCTCACCCGACCCTCACCTCGAGCCACCATGCACCAGGTTTGCCTTTAATCAAGGTACAATCACTACATGCACTGCCACTTGGTCAGTTCAAACCTCATGTTGACAGGAGCACTGGCCAAAGACCTTAATGAGATGATGACCAGAGGTGTTTTATAGTCCAGTGGGCTATTGCAGCCAACTGTGAATTGCTGATGAGATGGTGTTAGCCTCCATTTAATGACTAGAAGTACTTAAACAGATTAGCAAAAAGAAATAAAGATCATTTAAAACAGCTGAACTGCACTATGTTAATAAGAAAGGTGCCTTTCTACAAACAGAGCCATCTGGTTATGAGAATGCGAAAATGTAAAAGACAACTACTGAATGACTGATTATAAAAAACTGCATCAGTGTGACACAGGCATTGCATCCTCGACACAAGCCGTGAGACAGAGAGAACAGCAGTTCTCCAAAATCCCCCAGGGTTTGATGTCTGAAAAACACACACCGAGTGCCACTGAGAGGAAGAGGAATAAAAATCTACCCTCTAATTTCGACTTTTATATATCTTACAAAACTTTAAAGACTTAACTCTTCTGTCACGTCACAATTTACAGAGAGAACTAAGAGCAGGGAATACACATCAAGAACGGATTGAGAACAATTGTGAAGGGCTGCGCATTTTGAAAAAGCTGACCATGTCACAATGGTTTATCTCGTCTTCTAAGTGCATCTCCTCAAACGATGTCACAATTTTAAACGCATCTTCTTAATCCGGTCTGACGTCACCACCTAACATATCTTTTAACTGATTTTGTCAAAGGATCTTCCGAATCATGTTGCAATTTTCACACATTCTAGTAGATTGAAATATCACAACTGTCACACTTTTCTGCCGAACCCACACAAAACGTTTATCTGTGCTTGCAATGGTACATTTATACACAAAAATAATACACAAATCCCCGTTCTTATTATATTAAAGTTGTGCAATAGGGGAAATTGAGAGCGTCAATTTTTTTACCACGACTAGTTTTACTTCTTATGTGACAGCCTATATTTTGACTAACTATTGTACATATACAACATAAAAAATATCTAATTCTATGTATGCTATTTAGAATTGCAAATCTATAAAACTCCAAAACAATACTAAACACGTGAAATAGTAGACATAGGCACATCCATCCTAATTCACAAAAATATTCTAAGCATGAACACTTACTGCGAAAAATGTATGGTGTAATTTATGACAACGGTTTTCTTAAGTTGAAAAAATGTATCACATAAAAAAACGAAAGGGAGGAAGTGTTGTTTAAGAAAATCCAGAGTAAAATAAACACGCGGAATGCAGTCAAACTCGATTTGTAGCGTATGAGTTTTCATCCTTTACAAATTGAGGAGTTAAAGAGCCTGGATTGTAAAAATACATTTTGTTACTCTTTACGGCAATAAACGATTGTAGATATTCATTTACATTGACCTAAATGTGACGCGTGTATTGATTGACGTTTTGGATTTTTTACAATTCTATTATTGGCTATTTGTCTTCAACTATTCATGAGCAACAGACGAATAAAAACGAATTAATCTGTATTAGGTGAACGAAAACATTGCGTTTTCATTCACCCAAATGTCTAATAAAACATCCTTATGAAATTAATTAACGTAGATTAAGTGGTAAGAGTCACGTTACTCAGTAAAATACATATAAAGTCATAAAAATGTAACTGAGGGACTTACACTGAAAAGAGGTAGAAATTCCCACCATGCGTAACGGCGATGTGTGTGAAAAATTAATTTCCTGCTCTGGATGAATCTATATATTTGTGATTTCTCAGTCCTATGTGTACTTCCAAGAAGAAAATGTGTCCGTGAAACTCCAGTGCACAGCCGTGTATGCTCCCGTCTGCAGAAGGGCAGCGCGCTCCGGGCTCGGATGAGTCTCAACCTGACGAGAGGATGCTGTGAGTCTCTCGAGCTCAACTCATTTAACGCGGCGTTTCCTTTTAAATGTCCGAATAAATGAATGCCTAAGAAATTAAAATGTTTGTTCCTTGAGTGTGGCGAGGGTCAGGAATATTAAGAGAATATAAACGTGGTGATAAAGACGGTTTTTTCCGAAGAACCTCTAGCGTCCGTCCTGCTGCTCTGAGAAGCTGTGGTACTTTGCCTCTAGTCGGCGAGCCTGGGCGGGAAACCCAGGTGCAGAGTGGGCGGAGCGTTCTCAAGAGGTGGGCGGAGATATGGATAACATGCATCTGTATATGAACGAGTGCAGGTTTGTGGATGTGTGTGGAATAAGCTCAATAGAGGGCTGGTGAGATTGTGTGAGAGGAGGACTGTCATGATAACAGCAACGGTTTGTCGTGGTGCTTTAATGCTTGCGCTCTCTCCCCATCTCTCTCTCTCTCTCTCTCACTCTCTCACTCTCTGCAGTGACTCAAGGCAAACACTTCCCATACCATCTGGACTTCATCTCGGGCCGCCGAGCCAGGAAAAGCAGAAGCGTCGTTTACAGCCCGATGATAACAGCCTCTTTCACACACAGACGCCGTTCATGAAGTTAATGCGTTACAGACTCCCTCTCTTCAACCTGGCTTTTAACCCCATCTCGACTCATAAATTGTATGCTTAAAGGGAGATATTATGTACATTACAGAGGGATTTATTTTACTCTGAGGATTTGCAGCAAGATCATGATTATGAAATCATTCTGGCAATGAACATAAATTGGCCACATCCCAAAATGTGATGTCTGGTGTCAACAATGTTGTCCTCATGTTTCAGGCATTTAATGAGAACGTATTCGTGTAATTGCAAAGACTGAGCATGTTTTCTTATTATAGTAGCTGAGTAACTTGATACTACCAATGAAATAAAAAATTTTTTTTTCTTTTCAAGTTGCATGGCCCAGTTAGATTACGTAGAATTTTACTTTCCATCATTAAATAAATATGTTTTTTGCTACATATTTGTATGTTCCTGAAATAAATGCATTCATATTTTTCTTTACAAAACAGAATTATTTGTTAGTTTTTCCATTTCCTATAATAACTGAAACGTATACTGTAACTTATGCTGTATAAAGTATCAATGAGAATTAAAATGTAAATCTACACAAATTATTTTTCTGAAACATGACAACATACAGTTTTAACTAATACTATTGACAAATGCTAAACCTTTTATGGTCATTCTCAATGCAATCTTCATCTTTTCCAGCTAAACAAAGTTAAACTTGAGAGAATTATATCAGAAGAATTCATAACATTGTTCAAAACATCTAACAAATGCATAAAAACAGATGTACATGTTCATCAAGCGCAAAAAACATTGAAAACAAAGAAATGCATCAATAAACATAGTGCTGTCAACAGCCCTGTCAACTGGCCCGAATCTCACTAGCCTTTTGTGTTCCTCTCATACAAAGGAAACTCAATGAGACTCTCAGTTTTACATCTATGAGCTGCTTGCTTCAACAAGCTCATCTAAGATCAGCACAAACAGACCCAACCCTATGTTATCACAGGATTCAATGCAATCTTATTTGTGCCCAGTGTGTGTTAGAGAAACACTTCTTGTGGCAATCACAGGGCAACATCTTGACACCGGAGGCAAAAGGATGGTGGTTTAGGAAACCTGCAGGGGCACGAGCGGGTGTCGTGTCCTCTGATAACAGCACAAGAGTCCAGGAAACACACAGTGCTGTTTTTGCCGCCGGGGTTCCTGAAAGTTGGGCGCCCTGGGCGATGGGCTGCACACACACAGGATACCTCGCCTAGGCTGAGGGAAAAACATGCTGGGACTGACACACAGACGGCCAAACAGACTTCCTGTATTTCCCCACCTACCGGTCAGCCACCTGTGGCATGCATGCAAACACACATGTAAGCACACACACGCACGCACACACACATGCACACAGACACAAATAGCTTTAAATTAGCAAAAAATGTTTCTAATGGGTGTGTTGAGAAGATTGATCAAAGAACATGTTAATCTCTAAACTAGACTTATTGAAAAGTATTCAGTCATTTTAAAGGAATAGTTGACCCAAAAATTACATTAACTCAACCTCAAGTTGTTCCAAACCTGTAGAAATATTGTTGTTCTACTTAGCACAAACATAGATATATGGAAGGAAGATTGTAAACAAATGAGTTCTGGGGCACAATTGACCATGGTAGGAAAAATTGTTGCATAAATATCTTAGTTCTGTTGAACACAAAATATTATATTTTGAAGAATGTAGGAAAGCATTTCACATTTACATTTAGTCATTTAGCAGACCATTTATCCAAAGCGACTTATATTTTAGGGAGCAATAAGCGATATATCATACAGAAGCGATGATACAGTAGGTGCCAATACAAAGTTACTGGTTTCAACAAAAGCTAGACCACTGCCTGTTGAGAGAAAGGGTTAGTGTTTATTTATTTTATTTTATTTTAGATAGACTGACATTGTACTTTTACCTATACGGTAGTCAATAGTGCCCCAGAACTGTTAAGCTACAAACATTCTTCCAAATATCTTTGTGTTCAGAAAAAAATATACAGATTTGGAACAAGTTGAGGGTGAGTTCCCTCCAACAACTCTTTAAATGATGCCAGTGTGGGACTTTTAACAGTCCACGACGATTTTCGCATGTCTAAACATGATCTCAGCTATAAGCAGTGACACAGTGTGAGATCTCAGATGTCAATAATGTCAGACTGCACAAAAGAAAAGATTTGTTAAAAATAGACACAGGCAAAATGACTGAAGAAGACTGTGCTTCAGAACTTATGACACTGTCAGAATGAAAAATGATCACAATAGTCATTAATTGGCTGTCAGCGAACTTGTCAAAATAGGAGTCAAAAACAAAAATGTGTCTAAGACGTGGCCAAAATGATAAAAATCAGAGGTTGCACAGATCTGCAGTAGTGCAGCACATTATCGAATTCAAATCCCTTCTGGCAGCATGCTTTTAAACGCGAAGGTGAAAATCTAATTGGGAAGAAACTGACAAATGCTTCTAGAACGTTTCCGCCTTTGCGATAATGTAATTAGTGAGACGTTCTCCAGAGCTCTGCTTAATTCTCCAACCAAGTTCTTGTCAGAAGGCCATATATTATCCAATGATTTTTCACACTTTCCCTTTTCTCCACCCCGACAGAATACAATAAATCACACTGCTTTCGTACGTACGTTTACTGTACTGCTTGTTTTTTAAAAGTCCCTCAGACAATTCCTCGGATAAATCAAGCAACAGAGCCTTCTTTGTGTAAATGAAAATATGGAAGAAAAACAAGAAAGTACAGTTATGCCCATGAGATTACTGTAAGGCAGATCAGTCCAAAGTGGCAGATATATAAGTCTCTCAATACCAGAGTTTGTGGGGATCAGCGGTGTCCTCTGGGCGCCGGGCACAGTGCAATCCTTTTTGAAGTGTGCACATGTGAAAAACACATCACGCTTTCTTCCACCAGCCCCTCTCCCATCGGCAATAAAAGCTGACAGACAAGACATATGAAGTGTAACGCTGCCCTGCCTGTCAGTCACAGACATATAAACACACATAAGAAAGTCACACACAAACACTACCCTATTGCACAGTGCTCTTTGAAATATGTCCCCGTTGTTGTGCCACGACAAAGACAGTGTATTGATTTGCTCAGACCTGTCTTGTTTCAACAACTGGAAGTGCTCTCAGCCAAATGGATTTCCCACACATCATGAGAAACCTATCTGTAAAGCAGGCAAATTAAGATATCAGAGAGAGAGAGAGAGAGAGAAGAGAGAGAGAGAGACAGAGAGAGAGAGAGTGCATAAACTGGCACACAGTACATATGAGGACACCCGGTACACACAAACACACACATAAAGAGTAATATTATTTGAGGTAACAAGAGTCCACTGTTGGAACAGAGGTGTTTGTTTGCATCAGGAGAAGACATCAACATAAAAAATGCATCACCACAGTGAAAAGGGATATCATTGAATAACCTGAAGACTTTTTAACAAGGGAGCATTTCGAGCTTGTGTTTACAGGCTTGGCATGCCTTAATTCACATAAATGAAATAAAACGCAATGTTATGAGATTCGCAACAGAAACAGAACAAAGTCAATATTTGCAGCATGTAATCTTGGAATTTTTTAAGATTGGATGACGAAATGTGGCTATTTCATTTCATAGTCGTGGAGGTCTCTCCCTAGATACTCAATTTAAAGGAGCAATATGGAGTTTTAGCGGCATCTAGTGTTGAGGTTGCAAAATAGAGCTAAAGTCTGGCTCCCCCGAAGCACTACGGTGGCTGACACAGGACAAAAATGTCGTCACATTTTCGCTTCTTTGCCGAAGGAGATAACGTATTTACGAAGAGCCGTTTGTCGTTTAGGGCTGCTGTAGAAACAACATGGCGAATTCCATGCAGGGGGTCACACGGTGTACTATATGTAGATAGAAATAGCTCCTTCTAAGGTATTTATAAAAACATATCGCTTCATTATCTAAGGTTTTTATACACCTCTGAAGCACTTGACCACACACTGGACCTTTAATCTTATTAAGTCAGAACTTCATCTTTTTCACATTTCAAATAGTTCTACTACTACCTTCATCTTAAAAGTGTGATTCTGATTGCAATATTTGTACGTTTATTTTTCAGAAAGCATCTGCTAAGAACATAAGTGGTCATTTAATACAAGTCTGTAAGGCGGAACTATAGCCCTGCTGACTTTAATATGATGGTGGCTATGCACAGTAGCCATTGGGATAAAATGAGCTCTGCAGACGATTCATGTGGACTCTCAAGCTGACTGCTGGCGTCTGGAGACTTCCCACACTCTACTGTTAAACTCACCATAGGTTCTGCTGCTAGACAGGTTTAAAAAAACAGGAAAATAAAATAAAAGGTGGTTGGTAGAAAGAGACAGTGGTTTTTGGCTGAGCAAGAAAGAAAAGGATGGAGAAAAAAAGAGGAAGAGAGCATGGAAGCAACACTGAGCTGATTGGCAGCATCACTTTTAGCCATTCATCATTCGGGAACTCCAGACTTCCCAAATCCTTCAGCAGATGGAGCGGCCACTTGGTTTAAACACCTGATATGAAGCCATCCGTCATGCTGTAATGCGGCAGTTGGGTCCGCAGCTGGGCTCTTGATGCGGTGTGGCTCTGGCGGGCTTGGAAAGTAGCCTGAGTGCACCCGTGATGGACTGAAGCCAGGCGGGCTGCACCGCACCCGCTCTCCCCTGATAGCATTCACAGCCCTCCACTGGACCATAGAACCAGTGGATGTGAGAGAGAGTGACTTCATGCGTATAGTGGAGTGAGGGCAAGGCAGAGGATGGAAAAACACAGCTTTATGTGTTGAATACCAATGACTGTACAACCTGAAGAGTGTCACATCTACACAAATAAATAATCACTTTTATCCTTTTGAAAATAAGTGTAGAAGGAAGATAGCATTTTAGTGAGCGATAGTTCACTCAAAAATGACAATTCTGTCATCGTCTTTTCAGCCTCATGTGTTCAAAACCTGTATATGACTATTTCTTCAGTTAAACACAAAAGAAGATATTTTGACAAATGTATCAGTTGTTTTGTGTCATACAGGTTTGGAAGGACATGAGGGTCGATAAATGATGAAAGAATTTTCATTTTTTGGTGAACTGTCACTGTAAATATATATGTATATAGCATTTTGCCAGTGTATATATATATACTTTTCTGATTCCTTTGCCAGTGTTGCCAGTTTATCTGACATTTTTGTCAAAATTGAGTTTTTCACATATTCTTATCATGTGACAATGTACTGTATTTACATTCTATGAAGTTTTTTCTTTAAGTTCTGTACATTTTAGAACTTTTTTCAGAGAACAAAGGGTTTTATTTCATGTGGAATGCAAAAACATCCGAGCTTGTTATATCAAAACTGCTCAGACTGCAGAACCTTATAATTCCAAGGCGACGAAATTATGGTGGTAGATGTAAATTTAGTTTTCAAAGATGGTTTTAAAACATGCTGTAGTCCCTTCTAAAAAAAGTATGCGATACAATAAGACAACCTCACATTGCTATCGTAGAGCTTTACAAGAAAGGCAAAACACAAATAAAAAAAGAGATACGGTATGCATATTGCAACACATATTGCTTAAAATATTGTGTAGCAAAAGGAAGCTTCACAGGTTGCTAAAAGCGACTGCTTCCTTTGGTGGGTACGCTACACGTCATTGCGCATATACATCTCACAAATAATGCAACATGGGCACACACAAATCTCTTAAAATGTGGATGGAAATGCATTCACGGAGTAGTAAATTACCAGGGAACACATTTTGTATAAAGTGGTGGTGGTGACGTTGATATCGAAAGACCGTAATCTGTTTATAGTCTTTAAAGTGTTTATAGCTTTTTACTTCTGCCGATTGCATTCTTCAAAAGTAACAAATGTTGGGTTAATTTGTGAAAACTATCTTAATCAACAAAACGTGTAATTACAGATCTTATTTTTTCCAATCTTCCAAAAGTCGTTGGGGAAAATGCATAGGCTTTCGGTCGAGGTAAGCAGTGTTAATGCTAACGTCCGGGCTGGCCAAAAATGACGTCATCCCTGCGATACTCTATGGAACAATTAAAAGAAAGTTGCTATGTTGCCAAGGTAATGGTGGAACCTTCTAATATGCATAAATATAAAATATAAATACTTTTAATAAAACTATTCAATTTATTTAATATTAATTTATGTGTTTTGCAGGGAAAATCACGGTCTTTTTTAATAACTGCCTTTGAATTTGACTAAAATGAGGAGGAAGCAGCCTTCAAGTCAGAAGGGCACACCTCTTAAAATTCACAGGCAGCTCACTTAGTTTTAGCATTTCTTTCTCACACAAAGTGTACTGAAACAGTCACATATACAGTGGATCTCTCATTAGTGGGAGCTCTGCTGCGGGCTCTGTAAAAGCCTCCAGTCTGAGGACTAATTTGTCAACAAAAACAATTAGGGGGAATGATCCGTTACACTGGTTTTAATGAGCACAGTCAGGTCACAACACTAAAAGAGCCACGGAAAAGGTCATCGTGGCAACATTTAACTACCAGACCAACCCCCACCCCACACGCACAATCCTACCCTTATACATACTTAATGTGCACACCTGCTGTACATAACTCACATAGTTTTTAGTGTGCTGAGTGCTCTGCATATACTACTCAGTAGATTAAAGCATGGACATGTGTAAGTATGTGAAAAAGGTTTGTGAAGACATTATTTCAATCATGTACTGGACTACAAAGTCCAAGCTGCAGGAGTTTTTCATCACTGAGTAATCACAATTTTTTTACGTGAGAGCTTTGTTTATATCGTGACCTTGGCGAGGACTTAGTGGATATCTAATGGAAACAGCGGTTGCTGTAGCTATGGTAACTGTGACTATCATTTGTGGATGATTTGAACTTCTTTTGGGGTGAATGGGGATTTCTTTCCCCAGTTTAGCTTGGCATAACTTCAAGTGTTTGAGAGCAACAATGTCTACACATCAAATGAGTGTCTTAACTACAATTATTAAGTACAGTTGATTAAAAACGGTAATCAACAGCCTGTGTATGCCTATATTCATAACTACCTTTTTGGGCAAATGTGAATTTCATAATAACTTATTTAATCAGTTTTATTCTGCATCTTTGAATACAATGTCATTAGCCTTCTAAAAATGCTGCATTCATGCAATCGAACTCTTCTGAACCCGTAACATCAAAGCCACAATAGCAGTTGATCAATACTGCATTAATTACAATGAACGTTAAAAGCTAATTTTGCTTTCAGAAATGGGGCCACTAACCGCAGCTGCGTGTTTCTTCCTGTCCTTGTTCCTCCATTAACCAATGTCAAGCTTTAACTGTGTAGAAAAGAGCTTTTTTGTCACGGATCATTTCTTAACCTTTACAAATGATTCATCTCTACCCCATCACACACCTTCTTTTTCTGTCTCTTGTCTGGTGGAGGAAATGGTTTACATTTGCACTCATACTGTACCTTCCCCCAACATCCATGAAATGCATTTGAAAACATCTTAAAGGGATAGTTCACCCAAAAATGAAAATTTTGTTTCAAGTTCTCTTGTCATTACAAAATGACTTTCTCTCCATAACTCAACAACTGT
The DNA here is from genome assembly GCA_008369825.1 of Triplophysa tibetana. Classification (NCBI taxonomy): domain Eukaryota; kingdom Metazoa; phylum Chordata; class Actinopteri; order Cypriniformes; family Nemacheilidae; genus Triplophysa; species Triplophysa tibetana. Next base: position 14,379,901 of record CM017908.1, read on the forward strand.
GGTACCCATTGACTTGCATTGGTTTTGTGTCCATACAATAGAAGAGAATGGGTACCGCCGTAGTTTGATTAACAACATTTTTCAAAATATGTCTTTGTGTCATACAGGTTTGACATGACAAGAGGGCAACCAAGAATACCGCTTAACGATTGATGGATGCTCCATAAAATCCTCGTCATCAGCTAAGAATCTTGGCGTTGTATTCGATAGTACTCTGTCATTTGAAAGCCATGTCGCCAACACCTGTAAAATTGCATTTTTCCATCTTAAGAATATATCTAAACTACGTCATATGCTGTCACTGTCAGATGCAGAGAAATTAATTCATGCATTCATGACATCAAGACTAGATTATTGTAATGCACTTCTAGGTGGATGCCCTGCAGGCCTATTACAAAAACTGCAACTTGTTCAAAACGCGGCAGCTCAAGTTCTTACACGTACAAAAAAGTATGAGCATATAACCCCGGTTCTGTCAACCTTGCAGTGGTTACCTATAAAGCATCGCATTAACTTTAAGATCTTGCTTATTACCTATAAAGCCCTACATGGTCTAGCGCCGCAGTATTTGAATGAACTTCTATTGTATTACAGACCTCAACGTACATTACGCTCTCAGGCGTCCTGTCAGTTGGTAATACCTAGAATTTCAAAATCAGGTGCAGGTGGTAGATCCTTTTCTTATCTAGCGCCTAAACTTTGGAATATTCTTCCCTGCACGGTCCGGGAGGCAGACACACTCTGTCAGTTTAAATCTAGACTAAAGACTCATCTTTTTAATCTTGCATACTCTACACCTCCATAATATTAATCCTCAGAGGATTTAGGCTGCATTATTTAGATCAACCGGAACCAGAAACACATCCAACAACAAATGATGTACTTGTTGCATCAAAGAGTGCAGAACAGTACTCAACTCTCAGCCAGTCTTGTCTCATTGTTCCAAGGTTACCGCAGGATGCAGTTCATGCCCAGACCTGATGGCAGAGCTGAGAATGGGAAGCGGTGACCTGACAAGAGCTAAGAGGATAGAGCTGGATAAAGGACGCCACAACTTTGATTTTCCTACAACATTTCAAATGTTATTAGATTGTTAATGATAATCTTAAATCTATCATTTTTTATTTTTATTTAGCCTTGTTGTGCAAGCACTGTTGAGCTTGTGCAGAGGCAGCAGCTTTTGCCAGAGGGGAACTGGAATCCCCTGGCTGGGCCTGGGTTCTCCTGAGTTTTTTTTTCTCGATGGGAGTTTTGGGTTCCTCACCACCGTTTGCATATTGTTTTGCACTATCTGCCTGGCCGGGGGGGCTGCTTTAGAATTCAGAAATTAGACATAATTAATATTGCACATTAGAATTTATAGTCCGTTTAATATTTGACCTGTGGTTCTTTCTCCTTTATCGCCAATGTGTGCTTTCACTGTGTGTGTGTGCGTCTATGTCAATGTTTGTGTGTGTATGTATGTTTGCATATTGTGTGTGTGGAGCATTTGTATGTCTGTCTTTGTTGTTTTCACCTTTTTCTTGTTTTTACAGGTATATGCCTGTAGTTTTTTACTTGTATTCAATGTGTCTCATGTACAGCTGCTTTGTAACAATGAAAATTGTAAAAAGCGCTATATAAATAAAGTTGAGTTGAGTAAATAATGTCCGAATTTTCATTTTGGGGTGAACTATCCTTTAACAAGAGGGCAGATGGATGGGTTCGCACGTAAGATATGGTACAAAACTGTTATTGGTAATAGCAAGACCACTGGGAATTATAGACATGTGGTCATTAAAATGAATCAAAATGACTATGTTTGAAATAGTACATAACTTGTACTATTGGTGTAGTATATTATATACTTCACGCAGTATGCGAATTTTCTGTACACATAAAATACTCTGTTCAGTGTTGAAATGTTATATCGCTGATGTTCCATATCACGGTAGACTACTGTTCTGCACTATTTTGTGGCCATGTTTGCACTATTACCTGATTTGCATAGTTATTTTTAAGTTCTTTTACATTTATTTTCTTGCAAAATTCCCAAAAGAGAGTAATGGAGCGTTCAACCACTGAGTTAGAAAGATTTTTACTGGTGGTATGGTACGACCAGGTTGTGTCAGCATGATAGTGTTGCAATTAGGACGCGGATGATTTGTCTGATCGGGCATGTGAGCAAAGAGACTGGAACTGTCAAAGACCGGCAGAGCAATTTCTGGAGGTGCAGCCACCTATGAAAGGAAATGTCATGAGAATCAGTGAAAAGCCATTACGTTAGAAGGTTGGAAAATGCTTTGAAGGTAATAATGCACTCTTTAATTAAATGAATATGAATGGTAAGTGTCCGTGCCTCTTTTGAGAAAGACGTTTTTTACAAAGAGATCATTCTCTTATTGTCCAATCAATGGTAGAGGGGTTAAAAAAGTGAGAAATGAACTCTTCGTCATAAAGCATGTTGCATCAACCGAGGCCTTTCGTTTTTGTTGCAGACCAAGGTTGAGATGACCCTGAGTGCACAAAACGCAGTATCAAACGTGTATAGCCACATGTGAAAAAACAATAAAACATTGCTTGGGCTGTAGAGGATGAATGAATTGAGAGAGAAGCATTTTGACTCTTATCTCAAAGCTTTTATTCTCTGGTCTGCTGGATCAAGCCATTTCATGGAGTGAAGAGCCGTGCAGTAGGGAGATAAGGAGAGAGATTCTACAAAGAGCCCAATTTATGAATGCGGTCAATATCCGCGGCATGCAACAGCTAGTCGCATCAACATGCTTCTGCGGCTGGATGTTATCGGAGTCTGACTAGGACAAAACATTATAAGAAAGAGGGAGCGGAGAGCGAGATTGCATTAATGCGAACGCTACTCACAGTTGGACAATGCCACCCCCCCAGTGAGATAATTTCCTCTCAAAATTGCAATCAAAGCTAAAGAAACACTCCAGCAACAATATTAACTCAACGACTCCGAGGGGGGAATTTTTTTATCCCTCTGGTTTCCGCCAACCCATCCTTTCTTTCATTTGTTGTTGAAAATGGCCTGTCAATATCCTCAACATTAACGTTTAATCATGAATTCGAAGGATGCCGAGCAGAGGGCGTTTTTCATTTTGGGAACAATAAAAGTCCTTCAAAGCCTCTTAGCAAAATAACAAAAATAACAGTTTGCATCAAAAGTCCTCGGAAAGAGGTTTTGAAAAGGCCCTGTGCAATCCTTATTCTGATTACTTGAAAATAGAAATGAATTAATTTTTGAAAGCAGGAATAAGAAATGTTATATTTTCATTTTGCTTGTGAAATTGTTGGAAGTTTTGTGTAGAGTTTCATTAATGTACAAGCCGTGAGGTTTATCATACAATGTATCTGGGGTAGAAGTTCCAGCAATGCTTTCGCTTATTAGTTCTTTCAAAACCAAAAAGACTTAAAGGAGATCTCACAGACGAACTGTCGAACTGAAAAGCATTTGCAGTTTGCTATGTGTTGTATTCACATGTTAAACAATGTAAATAATGAAAAAATTGATCTGAAACTGATGAAATCTAATGCAAATAAGTGCAGTAGAAATGGTGAGCTTTAGTGTGGACAAAATAATTTCGAGGTTTTGATTTTATACAATATGTTTGGAAATCTTCAGTTTAATATCTATTTATTGCATTATTTACTATAAAATTCCTTCTTGCACATTATAGGAGACAATGCGAAGGGGGGAAAGGAACAGAAAATGATCAATTCTGACATCATTTATTAACCCTTATGTCATTCAAAACCTGTAAATGACTCTTTCTTGAGTTAGAAGATATTATGAGAAATGTCTCAGTGGTTTTGTGTCTACAATGAAAGTCAATGGGGTTCAGTGTTGTTTGGTCAACAACATTCTTCAAAATCACTTTTGTGTTCTGCAGAACATAGAAAGTCATACAGGTCTAGAATGACATGAGCTTTAATAAAGGAGGAATCAATTAGCATTTTTGTGTGAACTGTTTTTGTTGAAGTATTCAATTGCTCTCCATTAATTCTCACTTGAGCCCAGAAGAAACAACTGAGACATCTCGCAAGACACAAACAAATTCATGCTTGTTTTGTACATAACCAAAAAAGGTGCCCTCTCTAGCTCTTGTTTACTATTTCATTCATGCAATTGGCAGGCGCTTTTATCCAAAGCGACTTACATTGCATAATCCTATACATTTGTTTCTTCCCCTGGGATCGAACCCACAACCGTCTCTTAACACTGAGTCACAGGTACTGCCCCACCCTGCCGCTACAGGAACTTTACACAGAACTGCCGAACGCTTACCATAATTTAACATGGCTTTGGCCATCTCCTCTGCCGACGCACAAGGTGACACCAGGGCTACACCTTGGCAGAAAAAGAAGTCCAGAGACCCTGAGTTTGTCTACACTCCGGCATTTGTCATAATGACTTGATTGTGGGGGACGTGTAGGAAAGGTCTAATCAATCTGATTTAATTAAGTGCAGTTGGCGACAGCTGAAATGAGTAGAATGGAAGTAATAACCACATTTCAATCTGCATATTTGAGCTCTGCTAACAACGGCAATTCAAGGCACTTACCCATTTACTTTTCTTTTGTCTCCACAAAAAGAAACTAGAAAAGCCTCTCTTACTCATAATATGGAGAAACTATCATCACAAATTGTTGTCTTTCAATATAATTCTTCATAAAAGATTTCGAAATACAGTGCTTTTTTCTAATGTACGCTGCCATTATGTGCTGCTGAACTGAAATGACCTGTTTTACAAGGGCACAGGGAGGTCAGGCGATTTTTTAGCATTGGGACTGGAAATGGTGGAGTGAATTCTGCGGTTTGGGAGAGGTGCAGACAACATGACAAACCAAAAGAGACAGAGGATCATTAGGTTTCCCTCAGGCCAAACACAAGCACTCATGGATAAAGAAAATGCTCACTAGCTCTTGAAAGGAAAGACAAGGTGACTGGTACAAAACTGTCCAGTGCATGACAGCCACTCATATCAGCCTTCACCTCTCTGTCATGGGCTTCAGGGAAAGGTGACTTTGGGAGTTTTTATGGCCAGTAGAGTTGATACACAGGCTTGAGGCAAGAATCTAATTCTATTCTACAACATTTAAATGCTTTAAAATCCACAAAATAATTTGCAAACATTTACATCAGGTTGTCAGTAGTAGCAGTAGTTACTGTCTGAATGGAACATACAGTATTTGTAGAGCTTTGTGTACATAACCAAACAAACAATGTCTGACCAGATCTAGCACACAATCAGGTGCTCACCCCAAAATTATAATATCTTAATTTACTCACCGAAGTGATTTTGTTTCCATTAAAGGACCATTGTGTCATTTTTGTAGGATCTATTGACAGAAAAAGCAATAACTGTGTTCAGAGATGCATTAAGACCTTATGTAATGGAGCCTTATTTTTTTCTTACCTAAGAATGAGCTACTTCTATCTACATACATCGCGGGTCCCCTACATGCAATGTTGCTGCCATGTTGGTTCTACAGTAGCCCTAAATAGACAAATGAGGTGAAAAACTAAACAGTATACATTTCGCAATATGTTATCTATTTCGGGAAAGAAGCGAAAATGTGACAACATCTTAATGCTCTTTCAGCCTCCGAAGTGCTTCAAAAGAGACAGGGTGGAGGGGTGGAGTGAGCCATTGGTTGGAATTCACAACATCACCACTAGATGCAGCTAAAAATTACACAATGGTCCTTTTAACGCAACAGGAGATGATTGTGTACAATGTTTAAGGTGCTCTTTATTATCCAAAGTGAAAATGAACTGGGGCTATGTAACTCCAAAAAATACTAAAAGGACACATTTACATTACTCTGCCTGTACACAATTCAAATTACGATACACTGGTGGACTATTGAAAGAGCTCAAACACAAACATTTTAATTATTTAATACCAAAATTTGCTTTGAAAGGAGACATCGTGGATGAGATACATCGCATAAAATCAAGGTTTAAAAAGTCTGTATTTAATTCCAACATCACAGCTTTGAAGGGTTTTTCCATTTCATTGCACAGATATCTTTGTTTAACGTCAGAAGACATCAGATCGTTACGGACAAAGTGTTTATAAGTGAGTGAATATGACTACAATCAACACATACAAGTGAACGGGGAGTTACGGCTTTTCTCAATAAAAGGTGTAACAACTTGAAAAAAAAAATGTTGACACATACAGATCACATGTTTATACATTACATTGTAAACAGCATGTAATGCATTTGGTTATTTAAAAAATTAAAGTTTATACATTTCAGAATTACAAATTTAGATTGAATCACTTTTTAAGCACTTCAATCAAAAATATACAGGACATACTGTATAAAACTCTGCTTTAAGCTGCCTTTACAGTTCATTTAAGCCGAAAAGTGTAGATTCCATGATGTGTAGGAAAATACTGCAGGAGCTGCAATAGTAAACTTATTTTAGACATTTAATTCAATAGTAGACATATTTTTTTGCCAACCATAGGTATCCCATATCTTAACACATTGGGTCAGCCAGCTCTCCTCCTGTAACACAAACAAACACATAAAAAAACCCAATATATGCAAAACAAACATAATTAACATCCACAATTGCAGCTAGACCCAAATGTTATTATTAAGAATAAGTAAGCCACGGAAAACCAAATCACATGCACACTAATTTCAAAGAGTCCACTCTCACATAGAAATGAAGGATGAAATCTGATTAACTGCATTTCCATAATTGGTCATAAATTACATTCTTCAATCAAATCATAAAATATCCAATAACCTAAAGAGTTTGTTCCCTCCAACAAAGGACCTCTCATTGACTGTCTGTTACCAGTCATGTGTATTATCCTTCCTTCCCAAACCAGCCTTAGATGGATATGAGGCGATTACCCCCAAAGTTCTGCCAGGGAGGCCCAGCTCTGCGTGCTGCTTATTAAACATAAGTACCATGTAACCTCCCCGCACTAAATCAAGGGACGTGTTATTGGTCCCTGGTGAGAATTCAGGGGTCAGAGGGTCCTGGAGATGGGATGTGCTGTGCTCATCCTGGGGAGACACCAGCTGACAGCTGCCACAAATCTGACACACGCAAACATGCACGCATCAATACTCACTTATAAACACACACAAACCAGGCAGCATTAGGTGCACAGTGCATGGCAAATGTGGCCCAATCAATACTCATTGGAAGCGAGAGAATGAATAGAATGCTAATAACCGGGAAGATTTGGGTGCAGGGCTTAGTTCTCTATTTTTCTCGCTTTCCTCTCTCTCTTCTACATTAGTCATCTGAAGGATTTTCAACAAACGTTATTTATTAGTTGTGTAATGGTATGTTCAGATCACGATTCCATACGAGACCCGATGTGGTTAACGATTGCATCACGATATTAAAAAAGAAATTGACTTTCAAATGACAGATTTCCCCCCACGGCATTATGAAGTTTTGTAACATTTGTTATTTGTTATGAACTTATAAAAACGTAATGGATCTGTCACGTTAAAAAAACAAATTTAACTAAAAATATATAAAAATAAAAAATGGATATATTGCCATAGCTATACGATACATACCTGAATATTTTTGTATTGCAATAGCCTATGTGGTAATATATTGATACTCCCCTATTATTTGTACATAGCCATATAAATTAATTTCTTTTGTAAATAGTCATAGACTGAGTTTATACTGTATATTAGTAATATAATCATTTATATTATATCAACACAGTTACTTTTATTTTTTTTATATTTTGCAGGAGGAAGCAACTCTGGCGGTCTGAATTTTGTAATACAGTGCTTATTGTACGGTTGTGGCAAACAATCCCTTGCTTGAAAAGTGATTTTTAATACAGCCGACCCAAAACAAAAGTACACTTGTTATGACAACACTGACTGAAGCATATAGAGATGAGAATGAGACGAGCATTCCTTTCGGTGCAAATCAAAAAAATAATAAAAGCTTCAAGATATAAAAGAATATATAACTTCTACATTTTACCCACAATGCATTTTATTTGTTTTATTCACATGCTCAACAACAACAACAACAACAACTCCATCAAAGCATACAGTGTAAGCGACCTGTTTTTTAATGCACAGCTAGTCATCTGAAAGCATTGCTCTTACACTCTATCTCTACCATTCGCACTCATTTCATTAATATTGAGTTCTCTTTCTTCCCTGTCCCGGCGTTTGAGGCCATTGCTTGTTATAATAATGGGCTTGGCTTGTAGTGTCTGAAGGACATGCATTAATATTTGAGAGCATTTAAACCCATTAGGCTGTTTGCGGGAGAGAGGAGAGCATGTTTTTAACTCTGTTGAGAGCGCGTGTGGTAAGAGGTTATCATCTGCTAAGTAAATAAGAGAGCACATCGTGCTCCCATTCCTGTGATTCCTGGAAGCGGCTAAAATGTGGCAAGCAGGATCTGGTTTTAATGAGAGACTGACGCTCTTTATTAGACTGAAGTGTATAGTGCTATTATCATTTCCTAAATGAATAATTCAAAATGAAGGATGGCTTGAGAAATTCTCGGCGTGCCTGTGTTTGCGAGTGTTTGTGTGTTCACATGAGTGTGTTTCCGAGGTCCTGAGATTAGCTCTTTTTTGGCCTCTAAGCGAGCACATCTGCAGTCAAGGCTCCACATCTGGTTCTCACATTTTCCTCAGCGCTGCTAAGAGAGAGAGAGAGAGAGAAGGGGGAAGGATGTGATCATTGAAGCGGCAAGAAACCAATCATTCCACTTGAACAGAGTATTCTTCTCTGTTCTTGCACCACCCCCTTCTTGACTCTTACCGTAACAAAAGATTGTTTGATCATTAAATAATGCTGAAAAATAGCCCTGTTTCTGTAGCTCAAATGGAAGGGCTTGGTGCTTTGCCAAGGTCATGAGGGTACAAATCCCATGAAACATGTATTAATTAAATGTGTTACTTGACGTATACATTGCTTTGGGTAAAAGTGTCTGTGAATGCAGTTTCCCTTGATTAATTGTATTCTGTACAATTCTGACATTACAACTATTTACAGATTTCAGGAAAACAAGTATTTTTATGCAGCTTTTCTGTAATGATTTTAATTTTCTTTGGCAGGAAAATTTGGATGTGTGTTTTTTGTTTTCAAATTGGTCTACACAAAAAAATTGTGGTCATTTGGCCTCTTCCTGGCATGCAGTGCGATTTTAATAATTAATTTCATTGCATTGTTTGACTGTTTGCCAGTTTTGTTTAAACTGTTTTTGTTGATTTTGTTTCTTATTGTTCAGTGGTGGGATGCATTTACTTATGAAATTTAACTGTTTTATTTTAGAAAATGTTCATGTATTTTTGAAATGCGCTTAAAATTACAAACGATTTCTGTCAAATTATAGTAATAGACAGCAAATCTACAAGTTTTTCAAAATCGGAGCCGATGGCCTTGTGGGTTGCACTTCGGGCAGCCCGAGTTCGAGTCCCGACCTTCTCTCTCCAATTTCGTTTCCAGTCCTTTCTTCCACTGCACTGTATAGATTATTTAAAAAAAAATATTTACATTTGTTCTTGTAGCCCAGCATCCATAATATCAACATTTTTGTACGGGTATTTTTTTAGTGTACTTAATATGACCAGTTGGATGATAATACCATTGTTAGGTGTTTTTTTTGTGTCGTGTTGTCACTGTTTAAAAAAACTAACTCTTTGTGACATGCACAATAACACCGACAGATCAAATTTAACCAATGTAATTAAAGTTATCATGGAACCTTTTGTTTGAATTTATTTGATTATTTATTTACATATTATTACAGCCAAGGCAATTTTAGAGAAAACAAGTAAATGAATTAAACTAAAGAAAAGCTATATAAACTGTTGTCATCATTTGAAGTTCTGTGAAAATTTTATCTGGGCTTTTAGTCTTTTCTTTTGTGCTCCTCCCACTCTCACCTGGAATCAAAATCAGTCCACTTTGTTGTTACTTTGACAGATCCTCCTCCGCTTTGATTTATCAGTTAAGAAGGCAAGTATAATCTCATGAGTGAAGTGAGGGCTGCCTTCCAGATCCACTCTTTACCCTCACAGCAGATGTTTTCAACCCCTCTCCGCACGGCACGGTCTGTGCTCCTTCCTCCCTTCTGAGCGGTGCTGACCCGAGTGACCCTGTAATTGGTGGAATAATTTGCGCTGGTTTACATAAACACTCCCTGAAAGTAACGATTCCAAGGATCTCTACTGGAAGCAGGCTTGAATCTCAGATAGCCCCACTCTATCAGGCCTACAGTGACATACTGACATACCAACACAATTGCACAGGAATTCTAAACTATTTATAGGTGGTTAATCCGTGTGAACACATATGATTCATTTGTACATTATCGTATTATTATTTACATTTTTAGTGATGTATGTTTAGGGCTGGGGCCAGGGGAGGGGTTCAGCATGGTGTTTTTCTAATAATCTTTCATTCAACTGATAGGAATTTGCCACCTATAAAAAAGTTACAAATTGCTGTGAGATAATGCTGGATATATGCATAACACATGTTTTCTCAAGCATACATGTATAATGGTTCATTACAGTTACAATTATGTTTTTCAACCCACAAAAGACATTTTATCCACAGAGATGCTTGTCATTTCAAACCTGTATGACTTTTTTATCTGCAGAATACAAAAGAAGATATTTTGAAGAATGTAAGTAACTTCAAAATATCTTCTTTTGTGTTTTTGCAGAAAAGAAAAAGTCATACAAGTTTAAAGCGACAAGAGGGTGAGAAAATTATGACTGAATTAGAATTTTGGGTAAATTATCACTTCAAGTTTTTCAAGTGTTCAAGAATTGGACATGCTGCTCGTTCTGTCAGCTTTAAATTTGACAACTTCTTAGAGCACACTAGCATAAACAAGACCTCAGTGCTAATACAAATACACTAAAATCCACAAAACTATTATTTTGATGACTTGGAAATTTTAAACAAATGCTTCTTTATATAAGAACTCAAAACCTCCGCTGACAACCCAGAGGACGATTCCTGTGGGGTTCAAAATGTCAGAGGCTTTTCATCATTCAATGTCAAGAACAAAGAATCCTAACGTGTGCTTTCCTCTCCTGTCTACAATTACTATCAAAACCGCACCGTTTCAGCCACCGTTTGCCCGTGCGCTATAGCTGTATGGGTCTCCTGAACATGTGTTAGCATTTGAATCAATTTGATTTTTTATTAGTTTTGACAAATTTCACCAAATGGACATAAGCGCTTGTGAAACATACGGGCACTGGGTACGAGGCTGGAATGGGTTCCATATGGAGACACGGGTCCTTGGCAATACCTTGTTTGCTCTTCCCCTAATAATAGTAGTTAGAATGAAAAGCCCTCTTCTGGCTCCGGCGACAGAAACATGGAAATTATTAGACTTTGGAAAAATAGAAATGATCTCATTTTTTCGTAAGTTCACCTTCATGAGCATGTTTTTGTTCCCTGTCATACCTGTGCACTCATCTGTCATCCTGAATACCTAGTATTTATTTACCATGCACAGTTTAAAATAAATATATGTTTCAGTTTCAAATTATGAGAGCTGCCTGATTTGGGTTACTACTATGAATGTACAATACAAGCGACTGTGCCAGCATGTCTGTGTATTTTTATGTGTAGCTGTGTTTTATTTTATTAACGCTTTACCTCCTCTCAGGGTTAAAAATGGATGGCAGGTCACCCTCTCTCTCTTTCTCTACCCTAATACCTTTTGCTTGATTGCCCAGCGTTAGATGGCCCAACCAGCCAGTTCATCAAATATTAAAGAACAGTAGTGTCTATTAATGCTGCTGGGGCAATTGAAATATGCGTGATGGACTGTTACTGCTATAGTGCAGAGTGTCTTTCTCAATGGTCTCCAGAGACCCCCCTCCAGCTGTTTAATCCATAACTCCATCACAAGCGTGCGAGGAAGGGGTCGACCTCCACCAAATGTCTTCATTTCTCCCTGTACCACCCCGATCTCCCCGGCACCCCTAGGGATAATGGCTAATGAGGCCTTTTTGGTAATAACGTTGAAAGGCTCAGTCAATGCAGAATCTTTCACAGGAAGGTCAGGTCCAATGTTACCATGTTAGGGGGATAAGTGATTGATAGGCAAATCGTCACGTCGTTCGCTTTCCGATCACGCGCGCTCTATAAAATCACGTATAGGCCTATGAATATTCTGTGCTGTTAGCGGCACATGCTAATGAGATGAGAGGTTTTTACGAGTGCTATAATGTCTCAAGGAGCATTGCCTTTGATTGCGCTCTGACGTTAGAGGATGTGCCTGTACGAATAAATCATGTGATGCTTTCTCAAACTGCGCGGTTGCAAAAAAAACACATTCTACAGGTCAGTGATATATTCCATCAACGTTCGCTGATGATTCACGCAGCAAGGTCTGGCGCATCTGTTCTTCACGCTTCCTGTTGTGTTTTCATTTCACGACTTATGAATGCGTAAATTCGCCGGCCGGAGAAATCGCAGGTAGTGCGGCTGTGGAAATTACATTAGCTTGGTCATGCAGCATGCAAACTTTCAGACGTGCTGGCAGATAAAATTTCTTCATTGAAACTTAACAGCAACATCAATGCGGAGCTCGCCGCAGGATTCTGGCTTCGGTTTTATTGATGACAAAACCATTCCTGGCGCTGGGTGTGCTTCAGATTGAACGAGCACAGTTGATCATTAGACTAAGTGACAGTCGCTCGGTCTTCCAGGAAACCGATATGGATTCAGATTTTCAAAGTATAACTTGTCAATCATTTTGGCGCATGTGTTCTGGTGGTCCACTTGTAATTCAAAAGATGTGAGGAGGTGAAATATAGCCATCTGACCGTGGATGCGACGTAGTGCTGGTGGTATGGGACCGTGGCAGACTGCATAAGGGCATCGCAATTAGCGGAGATTGATTTAGCGCTGCTGCCCTGCCACCCACACTCACTGTGGCGCAGGAGTAGAGGTGGCCAGCTGTGCATAGCATCAGGTTAATTATGTGTGTGTGTGTGTGCGTACTGCTAATAGAATTGCTCCCTCTGCAGATGTGTGCGTTAAATAACACAGGGTAAGGAATAGTTCACCAAAATTAAAAATGGCGTCATTATTTATATGGGCCTACCCCCGTGCTGTTCCAAACCTAAATGACTTTCTTTAGCAGAACATGTTTTCTGAAGAATATTTTGGCCTCTCATAGCAATGTAATAAATGTGAATTAGCACTCGGGCTGAAAAGTAGTTTAAATGACGCTTACAGTTTATTCCAAGTCTTGTGAAGTCTTGTGAAAGCTTTGTATGAAAAACAGATCGAAACGTTTATGACTGTAATATGGGTTTGGAATGACATGAGGGTGAATAAAATGTTTATTTTTTTATTTTTGAGTGAACTTTTTTTAAAACTAGGGTAGGCAGTTTGGTTGCAGCTAGCAATAGCAAGCTTTGAACGCATAAAAAGGAAAAGAAGTCTCATTCTCATTTCGGAATTGCAGGAATATTACAGTACCATTACAGTTACATTACAGCATAACGCACCTTTTATGAAAATAAACCTTGTTTTTTTTGGTTTAGCATTGGTTTTACTTCAGGTACCTATGGGTTTTGTATCAAAACCATGGTTATTCTTTTTTTCTAAATGTGGTAAAATCCTGGCAAAAATGTCCTGGTAAAATAACTTTATTTATGTAAACTACAATCATGTAAACTTATTTACGGTCATGGGAACATACAGTGGTTTTGATACAAATTAATATACAATATACCACTCATAGAAATATTAAATATTTAGATCACTTTAATTATTGCTTGTTATTAGAATGTGAAGAGATTGTCAAACGCTAAAACTCTTTCAAAATGAAGAAGGTGCTACAAAAGGTGGCTTACAAAAAGCATTTCTGGCTCCTAAAATAACTGTTCACTCAAAAGTTCTTATAAGAACCATTTCTTGCTTACTTTTTTATGGCCTAAAGAACCTTATTGCACAACAAAGACCCTTTTGAAAAATTCAAAGGTTCTTCAGAAGTTAATGTTTTTTTTTTCAGCCAAAAATGGTTACATCATAAAGCACATTTAAGTGTCTGACAAAAAATGTTAATAAAAAACATTGTTTACACTCAGAAAAGTACAAAACTGTACATTTTAAGGTACAAAAGCCGTCATTGGGGTGGTGCCCTTAAGGGTTTGTTTTTGTACCTCCACAGGTAGACAAAACATAAAATGTTGTGTCTTTTTGCTTTGTGCACCTTTAAATGTACAGTTTTGTTCCCTCGGGTAAAAATACCTTCACAGTTTCTTAAAATATAGCCCAAACCTCCCATCGTTGGGCCAATTGAGGTCTATGCCTCCCTCAGGGTCATCTGCTTCTATCCACGGAGGAGGGCAGACACACGCACCTCACGCTCTCTAATCACAGGTGTTTGGATGGGAACATCACTCCTCTCTTTCACCTCACACTTTTCCCTAACAATTAAGAGCCCATTTTAAATGTCATTAATCAGCAGGTTGCATGGCAAGATCCAATTCATATCTGTCAGATGCACTGGGCAGAAACTAATAGGGGAGCAATTACCTGAAAGGAGCTGTAGAGATGTCTATGACAATGTTTTTTAATACAATGAGCTTACTGTATTGGAAGCCCTGATATCAGAACCATGCTTAGTGTCTCTTTCTCCCAACAGAACGTAATGGAAGTGAGCAGAAACATCCATGAAGAAACAGTAAAATAAAACGGATCAAGATGTTTTCCCTCAGACGACATCCAAGAGCAGTTGAAATGAGAGAAAACATCTGCTTTAAACAGAGCTTTAATACAAATCTGAAGCCCTTGTAAGTAGATAACACTCTCTCTGTGTCGTTCCATTCGAGAGTAACTTAAAGCAGATTTTCCAAAGAAAAACAGCTTTTGAGGGGGTCGTTGGTGCTTTATTAGGAAACGGTTCAGATAGATGTGTTTGTTTTTGGTCTCTGAGCCACACAGTGAGACAGCGCCAGCTCTGAATGCTGAATGCTGTGTCAATGATGTGCGCCCATGATGCAACTCCTCAGATGAACTGTGCGCTGGGAGAGATGACATCTAATCCAGTGTTGAGAAAAGATCCCATTACAAATAAACAGGCGGCATGACTCAGACCCCACACTGGTGAGTACTGGTTTCCTTTGGAAAACAAATAAATAATCCTTAAGTTCCTCCCTTCTTGGCAAGCACACGAATGGTAGTGTGTGGTTTTTATTAGTGTCACTGGAGGAACGACGTTAAATGCGTACCAGATGTTCCTGAAAAGAGATGTTTGGTTGAAAAGGGGACAACACGTATGTTAACAACCGGATTTACAAAGCAAAGTTTTGTTTTACTAGTTACAATTTGTTAGATTTTACTTTTAGTTACGTGTTTTAAATTACTGCCTATGTACATTTTTACGCTTGTAAAAGCATCTCATCCACGGCCAACATAATTTCTTTGCTCATGAAATACCTTTGAGTAATTCAAGGCTATTACGGGCGATTTCTTTAACACGTAGGTAAACGCGCTGTGATATTTGACCTTCGCCGGGATTCTAGATAGTTAGTTTGGGACTTTTGTCACTTGCTTTTGTGATGTGATGTTAAATGATTTCATTCCAAATCTTCATACTTCACTTGCATTCTTTGTGAACATCATTATCCACTTTAAAAGAGCCGTGCTTTAATACATATCAGCCTTGAGACATGAGATATAAGAAGAAAAGAAAATAGCTGAATATAACCGACATGTTCGAAACGTCTTCCTCATTAAAACCAAAGCTCGTTCCCCTTTGCTTAGCATTAGTAGAATTTAATAATAGAAAGTAATTACAGTGATCCCTGTGAGGACAGGACAGGTTAATGGTATTATGAAGAGTGGGAGTGCAAAATAGAAGAGTGGAAGGGGAAACAGATGTTAGGTCATCACAAACACCTGTGGACGCTGAGCAAACAAATGGCTCAACACAGACTGGACACTGGAGTGGACATATACATGTTTTATATAAGTAGAAATATATTAATATAAATACATCTCTGTTAAAATAACGAACCACTTCAAATTTGCCTTTATGTCAGTATTAATATCGTGGCCTTTCCTTTTTCGATTCTGTTCAATTCCAACAAAAGCAAACTTCATGAATCACTCAACGGCAATGTTAAAGAATGTGAAAGTTGAGAGTTATTCCAGTAAATATATAGTTTTCATAACTCTTCTTAAAAACATGAGCATTTAGTCGTTTAAATGAATTTTAACATTTTTGTGCAGTATTCAAGGTCTGAAAATACTGCATCATTTTAGTCATTTCGAATTTTCATTTGCCGAGATGATTAAAATGATTTCACTTATTCACTGAATAAAACAAAAAATATTTTACAAACGAGCATAAATACAAATAGTAAATAAAAAAATGTATTTTTGGTGTGGACTTTTGTCCTTGTCTTATAGACGGTTTCAAAGCAACAACATAAAGAAATGTTACATTATACATGCAACGTTAGACATGACACAAACAACATCACATGCATGCTTTTGTGGCCCAAACTTAAAGGTGGGGTGGTTGATTTGGAAAGGTGCTTACTTTGGTCTGCTAGCACTGAATTTTAATCCCACCCTCCATACGATTTGTCGTCTTAAACCATGCCTCCTCCAAACACATGAATGTATTTTGTAAATCCATGTAACGAATTACAAACTAAATCCATTAATTTCTTCATGTACATACTGTACCTGTCCAAAAGAAGGAGAGCAACCATGGTATCGTCTTTAAGACCCTTTGCCTGCCGGAGCTTAATCAATGTTAATTTCAAGTTTTTCCTCTTTTATGATGCAGACATTTTTTCGTCACTGATTTTTCAAAAAAATGATTTTCGTTTTGTATAGATTTACTTTTTGTCGGTTCCGCATGAAGGTTTGATTGTTGCTGTTAATTGTCCACGATTCTCCTTTTATTGACACAGCGGATGTAAGTGCGCTGCAGTGCTGATGACGTAAGATGTCTGTGTGAAATGTGGTATGCAAAATCTGTTGGCTGAAAATGTACACATGACCAGTCACAGAGTTCGGCCAGAATGTTTTGATTTGGCGAACGTTTTTTGGTCCTACGCCTTTCACAGATGATATATAATTATACAAATATTATTTCAATATGTTATGACATCTCCAATCAACATGACAAAAAAAACAATGTGGACAGGATCACCCACCCTGCTTTTAAGTTTAAAGCGGCCCTAACACACGGGATTTCTGCCAATCTCATATTAATCTTGAGTAACTATTGAGTAGTATTGCATACGTCGTATCTTTGAAGAGTATTTAGTTTGATCACATTTATAAAAGATAGATACAGCTTTACGATTACTTTCGAAAGGAGGGAGGGGTAGACTGAACTAAAGCACATATAAACTGCATGCGTTTCATGTCCGGCATCTTAACGCTGGGCTACATATATCAGTATCGAAAGATCTCCAAATCCGGCGTTATATCTACCTTCATCACCCAAATGCAGTCGAACAACACCTGAACTTCCAGAACATTTGCTCTCTCTTTCTCTCCTGCACACAAGTGAAAGGGACGTCTGTGCACGCTCCTTCTCCTGCTCTCCATGCTGCCGTGTGGACGTGTCCTTAGTTCAATAGTCAATATATATTCAATATATAAACAGTTTTATATGTTAAAAACTTTCCGAAACCTGTACGATCGCTGGGGGATTGTACTGAGCACAGAAATACTACGTAATACGCCCAACTCGTTTTTTGACAAGTTGAAAATGTTAAGCATGAGAAGACAGAACGTTTAACATTGTAAAGAAGTCAATTGCATGACACAACGTTGCAAAATCCCTTTAAATTTGGGCCAAGCGTGTGGCTTCAGATGAAACAGTCTATAGCATCTGCACACTTAACATTAAAAAAGCTGAGTATTTTTCTTTCTTTTTGAAAAAAATTGTCATTTAAAGGAGGTTCTTAATCTGCCCTGATTTATTTTTCGTTAGTAATTTTTTGCAACCCTGTTAAAATGTCATTACAATGTGAAACTCATCTTTTCTCTACTGTTTTCACGAGACAAACACATCTTAAGTATGTGATTTATCACACTAACATCCATCTGGCTGCACTTGTGCATGTCTTTGAAAGTACTCGTTTGGGTTTGCTGTTATTTGCAGGTCAGGCCAGGTCAGTTCGGCCTGACTTTAGCCGAGAGTCCATCAGACGGAGGGGGCTGGTAGATTCCAGGGCTTTTGCTGACCCTACAGTGCAAGAGACAGAAAGAGAGGATGAAAGTAACGTCTTGTATGTTTCTCTAGCCTTGGAGTAGACACTCCCTGCTTTGATCGTGCACCTTTAGCCAGACTGAAGCAAGAACCACAATGTAGCAAACTTCAAACAGATGCCACACAATACATTTTCATTACTGTGAAACACATGTCAAATTCATGAGATGCCGAGGCCACAAAAGCAAAAAGGATTTGATAAAAGCGCTACAAGAGTTGCCCAGCAAACTGCCATACCTAGTAGGCCAGTACATCAATGTAAATGTTGAAGAAAGAAGACAACAAGTGTAACATCAAGATGAATGAAAGGTGAAGATTTATACATGACAAATGAACAAATTATTTGGTTTCTGGATGTACATTACAATGTACATCTCAGAATGTATGATGTTGTCTAGTATTATTGTATAAGATGATTAAAAAACAGTTTTTATTGGTTTACAACATTTTAGCTAACAGCTATTCTTCTGATATGTACGTTTTGAAGATTTGTTCAGGTTAAGCTACGATTTTTGTCCTTAGATTTTAAACATCTCTCATTGAAAAGCTGCAGTACTGGTAAGAACGGAAGGAAAAGCATAATGTTTTTTCTGCTCCCTTTGCAGTGAAGGCACAAACGCTTCAAATCAAAAACGCAGCCAGGCAAAGTCTTTTTTGTACTGACAGGCAACAATTTTCGACTCAAAAATCACACCCTTCTACGAGGAGCACGAGGGCTCTTCTCTGATTGGCCGATACATTCTACAGCAATACATTACGTTTAAAGATGGGCTAACGGCTGTGTAAGGTGCCTTTTAGAATGGCAGCCACTTAGCCAGAAAGCTGAATAATAAGCAGTCTTGATGGAAGAAATGGAACGCATAACATTGCCTCCGTGAAACCATTTTAACCGTGGTCTTTTTTTAACTCGGTCTATTGAATGGTATGACCGATAAGTAGTCTGATACATCTGGGCAAATCTGAGGATGTTAACAGAAAAGAAAAAGGCGGCGAGAATAAAAAAGGTAAACATTTGTCACACTTAAGAAGAAAGAAATATTCTTTACTAGAATATTAGAAAAATGTATTCATAGAATGTGTTGAATGAGCACAGAAGATTATTTAGTGAGAACAAACAACAAATGTTAACGGAAGTTTATCGGGTAATTTAACAGCATCTGAATAGACATAACATCACTTGTCAAATTATGGCCATTTAACACATTGCAATATTAGCAATAAAAGTTATTAATGTAGCTCTTTTGGACTTGTCACGTTTTCACAAAGGCAAAAGTCATCCACCTAGTAAAAGATTGACAGATACCTTTATAGACAAAACACCTATATAAAACCTTTACAGTCAAATATTTAGTCGATTTACTATGAACAAACTCCAGAAAAGAGTAATAAATCATCCACACGTTGTATGTTTACATTGTTTTATAAAATCACAGCCAAAAATACTATATGTCGCGACAATTTAAATGATTTTCTGTTAAGATTCTTCACTGTATCAAAGTAATTTTATTTAAATTTTACAGTGCCTTCACAAATTTTTGAAATGTGGTCACATATTTTAAGATGTTGTGTCAAAATTGGTCAATCCCCACCTTTGGGTTGCACTATAATCTATGGTGCGATGCTTCAACCCAAAATACTGGGTTGTTTAACTCATTGTCGGTCACATATAAGCCTTTCTGTGATAATTTAACCCAGTGATTGGATTTGTCCCTTTTTGACCCAACGCTACGTTGACAACAACCCAGAAATCGTGTGTGTAGCAATACATTGATTTTGTACAGCATGTTTCAATGCCAAATGTATAAAGGGGATGGGTGCAAGAAGCACACTTCACATACAGATACCAACAAAAACTAATAGGATCACACTGAAAACACAAGTAAATGAATAAATCTTCAACAGCATACATCTGCACTTAAGGTAAAGGCAATAATCGGCAAAGAGAACAGTCTAGTTGGCATTCATGCCAGGAGCCCTGTGCAAAAGATTGTCAAACACTTAAATGGCAAGACAACATCACTGTACATCTGAAAACCTTGATGACACATTCTTCGGAATCTTGTCTACCAATTTCTCTACAAAGCACAGTTTACTGATTCACACACCAAGCACACATGCTTATACACCAGCTGCTGAGCATATGGACTTTCACAGAGGGACATCCGCAGAGAGAGAGAGAGAGCAGTCTAAAACATTTTAGCCTAGATTCAGCTGCAGTCCAGCCGCATGGGAGAACAAATATATATAGGGAACGAGGGGGGAAAGACAAAAGAGAGCAAATATCACAGGTGAATCCAGGATTTAGTTTCAGAAGAAATTAAGCTTGTCTCTGAGTTTGAGCTCACATGGATCATACAAATATTGAATCTTGAATCTTGCTGACAATGTTTTAATTAAATTACAATTGAATGATTTGCGGTTATATATTCTATATTAGCAAAATATGACAATATTTTGTGATTTTACTGTAATGGAGAGTGTTCAGAGAATAGACAAAATGTAGAGTATGCAGCTTGCCCAACATTGTCACTCTATGCATAACACTTAAATGGGATTTTAAAAAGAAAGATTTCATTTAAAAAAAAATTATATATCTTACTTTAGTTGACATTAAATTAGTTGACAGGAGATATTCCACATTTTTTTGGGGGGGCTGAGATTAAATATGCAGTCCTAAAGCCCCCCTAAATATAATCTAGTAATTGTAAATACAGTATAATCCTCCATGCCCTCCTGTTGAACCTCTCCATTCAGGGCATGCACGCTTGGCCACGCACCAGCTCTCGTAGCTATTTTAAGCATCTTCTGGTGGTTTTAGGGAGATAGCAACAGCCACTGACACAGATGTTGAAATGGAATTTTTCCCTCTCTCGCTCTCGTTGCACCTGTACACATTTAGTGCCAAATTCCTGTTGTGTCTAAATGGGAGGTCCAAACATTCCACCCGCTTAAGGCATGAAAGCAAATATCACATTATTGCTTATTATGAGCAGGCTCTGGGGTGGGCGATTTGGCTGCAGCCCAGTTTCTCAATGATGAGTGGGGTCATGTGAGTGCTCACACACACGCACCCACACACCCGGGAACCGGCTGGATTTATATATGCAGAGTATTCACAAACACTATGAACCATTAAACAAGCCGTCAATGCGCTGCAGTATCACCACATTTACTTCCTCAGGTCACATTGGGGAGTGGACGAGACATTTTACTGCTTCCTGGCATAACTCAGGAATTTAAGTTTTAATATATACAGCAGCGGAATCTATTTGCAATTATTTGCAATACTCTGTATTTGCTTGTTATTTGGCATGAGATTTTTTAGCTGGGTAAAGTGAGAGAGCCTGAAAGCGTGTGCGTGTCAGTTTACAACCCCTATGCTTGTGATTGAGCAGACGCCTGATAGGGGAGGAGCCATGCATGGTTGTATGCTCCATTGCATCATCGATCTCCAGGCGAACAAAACAAAAACACGAAAGTAAAACATACATACAACCATAAAACATGTTTGGGCCCTGTCCTCTCTCATCGACGGTCCGGTCACTCGTTCTCTTATATGCTCCCAATCTCCTACGTGATACGAGACCGGTGCGCGCACAACTGGCGCTCATTAACAATTACTCACCGGTCTCGAACCACGATCTCGCCCCGCCTTCTCCAGTGCACTGACAATGACAGCATCTAATGTAGTTGAGATATATTCTTAAAATGGAGAAACGCAATTTTACAGGTGTTGGCGACATGGCTCTCAAATGACAGATTACTATAGAATAGAACGCCAAGATTCTTAGCTGACAACGAGTGTTTTATATACACCTTTAGTCATTTAGCAGACGCTTTTATCCAAAGCGAATTACAGGTGGGATAGGCAATGGAAGCAATTGGGACAGCATAAGTACAACAAAAGCATAAGTGCAATCAAAAAAAGAAGACTGGTCTCATATAACATAACACAGTATACAGAACCATTCTTTTTTTTTTTTTTAAGAGTAGAGATGAAAATAGAGTCAAAACAGATCAGTCAGATGTTTTATGGAGCATCCGTGAATAGTTAAGCAGTATTCTTGGTTGTCACGTACGGTGGTTTTCAGTCCAATAAGTAACACTTCTGTTTTGTCTAAGTGCAATAATAAGAAATTGCTACTCATTCAGTTTTTTATATCGACTATGCATTCCATTATTCGATGGATTCATGAGGCTTCGAGGAAATATAAAGTTGAGTATCATCAGTATAAACGTGAAAGCTAATTCCGTGTCACTTTATTACATCTCCTAGTGATAGCATGTATAATGCGTAGAGCAGAGGCCCTCAGACTGAGCCCTGTGGTACACCGTACTGGACTTGGGATTTGCGTGACAGCTCATTGTTTATTGCTACATATTGAAAACGGTCGGATAAATAAGACTGAAACTATTTCAATGCTACTTCATTAAAGCCGACAATTAACTGCCCAATTCAGTACTGCATACTTCTGTGTCTTTGTTATGTGTTTCAGCAATACACTTCTGACGTCTATAATACGTTTAGAAAAAATTCTCAGGATTCTCTTTACCTAGACATAAATCGTTTCACTCTGTGCCAATATGGGCCAGGCGGTACGTAAATTTCCTACCCCAGGGCTAATAACGGAAATCTTTAAAATTTAAACACAAACGAGTCACACTCTGTCTTGGTAATACAAGAGACTCTGTGTCTCTGCACACATTCTATTAGCACGATTCAGCACAACCACGTCAAAAATGTAGAGCTGGGAACAGATTGTAATCGTGCCGTGTTGAACCAGGCTCACCTGGAAACATGACTGTAACTGTTCCAGACCTTGCTTAGAAAGGTTTGGCGCAATGGTGGAAAAGTGTGCAATGAATAATCTTGATTAAAAAAAACTGTTTGATGATAATAACTTGTTATTTTTCCAGTATTTCTCACTGTCGGGCAGAAACCCCATATCTCCATAATTCATGACTTTTAAATTAATTATGATATTATTATCGGTCTCGTTTACGTTTGACTTTGACAATTATTTAACCAATAAAAAATATTAAAAACACCTCATCAAATTTGGTTCAGTACAAACCACTCAAAAAACATCCAAAACTATATATGTAAAGATAAACATAAGTCATTAAATCCAGCAACAGACACACAACATCACACACGTTTGCACGTGTATAAAAACACACACGCACAGGCACCAGATGGACCTTAGAGCAATAATGCAGAAGAATGAAAAAAAATCTTTTGTTCCCCCTACAGTGTTTTTGCAAATCTATTAACATTGTCCCGTCTTTCCTTCTCTCGCTCGCTCAGCACAGATGTTACAGGCACATTCCATTACACCTACACGTCATTACACTTAATGGCTCGTTCAGATGAAAGCTGAGCGTGGACCTCATCTGTGACAGGACCCTAAAGCTGCATTTCCTGGTCCTTCTAACCATTCTCTCCTCCGCTCCCCAGACTCCCTCCTAACTCCCCGATGGGCCAGTGAACGGGGCCCGGGGCCAAACATCTCCCTGAGCCCCTTTGCACTCATCATATCCAGTTTTCTGGATATGTTTGTAAAACTGTTTAAATAACATTGGCTTGCAAGCACTTTTATTATCTTTTTTGCTATTAATATTTTTAGTATTAGACTGGGTAAGTATATTTGCATGAGCCGGGGCGTTTACACCACAAGCAGAACTGAAAAGAGAATTAATGCATGTCTTGCTTTGTCTCTAGCTAACTTTCCCAGCGGTGCACCACCTCAAAAGCGCAGGTGTCTGTTATGACAGTGTAGCTTTTAAGGAGAGCTCACGGTCTGAATGCATCACCCTATTTTTGTTTGTGTGTGGAGAACAATGAATTACGATCAGATCAAAATGAGCAGGGACATAGTCCCACCTCAGGCTGCCGAGGCGTTTCCATCCATCTCTGTTCTGCTATCATCATATTAACATAGATGACAATCTGGCGAGAAGGTGCTGATCAAAGATAAATTTCACACCCTGGCTCAGCTTCCTCTAATTACGCCATCTGCGGCACGTTCCTTCATAGCGCGCCGGGTGCAGATCTGTCAAACGCGGCGCATCAACGGGAATGCACCGGAGACTAATCACCCTCGAACCTCGTGCTCGAGGAGCGCCGCATCCCCATCCCATACGCTCCTCGCGATGCGGAAGACCCTCAAACCCCCCACCCTATTCTCGGCTTGAGAGTTTTGAACTATATTACCATAAATTATATTATTGCCTTGTACTTTATAACATGCAGGTTTGAGTGAATTTCAGAGACAATGGGAATATAAATAGTCAGCGTATTTGCTAAAGAATAAAATGATTCTCCACCATTAAGCTTTTTATAATTTTATGATAGAAATTGTTGGGCATGTTCATTTTACATACACTACATTTAAAGAAACATCGATGAAAAAATTATGGATGAAGGCAGACAATAGACAGATAATCACATGACTAGAATTTTTTTTGCATTAAATTAGTGAATTTTTCTTAAATATTCAGTTTACTTTAAAGAAGCTATCAGACTACTACTGTATAACATGTTGTTCCAATAGTGTCATACACCATATTGCTGTCCTCCTTCTGTAAACTCGTATTTGAATAACTTGAGTTTATATTTTTTGCCATAAATCATTATTATTACTCACCCTTTTGTCACTGTGTTTTGCAAATATCTAACCAATAAAACATTTTAAAAAGTGCTTGTCATCTTTGACAACACAGAATTTGGACATTTGAGGTTTCAGAAGGACAACAACAATATCTTGGTACATTCACTTAATATACAATAGTCAGTATTCAGTTAAACTGATTTTGGACGCCCCATTGTTACAAATAACACATTCATGCCTTTAAATTAAATCTATTACCAAAAGATGATCTGATAATATTACTGCAAGCTACTCTAGGAATCCTCATGGGTAGAGACGCACTGGCCAATAGTTGGTGGATAAAAGCTATTTTTCACACTGTCAGTAGATAGTTCAAAAACAGCCAATGATCAGAATCAATATATCCTGTCAATCAAAAGAGGACAGGAAAATGCAAACAAATTGTGCTTTGTGAATAGAAAATGTTAAACTCCATCACCAGTTTCATGTTCACAGTTATTGTATGTAAGGGATCATGTACAGTCAGCCAGTTGTTAATGCAGAAATTTGCGATAACAGCCATCTGCTTGTGCATGTTTCACAGCCTCTTGCCACATGAGAACAAACTGGACGTGACATGTGATTTTGAAATGTTTTATTAGCCCATTTTTACCGAATGCAGAACTTCCGCAAAGAAAAGCCATTTACTTTCGGATTTAATGTACTTTTACATGTCACAAACAATAACTTGATTTAATTATTTGTAAATATAATGCCATATATGGTATTAAAAGACATTCTTGTTTAATTTGTCAAAAGAACCTGCATGATTTTCTGAATCTGGGCAACCATGTGTTATTAGTTTTGATAGGTTGTTATCTGGGAATAACGAACATGCAAACGTGGCAGTTGGCCAATCAGAATCAAGCATTCCAACGAGCTGTGTAATAAGATAACATTCTGAAACGTAAGAAATATTAATTGTCAGAATCAATAACGACAGATATCACTCTAAATAATCGCATATCAGTATCCGTAAAGAAACTATCGGTACATCTCTACTTATGTGTTTATATGCCTTTCTCCAAAAGATAACAACTTAAATGTAAATGACTATAGATGACTTAAAGGTCAAGTATACAATTAAGGCAGAGTTGGCAAATATTTTTTAAGAACAAAACGGACAAAATGAAACTCGATGGTTTAAAACGTGTTAACAAGCAGTAAAATGCTGTGCGTATGCAAGGACATTCTGCTATTTTGGCAGGACGAAATAAATCTACCAACATTTCTATTAATTGTAAAGTTTGACCCTCGCATTCTGAAGCTACTCTGTTTGTCTGCAACACAGACTCTTACAAACCTTTGATATCAAATGCGAATGCGTGCGTTCACGGTCGTTTGAAAGAGCATTTGCATTTTCAATGTGATTAATTGTTCTTCGTTTTTTATTTAGTAATACCACTCATAAACAAGCCTCTTCGTCATCCCATCACGAAATCAGGAAATTAATTGGCTGTCTGCTTAAAGAATGTAATTATTGTGGTTACTTAGCAACTGAGAAATGAATCAATATGTTTTACAAGGACAAAATGCCCCATAGTGTAACCTAAAACACTTCTTGAATAACCAGGCATCAAAAGCGACATCTAGACACGTTTCATTTGACTTTGAAGTGGCTCTGAAAACTGTCCTTGTTGGATGCAGTCATGCTTTACAGCAAAAACTTGCTTTTCGAATACATGTAGTTTTAAATTGAAATTACATAGTATTCATTCAATGTAAATTACAAAAAAAATTTAAAAATACTGTTATAAAATTAAGTAGAAAAATACTTCCATTTTGAAGCACCTCTTGTCCAATCAACTTCCAGGATCACTCGATTGTATAACTGTTACATCAATGTATTTTTCTTTCATTTGATGAATACCAATAGATAATTTAAACATAACACAAATAAATAATGAAAACAAGCGTTTTATTTCAGAGCTTGACTACATCTGACAACATCTGCTGTGAATTTTAGTAGGCACACTTAATAGTACCCTAGCAGTCTGTGAAACCAGTCAGCAAAAAAAATAAGCAGAGTGCATTCCTGGTAAGAGCCCTCTTTCAGAGCGTGGCCTGGTTAACCACAGCCCTGGCAAGGAAGTATAGTGGGTAAAACAAAAAGGGAGATTCTCTTGCCACTGCAAACCCATCTAATTCAGTACGGGGTTGGTGCCAGATGTTGGGGGGAGTTTTTTTTTATCTGTGGCGCCGGCACAATGTGCCACTGTAGCGGAAAGACACAAATCATTAATCCCTGGCCCCTGGGAGGCACGGATGGTGTTTTGCACCGTGCCGGAGAAACGTGCCAGCTCCTTTCCACCTCCCCAATCCCAACAGACCTCACCTCGCTACAGCCCCTCAGTCCCGTTGCTGATGAAGTTGTCTCGACTGCAGCGGCCATTTTGCAGGCAATTATTGACTGCATTAGGCTGGCCAGGCAGCAGTGTTTGCTGCAACATTGACCACATGAGTTGCTGAATCGATAAAACCCACGTGGCAGTGGCTGAGCGACTGGACATAAGGTTTGAAGATGGGATTTAACAAGATTACGCTAGTCGACAGGGTGGGGCACAGGGAGATACTCAATTGAGCAGAGGTGCTTAATTGAACAAGAGGCCAACATGGGTGATGGGTGAACCCTCACTGAATCTCTTTTCACAGAACAAGCACCGCTGACTGTTCAAAATGTGAACGCATGCAATTCGACAACAGTTTACTATATTTGGTGTATTCCTGCTCATGGGGCCCACCTGAAAACACTCCAATTATCATATTTTTTATATGTTTTGATGGGAAATATATATACTGTATATATATTTTTGTTATTAAACCGTGCAGCAATTAAATGGTAAAAGGAAACAAGACAGCAAGTTTCACAACTCAACTACAATTGGAAATAAGAGACATGTGGAAACACACTGAACATACTATATTTGCAGCAGAATTTACTCTGCATATTTTATTACAGGTCAATTATGGCACTGAACAGCACACTTCCTTTAGCTTTTTTTGTTTTTTGTTTGTAAACGTTAATCATTTAATTTCTTGACATGCTTGCATGCTTAGAAAAGTAATGTCTGTAGTGGAAGTAATGTCTGTAGTGAAAGCCGGTCCTTGAAGTGGGAAAAAAAAGGTCCGGTACTCAAATTTTTGAAATATATAGAACAAAATACAATATTTGGACATTGATGGTACAACATATTTATTCACTAAAGGAACCGTTTGCCAAACAACTGATTTAATAATGTTAAATACAAATTTTACCAAAAAGAGTTGTTTTAAGGCCTGTGATAATAGTTTTACAGTCTATCTGTAAATTAAATCTACTGTTTTTAGGCATGCAAATCGAAAATACATTATTTGACAAACCACCTTTTCATTTAAAACTTTAAAAGATAAGTTGTTTGCATCTCTGAAATCTTACCATTTGTCATTTTTATTGTAATACAGTTGGCTATGTTATGTTTGCCTTCCCACATCTTATTACAGTCAAACATTAGTGCCCGCCTGCAGACTGTCTTCTTCAATTTGATTGGCTGAACGTTGTGTCTTCTTTAGTTTAATTGGCTGAAATGCTACTTGGCCCCTGGAATTTGATTAGCTGGAATTCCGTAGACCCTGTTGGTCAATCTATTGAAATTGGGTAGCATCGTAAGCCAAAGACAATAGATGGAATACCTGCTATCTTTAGCCAGAAAATCGTAATGGCTAATGCAAACATCATGGCTCAAGCGAAATGCAGAAAAGGAGATCAGAGGCTAGCATTTTTAAGGGATGTCAATGGATTTTGTTTGCCATTTCGCTTTCTCCAACTGGGAGTATTACAGACCCTTCCATCTCCTAAGAGCTTCTCTGTCCGCGCTAATCTCGCTGGAAGCATTTTGGCTTAAAATGATGCGTCTCCCTGATGCCAGGATTGTTCCATCTCAGAGTTTAGAGGACCTACTGTAAACTTCAAGTGCCGTGCCAGACATTTAATTTTGGGTTTGAGCTGGAAATATAGGAAATCCCAGCTGTCTAGAACGTAGCATAAGCTCTACCACCCTGTAGCGGGATGTCATGACTATAAATCACCCATACATTGACGCTTTCACTTGAAGTGACAAAGTACCGGCAACATGTGAGAAGTGCAGGTATGCAAGAAAAAGTAAAGGCACGCTAAAGATTAAAATAGAGAAGTGCCGGCACGTACCGGCCCACGAAACAAGTTAATTTATCGAGGTTTTTCACAATGAAAACAGCAATTATGACCTTTAACTGTCAGAGCCCTCTTTGAGCCTACAGATGAAAATGCATGTTGGAAGTAAAATGCCGGTTACTCCAAAAAAAATCACACACACACAAAAAACAAATTGAGGGTATGTTGTTAGGTTTATTGTACAAATAAATTAAAAAAAGTTTAAAAAAAATTCAGGACGCAAAAGGATCTAAAAAAATCTAAGTGCACTCTTTATAAAAAATAATCAATTACTCTCCTTACGTAAATTATAAAAAAAAAAAAAAACATTCTGTATTCTAGAATCTTAGACCTTTCCAAATGATATATAGTTTGTCATGATTCGATTAGAAATCACATGCACAATATTTACGCAAACTTAGGTGTCCCGTATACGGAACGGGTGACTGTTAATGATAAAAGCAACATGTCCGCTATTGACATGCTGCATACGAAATCATGATCATGAGAATCTTTTACTATTTTTTGGAATGGAAGATCTAAAATGCAAAAACAAATGAAAAAGGTTAAATTAGGTTGTTTTAAGCTTTCCTTTAGCTCAGTGGTAAGAGCATTTTGTTAACAACGCAAGGTTGTGGGTTCGATCCCAGGGGATTGCAAATACCTATGTAAAATCTATAGGATAAAGCGACGTAAGTCACTTTGGATAAAAGTGTCTGCCAAATGCCTCAATGTTAATGTAAATATTATTTTTTATGTTGACTCAATTTGCAATTTCAGATTTTGTTTGTTCATCGTAAAACATTACATTGAAACAATTAAACAAAACACTCTTTTAATACAATTCCAGTTGTTTTTATATGTATTATGAAGTTTATAAAAGAGATGGTAACAAAAAGGCAGAAATTACAGATTGCAGTTTTAAGAAAATATCTGGATTAAATTTGTTACGTATCTTATATGATTTCAACAAAATAAACTTTGGATCATGAGGTTCTGATTCAGAAACTATTTGCAACTATTTGTTCCTCAACATGGAACGATCAACAAATACATTTTGGAACAAATGTCCTGAATATGACAACAAAACCAACAACACTAGTGTAAATTAAACTGGCAAATGCGGCCAAACACCGCAGCCATTATAATTATATATGTCTTAGTGCAAAATGGGAAAGGGCAAACAGGACTAAACCTCAAAGCATTTTTTCAGCATAGACCTATTTGGAAAAACTGCATTAATTCAAATCAATATGCCATGTGTTCTTTGGTGTGTTATAAGTTTCCCATGGATGTATTAGACACGTATAATTGCAAAAAACTGGCCAATCATCAATTCAGTGATGAGCTTTGTGAAATATTAGCGCGTTTCAGAGAGGAAGAGGAGATACAAACATGTACGGTATGTGAAAATACAAAGTTTTTTAACCTTAAATCGTGTAAACACATTGTATTAAATCTAAAGCAAACAATAATATTCGTTTTAGCCACTTGGTCCAATGACCCGTTTAATATTGTAATTCAAAATAATGTTGTAGGTTGTTCAAACTTAGAGTACAGTAAGTAAACCAAAAAACTTAATCAACTACATTTATATTTCTGAGCACTATAACATGGCATTTTTTCCCTCAGATTCCAAAATAATGACAACACAATATCCTAAGGGTAGAAAGTGCTCCAAGGTTCTTCACAAGAATCAAACACATGAATTAACAAAGGTCGCTGGTCACATGGCCAGAGATATAAA
The DNA here is from genome assembly GCA_008369825.1 of Triplophysa tibetana. Lineage (NCBI taxonomy): Eukaryota > Metazoa > Chordata > Actinopteri > Cypriniformes > Nemacheilidae > Triplophysa > Triplophysa tibetana. The sequence continues at coordinate 14,410,716 of CM017908.1, forward strand.
AAGACAGATAGCATCAAATAAACTTCACTTAAGACTGTATTGGATTATACAGGAAATTCATTTTAAACATTTTAAACGTACATTTCTTCACACCCCTTGATCAGGTCAGGCCTTTTCCTCTGAATACAGTGAAGGTCAAAGGTTTCACACTGAGCCCAACAGAGAGAAGAAAGCAGGCAGAAGGAGGGCGGTGGAGGAGGAAGAGAGCATCTGTTTGTGATTATGGTGCAAATTCAAACCTGCTGATGAGTGCGAGGCTTGCCGTGCGTCTCCTGGAGATATCCCAGATGGCTCGTGCCACCCTCTTCTATCTCCAGCCTGCTGGCAGTGCCAGCTCACAGGGCACAGACTGCAGCCTTGGCACGCCGCTGATGCCCGGGACAAAAGAGGAACTTTCTAGAGGTCAATGTCACCGTGCTGAAGTCAGAGCTGCATCTTCAGCCGACTGGCAAACCGCCTCTTATGCCACACATGGCTCATTTTGTTCTGGAAGGGTATCACAAATGGAGCAGAAATGGAGCTTTTTGAAATGAAAGACCCAGTTCACACCAAATTAAAAAAATATTTATCCAAAGGAAGTTTATGGTTATATTTTATTGTTTGTCAGACGCGTGTATCCTAATTTAATGCATTCAAGGAAGCATCATTTCCTGCGAAGCAAATCTTTTGCATTTGATTTTCTATCAATTTAACCAGAGAAACCCAAACAGTAGGACAGAGTTACGCTTACGCTCATGTCCAGATTATAGTTTAGACTCACAAAATCAACCAACGCTATTTTTACATCAGTAATATCCACCTACAGTACCATTGTTTACTCACGATGCATACGTGGGAATGTCCGAAGATTCATGAACTGTTGGCATGAGCTGCATGATGGACGGTTTGGTTAAGTTATGTCAAACTTTGAGATAAATGCCTTTTGCTGATCTTTGGCTAAGGAATGCACATCTTTAGATCCATGGCTCTTTAACGCAGTAGATACCCGATATTCTCCAACTCCATATTCTGCACAAGTCACAAACTCAAAATGGGAGGTATCTTCCAAAAGAGCTGATATTGAAGTTAAGAAGGTATGACAGAATTGCAAAGGCCTGAATAAAATGAAACGGGCTGGTTCTCAAACTATGTCTTTTTTGGACAGCGGCACATAAACATTGCATGGTTACTGGTGCATCCTGGCACAGTGCTGACAGCTCAACTCTTTTTCTATTTATTTTACTTTCTGAGATGGAGAAAACTGGGGGAGTAAGATGATAGCGATCACATTTTTCTCATTTTCCAAGCATTGGGAACTCCAAGCTTTGTCTACAGTGTAGCACAGTGCCCCAAGATCCTATCCTGTGTTGTCCCACTTTACTACGTGCAACTTATGTTCAGTCAGCTGTCCAGAAAAGTATGTAAATGTTTTCTTAATGTACTGTATAAAAGCTCACCACATGCCATGCAGCATCTGCACACTTGACTGTATTTGGCCAAAAGTCCATAGGATTAGTGTGTTAGTGGACAGAAGGTCCAAGTGGGTGAGATGACGTGGGTGCTAAATAAAAGTATATGTATTTCCATTGCCAGAATCATGAAGTTTGAGTTGTCATGTGTTGCCAGATGGTGCAAAAACAGCCATGCCCCAATTTGTTTATAGTTTCTTAGGGCTGCATAAAAACACTTTAAATGATTAAGACCGTCCCAAGTGTCCACAGCACATCCACATGTGTATTTATACATATTAATTTATCAACGAAAACCATTCCACATTTATTTTTACCCCTATGTTCTATATGTAATTGACCGTCACGGATAACTAAAATTCATGTTACACAATTTGCAGACCAGTGCCCATCACGTTTACAACACGACTCAAGTCACATGATCAGACTTATTATAGTTTTAATGTTTTTTAATTCTATTGTATTATTTTATATTTTACATATACAATCATGTTATCATGCTTAAGTTTAGTCAGTTTTAATGTTATATAACTATATAAGTTTCCTTTATTTTATTTCAGCTTTCCTTTCCACTTAGTTTTAGTATATATATATTATATTATCTATAGTTTGTCTCAAACTTTTCAAATAATTGCCGGGCTAACATTTCTAGCTTTACTTCAAGTTTTCCAAATGATATTAATGACGATTTTTTATTTGATTTCAAGTAACATATATGTTTTTAATCATTTTATGATGACATAACAAGTTTTCAATGACAAGTTGCCAGACTTGGAAGACAAAACACCTGGCAGAATTAAAGGAGTAGTAAGATGATGGACAAGTTGATGCAATCCCTACCACCTTTCAGCCATTTGAGCAAAGAAAAAGACTTCCTTTCGGATCTCCTGTTGCCCAAGAAACTTTGCCCTTCAGTCCAAGTGCACCTGTTGAACGGACACCATTTGCCCATAAAGTGTTAGGACGCCCACACTAGGTTTTTTCTCCTGCCATAGAGAGATTTCAAAATTTTCTTGTGCTTTAATACCTTGTGAAAAGACTGCAAGAGATCAAAATAATGAGAGGACCGATCAGCTCCTGAACTAACAGTGATCAAAGGCGTGCTAAATCGTGCACTTCACATTGTGCCACAGAATGTCTCCAGTCAATCAGCACCAAAACATTACACCTATATGATGCAACTCTCTGAATCTCTCATTTGTTCAAGCTCTTTAAAGCTAATGCATGGCTATCTTCTGGCTAAGCTTCCGGAAGAAAACATAGTTTGACTACAAGATCAATTAAACCTCTATGAAGGCAAACTGTCAAATGTAATTTCTCATTCACCTCAGGTATCCAAACCCCACTGAGGCTTTTTATTGACTTTATTTTATTACTCTGATGTGATTTATTTCACAGAGCTTTGACATAATTCAGATATGAAACTCTTTTTTTATCAGTAAGTCACCCAACGTGATTGCATCATAATTCAGTTACCTCTCATCATCTCAAGCTGTGAGAAAGATCTGACTCTATTACTAACTTTAACCTTTGTTTTTCAGTCTTTTTGTCCGACTGTAGGTCAATATATTATTAATATAGTCAGCTAAGTTAGTTTTTAATGATGAATAACTAAGTCAAGTGCGATATCCAAGCCTGCACAAGTTAATTTTCGTGGAAAAGTGTTATACCTATTTTAAAGCAATAGTTCAACCAAGCATGAAGATTTATTTTTTACCCCCATGCAATTCCAGATAAAACAGATTTCCTTAAACTGAACAAAAACACATAATTTTAACTTTAATCTTATTGGTTCTTGTCGATATGCCACCATGATTAAAATAAGTTCTCAGATCTGTTTGTTTACATCATATGTCCAAATAAGTAAAAAATATGAATAGTTTTCTATCATAATAATATCATCTTGGTTCAAAAAACATGAATACACCAACTTGTATTAAATAAACAATGGATGTACAAGGAGGCCTATGTGGATTTTGGAGCTTTGACATTTTAAGTACCATGATGAAGCATTATTTTTGTGTTTAATTGAAGAAGCTGAAGTCATATACATCTGCATGAAATAAGGGTGAGTAAATAATGTCAGGATTTTCATTTTTTGTAAGCTATTCAAAACATTGCTTTGGTAATATATGCATCTGAAAGGAGGGAAGAGTCTATATTGTACCATGTGAACAGTATGTGACTATTGCCAGGATGGAAATTTGTCCAACTAGTGAATTTCAGTAAATACATTATTTTTAACGTCTTGGTTACGTATGTAACTCGGTTCCCTGATGGAGGGAACGAGATGTTGTGTCGAGAACGACAGATGGGGTTCGCCCTTGAGAACTCTGACTACCATAGAAAAGGCCAATGAAATTTGGCGAATGAAATTTGCATGCCGGGCTCCGCCCCCGGATATCCGGTATAAAACGAAGCCGGCGTGCAGCATTCATTTACCTCTTGTTCTGAAGAGCCTGAGAGCCTCTCACAACTTCAGCAGAATACGATACGTGTTTGTGGCATAAGGGACACAAGGTCTCGTTCCCTCCATCAGGGAACCGAGGTTACATACGTAACCAAGACGTTCCCTTTCTGTCGGTCTCTCGACGTTGTGTCGAGAACGACAGAGGGGGTTACCTATGGAATACGCCACAAACGCTGTATCGCGTCACAATCTCAACGAAGCGACGGTAACAAGCCTGGGCGTGTCAGCTCGAAGCTTTCGTGAAATTTGTAACCTTCCAGTGTGGTGGTCGGGGGGTTCCAGAGCTTTCTGGGAAAGATGGGTACAGCCCTGACCGGTAACCTTTCACGGACGGGGCCTTAGCTCTCTACAGGCGAAAGGCCGTCCGGCTCGGGTTTACACCGGGTGAGCGCGACTCTTAATCAGAGAAGCGCTGCAGAGGCCACCTCCTACCCGTGAGGAGGAATATGGTGGATATATATGGTCTCGTCCTTGGAGGAGAACGCATGGAACGTGCGGACTGGGTAGTTAACCGCGAGGTGGAGGTCCACCTGGGGAAGCTCATGGGTTACCATGTGTGGGAACCATTGTCATGAGGGTATAACAGACGGAACAGCCCACGGTGGGGGTGTTACTGCGTCTGATAGCACCAGGTCCGGTTAGAACTATCTGTGATAGGTCATATGGTATCCCGGCCTAAGGGGGAAGGCTGCTCTGCCCAGCCAACCCCCAGGGGGTGCTTGCTTAGTGATGGATGGAAATCCTGTTCTTAACCAGTGTCTGGGTAAGAAGGAAGGTTGGTGAGGTACCAATTTTCTTAGCCATGTGTTTGGGTAAGAAGAAAAGGGTAGATAGCACACTGACCCAACCTCTTGGAGGGTGGGAAGGTGCTTTCGCAGGCATACGCCCCCCCGGATGCCAGTCCTACATGTCGCCACGCAGGACGTGGGCTGACACCGGGTTTACGCGAAGGTTGTTAACCCTTGCGAAGGTGTTTCGGCGTAGCCCACCCCGTAGCTCTACAGATGTCTGCTAGAGAGGCGCTTCTGCCAGTGCCCAGGAGGTGGCTAAACTCCGTGTGGAGTGAGCCCTCACTGCCAATGGGCATGGGAGATTCTGAGATCGGAATGCCGTCGTAACGGCATCCACGACCCAGTGCGCCAGCCTCTGCTTGGAGACAGCCTTCCCCTTCTGCTGTCCTCCAATACAGACAAGGAACTGGTCAGAGCTACTGAAGCTCTGCGTGCGGTCCAGGACACAACACGGATGGGGTTGGGTCTTCCTCCCCGATGGGGAGCGCCTGCAAGTTCATCACTTGGTCCCGAAGGGGAGTAGTGGGAACTTTGGGCACGTATCCGGGCCTGGGACTCAGGATAACGTGAGAGTTACCAGGGCCGAATTCAAGGCAATCCGGGGACACAGAGAATGCTCGGAGGTCCCCTACCCTCTTGAAGGAAGCGAGCGCCAACAGGGGGGACGTCTTACTCAGGTGAGGAAGATCGGAACCTCCAAGGGGCTCTCAAGAGGGTATGGAGCGGAGATGAAGCGGGTTCCGCCCTCTCGCGCCCTTTTGGAACCTGGTGACCAGGTCGTGTTGCCCTAGAAACTTTCCATCAACTGGTTCGTGAGGAGTGGCGATAGCGACTACATACACTTTCAGTGGGGAGGGGAGATGTTAGTCTCCAGTCTCGTGAGAAGGACAACACAATCCTGGATGCCAGAACGTGTCCTTCCCCTGAGAGCGCAGGTCCTCTGTCAGGGGAATGGTTCAGGGGGAGTCGCTGTCCAGAGCATCAACTCTGAAGCCAAGTGTGGTTAAACCAGTGCGGTGTAACCAATAACACTTGGTGTTCCTCTTCCCTGACCTTGCACAGTGTCTGTGCAAGGAGGCTCCTGGGGGGGGAAGGTGTGCTTCCGCCCGTCCCGTGGTCAGCTGTGCGCCAGGGCATCCGTGCCGAGGGGGGGCCTCGGTCAGGGAGTACCAAAGCAGACAATGGGTGGTGTCGTGGGAGGCAAAGAGGTCTATCTGTGCCTGTCCGAACAGCACCCAAATGAGTTGGACCGGGGGGGGGTCACCTCTCTCCGCAAGACGTATACTGACGAGAGAGCGCGTCGGCTGTCTGGTTCAGTTTGCCTGGGATGTGTGTGTCCCGCAGGGAGCGGATCACCTGCTAACTCCACAGGAGGAGGCGTCGGGCAAGTTGTGTTAGCTGCCATGAGCGTACGCCACCCTGGCGATGTACGATACGGCTGTCGTGCTGTCCCGGAGGACCAACACGTGCTGGCCCTGCACTAGAGGCCGGAGCCTTCTCAGCGCAAGCAGCACAGCCCACAACTCTAGGCAATTGTATGACAGCGCTAGGACCTGCGCTAGGACCTGCGCCGTCCAGGACCTGCGCTCTCAGGGGAAGGACACGTTCTGGCATCCAGGATTGTGTTGTCCTTCTCACTAGACCGCAAGGCAGCTCACAAGCTCCCAGGGACTGTAACAGGGTGACCAAGGGGACGGTCTGCTTCATCATTCCCACAGGGGGTGGTTCGTTGGCTGGCGGATCTAACCATCTGTCGCGGGGGGTCTCCGGCGGGAAGGTTGGCTCCGCCTTTTTACCTGCCTGGCGGGACAACGGCATGCACTGTCGGTCTGAGAGTGGTGACAGCTGTCGTATGTGTACGACCTCACACCTCGCCAGGGTGTGAGGTCGGTTCGCCGAGCACAGTCCAGTGGAGTGTGCGATCGGCTGTAAGTACACCCGAGGAGAAAGCGAAAACTCTGCGACTAAGTGGCGCCAGGCCCTGACAAGGGCCCAGCTTTGGTGACGAGGCAGGAGGCGTCCCGTACCGACCGATCAGAGCCGTGGCTGTGAAGGTTCGGGCCCGATGTTGTCTTCCCTGGGGTCTTCCCGTCAGTGTCCCTTCTCGCGAGAATGTCGAAGGGGTCCTGAGTTGAAGGGAAGCAGACGTCACGCGGGATTCTCGGAGGCCTCTAGGCGGCCGAGTCGCGGCGTGTAAAAATGTGGCTTAATGCCACTGTCTGCTTCACGGTCAAAAACTGCTGAGCACAGTCCTCGACGGTGTTACCAACAACCCACCCTGAGAGATGGGTGCATCAAGAAAGCGGACTTTCTTGGTGTCACTCCTCTGCACAAGGTATAACCGGGGGTGTCTCTCCTTGACCACTACCGTGGACATCGTCCGACCCAGGGCCCGTGCCACCCCCTTGGTCGCCCGTAGAGCGCTGCCAGCGGTGGCACAGAGATCCTGCATTATACCCGGGTCGGCCTTACCCTCGTGGAGCTCTCTCAACACCTAGGCCTGGCGGACCTGCAGGATGGCCATGGCGTAGAGAGAGGAGGCAGCCTGGCCTGCGGCATCGCAAACTTTCGACACCGTGATGCCGAAGTCTTGCGTGCTTTGGGCGGTAGGTGTGGCCGATTCCCCCCAGGTGGTAGGTTTGCACCGCGCTCCGACCTTAGGAATCACGCATCCCCGGGTTAGCACGGATGACATCACTTCTGCTTCCTCCTGAACTCGACCCTGGGGGTGGAGCTCGGATTCGTCAGAGTCAGATGCCAGTCTCCCTCCGATGCTGCGAGCTACATCTCATCTACGTCACACATCGTTTCCGAGTGTGTGCGTGAGGATCCGGACGGTACGCCACCGTCGGTTGGGGAACGTTTAGAAGAGCGAATCGGGGTGTGATCGGCCCATGAGCACTTGGCTGGCGGGTTTACGTTCACAGAGATCCCCATATCACTAACGCTGCTAACATGGGTGGTCATCGGAGCCACAGATGTAACAGCCCAGGTAGCAAACGAAATGGTGGCTGGTTCCCGTAGGAAGACAGCCACCCGTGACCGCAACTTCTGAATGACAATCTGCCCGCAGTACGGACAGATGTGTCAACGAACGCTGCTTCAGTGTGCTGGACGCCCAGACACCTAATGCAGCGATCGTGTCCATCCCCCTGCTCAATGAGGGTGCCGCACCCAAGAGAACAGCGGGACATGCCGCGCTGGAGAATGCTCAGTCAGTCCTGAAAAGGACTTTTTAGAAAATCTCTAACACCTCCAGAACCGCCGAGACGCCCAGGGGAAGGTCGCTGCAGGTAGGGATGATCCGCTGCAACACGTCGTAGCACCAGCAGTGTAGTTGTAGAGGATTTTGAATCCTGAGTTGTACTCATGAGCGAAGGCTCTGAAGAACAAAAGGTAAATGAATGCTGCACGCCGGCTTCAATTTATACCGGATATCCGGGGGCGGAGCCCGGCATGCAAATTTCATTGGCCAAATTTCATTGGCCTTTTCTATAGTAGTCAGAGTTGATTGGTTCTCAAGGGAGAACCCCATCTGTCGTTCTCGACACAACGTCGAGAGACCGACAGAAAGGGAACTCAACACACAAGCTTTAGTTAAATGGGAACTTGTTTGGGAATTTCTTTCTTTCATGTAAACCTCAACATGCCAGATTTCTTTATTCACCATTAAGTTATTACAAAACTAGATTATGGATGATGTAAAATGAACAGTGTTGTAATGCAGTTACAGCTTACTGAAGCTGTAAGCCAGCGGCATATGGTAAAACTACACAACATTAGCCATTTTGGAGCACGTCCCTCCCCTGTGCCTGGATAGCGAAGCGCCTCGGTAAAATAAAATATCATCAGGAAGACTTATTGACTCACTTATTGCAGACAATGTAACGTCTGCACTGTGAAGCAGGCAACACACGGGGTTGCAAACACACACACATTTATTCACTCATCATAACGCACTCACGCGCCACCGCCGTGCTGCACAAACATTAAAACTGGCGGAAATTGTATCGTTCTGGTGCGTTCGTTCCCCTTTTCAGCTGAATCTCACTCAGTCCACATTTTATACGAGCTGTTTACAAAGGTCACCTGTCTGCGAGCCTCCGCAGCCCAACCTGTTTTCCCAGCATCTCTCTCTTCCCACCTGGAGCTGCGTGCCCCTCTCCACACTTCAGTGCCTAATTATATCCAAGACTTGTAAATGTATTCATATTCATGGAGGCACAGATGCTAAATTAACTGTGGCAGGGACACATCTCACTGTGCCGGCTTCGCAATCTGCTTCCTCGAGTAACGGAGGGAGGGATTGGGGGGTGCGGAGGACAAGGGAGAAAGAAAACAAGAGGCAAGAAGAAGGGAACGCGATAAGGGGGGAGAGAGAGAGAGAGAAGGCAAGGCTGGTTATTGAAACAGAGTTGCAGCGCGTGGGGGGAGAGAGCGCTCGGGGTCTGCTCGCCCAACCTCAGATGAGTGACAAATCAAAAAGTCGCGCTGAAACTTCCCCGTACCGCCTCGTGGCACCGGGGCGAACGCACCTCTTTCTCTCTCGCTAAAGCCGGGCAGATGGAGGGAGGTGCAGCAGTGCAGAGCGAACAGATGGCCGCTCCAAACTTGATATATGAAATTAATAACGTTTCTCAAATAGAATGCAGACACAGGAATACATTGCCTGAATTTTAATAACGGATGATCCCCCCCCTCCTCATCCTATGCATTTGCAAGTCAATGAGAGAAGCCGTGGAACAAATATGCAATATGTCAGATTTTGAGGACATTGTCATTCAAGTGTGAAATAGAGAATATAACACGATACGTGTTTATGTGGATGAAAGTAACAATGTTTTGCTTTATGAATTCTTCTGTAATTGTGCCGTAACTTATATTCCTAACGCTACATTTGAAATGCGTTGTGTATTAACCTCTAGTCCGGCGGATTTCATCATTCGTTCAGTAATGCAGTTTTAAAGAGCTACTCATAATCTGAAGTACCTCAACTAGAGTCAAGCCATCATTTGGGAAAGGTATTTAGCTATACAAGCTATTAATAAAACATGGATCATTTCATTTATAAGCTATTATGACTGATGATTGATACTGTATATATTGCTGCAGAGTTTTTATCCGGAACCAAAAACTATTAGGCTGACAACATAAAACAGCACAGATTGACAAAACATCATCAATAATATGGGAAACAAGAGAAAAACAGATAAACCATTTGCCATTTGTCTCACTATTGATAATAATAACTGCTCCCCAATGCCATGAGCAGCACACATACATTGACTTACATTTAACTTGAATGTTTTGAGAGTAAACAAGCAGAAATCATTCTGCCGAGATTCAGAATATAAGCCATCAAGTGCCACTCATTCTGTTGTGCCAAATGCTTTCAACACATTGAAACCACTGCGTCACGTTAAACCTTCTTGACACCCGTCCAAGAATTCAGGGACTGTCTCAATTACCCGATATCTGCATCTGCTCGGGAAAGTCAGAGAGACTCTTAGCAGATGAAAGCGAGGAGATGCTATAATTGAGAGCAGGCCTTGCGCCGCATGTGTTTTACCAGATGTAATGCACTGGAGCGGAATTAGGTTAAAAGGCGGAGTGCTCGTTTTTAACAGTCACCGTTGGCCCTTTGCCTGTCGCAAGTGCTCATGACTGCATCGTAAAATTTGCTTCACACACCCGGAAAGCAGCTTAGGTAGGTCTAGGTCAACAGAAAGAGTGGAAACCCGTGGGGTGGCCCTGGCTTTCCAACTTCCACTCGGATGCTGATGGTCAACAGTCCCAGTGCCGTGTCCTCCTCACCTTTTCAAAGACCTAAACACAAACATAGTTGGCTAATGCAGAAGCAGCAGCCACGCTAACATGTAAAAGTAGAACTGTATAGTACTTTATTTGTTTTTGGCTTTCAGCACCAAAGTAAGGAATCAGATTATAGGAAAGCTCAAGCAAAACATTGATGTTTTGTGTTTTTGCCTTCAATAATTCATTTGAAATGTTGCTCTGTGAGGAGTGTGCTAAAGAAAAGGCAACAAACCTTATTAATTTGTCAACAGCAAAGCACCACACCTTCCAAAAACACAGAATGTGAAGTCTCTCTATGTTAACTGCGCTAAAATCCCCTTATGCAAACAAAACATATATTCCTATTTATTAATAAAGAATAATACATTGTTAATGTAGTACGATATTACAATATATTGTAACACATAAGAAATTAACACTTTCCATATATTGAAAAATATAAGCACTTGTAAATATGTTATTTAATACATTACATTATTTTTTGAATAAATTCCCATATTTTTTTTTCATAAGGGTCGAAGCTCTTGATCCTAAAATACAAGGAGACGTTTCATTTTCTAGGGAAATGCTTTTTCAATATTAATTCGCAGATACCGTATGGGAAAATGAACTCAGAACAGGCGTATTTCTAAAATCCATCTTGAGAGACTCACAGCTACTGTAACCATCTGGGAAAACTACAGGAAAGAAATGAAGAGAAATCATGAACAAATGGTTCATGTTTTCAGTGTTGCAGAGTTTTGAAATAGAAGTAGAGATGTTATTAACTTAACTACAGTGGCAGCAGCTCGGCAACAGAGATTTTTTACTGTCACAAAGATAGTGGTGTAATGCTACACAATGCTCCATGCTGTTTTATGTCACATTTTATTGTACATGCAGACCAACAATCTACAGCCCGTAATAAAATACTAGTCTCACTGACTATTACATTCACCCACAATTCTTTCATAGTTTACTTCTTATATTTGATTCCTTCAGTTGAATACAAACAAATACTTTAATATTAAAATGCTGTCATGTTATATCTTGGCGACGCTCGAAAAGTACATCCATCCACCATTGAAGCATTCTAAATGTCTACAGTGTGTTAATAAAGGTCTTCTGAAGCAAAACAATACACTTGTGGGAGAAATCGCTAACATGTTTGATCAATATAGAGTATCCATGGAAACATACATAGCACTGTGGAAAGATCAAACGTGACGTCGAATCTCAAAAACATATTTTTGTTTAATCTCATAATTACGCAATTGACAATACATTGCAAAGATTTTTAAAGGCTGCACTTTAGTTTATATAAGTAGCTAACTGCTTGGCAGACTGAAGTTTCAATGCAGCTTCCACAACACTGTACGTTTCCCTGACATTGAAGATGAGTGATGGTGAACTCAAGCCCTTCACACATTGTCACACTACAGGAAGTGCTTTGCTCCCATCTTCCTCAAACCATTACTTCCCACATGCCATTATCAGTCACGGGCAATGCGGCAGCAGCAAGGTATGTCTCAATCCACAGGGTATAACTTCCCACAAAAACAGAAGGTAAAGTTGGCTCTCGGCTCCACACACAGAGAGTGTTACTTACCGGGTATTGTGGTGGTCATACTGTGTCCCGTATGGCAGTGTATTAACGAACAGCATGCAAACACCTTCTGTCGAAACATCTGCGACAGGCACATTTTTAGGCTGCCTTCCAAATCTGAAAAAAGAGGAAAAGAAAATGTTCTCGATCTGCCACTTTCTCCTCTTGAAGTTGTGCGGAATATTTCTTGCAGATGTCCTCGTTTTGTCTCTCTCTTTTGTTTCCCGCTCTGTGTTTTCTCGTCTTTTAAACTGTTATTAGTCTGTCGTACCAAATACAAGTTTTCATGAGTGGTGCCCAAGGACGAGGAAATCATTCAGAGAGATGTTTGGCAAATGGATAATGAATTTTAATTTCTTTGCCGGATTCAAGGACTGTCATTTTCAGACCTCCAAAATGACAGACTCTTCACTTAATTCACAGCAATGCTGTCAGATGGGGCCGGTACATACAACAGCAAACAGGAGGATTAAAAAGTGTTTATATGAACTATTGAACATGGATTTAACCAAATTAACCAAACTCTTCCTCAAACTCATAAGTAGATCGATTTACTTTGGAGTTTCTTTCGTTAAACTTTTCCACTTTCAAATGTATGTGAAGATGAACATGCATTCAGTATTGAACAGCCTAAAAAGGACTGACAAACACATCTGAACACAGTTTGTTCCACACCAGTTCTTCTTGGAGAATATATTTACAGGGTTGATAAATTATAAGCAAAAAATCTTTAAAATCTTTGTCTGAAAAGCTGAAAAATCCTTGAGGCAAATTCGTTCACTTTATTATTTCAAACAAACGAAACTCAATGATGTATTTACCTCCTACTACAGGCCTTAGTCACATAGTCTGCTTGGGCGTCTATGAGTCAGTGGTTTGTGAAGAACCGCACAGTGACTCGACACGCTTGTTTACCATCACATCCCATGACCCTCTCCTAAAGCCTGCTGGAGAGGGAGAGAGAGAGAGAGAGAGAGAGAGAGAGGGGTAGTCAATGATACAAAGTCCCATCAGTTGAATGCAAAAGCTGCAGCCGAGTTAACTGAAATAACTTGGAAAGAATCTCAGACCGTCTGAAGAAGCTCCATTGAATACATAGGCAGATGTGACATCTGTGAACTTGACATAATATCTGAAAAACTTCTGGAATCACATTTTCACAGACGTATATGGCCTCACAAGGCACGTAAAGCTCTCCCATGACCCTGCGTCAAACGCTCCGATTGCTTTGGCCCTGAATATAGTCTCGATTCGTTGACTTGTCGTACGAAGATGTTTTTTAATTAGAAACTTACATGACCTGTTTGACGCTGTGTACACAAGCCCCTGGCATGGCGAAACATAGCTGGGCAAAGAGGCGCCTGTTGTAAAAATACACATTGAACCTCGACTGGAGTCCCTGCTCTTTCTCAAGCCATTACGTCATGCATTCCTTCTGTTTCGACTCATTTTCCAGCTTTTCGTGTTTGCCCCCGAACAAGTCTTATAAAAGACGTCCAATGTCGGCCAATTATTTTTTACTTTGAAGGTCATAAATCAAAGCTGACTAATAAAACGAAGACAGCCAAGTATAATTTCATGTGCGACTCCAACCGGATTAAAATGAAACCAGATGGGCTGGTATACGGCCACTAAACATATCTGGATCTGCACAGTAAATGTCTGTGTTTTCCTTTTTGCACAAATTACTGCGGGGCTTCACAGCGCACTTTAAATCAAAGTCCAGGCCGGAGTGAAGAGGGACTCATGCTCAAAGCACAAAGGCAGGAATGTTCTGGGCTGGATAATCTCTTGGTGGGACTATTGCTGATCCCTGGTGCTTTGGACTAATGCTATTAAAGTTCTCTTCAACATTCAAGTTTTTATTTCCTTTTAACTGGGGGAGTGACTGACGTGTAGAGTGAATGTAAAATATATTATTGCCACGTTACAGCAATACAAAACTTCATTTGCATTCATCGCCATCTTAAAGGATGGACTGAGTCTGACCAATCTGAAACAGAAAAGCAGGTTTAAAACGTTTAAAGGGGTCCTCATTTACATGAATTAAAAAAAATCCATTGTACATTTTTGAATGTCCAACGTTGTGCAAATTCATAAGAATAAGCCACATCGTAAAATAATTACAGGATGAGATCAGGATGTGAATCTGTCTTTAATAGAAAAATAGGGCTACAGTGATGAAAAGAGAGGCGTTGAAGTAAAGGAGAGAGTATCAACTTTTCCACCCTAAATTCTCATCCAGGGGTTCCACCAGCATGGCAGTCCCGGGTCTGATTTTCTCATCATGCCTTGAGGTGGACTCACTCTAACAAAGAAAGGGTTTTGTGGCTTTCCCGAGCTCACTGAATTTATGGTGGATGACCATAATATTTAAGTTCAATGTGCAGCCTCAGAAAAAAGCTAAAATAACAGCGCTATCTGGATTTATTAAAAGCTGGGTAAAGACACGGTGGCTTCACATATGGTCTTCTAGACTGCCGAAGCCAACGGTGCTTTCCAAGCATAACATGACTCCATCTCACAGACTTGGACTACTTCATCAGCTGATGATTAGAGAAAGTTCAGGGGTGAAGGATCTGGACTCTGTGAGAAATGATTTTGTAAAATTGGAGTGTTGTCTGATCTCTGCAGTTTAACACTGTCATTTCGAAAAACCCTGCAGTTTAGATCGGCGAAACCTTTTTTTATTATTCTATGCGGTTATGCTTGCATATTGACGGGAACTAAATCGGAGAGTTTAAGATATGGAATATCCATTTGGGGATGTCATCTTGTTTAACCATCATAATTCACCATACTGTTATTTCAACTGGATCATTATTCTTTTTGCTTCACAGTTATAGTATTTTACTACATACAACAGTCCAGATCACAGGATGTACATTGAATGAATGGCTGCAGTATATTAAAACACCGGCATGGTAAATTGGATAAATGTACATTTTAGACGCTGCGGTCAGTTTCAGCCATTACCTTGTGCCAACAAAAACAGTCCTGAAAGCTGGTGAGCACAAGAGTGCTACAAAAATGATTTCTCCAGATATTGTCTAAAAATCATTTGTTTAATGAAATTAGAGAACTGGAACTAAGTATAAAAATGCCAAAACATCCTAATGCATTGTGATCTGAAATACAAAGCCATGTTGCAACTTTAAATTATTATTTCTAGGAAGTACATGATGGTGAGCTTGGCCAGATTCATTTGAGAGCAGACACAAGACAGACTGTGAGTAAACAGACACGAAAAGACGTTTGCCAGGACAGGGTTGTTTCTGGATAACGTACAAAGTAATATCTCGTGTCAAACAACACAGTTTGTAGAAAAATGGCCATGTATATGATTGATCAACATCATATATAAGCTGCAACTAATGAACAGAATGGCAGCTTACATAAACATCTCCATCAATATTGGTTTAAATGGGAACCCTTTGGGGATGTTCATCAGCTTTGGTTGATGACTTAAAAGGCAAGTTATTCCCTTAGAGAACACTGCGACAAACCCATCATTTTGCCTTATTCAACACCATGTACTTTATCTGAAGAAGTCTATTAGTCATCTCTCAAACAGTTCCCACAATCTCGTGGGAGCCCCCAACACGCTCGGTTTTCAAATGATTCCCTGACTATTCCAGACGCGTACAAAGAATGTGAAAAATGAAGGTATTCCCTGAGCAGTCAGTGTTTCTTATCGCACGGGGCTCCGTTCGGCCCCAGCGGAGCCCCTGTCCTGAGTTAATCTCTTTTCTTTTAGGATGTCTGACTGGGCGAAACGTCTCTGAGACGACAAACTCCAACAAGTTCCGAGCCAGCACAGCGCGTCATACGTTGTTCGAGTTGAAGCTTTCAGCGAGCAGCAGGCATCACCATAAAGACAAGTCATTTATCTTCTGAACTTTCTCAGAGGGGACCTGCCCGGGAGACGGGGGGGATGGGTCATAATTCAGAGTAAGAAACACAAGAGTTTATTGGCCTAAAAGAAAAGTGACCAAATCTGCATCTTATCACAATGTTCTGCTAACAGAAAGCAGACCGCTGGTCAGAAACAAATTGGGACTGTGAGCTCCAGTCTCTCTTTGTCACAATGGAGTGACACAGTCCAGCCCTGCCGTCACTCATGTGAGGACAGCGATAGGGCAGGAATGTTGGATGGGGCGGCGTCCGACACACAGGCACTGGGAAAGTGTTGGTATCTGTGTCTGGGGTCAACGCTGTATGGGTCTCCCACTTCATTTCACGCTTGGGACTGACCCCAGTGTAATCCGTCTTGAAAGAAGCCATGTGTGTTAGCAAAGCAAATATTGAATGTTTTCGCAGAAACAAACCTTCCTAAGTTTCTTCTAGAAATGGAAGCTGATATAATTACGGCGAGATATCATGAGGAAAAGTTTCCAAGGATGTTTGATTTGAGGACTAAGGATTAGCATTTTTTTGCTGCATTCAGATTGCTTTTATTTTACGTTAAGAACAAACGAGAAAGCATTTTGTATTATTTTAGAGAAGTACAAGATTGGTTGAAAGCACTGATACAGAAATGTACATCTGTCCAGGAGTGATTATGTACATTTGTTCACTAGAAAAGTCAGTCAAACAAACTGTAAGACAAAATGTACATACTGTATTTTTCTACTTTTTTAAACTTAACTGATAAGATATTAATATCTTATAATAATATAATATTCAACCTGAAACTAAAGCAAATACACAAAATACTTTTTACCACATTTAATAATCAGATAGAATATGTATTTGTAAATATAGGTCCTACTAATAAATCTTTCAGCATTTAAAGCAATAGTTCACCCAAGAATAGTCCCCATTTACTTGACAATAGTCATTTTTATTCTTACTATGGAAAGTTAATGGGGACCGTTTTTTGGGCGAACTATTCCTTTAAGCAATTCCAGTAAATTGTCAACATAAAAATGTAAAATGTTTTAAGCAAACGTTTTACCATACTGTTAGGTCAGATGTCAATATTTGGTGGTTTAAATGTCTCTCTTAAAGTTTCCTAAAGCATTTTTCTCTACAAAGCTCTCCATGGTCAGGTAAGTGAATTGTCACATCAATGAAGGTACAAATTCCTCATATGTGGGCACATACAATTTTTAATTACTATTTTATGATCTATAAAGAGTCATATGTGAGTATCATGGCTCCTGGGTTGTACATTTTTTATTTATTTGTCTCTCAAAAACTAATTTCTATCATAACATTTAATAAAAAAAATCATCTGTTAAAATAGAAAACATGTCTATACAGACTGATATTTTTCTGTTATCTGGACACTATCATCAGGGGTTTAGTAAACCCATAACGCTGGAATTAACAACAACATGAATTTAATAATACATTTTTAAATTATCATTTATCTAGAAGTTTAAATAAATGAACAAATGTTCTTTGTTAACTCACGAGACTTTACCTAATACAAATCTTGTAAAGGGTTTAAGTAAATACAGATGAGCTATTTTAAACCTTTAAATCATTTGACATCCCAAATATTACAAAGTTCTGTTTTAAAGGTTTAACAATACAAAGTCAAAATCCTTCCGAAAAGCACTTGGGATTAAAGTACTGCTGGTTCGAAATCACTGTGACTCAGGCAGCTTTCTTTGTGTTTAGAGAGGGTGATTAGATTTAGTCTTTTATCCTCTGTGACATTCAAGTGACTGGCTAAATGCTTCACATTTCAAACTGAGTTTTACACTCTTGACCAGTTCAGGCACCATCGAGAGTGCTCTGAAGAAACCTCCCTTGATTTTTTTGAAAGATTTAATTTACACTTCACCTAGGGCAAGTACCACGGGAGAACACGATGAGTCACACTGTTAATCTTGGAGCTGTTCTTGCTCTTTCTGTTGGCCAAGGGTGAGGGACCGAGCACCCAGGGTCTGCTGACTCCATTCATTTTCCATTCTGTTCCTGTGGACTCTCTCTCCCAGCAATCTGGATTGAGTTAATTGCTGGAACTGCTTTTTATATTTGCAAGATACTATGTCATGAAACTCTAAATTTAGGATTGGAAGCATATTTAATATGTGATTTTTCCTGTGATATTTGAGAACAATTGTGCATTGCAATGATGGCTGTCAATAAACAAATTCTTGTATTTACACATTAATAAGTATCTACATCCTGTACCTACCGTACATCTACACTGTTTTGCTAATAACAGTAAGTGAATGATCAAGACTGAAAGACAATAGCGTGGTGTGTCTTAACTGTGAGCAGTGTGCACCTGTGGTTCAACCAGAGGAATTGATTAATAATTTATCGACTTTAATTTATCAACCTGATTTATTATCGGACCGATAGCGATACAATTCAACAGGACCATTTATCAGCCGATGCCGATATGTCAGATACTTTATTGTGCATCCCTACAAAGTATACTGTATATTCTATTCCCTAACCCTTACAATACACCTAAACCTAACCCTCACAAAACCTTTCAGCATTTTTACATTTTCGAAAAATCAATATTTAGTTTGATTTATAAGCTGTTTTCCTCATAGGGACTTAAAATTTCCTTACAAAGTCAAAAGGTCATTGGTATCACTAGACAATGTGATTCCAACACACACATGCAAGCATGCACGTTCACACACACACACACACGTGTCCGTGCACGATAAATATTAACATAAAATTTACATTTTATAATGTTTTTTAAATAATTTTACATTAGCTTAAATCGCAGCTCTAATGATAATTGTAATATCATAACAAAATAAATCAAAAACAAACCATAAGTGATACATCTCACCCAAAGACTTGTATTATCCCTCTCAAACATTTCACCTTTAAACTTTTATGTACGGTATTCCATGCTAATGTTTTTTTATTGCCCACATGCTTTGGCTAAGGCCGGTGCTCTGATGGGTCATGCAGTTCAACTTTAAGTTCATGATGAAGTACAGTCTCCAAAAAAAGAACCCACGTTTCTCCATTGACTTTTCTGCATGGCTTCACACCACAAAGCAATCGACTGTGCCCCATCCTCACATAAACTCCAAGTGTGTGTGGAGCCGCAGCGCTCCCGTCTTCCTGAAGGGCTTCGGATAAGTGTAGAATTTTAACACCTGGTCCAGGCCTAACCCAGTTGTCCCTTTACAGGGTAATGAATGGAAAGTGGATATTGTGCCAGCGGTGGAACACGTGGGGCAGTCGGTTGTAGTTAACTCACAAACGGCAGGGGAAGTTGTATCGGTGCACTTTTAATGTGATAATGAAAGAATGGGCTTCATGAGAGCAAACAGCTTGTGCACTTATCTCTGCATTAAGTGCATTGTTAACTAAGAGCAGTCATGGCCTGGAGCTCGCTGAGAGCAGAAACATACTCCAAAGATTCTCTGTCTCACATGATTATAACATGCACTATTCTATATTAACTACGTGCAGGAAACATAAAGCACATCAACAGCGTTCTTAAGATTTGAAGTTTTATAAACCAGCTGGTACAAAACTTGTATATAAAGTCAACAAGCCTTCGTCAATATACACAGCACAGTGTCTCATTCCAAATTGCTTAAGTAACCCATAACAATACATCATATCTATGAAGTCAGTGTATAAAATACACCTATTGTTCGATGTTAGTGTTGTGTGTAATCGATGATTTTGGATAAGTGTTACTAACAGTTCTAGTTGAACAAATAGTAAACAATGCGAACAATGATATGTGTATCACAAGGGCCGTGCCCGCTAAACTCAGTGTTATCAGTGTGTGAAGGCAGCGTCAAAGAACTCTTTATCAGGTATCTGTGTGTGAACAGTATGCTTTAGGAGGGCCAGACTGATGTCACTGGTCTTGTGCTGTCTCACCGTGGTTCTGTGGAGAGCACTTTGTCTGTAGAGCCTCAGTTAAGTCAAAGCAGCGTGTCTGCAGCACCTCCCTATCAGCTAATCACCGCCAGCCAAAATAAACTCTGTACAATGTCATGAGACCATGTCCCACCCCACTCACCTCTCGAAGTCTCACCGTCTGTCTCGCTCAAACATCCCTTTCCATGCCTCGGTCTCTGTTCTTTTGAAGACTCAAACAGTCAAAATCTCATAGCCTATTAATGTTCTCTGTCATGCATATTGAGAACATTGACTTCCAATCTGAACCAGTGCACCTGAACATCTAAAGCAATACAAAAAGTATGATATGTTAGATATTTGAGATGTTAAGATTTTATGAGATATACGATTTTAAGAAAATTTGGAGATGCACATGACTAGTTTAGGCATAAATCCCGTTGTTTAAATGAATTATATTCAACGGATGAAACAAAAAAACCCTGTAATTTCACAAAATGTCATTGTTTCAATTTACAGAATTAATAAAAATGTTAAATCACATCTGGTGGAATTTTAACATTTTTACAGAATTTTCTACAGCATCAATAGACATTCTGTGTATATAAAAGCATGCTTCTTAATTTATCAAGTATTAAAGTTGAATTGAGTAACTACAACAAAAATAATATTTGTGCTCAGAGCCACAAATATGTTTGTCTAAACATTCAACTACAAACAGGGCGATCATTTTAACTGATCAATAAATGACAGAGTTCAATTATAAAAATTATTTTTAAGAATTATTATTTTCACACCTTAATTGCGTTTAAGTATAATTTATTACTGAAACACCAGATTTTGATTAAGAACATTTTTGCATAAAAGTAAACAGATGCACCATCAATTCTACAACCTCAAAAAGCTTTCCTGTAGCTCAGTGGTAAGAGCATTGCGTTAACAACGCAAGGTTGTGGGTTCGATCCCAGGGGATTGCACATACCTGTGTAAAATGTATAGGGATGAAGCAATGCAAGTCGCTTAGGATAAAAGCGTCTGCCAAATGCCTAAATGTAAAATAAAGGTACAACATAATGTTCTTAAGAGCAATGGCATAGAAAAACATTTTTGGTTCGCTGAAAAACTATTCAGTCAAAGATTTTTAAAATAACCATTTCTTCTATACCTTTCCATAGTCTAAAGAACCGTTTTTCACTACAAAGACATCTTTTGTGAAACAAAGTCAAAGGTTCTTTGTAGAACTTTACGGTCAAATCTGGTTCTTATGGCATTGTGTAGAACCTTTATTTTTAAGAGTGCACACACGCAAACAAACTTCTTCAGTCATCTTGTCTGGTATCTGTCACTCACACATTAGACAACGGTGGCGCCCTTAAGCAGACTGACATGTCCGTCCCCTCCCACACCGGATGTACCCTCGGTCGTCAATTCTTGGGCTGCAGGGCTCCGCTCTGCCCCATCGCACTGACAGGCATGTGGCATTCCTAATTAAGACACTGGCACAGCTAGACTTCAGTATGTCATCACCTAAACTCCACGGGCTATTTAGAGTCAGCGCATGCCATCAAAAACACTAGATGTGGAGGGATGGTGGTCTGACAGACATGATGAAGCTTCACAATAAAAGGTCGGGGGTGGACGCATCCAAACTATTTTTTGGCAATTAAAGTGTTCAGTGAATTGAAAACTCAGTGGGTGCTTAGCCCAGTGTCTACAACATGCTGATGTACAATCATCAGACACAAAAACTCACAAGAATGCTATCCAGACTGTGTATTAAAATAAATGTTCATATATTAGGAAACTACAGTATATTCTGAGTGTGTGAGCAGGCGTTGAATAGGAGTTGTTAGGAGAGACACTCTGGTAAATATCGAATATTGTATTTTTGATAACACAAAAATGTAAAGGAACTTAATAAAAAATCAAGACTGAACTTTGCATACAGGTAGGTGGGTGAATAAGAAAATCTATTGATGCAAGCCTGGGTTCAAAACCCGCGCGTGAATAACAAACCAAGCGGAACTGGTACAGAAAACCAGGTATGTATATCAGACATTAAGGTATATTTGCGTTTATGGCATTCTTTATAACTTTAGCATTTTTTCTCACAAACACACTGCATGGCTAAATGTAGTTTAAAAGCATTAAAAACAAAAAGTGCAGCATACTTCTCTCTATATCTGTTTACACTGGCATGTGTGAAAGGGTGAGCATGTGAATGCTGGCGTCTACAGATGAGAACTATAACAGCTTTTCACGCCGGTTGAGGACAGATACCCAATCGTCCATCGTGGCCCAGGGTTCACATAGCGGGAGTGCTGATATGATAGCGGGCTCTAGAGAGGTCGAGAGACTGGGCGGAGCTTAACCCCCTCCACTCTCCACTCAGACTGAGAGTGTGTGGGGTCGAGAGATGGAACATCACACAGTGCTCACTTCACCTTCAATCACAGCGACACTCAATCACCCTCAATCACAGCTAGTAGCGGAGAGACAGCAGTACTAGATAACACCCTGACTGTGTATGCATGCGCACACACAGACACACAATGTGTTTCCATGTTTTATGGGGACTTTCCGTAGACATTCCAATTACTTTAACAATGTACAAACTGTATTTTCTGAACCTTCAGCTAAAAAACATTTACATACATTTATAAATCTGATCATAGTGACATTTAACACAATTCTACAAAAAGGATTTTCTCAAGCCATGTTTCATGTTAAATCACGGCAAATGTTAAATTTTTAAAATACATTTCATAATTTAAATATTATAGGGCTAGTAGGCGATTAATCGCATCCTGAATAAAAGTTTGTATTTATGTAATATTTGTGCACTGTGTATATTAATTTTGTAGGCTATTTACTGTGTAAATACATACATGCATATATTTAAAAAATGAGTATAAAAATGAATAAATGTTAAGATATTTCAATGATTGCTCAATACAAATATATAAAAAACAAAAATATATATACATCTTTGTAACACAAACTTTTATTTTTTAACTTTTTATTTTTCTTTCGATGCAATAAATCACGATTAATCTTTTTACAGCCCTAAAAATATTATTGTATTTGACATGAAATTCCCTTGAGCCATACATAGACAAAGTCTGTTATTTATCTAATATCTAATTTCCACCACAGAATGTGAAAAATACATAATATTATACTTAAAAAATGTATTCTATGATTAATGTATATAAACTATCGGACTTGTTAGTGGACAACTTAAATAAACTTCTGCTGTTAAAACTAAAGTGTGAAAGTGTGTTTTAAGAGAGTTTATTTTCACAAAAGTCCACAGGACAAAACAACCCATAGGTGAAGGAACAGCCACACACATGATGTGTTGTGTCATATGCTCAGAAGCACACACTAGAACAGTCTTAAGATACGAGCTGGAGAGGGTGTGACTGAAATGAGACAGGCCAGCGCAAGGTAAGGAAACAGAGGCAGCAATGTGAAATGAAATAGATGGATTGCTCTAGTTAGCAAGGTAAACATTGAAAATGATTTATGAAATAGGTTTGAGGAAACATGGAGCTAAATCAGTGTAATTTTAGCATTGTAAAAATATTTAGCTTTTTCGATCTCAAACAAGTACATTTATTACTGCAGTATATCATAGCTGCGGTCTGAGTCAGACACTTTACGGAACAGTTTGGCCATCACTTTTGCCCTTCAAAATTAGAAAATTTCAGGGAAAAAATATGAAATACACACTTGACTTTGTAATACCCCAAGACATATGCATTTCAAAAGGCTTGTTCAGAAGAAATTGGCTATAGAAATTGAGAATATGATTTTTGAAGAGCTGAGGGCATTTCTGATGTAAGCAGCACAGTCTAAAAAACGGTAGAGAGGGTATTAATATGATTTGATTCTACTGTAGAATATTGGCAATATAAAAGACATGACGCCAGCGTCTGAATAGCTATTAAAATGCTATCACCACACAGAACAAAGTTTTGTTACCATAATTCCCAGTACTGGAACACTAGCAGTTACTATCTTGACCAGACTCTGAAGTTATTTTATTTATTTGATTGCACAACAGAACAAATGATAAACAGAAATGACAAAACATTCCTTCAACATGAAGGCATAGTGAAAAGGGCCTCCAACCTGTAGCTGCAATACGCTTTTTTTAAAAGCTTTGACTCTCATGTTTAATGGGAAATTGGTAACAGCTACATTAAAAATATTTTTGGCCATAATCCTTGTTTGTCCAAATCCTGTAGCCACAATCCTAGAGTGTTGCTATGTGGTTGTTGGGTGATTCCTGATAGACCGAAATCAAAAGTTAGTCTCTGTGATATCTTGGCTCACTGTAGTTGATATGGTTGGGGATTTATTTCTTGTTTTAATATTCACCAGTTCAAAAGTGTAAATCTGAACTAACCACACGCTTTTTATCAATAAGCCACGTGTTTTAAAACATTAAAGAAATAGTTTACCCCAAAAATGAAAATTCTGTCATGAATGACTCAACCTCAAGTTGTTCCAAAACTGTATAAATATATTTGTTCACGCTTAACTAAAAGAAAGATATTGAGAAAAAATCAACTGAAGTGGTGCACCATGAACTACCATAGTAGAAAAAGTCAAAATGATAGTCAAAGGTGCCCCAGTGTGTTTCCCTAAATTACAGAAAAAAAGATACGATGAGTATTTCTTATATGGTAGTCAGCTGCTAATATTCTTGAAATGTGATATATTTCTTTGTGTTCAATGATGCCATTTTTGGGCGAACTATCCCTTTAAACATGGTCCAGTTTGACCACAACATGGTCAAAACGTTAAAACTAAGGACTTACCTGCAGCATGCCTCCACAGAAGACCAGAAACCATCAGGGGGGTTTCCAGGAAGCTGGTTATGTGATAAGCTGATAACCTCATCTTTCGTTTCCAAAAACAGAGGTAACTTTCTGGGTATGAAAGTAACCATAGCAACTTACTCTCTGAAGATAACCTTCTCAGGAACACAGTGTAAAATGCATTACACAAAAGTTTTTCCAAAATTATTTCAACTGTAGCAGTTTCTACTGGAGAGTCTCCATTAATATGACTACATCAGAAACTGCTGCAAACAAAGCTGATACAGTGCAGTGTCAAGTTTTTGAAAAAACAAATAAAGATATTTATTTTAAGGAACATACATACATATTTAATATTGCCTGCAAAATTAGCAAAGTGATCAAATACATATACACAACACAATTTTGGTAAAATACCATGGTAGACACGTTACAGTTACAAACATCTCAACAAATCAACACTTTATGTCACAAAGATAGCCATGATAAGTATATATTTTTCAGTATATATTAAAACAAATCATATATTTATTTAAATAATTTATTAATAGCGTGAATAGTTAAATAAACATAGAAATAAAATAATATCATTTTTATGTTTATTAATCCCCCACTTTATACACTGATGCAGATTTAAGTTTATGGTGAAAATATCTGATTTATAACATTGTTTTACAGTCAAAAACTTCAACCTTCCCGCGCTGTTACTGTGGTGACTTGTGAAATCTGTGATTGACAATGTCTTCATGTTGTTTTTGTGAGCGTGCCTTAACTCTGGGTATCTTTTGTGAGGTTGATTAAACTTACTCATCAAACGTATTCTGGAACCAACATACCCAGAGTAGGCAAGGTTTGAGTTAACCAACTCAGAGTTCAGGGTATAGCTCATTTGATATGATCCTTTTTTTATTGAATATTGTAAACGTAAAACAACATTGTTAAAAAAATGGATAAAAAAGTGCCCACCTTAGTGCAGGTCACACATGGATGCATGCACGCCCGCACTCGCACAAACAAACACACACTCTTTCATTAATGATTGGGGTTAGTGGGGTCAAACAGTCCCATAACAACCCCAGGAAGGGCAGTTGGCATGTTAGAGACCTTGATATTTAGCTTGAAACTTTAATAAAAACAAACTGAATGACAACACATCACACTTGTTCAAATTCATCATCAGCTCAAGTTGGTCTTAACACTGGATATTGTTAAGTTAAATACACAGCAACAGACGTGTTAAACTTTGCAAGAGTAAGGTATGTCAAAACATGTGTGAACTTACTTTAAAGTCATAATATTTCAGTCCTCTGAGACACAAGTAAACACTAAGAACATATTGAAAAATAGTTAAGGATAGCTTTCGTAAAACGATGTCCAAATGCCTTCAACACAATCCAGATTTTCAAGCATGAACTTTAACCTCAAAAATGCTCTGTATGAAATGCATAAAGTATGACTATAATTGATTCAGTTATTTGCATGTAATGTAATCCTAAACATATTGAGTTTTCTGTATTTGGTGAGCCAGTGACACGACCCGTATTCAAACTTAGTTTTATTTTCAGGTTAGTGACAACTTCACGTAAGGTTGTGAAATTATGTTAGAAGGAATGTTATTAAATGTATCTGAAGCAATGTTAACAGTATCAAGTAAACATAACGCAGTTCTAAGAAAAGCTGTGACATGACAAATGGGTACATAGCTGTTTTTATGTCACAATATGTTGAGCGCACAACCTGGCAACCTCAGGTGAGCTGAGATAAAATTGATATGCACTCAACTTGAATGTTTCTCTTTTTCTTTTAGAATTAACTGAAAATAACTATTTACAGATTAATGGATTCGTGGCATTTTTGCATGACATTTTACATCGCCTTTTTTTTTTTTTTCGTTTATTGGACAGACAGTGATTTTATGGAGAGGACAGGTAGCGAAGTGGATGAGAGAGGGGGTGGGGTCGCAGAAAGGACTCGGGTCGCCCGGGACGCACCAGTGCCATATATGTCGGAGCACGAACCGCTCGACCATCGGCTCCCACTTACATCGTCTTTTTGAAGACTTTATATTGTTAGTCTCTGTTGTCAAATCATTAATAGAAATCATAGTATTTGGTGTCAGTGTATCCGTATCATTTTATTGATCTTTTGATCATTTCCTTTGTGGTTTTGTGGCAGATAAGTAGACCAGAGGCCTATAGCACAAAGGGAGATGAACTAACTCTGGGTTGCAGAGGAAGTTACGGATTGACGAAATCAAATAAACCCAACCTGGTTAAGATCAGGTTCCGCAGTTGCACAACACTTGGTATCGTTGTCAACTCAGGTTTGATCCAGAGTTTGTGAGGTGCGTGCACTTGAAAGTGTGACACGTGCGGGAAACAGCAAATCACACGGAACACAGAATGCATTGTTCGTTTGATGGACTTCTCGTGAGGATCAGTACAATTCATTTTTCTGTTGAAGATAAAGAAATCATGAAAGACATCTCATGCATTAAAAACACATCTATCAGAGATAAACACTGCACAGTGAAAGTTTGAGATGACAACTACTGACTATATCAATGCAAGTGAATCAACTGAATTTAAATATTTTATGTAGGTTTACAAAATGTTCAAATGAAAACACATATGCTTTATTACTTTAAACAGCTTTACATACTGAAGCTTGTACTTATATGAACCCTATATAGTTATATTTATTTAATTGCTTATTTTATTATAAATCGATTATCAACTCATGTTAAGTTATACGATTATACATAATTATAATCAAAAAAGTATCAATATAATAAACAGTTATCAGCAAAAAAACTGATTGGTCCAGTTTTGGTTTGCGATCTCTTAACAAGAATAAAATCTGCTCCAGAGCAGGTAAAACATGGAGCGCAAGTAACCATGGCGAGGAATCCCGCTTTTAACCAATCCAGCTTCTTGAGGCCATTAACTCAGAATATGCTCAAACTAAACTCAAGGTCAAGGGGAGTCAAAGTTGTTTGGTTGCTAATGTTCTTCAAAATATCTTCTTTTGTGTTGTGTTGTGATGAAGAAAGAAAGTCACATACAGATTCAAAATTATTCATTATTGACTGAATTTACTATCTGAACTATCTTGGCAAGCTTAAGCCACAGTTTCTAAAGTAGCTTCCCCAAAACAAAATGGCTTGACTAAAACTGTGTTCGAGAACTAATGAGATCTTTTAAAGCAGTGAAAACATCCCTCTCATGGCTCAGGGAGACGCTCAGCACGGCCTCCTCAGAACAGATCCGAACAGATGACAGTTATTCCTCACAGCATTCTTGCTCATACCACAAAACCGAGCCAGATGTCTCCAGGCTGAGAAGCAGGTGGGCCAGGGCTGCTGCGCCACCCCGTGCTGGCACTGCTTCAAACCTGCTGGGTATAACCTTTAATTTGCATGCTTTTTCCTGGCATGTGGGCAAGAGGTGCCATCTGCCCGGGCCACGAGAGGACCCCGCCGTGTGTGTGTCAGTGTGTTTATGCACGGGGCTGGAAGGATGAGCACTGGAGCGGCCCAGACTGCAGCACAAGGCCATACTGGTGGCCTGTCACTTCTGCCCAGCAAAACCCTCCTCCTGGGCCCATATGGTCTTGTCCAGGCGGACACACGCTCATAATGCACACACACACAGGGACACGCAAGTATATCTAGAAATGCACATGCCTGTGCGCTCAGACATAACAGCACAGAGTAACAAAGTAACAGTCTTGACCTTGCAACAGGGAAAGCAGAGAGAGAGAGAGAAAGAGAGAGAAAGAGAGAGAGAGAGAGAGAGAGAGAGAGAGAGAGAGAGAGAGAGAAATGTAGAAGAGGTCAATCTCTTAAAGCTGTAAAGAAATGTCTAGTTTGACAATACAGTGGCATTGTTTTTATTGTTATTTTTATGACAATTACCCCCATTTAGTTAAAATCTAAATACATTTTTGAAAATACAAACACCACATACCGTATAAACGTATACCAATCTGTTTTAAGGATTTTGTATCCATAATGGAAGTCATTGGAGCCCAATGATGATTGGTTAAGAAAATTCTTCAAAATACCTTCCATTATGTTTTGTTTTCATGTTCAGTGTAAAAAAAAATTGTACAGAATTTTCACATATTTTGTTATGTGGATAAACATTTAATTACAGAAAAAAAACGTTTTACAAGATTTCAAGTTAGGTGTAAAATAACATGAAAAGTATTTTGCTTTTTGCCACCACAGCTGCTAGGATATAACAGTTTTTAAAGAGTTTCTTTTACAGTATAAAATATTTGACTTTTTCAGTTTTCATAAGAGAAAAAAGTAGAGAAAAAACAGCACAATTAACCAAAATATTCCATAAAATGCAGGAAACATATGCAAACATTCTTTTTTTGTGAATGATGGCAATTCCACATATAAAGACTTATCAGGGCTTTCTGTGGAGTGCATCGCCACAGATTCTGCGTGGGCCTGCTGATATGTTTCTTCACAGTCGTCACTCAGCACTAACACACAAGGCCAAGATATCTGAGCCAAACTCCCTCCTGACCTCTCAGATCTGTCTTGTGCATCACTTACATGAGGCATTCAGTGACTGTTTAACCCAGGCAGCATTAATCAAACTCAGAACAAACCACATTCAAACCCAACAACCATAATAACAGCTTTACTTTAACCTTGCATGGGAAAGAGAATTGTGAATGATATGTAACTACGTTGATGATTTCTCCAGGAAAGCAACCAACATTGAAACAATGCAATCGATGCGTAAAAGAAAGCATATGAAAATGTTTTAGCAGATTTAATAGCCCCCGGTTACAAAGCCTCTGATTTGACCAAACATCTTGTTTGCTTTTAATGAAGTGGATCCTACTGTTGACAAGATCTCTCATCAGTGGCTCGTCTAGTTGTCATATGCAGTATAGACAGATTTATTTAGAGTGACTTATAATGCTGTCATCATTGCCAGTCCATTAGCATGTTATGATATGTTATGAAATGCAGATTAAATGCGTGTAAACAGCACTGTTTTTCAGGCATGTTGTTTTGCACTGAAACATTCTGCCGAGCAAGCGACATTTGGGCAGAGTGCCACAGCTCCAGGTGGGATGCTGCTAATCGCTAAGGTAAATCCAACAATTCCTGCTTCCAAATATAGATTTCACTCATTTAGAATAACTTTATTTTCAACACTGAGCTAGCCAAGTGTAAACAATATTGTTTTCATACAGTTTGACAGACTGAAGTGTGTCACGCTCCCATTACACTTTGAATATTAAAGGAACAGTTCATCCGCATGTTCATTAAACTCCTTATGTCGTTCCAAAGCTGTATGATTTCCTTTTTCTGTGAAGTAACAAAAGCAGAAGCGGCATGTTGATGCTGCTCTATAATGTACAGTGGAAGTGAATAGTGACCACTGCCAAACTTTATACATTACAAAGAAAACATGAAAAATCCACATTACTTGTTTTAATGCACTAAAAAATACTATTTTTGTATTTTGTTATATTATTTGTTCATTTATTTAAATGATTGTGATAATAAACCATGATTATTAAAATCATGTTAATGGTACACGTATGACAATAATGTGATAATATTGATAGTAACATCATATGTAATACAATTCAGCCCCAGTTTAAAATGTTGCCTCAGGAGTACAATTTGTAAAAAATGTATCTATTCACCTCCCTTAACTTGTATTTTTACTGTGATTCAACACAAAAAAACACAAATTAAACAAAATTGAATATGAATTTGACTTATAGCAAGTTTATACATATATTAGGCCTGTCACAACATCAAATTTTCACTTTATGGTTAGTGTGATAGCGTCACAACCTATTTATTTGTTTTTTAATGAACAAAAATTTGAAAGTACATTTAAATTGTAAAAGTTATTAGTTTTTTGTTGGTTCAACTAAAAATGAAGTTACCTGGTTGCCTTTAAACTGTAGTTAACTCAATGATTTTCTCGTTGAGTTGAAGGGACTTGTTAAGGTCATTGTTTTTGAAGTTGAATTAACTCAATATTTTAAGGTAACTTGTTTTTTTAAGTCGAACCTACAAGTTTTTACAAGAGTTTGTAATTATTGTGGCTCTTACGGCAAAACTTCATGGGTGTTGAATAATTTACGGTATCACGGTGTCGAATGTCACGGTATCAATAGTCTTGGGTTTTGTATCACTGTTACTGCTGGTATATGGCACCCCTTGTATTTAAACTTAATACATAGTTTCGTAGAAAAAAAACCCATAGAGTTGACATGACATACAATACAGCAAACAGTGATATTTTTGTTTTGGGGTCAACTGTTCCTTTATCATCTATTAAAATCAAAATTGAACTGATGTGATATGCTAATTTTTTTTAATAGGCACGTTTTATTCAACACTAAAACCGCAGGTAAAAAATCTATCCTTTACAGCGCGTCACTCAACACACAAAGGAATTAATTGTATAAGATGCCACACAAAAATAACTCTGATCCGACAATGCAACAAGAAAATTGCACGAGTTTTGCAAACAGCGGAATCGAGTTAAATCTTCCCCATTCTTTTCTTCTGCTGCTCCTCAGAGACTATGAAAGTGAAAAGGAGAGAGAGGAAAAAAGAGGAGTGCAGACAGGGACCTGCTGTGCGATGCATCACAGCGCCTCATCATTGGGCTAATTATGATGAGTATTCTCCCAGCAGGCGCATGGCTGTGGAAATGTACAGCCTTTGTTCTCCTACATCCTGATGGAGCTGATGGGGCATGGCATGGCGTAGATGAGCAGCCCCCCGAATGCGAGCGCGCCACCAGGCTCCCCCCATGCAGGGCGAGACGTTATCACGCGTGCATGCACACACGCATTAACACTCAGCAGAACGATGCGCACGGCAAAATGCACCCAAACACAAAGCGAGAGACAAACATAGAAAAAAGCTGATCAAATTGAACATGCGAGCTGTATGTTCAATACAAATGCACATGCTGTCTGTCGAGCTACCGTTGAATCATGAGAAAAACTGTAAGTTGATCCTGCCACAGTTCTTTGTTGTTTTCTTGTTAGATTATACATTGCATATCACTACCATACTAGTGTACAGTATAGCATCAAGGTCTAATATGTTTAATTGGGTACTGGGAGACTAAATCTGACAAATTCCATTTTATAGACCACTCGGTAAAAAAAGTGTACATTTACAGTATATTCTTGGCCTGGCAAGGGGTTGAAGGGGAAATTCATACATCTTTTCCTCACCCACATGTCATTCCAAATCAGTAGGATGTTCATTCTTCTGCAGAACACAAAAGAAGATATTTTGAAGAACGTTGAAGCCTCATTGGTAACATCGATTGACTTCCATTGTGTGGACACAAAACCTGAGACATTTCTCAAGTGATCTTCTTTACTGTACAGTGTATGGAAACGATTTAACTGAACCTTGTATTGTTTGTTAAGACTCTCGGTGAGAAAGAAACAGGTGTGTGAGCAATGTTCACCCTGTGTTTTGTCCCTGTGTTTGGGGCCAAATTGAATTTGGACTCTTTTTTTCCCCTGGATCACAGAATTTCCATATCATTTACCGCATTGTGCTTCTCCAAAAGCGAAGTGACCTACCTAAGCTCTCATTCGATTAACATTCTGAATATCATTTAGGACAAATATCAAGTGATATCAATGACCAATTGTTGGCCTATCAAAGGCACATATGCTTCAAATCAACTCCAGGTGTAAAAGTGGCCCCGGCTTAAGAGCTTACTTACTTCAGCCCATCATGACAATGCAGAGCCCGGGAACCCTTTGTCCGGGCACCATACTGAGTCAATGGCTTCTTCATAATGATTCAACTAAAGGCACATTCAAGTGCAACACTGTGAAGTTAAGTTTCTCTTTTAGAACTCAATGGGAATAGAGTCTTGGCTGGCTCGTGATGGACTTCGGCTGCCAGTTAGACGGGCGCGCTCGCAATAGGAGAGAGAGAGGATTAGTGCGCAAGTGAATGGGGCAGACAGCAGCTCTTTGAGTGGCCAGTATGTGTATGTGTGTGTATTTAGGGGCCCCAGGCGCTCTGTGAGCCTTTGTGGCAGCTGCCCTCACGCAGACCGTAAGGACGCCGGACCTCTGTTCCAGCTCCTCCTCGCCGCTCGGTTCCTTCTGCCAGGTCCAATCATTCAGGCTGCACGGTTAGGCAGATTGTTTACAAAGCCCAGTGAATAAACGCCCATTTTCTCTCTGTCCTCCCCTGCTGATAAGACCATCATGGCTCTGGATGTGGTCTTCGAAGGCGTAATTTCGTTTGGCAAAAACAGCATTTGCTCAGCTTCCGCAATTGCAAGCAGTCGCACTGCGCCGAATGTGCCCAACTTATCCAACTACTCATCTTTCTTTATGCTTGTGCTTAGGTTTACTTGGCACTTATTTTCGAGGGACATATGAAGCCAGTTGTGTTAAATTCAATTAATTAAGATTCATATGTTTAGAGTCGCAAATTGGCTTTATGTCATAAGGATTAGGTTCAAATTTCCTGTCCAATGACTGAGCACATGGCAGTATTAGCAGGTAAAACTGGCATAACTTTAAGAGCAGACATGCCTCAATGGGCAGCTTCTTCTTGTATGGTATGGTATAAAGAGTCTTGTTATAAAATCTTTAAACTAGGGCACAATATATCGTATTGAAATTATCCATATAGATTTATTACAAATGTTGCATCAGTATCTTGATTTTCGCACTGCAGTGCATTGTGGTTAAGCATTAACCGAAATTTTATATTAACAAGTACCGGTACATTTTCCTTTTTTTAAAGTGCAAGCTCAATTTGCCAACCTGATCTGACAGGAATTCGTAACTGTTTTACGAGGTGGATTAATCCTATGAATAATCCATAAATTGTGAAATGTAAAAAAACATATGATTAGAAGAAAAAAAATATTCTGAAGCCCCACCAACACAAAAAAGCAATTTTTACAAAAAATGTAGAAATGAGATCCTACAATTTCAAAAGTATTTGCCGCGAGATTGTGTTGGATTTGATGTTTGTCAGATTTTTTTTTTTACTTTTAATAATTTTTCAAGTTCTAATAAAAGGCATTCCAATAGAATAGAATAGAATAGAAAGCCTTTATTGTCATTGTTTATTTTGCATACAACGAAATTGGAGCACTGCAACCGACGTTAGAAAGATAAACATTTAAACACAGACAATAAAAAGACAAATGACTATACAATGCGAATTTAAAATATGTACACAAGTTTTCATTTGAAATGGGATAAGCAACGGTATTGATTAAGTGATATTATTGCACACTGGTATATATTATCGAATATATATATTTCATATTTACTGCAGGTATTGTGTACCATATTAGGTAAAAATTAAGTGAATCCGTACTTAACATTGATATGATATTTTGTGCATTTTTAATCCTGATACAAAATGCTTAAAATCTTTTGAAGGTGATGTCGAACATAAAAGGTGATATTGCACATTGAATACTGTCACTAAATGTTTAAAAGGTGATATTCCACCTTGACAGAAAACGTTAGAATTAAATTAAGAAGCTGTAATTGAATGTCATGACTAAAATAATATATTTACAGTACATATTTACAATTGCCATTTCCTTTACTGGAATTTATGCATTTAAAGTCCTTTTAATGGACTTTTATGCATTTAAAGGCAAGAAACTGTCCTGTACGCAAGTGGTCCTTGCTCTGAGGGATCTGTACCGCCTGCCTGAGGGTAGACGATTAAACAAACGGTTTCCTGGATGTGATGTGTCCTTGAAGATGTTTTTGGCCCTTGAGACATAATGGGAGTGAGCCATGCTTTCCAGGGAGAGTAGTGGGCAACCAGTGATTTGTTGGGCCGTGTTAATTATTCTTTGAAGGGCTTACTTGTCTGTTGCAGTGCAGCTGGCGTACCAACTTGGCTGAACCTCACCACGTGCGCACCCATTGCCAACAAAACACAGACATCAGTTTCACTCACCGCACGTGGCTCATGTCCGGCATCTTTTAGCGCTAGGACGGCTCCATATATCAGTTTCAAACAATCTCTCCAAATCCAGCGTTATATACACAGTTTATATAACATTCATCAACATCAACATTTTTTTGCTTGAATTGTGTTGTTTGAGGAGATCCGATAATTTTTTTGTTTCATAATGTTTTGATGGTGAAACTGCATTATTGAAACAGATTAAAAACACATTTTTTCCATGTTCAACTAGAGTCTTTGCACATGAGACAGAGACTGCTGTATGTTGCAGTGAATGCTTTGAGATTTGGTTTTGGAAGAATAGGATTTCCAGATGTTTGCCCTGCCACTCTAACAACATCTCAGTTTGATTCATGTCAGTTTGATTCATCTGTTTGAGTCATTGTTTGATATACCCAACTTCCCGGACATTTCGTAGGGGTTGAGTGAGTCAACTACTAAATTTAATTTCAACGCACGCTTCGTCAGGACAACGCATTTCCACTCATCGTTTCCCTTTTTGAAGTGCTACTGGAATTTGTAACTTTAAAAGGAAAATAATTCCTACCGTTATATTGAAAGTGGTTGTGTTATAGTGGGTGTAAAATAATCACACATACCTGCAACTTTTCTGATTTCATTATTTTATTTCAGTGCCCAACTAGGAGGACTCTTTCAGAGAAAAATAAGAAGAAATTCAATTTGTTACATTTTTTTGTTTATTTACCTTCAGTGTAACCTTTTTGTTGAGGGCTGTCAGGGCGTAGGGGCATCTCACCTATCTTATTAGACTCGGGAGGGATGTGTACAACTGTGTCTCACTTACACCTTTACTTCAGGAAGCCATTTCATGACATTACTCTAACTGAAGCCTATCCTTGCCGGTCTGTTGTGATATGTATCAGTAAGGTAGGAGATAACATACATGCATAAGTGTGTAAAGAGACTAAATGCACTAAGGTCGGGACTAAGATCCTTCCGTTTTCCTTTCTTCCAGGGCAGCCCTAACTAATTCCCCTACTAGGCGGGTCTAAATACCCCGTTACGTGAAGAAGTCAGAATGCATGTCACACCGTTGCACCACTCCTTTAAGTATCTTGATTTATCTAAGGCATAGATCTAGCTTGAGCCATATGAGCCTTGTGTGTGAAAGCAAGCTCAGGTTGATTCGATTTCTTAAAGGGATAGTTCATCATAAACAGAAAAATCGGATCCTGATCATTTGCTCATCCACAGGCCATTCAAAACCTTTTTCTTTGGTGGAAAAAAAAATACGATATTTTGAGAAATGTCTCAGTGGTATTGTGTGAAAATATTGTGTTGTTATGCTTTTCTGACAAAATGCTTTTTATACTAAAGTAACACTTTTTCAGTCAAGTTTTCTGTTCTTCTTTTAAAAACTATCTTTTTGTTTGATTTTAAGAGACAGGAGAAATCAGGAGTTGGCAATTTTTCCCATACACACCCCAAGCTCCCAAACCCCATGCCACACACATACGCACATACATCCCAAGGCTTCTTAACAGTCTTTGTGTCTGTGAACCTCTTATAAATGGCCATAATCCAGTTTTATTGAGAGAGGCAATTCTGCCTCTCAAAGTAACAACATTAACTGAGATGAATAGAACATCAATGGAGCAAAGCAAATTTGTGGTCCCCATTCAATGGGAATTGCTCTGCAGTTTTCAATTGCGTAAACATAGATTTCATTTTCGTG
Organism: Triplophysa tibetana; assembly: GCA_008369825.1. NCBI lineage: Eukaryota > Metazoa > Chordata > Actinopteri > Cypriniformes > Nemacheilidae > Triplophysa > Triplophysa tibetana. The sequence continues at coordinate 14,447,143 of CM017908.1, forward strand.
CTTCTTTTTCCTCCCCGTCTCTGTTTTAACAAAGAGGCCCGGAGATGTTTAAATGGAAATAAATGCAACATGACAGAAACAAATTCGGCAAACACTGCATATGAAGCAGGTGTATCGCTGATGGAAATGCAGCGGTGGAGAATAAATGTGAATGGAAGGAGCTCCATATCTGTGCTGCAAATCTTTCATATGATGCTGTGGCGATGATGAGGCTTGGCCGTCTGTGTTTGTGACGGATAGATCTATCTAACAGCTCACAGACGAACATTCATCTTCAGATATCAACAGCTGACTGTGTTTGTCTCAAAGTGAGGTCATGTGTCTGAGCTGTCAAGAAAACAAACCCATATGTGTTGAATTACTAAACCAAACATTTACCCAATAATTTGTGAAATATTACATTTTATTTATTGAATGTTGGGTTGTTTACAGCTATTGTTTTGAAGGGTTATTTAAAAATATAAAAATATGAAACTGTACACTATACTGTACAGTATATGTGCAGTGGAAACTGTTTAGAGTTTCTCATTGACAGATTATGGGTGAGGAGAGGTTCAACCTCTTGACCTGCCGGTGCGGGTGATTCAGGGGACAAATATGCAAGAGATATAGAGATTGCAAGTCTACCAGTGCGCATGAAGCCCTGTGATCTGTCTCTCCCACATGCGGCTTGTCTCCAGGGAGCAGATGTTGGATACTTACAGTCGGGTACCTCATTGCTCCCAGAAGCCCCTGAAGGTGTGAGTCCCACCCGCAGCGCTTTAACCACACGCTTCTGTTCTAATAGCTTACAGGTGGTGAGGAAAGCAAACGAGTGTTTCTCACACATTCGATTCGTTTATAGCGTACAAGTTATTTAATGGATTATCTGTGCGCTCCTATTAAAACTCATTTTAATGGAACAAGCTAAATATTAACAAAGGGAATGTTACAGGTAAGTTTGGGTCAAATGTACAGTTATGATGTTTCACTTATGATGTTTGCCCCAAAAACGTTTCTTCTGTGGAACAACAAAGACTATTTGTTACAGTTACGTAAAATGCCTGAGTCACAATTTACTCTTACTTCATGAAAATTCAACATAATTTCATGGCAATTCGTAAATATTTTACAAGTTGGCTAATTTGTATTCTCATTTATACAATTAGCCTTCACACCACTAATGCTAGGTTTCGTGTTAGGGCTTAAGTATTGCTTTTTCTAAAAAAAACGTATGCTTTTGAACAATTTATGGTTCGCATCATATGAATTTATATAAATTCACCACCTCGTAAAATAATTTCATCATGCCAAGAGGTCAGGATGGGAAAACAGCGGCATCAACTTTTTAAAATGTTCTTCTTTGTTCCATGAAACAAATAATTTACATAAGGAAAATGACCACAGAAATGTAAAACATTTATTAAATAAATTAAAACAATCCCTTTAAATTGGATTAAAAAATGATCCGATAATTGACTCACTCTCATAAACAACATAATGATAAATAACCTCAAACATTAACCACCTTCTCTAAGAAATGTTGTTTCACTTAAGGAAACCATTATTGACCAATGAGAGTATATTCGAGTTAATAGTGTATTAATGTTTTTTTTTGAGTTTTAAAAACTATTAGTTGTTTCTTTACAAATCTAAGAAGAGCCATGCAAACAGATTTTATAAATATTTATTACATCTCGTCTTGTGTTTGGCTAAACTAAAGTCATTTGCACTATATGATGGCATGAGCGTCAGTACATTTTCATTTTCTGGTGAACTATTCCTTTAAACTCTATCGACTAATTCTCCAAAACAAGCATTAAATCTAAACCCGTCCATACTTTTAATTTCAGCTGGTTACTTCAGCACAATTCCAAAATTAATTTCCGATGGTGTCTGGATTTGTACCAGTTACCCGCATTAATAATATTTCATCCCTCCTCAGCCGTAAACAAACTGGCACAAACCATAATCATTCTGATGATAAACATAACAGAGCTGATTATCACTCGGTTCCTCCAGATATCATTGCTGCTCATTTAAATCTAAATGTACTGCTCTGAATGGGTCCGTGAGGAGCCGCATGTGCCAATGCTGCATGGGACTATGTCAAGCCAGCGTTATCGGTCCAGTCTGATGGTGAGCGTGTGATTAGGGGGCCACAGGTGTGCCATTCTCATTCCCATCATTAAGTAGGAGCTTGGCACTGATAGGAGCTCGCTCTGGCCACACAATGGCTGCTACAGCTGTCAAAACATATTACGGTTGCAGCTTCCACACGTCTCCTCTTCAGCTTGCGCCATAAACCACACTGTAATTACTCAACTGGACAACCAGCTCTGCTTTCCTCAGGAGGAACCTGACGGGATGCACACCTGAGGGACACGTTCTCTGTTGGGAGAGCCAAAGACACATCAACAGTTGGCTGTTTTCTCATGGTTTGGATTAAATAATGGAAAAAGAAAGAGAACATGTATATGGTGGGCTGGTGCTAGTTGTCAAATTGGGGTTATACGTCATTTCTTGGAAGGATTTGCTTTCTTTTAAACAAGTGTTTGTTTTGTCTAGCAATGTTGTTGTGTTTGGAATTTAAACACCTTTAAATTAGAATTATGGATGTGACATTTTGAGTTATGGATGTGACATATAAACTCTCAAAGAATGAATTTGTTATATATTGAACTATCTTTTTAAATTTTTACGAAACCCCTGTTGATAGTTTAAACACCAGCAAAATATAAATCTATGCACGAGTTTTCTATTTAAAAAAAGGGAAAAATTAACCCTTTATGGATGTGACAAAAAAGGACAGTTTTTGAGAGACCACATACTCTGTAAGATTTCTGTAAATTAAAAAGCATAAACCAGAAGTAATAATATGCAACAGATGAAGAAGGGATGCCACTTAATAGAACATAAAATATTTAAGGCCCCACCACAATATATATCATATTATTTGATGTGTTGACGTAATTTCAACTCAAAATGCATGTGACATATCGTGTTACCCTGCCCCCTTTTAAGATAACCAATAGTGTTTTGTTTACGGCACACAGTCGCCTGGCAAAGCTGCATTTAGCCACAGTCGTGTAAAAGTCCATTGGAAAGAACAGGAGACTTTATACTATACTATAACTTTATATCCCAACTAATTTATTGGGTAACCAAGTTAAGACAACCACAGAATTTTATACAATATGCTCTGGAGCCTGCTGTCAAAAAGGTCAGTATGATTTCAATGAACTGTATCTTTTTCCCTGGGCAATAACAGTGGAAACATTCGAAAGCTTTCATGTAGCCATGACTTTAAAGTATGTGCCTATAGAGAAATTGAAGTTCAAAAATAAACCCGGCCCTGTGAAATATTCACTGAAGTGAAATATGTGATACCTATAGACCCAGTCACACCTATATCTCTTCCTTTTACCATGCCTCAAAACAATGCTAAACAAAACTCGGTGCAGAGCTGTAAACTGTGTGGCAGGTTTGTGCGTGTGCGTACCTGAATTGCTGTTTTGCCAGGAGGACATGAGAGTCAAATGCAAATAAAAAGGCCCCGTCTTTTTCAGAGAGTATGAGACACCTGTGTAAACTGCATCACCATCCGTGCCAACAAAAGTTGGTTTGGATCAGGACAGCTTGCAGGCATGAAAACACAATCATCAGATGTTTGATGCTCTCTATCCCTCTTGTTATTTATATTTCCCCAGACTAGGATTGTACTTGTGTTGGCCTGAGCGTTAAAACATCTTATCGTTGAGACGGATTGCCACCTGCTTTTTTTGCCAAACATATTGGACTAGAGAATAAATATTGCATATGTTGGTGAAAGAAACTGAAAATTCCGCAACCGTGAGTCAAAATTATCAGTGCTATATGTGAAGGAAATTGTGGCATTCATAACTTACTAGTTTAGTGATAGGGGTTTACAAATTTTTCTGTCCCTCATTTTTATGGTTCCAACAATGATAATGATAACACATCATCATAACCAATATCTTGGAAAGTTTGTGTTTACAAGGTGGCTAATTCCTATGAATTCATACGTTCTTATTTGCACATTTTACTACGATTTCCTTTCGCACCAGTGACGTCAGGTTTGGGGGCAGGTTCAAGGAAGGAGCTTTAGTATTGCTTTTTCTAATAATCAAACGTTTTTTACAAATCACATCGCACAAATTCATACAAATTAGCTGACTCTTCTAATAAAAAAATATTCATAAAAATATTTATGAATTCCTGTGAGATAAGGTCGAAATAACTGGTGTGCTGGTGTTAAACTAAAATGGTTCTGGTTGGCTTACACACTTTTAAACAGTATTTTTGAACAAAAGTTAAATTAATTTGAGGGGAAAAACAGTTGCCTTAAATTTTTCGAATAATACTTATGTGACTGGTTGATTTAAGAGATTTTGTTTCATCCAGCATAACTTCTGAAAAGCTGGTAACGTAGTAACAAGACCATCATCCAAATTTGCCAGTGAGTGCAAAAGTTAATTTTAAACCCATGTGCAATGTCGTGGGACACAAAGCAGAAAAAAATGTCAAAGATCTTGATGTTTCTCTTTTGGGATCTCTGCTCAGACTTGTGTCAACTTCACATGAGATCTCATGAATGGTCTCTCTCATGTCTGCTCTCCCACAATCTGTCCCTCAATAAAACCACAATGCACTAAACATCTAGAATGACCATTCAAAAGAAAAAGCTAAGAAATCAGAGGATGAAAGACATCCCTTCATAATCCGAGCTTGTCTTTGAGAGAATATCTCTCCCGTTGACCCCCCGTGACCTGTAGGCCACGCCGAAGTCCCTCGGCGGTCTGGCTGTAGGGTGGGATCGCGGCATCTGTGTGGTAAAGTGACGGTTGGTCTCCCCTGCCCTTGGGGGACAGCGGCAGACCTAAGAGATCAGGACGGTGGGTGGACTCGTCAGCGCCTTTAATTGTATGCTTCGCTCTGGGCCCTTGTTACGGGGCAGTGCCCCTGCTTTCATGCTGAGGCCGGTTCTCATGGCCCCTGCTCGTTTTCACTCTCTCCCCAGGGGACTCACATAGACCTCACTGTTTCACCAGGTGAAATAAAGATGGTTGGCTTTTGGCACTTGTGAATATTGGGCTTGTTTTGCTGGTTTATGCAGTGTTGTATGTGTGTACATTCATGTGGGATTCACAGAGAGTGAATGACTGTGAGATTGATAGCTCTGTCTTCTCATAGCATCTGTCTTCTTCTCTTTCACTGCTGCCAAACTATAGCCGCTGAGACCCTAAATCATTTCTGCTTAGTTTTTTGAGCACTGACGATTCACTCTGAAAGATCTTTTATATCTAACATATTATCAACATTATAAACAAACTTTACTCAGCAACTTTGCGCTGGTTAAAAAGCCTGTCAGGAAATAGGAAAGTGGGGTTTAGTATTAAAACAAAGCATGAAAAACAATAAACCATATCATTACTGGGAACACAATAAACTATATCATGACTGGGAATTTTTACTCCAGTTGACATTCTAGGCCGTTTCCACACAAGTATTTTACAGTCTTTAGTAAAAACTATTGAAAAATTCATTGTAATGTAACGTTCTAATCCCGGGATATGACTTAAAGGAACAGTTCACCCAACAATGAGAATTCTATCTTCATTTACTCACCCTCAGGTTGTTCCAAAACTACCATTCACATGAATCAATGCTTTATAAATGTATTTGTTCTGATAAACACAAAATAATATATTTTTAAGGATAAAGGAAAGGAAACAGTTCTGGGGCAGTTTTTTCCCTACTATGGTAGTCAACAGTGGCCAAGAACTGTTTGGTTACAAGAATTCTTCCAACTATCTTTCTCTGTGTTCATCAGAACAAAGACACTGTCATGAAACAACGTTGATGCAAATGATGGAGTGATTTTCAAATTTTGGATATAAGTCTGTATTTGTATTTTTAAAGCTAATTCTAGTTGTAACAGTGTCCAAGGCTGAGCTGTATCTTCAAATCGACATTCAATACATTCCTTAAAGTTTTTTTTTCTTTGTACAGTTTTTGCACCTGTGCCTCTTTGTTATTTTCTGTGCGATTTAATTCTGCGATACTCGTATTGTTTATTATCTAGAGGCCTGGATGCTGTTGTGTGTGCGCACATGTGGTTCCTGGTCTGGACAGGAACTGGCAGCATGCCACGCTATGACGGCCAGCCGGACCAGGTGCACAGAGCCCAGGTGCGTTTCTATGAATAACATAACGCGCTAACGCACACAGAGAGCGAGCGAGCATGCAAATAGACAAAGCGTTGTGTCATAGCTCACCTGTGGAACACCTGCAATGTGCTGTCCAAAACACACAGATACATATTTCACAAACCGATTTATATTTATTTGTCTCTGTTTACCTAACATTTCCCCGATATGGATGAATGCAGAACGTCCATCTAGCCTTATACAAACCCGCCATTCACATGATCAAATTTCATTGTGTCCTTGATTTGACACATTCCATCTCAGTTTCCCAGATCTGAGATTAAAAGCACATCTGGGATTAGAGATCCAATCAGACTATGTTATAGCAAGATAAATCCTTTAAGTCTGGCATTACCACACACCTCACAAAGCACAGAGGTGTACTAATCCACAGCGCCACAGATCCTGCTAATGCATGCACATCAGTTTCACACGCGCTGTGGCTTTCCCTCCGTGTTCCTCTCTATTCTCTACAAGGCTGCTGTGTTTCATATGAAATTACAGTTCAATCTCTTCAAACGTTTTTGGAATGCAAATCTAAAATTACTTCATACATTATTTTGAATATTGATGTCTGATAATAAACTGTATATTGTAATTTTCCACGTACATCACAAGTCATATTTAAAACTACACTGTAGTTTTTAATTCTCATATAGACCACTTCGCAAGATGTAAAAACTGGTCTAGAAGTTTCAGTTTTAATTAGTCAATTAGATGTTTTATTTCATTTATTCAAATTTAAGACATTTGTTTAACATTTTAATTCAGTTTTAAATGAACGTCTGTGCTTTAAAGCTCAAGCAAACTCTTCTAAACCAGTGTTGTTCACGTTTTCCGATGTCCTCAATAGCAACGAAATTTCTTAATGTGGTTAATCTGGAACTTTCTGGGGTGGTAACCCGGACTGGGTTTAAACCTTGTCCAAGATTAATTTAGATGTTAAAGGTGTCTTGATCAAAATCAATTTATACTGACATTGTCTCAAGATGCACACCAGTAATGTATTTTGTTAGGTGTTTGTTAGGCTAAATAGTAACTAATATTTAAGGCCTAGTCCTGGTTTAAAATAATCTCTGTCAGGGAAACAATTCTGATAGCTCAACAAATCTCATTTTTTGACCCAGCTTTAGCCAATGGGCACTTTCTAAATTCTCGGGAAATATTAGATTTTCATGACACAATTATTGTGTCCAGAATAATTATTGATAACAATAGTATTGCTAAACGTTTTCTTACAAAGAAATAAATAATGACATCAGTCATATTCTTCTATAATTTTGGTTATTTTGTCTTTCACTTCTTTTGGCACAAACATCATACTCAAAAATTGAAGGCAGTCAGAAAGAGAATGTTTGTCCATTGTGGCTCTTCAGGCAACAATTAAACATGTGTTAAATTATTAACAATAGTATCAAATGAACATATTATTGATAATTGTGTTTTTTTAAATCCCAGTTATTGTCAAAACAAGTGTATTTTAGCAGCCCTTATAACATTGGGAAATAACAGATACATTTTAGGTGATTTTCAACCTGCCGTTGAAATTACATTCATAGTACAGAGCGCACAAAGCATCTTCACAGACTCAAACTAGATCAAATCTAATTTCATGACAGAATAAAAAATATAATATTACAAAATATTAAATACAATTATCTAATAAAACTGAATCAATCTTGGCCTTGCAGAAGACAAGCAGGTCTGGGGAATGGTTTGATATATCATCCTCACTATTTCAAAAGTAATTTATTTGAAAAAGGTTTAGATCACGTGGAAATGAAATCAATGTAATATTTTTTTTCTCTTTACCTGTGTTCAACAATGACTCAACTATCTTAATATGTAGGAGTTACAGTATAATGTGGTTATTCTTGAAAAATGCACTGGTAGATCTGGTTTGCTTTGTGAATAAAGGATACATACAGTTTCAAAGCCACGTTCATCAGACTGCAGCACAATCTCACAATTGTATAATCATCCCTAATTGTGTATATGGTGTGCAGACTCTTTGAAATGCAAATACGCTGCAGGCAGCATGAACACATTACGCCGAATGATTCTTCTGGGAGACGACGCAAACATGCACTTGTGGAGTAAAAAAGAAAAATAATGTGAAGAAAGATGGGTCAAAACAGAGACGGGATAAGGATGTTGTGCTGCATGAAGAGGTGAAATGGAGAAGGTAGGTGTTCCCTGTGTGGGATTAGAAGACACGTATGATGTGGATCAGAAGCTGTGGTGCTGCTTGTGCGCCATTAATGATTTTCTGGTACAATGTTACTCACACATATTGGACTGTGTTAGAAGGGCTGCCATGCCCACCTGTCGCACATAGGAATATGAAGGGAGGGTAAAAGAGAAGAGAAAGTGGGAGAGACAGTAAATGAGGCTCTCCTGCGAGTGACCCTTCATTCGTATCTCGCCTGTCGGTCAGTGCTGCAGGTGTCTGCACAGAGAAAGAGAGAGAGGGTGCGCTCCACTGGAGCATGCAGCTGAAACAGAAAGTGCCCTGAATACCGAGCACATACACACAAAATTCATGGAATGCTGAGAACACACACAAGCATGGCTCTACATAATAGAGATCAATTTCACCCCATACAGAATAAAGGCTTTGGGTGGCATCGTTTTTAGAAAGGCTAGCTGTTTATTTCAGTGGAGAACAAAAAAATATTGATTTCTACAATACAACATATGTATGGACTACATAGAAAAAAACTGTGTTAAAAATTATATTTTTTGTTGTTTAACTTTAAAATACAGTAACTGTTTTTCATGTAAAATTAAGTTTTTCTAGTATATTTACAGTATTTTTGTAATTTGACCTTTTCAAAGATAAAAAAATCCTGTCAAAAACTGTAATGTTCCAGCAGCTTGGGTGCCAGTAAATACCCTAAATTGAAATTTTTTCTTTGTCAAATCAGATGTTTTTAATTAAAAATCAGCAGTCTTTTTCTGTAATTTGACATTTTTCCCAAATGAAAAATCTGTTTAAAAATTTTTTTTTTCTACAATATACAGTACATAATAAATTCCATGTATTTTTATGTAGAATCTTGATCTATATTGATCAATATTGATGTATATTGATCTTTAAAATATCTTATTTTTTCACATTTTGGACCGTTTTTCTTTTGCAGTTGTGAAGTTATAGTAAAATATGTATGTCATAAAACACCATAAACCCAAAGTTTATTATTGAAGAGATTATTTGTAAAAACAGATCACAGTTCAAAAAACATTATATAATGTTTTCATGTTTTTATTGTGTTTTAGATGAAAGACTGTGCCCACGGTATCTTTTACAGTTTTGAAGTCCAGTTATTGAAGGGCCCTGCGTTATGTTCTATGATTTACAGACCCCCTAAATGCAATCAGGATTTTATTAATACATTTTCTGATTTTCTCTCCAATCTGGTGACTCGGGCTGATAGACTATTGATTCTTGGAGACTTTAACATTCACTTCTGCTGCCATTTCGAAATTCTTTTAGGGTCCTTAAACTTTGAACAATCTGTATGTGCTCCGATCACAATCTGGGTCACACACATGATCTTGTGCTCTCTCAAGTTTTTTTAAATCTCAAGTCTGGAGATTCTTGATGCATGTATGTCTGACCATTATCCAGTTTTGTTTGAATCTGAGTGACCTTGGAGTGATCTTTGACTCATTACTATTTCTTGATAAACAAAAGAATGCTTTTATTAGAGGAAGCTTTTTCCATTTAAGGTCTATTTCAAAGTTGAATAATCTCCTTTCAAGCACAGATGTAGAAGTTGTGATTCATGCTTTTTTAAAATCACAATTAGATCATTGCAACTTTCTTTATTTTGGTCTCCCTTAGACTTCATTATGACGATGAAAAGTTTATCAAAATGCGGCTGCAAGACCTTTTGACTGGGTCTGAAAAGAGGGATCACATCCCCTCCTATTAAGTTTAGATCCGAAAATCCTTATATTCGTGTGTAAGGCGTTGTCTGGTCGTACACCAAGGTATATAAGTGATCTACTTGTGCCATACTGTCCCGCTATAAGGCACTTAGATCTTCTACTCACTTGATCTTAACTGTCTCTCGGTGTAGCTATAAATCAAAGGGTGATCAGGCATTTTCTGTGGCTGGTCCCAAGCTTTCTTCTGCTCCTTCATTGGATTGTTTTAAATCTACTCTTAAATCGTTTTTAATTCTTTAGCGTTTGGAAATCTGTAATTGTTATTTCAAGTGAGCACATCTGTTTAGTACTCTGCACAGCATTTTGGATCAATTTATATTGTGTTTACATGGGCTTTATAAATAAATGTAAAATATGTTAGTTACCTGCATTTCTTCGAGTTAATATTACTTAATCAAAACAACTCAGCCAAACAGCAGTTTGACTGAAACTACTTGGAAAGCACAATAAAAAACATGATTTTTTGACAAATGAACTCTTCTATGAAAAAAATGCAATTCATTTCCTCACCCTCCATCCATCTTAAATGTAGCTCACATACCAGTGAACAGTAACCATTATTTTTTGCTGATACCATGGTTCTTGGTGATTCAAACCTGTGGAAGTGTGGATATATCCTCTCATTGAGGGTCAAAATGCAGATACAAGCAACACAAAATTAATCCCTGCGCCAATTTGACATTTTAGGAAGCAAAAGGATCAGTTTTTGCAAGAAACAAAATATTATTTACAACATTATTTCCAGTAATCCATCTCACCTACAGTAGGGACCAAAAGTGACGTCCAACTTTGTTAAAACATTTTTTTAGATACATAGAAAATATTATGTTGCATTGGTGTGCATGAAGTATAAACTGAAGCCCATCTTTGAGTATAATTTAGGGGCGTGGCAAAATGTTACAAACAACGCCTGTGCAACATGTTTATAAAGACAGCCTAAAATAATGACAAATAATTACACCACAAGAAATGACCAACAAATATTAATAATAGATAAACAAATATCAACAGATAAAGAGATATTAATAATAGACATTCGCATCATTTAGATAGATGGTTTCTTATAACCGAAAGGAAGCCCCCCATCTCTTTCGGCCACAACTAGCCTAAGGTTGAAAAAATGAAATACAAATTTTAATTTCTCCATTAACTTCAACAATAGATATTGGCTTTTAAAGCTCATGAACAAAAGTTTAACACGAAAATCTACAGAGAAAAGCTCTAAAAGAAAACACAAATCAAAACCGGTGAGCAGCTACAGAACATAGCAAAGAACACACAGTTTGCCTAAAGTTAAGCAGATCAGTCTGCAGCGTTACTCAAAGGTAAGAAACGCATGCACTCTGCAGTCAAGCAGTGCAGACACTTACATTAATCATCCATAAGAGCAGCATTACACAAATTTAAACAGTTAATCTCAGAAACTCCACTTTGAAAACTTGGAATGGGGAATGATAAAAGAAATGCAATTAAATCAGAAAGTGCCAGAGCTCTGCCTGCCCATGATTATGATTCATCACAAAACTAACAGCACTTTGTGTCTGAGGGATACACGTGTATGTGTGTGGGAAGGTGGAGCTGGGCTTGAGTAATTACTCTAGTTGACATTCTTCACATGACTAATGAGACAATCTCAGGCCACCGCAACCAGTCCATTTGTCACCCGAAGCTATTCGACGCCAAGGAACGCAAATTTCTGGCAGCGCTGCTAAGGTCACGCTTAACGCCACCTCGCTAGCACCTGATTAATTCCCATGTAAACGCATGGAAATAAAATTCGATTGATCATCACCAATTAAGCGAGATCTCTGGGATGAAGAGGCAGCCAAGGTTGCAGCACCTTCTGTAGAGCTCATTAATTACAGCACACCATGTAAGGAGCTCTCAAGATCTTATAACAGGCACGATGTCAGGAATCAATAGGAACGTTGCATTAAATTGACCATATATCAATAGGACCAGTGGACCAGCTCCAACCTTCATAGGAATTACAGAAATAACAAAGATAATACTAGGGGTTATGGTCAGAATGTTTAAGTACACCGGGGAAATGGTTGAATTTAAAGAGATTTACCCAAGAAATACAATTCTGTCATCATTCACTCAACCTCAGGTTGTTCCAAACCTGTACACATTTATTTGTTCTGCTAAATACATAGGAAGATATTTGGAAGCATCCAAAGTAACCAAACAGATCTCATCACCTATTGACTCCCATAGTATATATTTCCCCTACTATGGTAGTAAATGGGGGATGAGATCTGTTTGGTTACTGAAATTCTTCAAAATATCATTCTTTGTGTTCAACAGAACAAAGAAAGTTGTGATTCACATGACAATTAAAAACCATTACTGGAAATCCCAGGGAATGGACATACTGATGCGTCTATTGAAAGTGATAGTTCACCCAAAATTCTGACATTCGGCCATCAGTTAATCATAAATTTGGGGGTTCTTATGATGTATGTTGATCTATCTTCATTTTTGTTTAAAATTGAGGTATTCACATATTCTTATTAGTGACAATTAAGTTGCATTTTGTGATGTTTTTTTCTTGACGTTGTGCACATAATGGGACTTTATTTCGAGATCAAAAAGATTCTACAAAATAAACCTGCACAAAATGCAGATTATACCTTATAATTTCTTATTGGCTGGTTCAAGCGAGTTCAAAATGTTATCCATTGTGGTCAGGAAGACGTGACGAGAGCCGTGAGGCGGGGCCGGTGGTGTGATTGATAGTTTGAATCAGCTGTGCGCGCACAGGTCCCGCATCTCACGGAGGAGACTGGGAACATAAGAGGACGAGTGACGGGACTGTGGACGATAGAGGACCGGGCCTGAACATATTTTATGTTTGTATTTATGTTCTTGTGTTCGGCAGTCTACCGTGAGGTGGCCGCTGACATTTTACTTTGGTATTTTTTGTTGTGGTTTGTTTTGTTCGGCGGCGGTCGGCCGTATGGGGGCTGCCGGCTGTTATTATTTTTATTAAAACTTTATTTTAATGTCTTCCGGTTCCCGTCTCCTTCCTTCCTTGCCTTGAATTTTCTACATTCATATTTGGTCAATGAATAAGAACTGATAGGACATTTGAATATTTTACTAAACGGTCATAGGGGTTTAAAGTCATTTAACATAAATGATGTTGCTTTACACTAAAAATAAAAGTTTTCTGTTAAGTCACAATTTAGCCGATTTGTGTTTTCGTTCTTTGATAAACATTAGACATATTTTTTTCTGCATATTATGCATATACATGTCTGAAATGTATTTTCATGTGTATTTCTGTGCAGAATCAAGTTCATTCAATGGTTGACATAGAGTGGCTAGTGAATTCTTTAAATACTTTAAGCTATTTCATTTAGAACATTAAAAAAGAAACAAATCAACTTAACTATTGAATTATCAAGTTAAGTGAACTTTATAGACGAATCTTAAAATATCCCATTACTCAATTATATTGAGGGAACTGGGTTACTCAAACAATCAAGTACAGTCAACTTTTAATGTCACCGCAAGTTTGACACCAGCAATGCACACCACCATTGGTCCTCACATATCTCATTCTGATCATAAATGGCCTGATCATAATTTGACAAGTTTGAACGCCTGAAAGAAAAAACGTTTCTTGAACAAATTATTGAGACAACCAAATGAAAAAAACGGCAGTGTTATTATTTTCTTTAGGAAATAGAAGTTAATGTACAGTAAAAAAATTAAGTAGACTTGTTTATCAATCGCAACTTCCGTTTCATGGTGACTAAGTAATTTTATTTGTGCAAATATATTCCTATTCTATAGTAAGAAACAGAAAACAGAAAATTGAATTTGGAAAAAAAATAAACAGATTCCATAGGGCCCTACAATTGATCTGCTCCTCACACATTATATAAATAAGAGCAGCATACAGTTTTTTGCTCTTACGAGGTCTATCTCAATCTTCATGATCACTGGCAGATGTGACGCCACCGCTCCATCAAAAGACTCCTCAAACTGTCTCTGCTTTAATATTCAAGATGGATCTTCGACGCTCCCATAAACAGTGCTCAGATGCGTTTGAGACGATAAAAGCGCGTTCATTAATGCATGCAGCAGCCGTGACAGCTATAGAGATAATTACAGTCGCAGTGCCATTTTCCCAAACTGCATTCAGCTTCTACTGTTTGCCCACTACTGGCCACCTGTTGCTGTTAATGAGTGTAGTGGGGTGTGAATGAGAACAGCTCCCAGCTGTAGCACCGGGTTCATGAACTAACACAGTCAAACTGGATATAATTGACATTGGTGGCACTGGGCACGGTTAGACCGGGCTCCTACCGCTTAGCTGCCATTGACTTAATGACCGAGGCAGAGGGGCGCTCACATCGCTAACACAGGCTCTCGGGAGGTCTTCTGCAGCCAGGGCAGCCATGGCAACAGCTGAGCCTCACCTCCTAACTTACACAAACATTGCCCATACACGCCCACACATGTGCATGAAACTGGGCACGGGAGGTTAACAAGGCACAATCAGATGTTAGCACGAGGGACGAGGGGTCTCGCTTAACAAGTCAAGCCATACCTGCAGGTACAAGACTGATGCTTGCGAAACAATATTTAGACCTGCACTTTTGGGCAATTCAATGTAAATGTCAACCTGAATTTTTGTTTACGTTTTTTACCGTAGGCCAATATTTGGTGGATAAAATAACCATATGAAGTCTCACAGTTTTTGTGTTTTTAAAGCAGTTTTACATAACAGAATTTTCACATCTGTAAAGTTCCATATTAGTCATGAATGAGCACATTCATAATTACATAATTATTGATGTTCTATGAAGATCCATTCTTTTTTCATTTGTTCTGTATCTTGCTTCTGGTTTGCAGATTTTAATTCACAGAAATCCTATAAAGTAGTCTATAAACATAAATAAACATAATAAACATGACAATAAAATGTCACATTCATAACAATGGAATTGCCCATTCCTCACTTATAAGAGAGCAGCATTGAATAATAGCCAATCAAATTGTGGCAAAGAAGAGGGTGTGGCTACCACTGTGTCAACCATAATTTAGTTTTTTTCCCCTGGTCTCTGCAATTAAAACATAACTTCACGTTTTTCCTCCATGTTTTCAAGAATCAACCATTTTGGGAAATTTTAATTGTGTAAAACATCATTTATTCACGCTCTTGTGATTAGAAACCCGTATGACTTTCTTTCCACTGCAAAACATAAAAGAAGATATTTTGAAGAAAGTAGGTAACCAAAAGTTTCACAAAATTCTTCAAAATGTCTTCGTTTGTGTCCTGCAGACAAAAGAAAGTCATACAGGCTTGAAACAACAAGAGCGTGAGTAAATTATAACAGAATTTTCATATTTGGGCGAACTATCCCTTTAATTGCAGGCTAGAAACTATCCAGCTTAAATTTTGCATTGTCCGCTCGACATTATCATATTGATCACCACAAGGCACAGAAACAGATATCATTTACAAGTTCAACACTGTTTAACAATTCATTTAAAAATTAACACAATAGCCTTTTATCAGCGTTAACACATTTTGACAACGTTTATTATTTTATCTCAAGTATGAAAGAAAGAATAGAAGAGAAACAACCATAACAGTCAACGAGGAACATGAGACTCTTTGTTTTGGTTGAATCAGTCTCGGTATGAAAGGACTTGGAAAGCATTTGAGTTTAAATCAAAGACAGACTACAAAAATGTTTTGTTCAATAGGGTATCTATCCTGAATTAATGATAACAGTGAGATGTCCCAGGAAAATAAGGGCTGTGCAGCGAAGCAGTTGTCCTGAGTTAGAGACATATACCTCACGCAGAGACAGATAAAAACAACTCTCACGATCTGGAAGGAAATAAGTCGTCACTGCGTGTTTGTTCGAGATCCAACGCGCTATACTAAGAGAATGTAAATTAACTTTGGATGTCATCATCTTTATTTTCCAGCCCGCTCTCGGCAGAAGCACAGCAGTCTGTAAGAGAAACACTGTCGAAGAAAAAGGCAGGGCTATGCTTTCTTCTCGTAATACCTTAAAAGAAACTCACTACGTAACAGTAACATTATCTCACAGTGATTGATAATACGTTCTGTTACTGTATGTTGGTCCCAGGCACAAATGAGAAGAAAGAGCAAGTCAATGTCTTTGCGGTAATGTTCTGTCATTCATACTCGCTCTTTTTTCTTTCAATAACCAAAGTTTATGATGTTTGATGTGCTAAAGAGCTTTGCGATGACAGATTGAGTAACAACACACACACATGTTCTCCAGAGATGTTCAGATTTAGGTGTTTGCGCTACAGAATATTACATATCTCATTGTCAGTCTAATTTTAGAGGGGAGAAAACACTGAAATATTTACATATTTTTCCCAAACAGCATGGGGAAAACACTGTTATAAATATTGAACAGGCAAAGCCAAGCGGTTTGATTAACATTAATCCATCTGTCCTACAGTATGGGAAGAATTTTTTTTAAGAAATTCAAAGTGGAAAAATAAATAGTTCTTCAGAGCTGCGGGGCATGCTGAGCTTTATTAATAATCTAGAAAGTTTTCAAGGAAGAAGCATTAAAAAAACAGTTTTTTTCCAACAGTGCGATGGACAAAGATTGATCTTCTTGTCTTCCGCAGGTTAAAAGAGTGGAGAGAGGAGATATAAAATGTGTAGTACTATGAATCTGCTGGCATGCCATGAATACAGCCAAAATCCTTCCAGAATCCTCTGAGGAAAAAATCCTTCAGTCCATGTCTGAGTCAAGGTTTAGCTCGGTGCTCAGGTTGAGGTAGAATAATGCATAGATAACTAGCAGGAGGATCAGAACAGTCACAATGATCAATAAGACGTCCTGAAATGAAAGAAAAAAGAATGGTTACATTTTATGATATTTCTGAATAAGTGTAATTAAACGAGCAATGTGGAGATTTTAGTGACATCTAGCAGTGAGGTTGTGAATTGCAACCAACGGCTCAATCGCTGCCCTATAGAAGCATTTCGGTGGCTGACACAGAACTAAGATGTCATAGAGTTTCCGCTTATGTGCCGAAGGAGATAATGTCTTTAAGAAACATGCTCTTCAGAGCAGTTTGTCCGTTTAGTAAGGGGACGCGCAGTGTATTTAGATAGAAATAATTAATTCTAAGGAAACAAAAACATAACGCTTCATTATGTGAAGTTTTTATACAGAAGACATAGTTATGTACATTGTTTGCATTTCTGTCAATACATCCTCCAAAAAACACACTGGACCTTTAAGTAAGAACTAAAGTGGACGACCGACATCACAAAAAAGATAAGCATATATACACGTTCAAACCATTTTATTCTCCTTCTTACTTCAAACGAGGCTAATTCACATTCCAACATGGATGTGTAATGCACACCAGGAATATTCAGCATTTAGTATCTGTATATTTTGGGGTCTTTATATTTCCGCTTGCAGGGTTTGGCAGACACAGCAGACTCAGAGAAAGTTAATCTCCCAGAAATGTCTTCGTTCTAATTAAGAGTTGTTTGGAGCTTAATGGTCGAGCTGAATTGATGATGGCTGAAGGATCGGCATTCAAGCATGAATTAGATTTAAGACAGTCATTTATTACCTTTTGTGCTAAATTACAAATTCTCATCAACCTCGGTTTCATTAACAGCACTCTTGTATTTAACAAAGCAATTGTTCCTCATCTCGATAATGCGTTATCAAACTTTCTAATCAGAACTTGCATACTTTCAAGACTTTTTGCATGTAGAAGTTGTCTTTTTCAAATCATGAATTACAATTAGGATAAAATTGCTAGTAAACATGGTTTCTTTGGATGCACGCACCTGGCACGGTCTGTGTTTGGTTATAATATAACCGTTTATTTTGTACTTACTTTATATGAATATTTATTATATGAATATTTGATTCTATATTATTAGTACTAAATTTAATCAAAACCACTCAACAGTTATCGATTCTTTCCTGATTTGGGCCACATAACATTTGATTATGTTTTTACCGCTGAAACCGTCGATAGATGTGTAGTTTATAGTAAAAAATTCCAATAACAAATTGACTGTACTGTATGTAATCCACTTATTACATAGCCAACGGAACACAAAGCATTGATTTGAGTAACAAAAAATGCATTTGTTGTTGTATTATGTGATACATGTACATAGCACCGGTAAAGCAGCTCGGATGAGTTGTTAAGAAGACTTAATCCCTGAATGTGTGATGGTTACTGAGGAACATCAGTTCTCTGGATGTCTTGACTGACCAATCAGAATCTAATCCTGAAAGCCCTGTAATACTTTTTCATATTTGCTAAGAAACTCATATAAAAGGGAATGGTTCAGGCAGGATCTGTGATAAAGCAGAGCTTACATCTTTTAAACAAAACCGTAATTCCTTAATACGGTGAACAAACGTGATGAATAGAAATTATTTTGCTCAGGGTCTTTATTGACGCTGTTGTTGTTTGATCACTAATCCACAGCATCATGTATTCTCATCTGGTCCTCTTATAGTGTTTTCTTCAAAGCAAAAAGACTGCAATGACAGAACCACGCAGAAATATAGTGAAAGAGAAAATAATACTCTATAATACACCCCCAACCCTTGTGTTCATATACTGCAAACACGACTAACACAGCATGCAAATCCACCCAGACTAAGATAAAACACCCAAACAGGAGACTAATAATAATTCTACCAGATAAATTGTAAAGGGCTATTAAAAGCCGCCACAACGTCCACGACTATCTGTGTACAAGCCACGGCGGCAGTCATCAGTGTGTATGTCCTCATTAGCATCGCTGCCCGCTGCATTTATCTTGTTCCAGCCAGACACCAAATAGCTTAAGCCTCTCTTAATTGGAAAACTTTTACATTTCATGCACTTTAGTTTCATATATTACCACAGGCTCGCTTTCTTTATTCAACCGCTTTGTGCGAACGCCATGTGTCATTACATCCCAGGGACGTTTGTCATGTTTCATGCATTTTGGCAAGCACTTGCGTATTTCAGGTACGCGCAGAACATCCTGTTTGCTGTCCTACTGATTGCCCTCTTGAAAAACTGAAACCAAATGGAATGTTTCGCCAGTAAAAATACAAAAATATTGTTAATTTCATGAAGAATCGTGTCAGTCAATAACTAAAGGGACGATTCATCCCCAAAATGAAATTCTTTCATCGACTTCGTTTCTTCTGCACAACACAGAGGGTGATGTTTTAAAGACATTGGTAACCAAATAACATTGACCCCCCCCAATGACTTCCTTTGTATGGGCAGAAAACCACGGAGACATTTCTCAAGATATCTTCTTTTGTATTCTTCTGAAAGTGTCATGAACAATTTTTTAATAAAATATATTAAACGAGGACAATGTTTTATTTTTAGTTGAACTATTCCCTTTATCATTGTCAATGCAAAGGAGAGTGTATATAAATGTCTGTATTTTATCGCTGTGTGCGTGGAACCAGAGACAAATATTATATAGTGAATTTAATAGTGATATATATTTAAATTGGCCTCCTAGTTTATCTTCTCCCCTACTGGTTGTCGCTGCATCACACTGCTGCTCATTTGCATAAAACCAACTTTTTCTCAACCTTGTTGTGTCACCAGACACACCCAGATCTGTGAGTCTTACTAACCCTTAAAAAGATACAAAACTTGTCCTTCAAACAAAAACAATCGTTTGCCAGAATGTCTGAGAAAAAAGGTACAAAAACAAAGGTATTTCCTATATGAAAAACAGGCATAAAAAACGTCTCGAGGCTGTAGGCAAATTAATTTATCAGATGAGAGGGAGTAAGAGAAGGGAGCTTGTTGTCTTGAGGAAGCTAATAATTCAACGGCCAACGCTTCAGTCTCCCACATTCTGATGGAAAATGTTGGAATATTCCCAATAGCTTCATGCGGCTCTCAGCAGCAGCTGCGACATGCCGGGAAAGAGTTCCCATTCATCTGGCAACCGGCCACTGTCTCTTACACACACACACCACAAGTGTCCCTGTATAAATTCTCACGGTCTTTTGGTTTCACGGAAACTCACTGGTATTTTAGTTCAGAACGTTGGCCCCTCGCAGACATGGTCAGGTGCGCCTACGTCACCATCCAACGGAAACAGCTGAAAGGGGATTTTCCTTTCGTGTTAAGTGGCCGTGTAGTTATCTCGGTCAGATCCAGGTGTGCCGGAGCACCTTACGCTTCTGCGGTGGTATCTTTGTGGGAGAGGAAGGGTGTGTGTGAGGCATTTAAATGAGAGTTTCACTCGTCTGCAGTCTGTCAACAGTCGTAAAACACAAACGTGGGAAAGGGACTCATATTGTTAACATCGTTTACATAAAGGAAATGACTTTGTTTTTCAGACACATGCATACACGTAAGATGTATTTAGTTTGGCAAAAATACAGGTGCGGAAAAAAACTACAATGCTAACAATAATTCCCTAAATAAAAATATTGTTTCTATTTGCATTTATTTGAATGATTCTAATTCTATTTCTAATTGAAGTCTCTTATTTTTTCCCGCAGCTGTATATTTCAAATACAGTTACAATGTCCTGTGTCAGACTGTACTTTGTTTCAGTGATGGTATTAGATGGTAGTACCATAGTACTCAAGTATATACTATTGTACTAAATAATGATATATTCATGCAGCAAGCTGTTAATATATAGGAAATCAATAGAGAATTTCATTTTTTCAAGAAAGAAACTCTTTAGCATAGTTTAGATTGAATGACTTGATAGTAAATTTAATATCAGATTCACAATCATTTTAAATTGTGTGAAGTGAGAATCCATGTGAACCGATGCTTTTTTGGACATTTAATCTCGCAGGATCACGAATCTCGCAAGTTATTCATTTCAAACCAGCGTGTCTAAAAACCACAGTAATACCATGGTACTTAATTGAAACAGTAGCTAAAACTCAACGTACATTATTTATAATTATGCAATGGAATGCACTGAAGAGTGAAACGGTTCAAGTTGGCAGCGGTGGCTTTCAATATTCAGCTCCAGGGGTAGAAAGTTGGCACCATTTTTCCAGGCCAGCCGTGCACGCAGCTGAGGCCTCCAGCATCTCTGCTTCGTGCCAGGTGATGCCATCCGCTCAGCCGTGCACCAGGGAGCCGACGGTACCCACAGCAGGTGGCCAGCCGGCCGCAGCCTCCCCAGCATCCCAGCAAACCAACTGGCCGCCGCGTGGAAGACAGCAGACTGCGCAGGCTGCCAACCTGCCAAGGTCTGCCGCACATGCACGGGGACAGCCCAAATCTCTGCTTCGAACTGCTCTCTGGAGCATGTGCACATACAGAACTCGCAGATGGGACCAGAATGCGGCTCAAAACAATGTAAAAAGAGAGGGTTGTTTGTTTAAGTGGGTTGAGTGAAGGATGGTCAAACCTGCCAAAGCATACCAGGCGAGAGAAAATGACCTGTGGAAAAACAAGTGGTCTGATCCAGGCGAGAGAAAATGACCTGTGGAAAAACAAGTGGTCTGATTCCATTACTTGGACCCAAAAGGATGCCGGAGAGACAAACCGCAGAGAAACTAAGAGCGAAACTCAAGTGTGCAGCTCAGAGACCATGACTTACAATACAAACCAGAACAACTTGAGCCAAGTCGATGACTGAATCTTCATCTGTACGCAATGAACTAAATTGCTGACAGAAAGAACGGACATAGCTTACAGCAATAAACAAATATTTTAACCTATGAGCTCATGAGCTCAAACATACCTCTGAAAAGACGACTGGCACTGAATGTCCCTAGACATTCAGTCATTTGAAAAATAAAAAAAGAACATTTTCTCAAACGTAAGCCTCCGTAATTGAATAAAAGACTAATGAGACTTAGAATTGTAATGGTGGCTCGGCTTTCTAAAAACAACGATTTAGCTGTTAAGACTAGCTAATCTTCAGCTTTTACATTGGCTTTCTTCATACCAAACTAAACCCAACACAAACAAGTATAAAGTTTTAAGAAACTTGTATTCGGCTCTGTGCGTCTGTGCCAGTGTTTCTGCACCGTCTATTTCTCTGTGAAAATATCACAGTACATGAATAATTCATTTGTTTTGGATGGTAGTTGTCAGGTCCGTGACCTCACGTCTTAGCACTGCTGCTGGTGTATTGAGTTCAGCACCCAATATGGAGTTTTGGACTTGGAGAGAAGTGATAAAACATCATATTGTACAAGTTCTCATGCCAAACAAATCCCCTAAAGACAACATGCACGCTTCACTTCCATGCTCTGAAAATTTAGCAATTTTACCACTATTTCTATAAAGGGAACTTTAGAGAAAATTATTGCGTAATAAAAGACATTAACTGGTAACTTATTATCTGTACAAGTACTTTTACATAACAAGAAATGCACAGTTTTTTAAACAATCCATATATTTACTTTTAGGGTAGAACAAGTTGATGATGTTTGCCTGTACTGTAAAGGGACGTTCACATTATGGGTGATATAAAAATCGCTTATAATGGCTAATGAAACCGGGAAATGATATCGTTGGGATCCATCTGATAAACGATAAAGCATACTGCCAACAAGTCTCTGGCACTGATACGATTCCTAGATATTGTTTGGCTCTCGCTGATGTCCTCTTTCAGAATGTCCAGGTTGCCTTGAAACTGATACTGACTCATATGCAAGAACGATTTATGTTTTTCTTAAATAGATGAGAAGGCAGTAATGGCATCACTCAGTGAACAGACTCATCTCATCTTTGAAGAATTTGTAATCAGAACCGTCTGGTTTTCCTTTGTTTGCGAAGCATGAAGTAAACGCAGGTCATCTACATCTTTTGACTGTATCACTGTAGCGCTTGAAGTTAAGAATTAACATCACATTAAAGTGGAAATGTGTAATGTAAAGAGGTGCGCTTGATGATTTCCAACACAAGAAGAAATCCTTGCACAGTAATCGTGTTACTTTGATTATTTTGTTTTCACAATTGTCGGAAGACAGAATTGAAATTGTGAGGACATCTTGGTTTTGTGTCAGCCACCGTAGTGACTTGAAAGGGAGGAGTGGGATGAGCCATTGGTTGCAATTCACAACCTCACCACTAGATGTCGCTAAAATCTCCAAATTGCCCCTTTAAGGGCTGCAATCAATAACAGCTATGGCTGGTTGCTAAGTGATCGCTTGCTGACCCAATTAAAAAGTACCTATCCCCAAGTCTCAATGATATTTTGGTCACCATAAATGGCTCAAATCCCTCATTGAACTCAAGTCAGACCTTTTAAGAAGTAATAGCACACCAAACACAAACCATCACACAAACCATCAAACGTTATTGGACAAGTTATGTGCCCACGATAGATACACTAAGTATAAGCATATGCAAACAACACTAATAAATGGAAATCACACAAAGAGTGAGAATAAAGGAGTTGTTTATCAGTTGCTCAAATTCTTGATTATTATTCTGGAGTGACAGCTATGAGAGACAGAGAGAAAGCAGCAGAGATGGAGAGCCGTTCCTCTGAGAGTCAACCAGCACTTCTCTGCCTCATCAATATGGAGACTGCCTGAGTTGCTCTCAGGTTGGAGAGGTGTGATGAATAATATGCGTGTGTGGTTTGGCAGATGGGGGGGAGAGGGATCAGTTGGGATTGGGGGAAATAATGAGAATAAAAGACAGCCATCTCACCCTGATTCCCGGGGCACTTCTCTTCGCCTCCGCCCTCAGCCGAGTGGCTCGCAGCGCTGGCTTGGCTTTCTTGTTATCCTGTTTTCCTGAGAGACCAAGAGGCAAGAGGGTCATTTCTGCCATGTGAAACTTTAAGTTACATTGGCATTTGCATTTTGATTTTATACCCGACTAATGTTTTAATATAGAGAATGAAATGCATTTTCGATTGTCTTCGTCAATGTTTTATTAGGAATCATTAAACTAATGGATTTTGTTTAAACATTCTTAGTTGGCCTTAATGTATTTGCCTGTTTTAACCTTTGTTAATAGGACTTAATGCGAGGCTGTTAACCTTCGGTAGTACTTTAAACGACACAAATTAGAAATTAATTTATGCAATGCTGTTAGTCTGAGTATATTTGAAAGGTACAAAGACACAGTCACCCAGAGTTTACTTTACTACCTACCATGCATTCATAAACACTATGTATTGTTTGCAGATACAAAGATATTTGCAGTTATGTAAATATATAAATAAAAATATAACAGAGCACACTGCACAGAAACTGTATCCCACAATGCAATGCAGATGACATGACATTTCATTTCGAAATTGAGAAAAGGATAGTTCAACCTAAAATAAAAATTCTGTTGTAATTTATTCACCCTCATAATTTAAACCTGCATGTGACTCATTTTGTCAGTGTGACACAAAATCAATGGAGGCCAATGTTGTTTGCCTCCCAACATTCTTCAAAATATCTCATTTTGTGTTCTGCAGAAGAAAAAGTCATATAGGTTTGGAACGACATGAGGGTGTACATTTTTACCTCCCAGATCCTGTAATTTGTTAGCAGTCCCATTAAGCCTTACTGCCGCATTCATTATAAAACAATATACTATTATGTATACTAGACAGAATACCCTTCATTGCAGAATACACAGCACACAGCAAGCAAAACATTAGTGTTTTATCCCAAACACATCCATTAGCCACTGTTGACACAAATACAAAACTGTGACCGCACCAGTGCACCTGATCGGCAGTTATCAGCGCTCTATTCTCAATGCACTAAACCCACCAGGTAAAGCAGCCACCTGGATTTGTTCAAGGTGTGTGTGAGGGGTATAGTGTCAGTAACCACAACCAAATAGACAAAGAAAGAAACGGGAGAAAGGCAACAGCTTGGTGGGCAATAGCGGGGAATGCGCTCAATGGCTACAGCAGATCCGGGTCAGACTCAAGGTCTCTGTGAGGGCTGTTGACACACATGGACCATTTCAAGTGCAACGCTTGCATCATTAAGACTCATTTACATGGAGAGGGGGAAAGCTAGAGTGTCCAGACCCATCTTTACCGGCAGGGCTGGAGACTATCAAATGCCTGAGCTAGACACCGACCCTTCCCTGGGGACACACAGGTCTCCCTGGCCTTATGGTGCACCTTCTGTGGGAGCGAATTGGGTCTGCAAATGGCCATTATCAGAGGAAAATGTCCTGCTATTCTGTGTTGAGTTAAAGTTTGATTGCTACTCAAGTAGCACTGTGATTTATTTACTTTAATTGACATATTCATTTAAAGGCACATTGTGGAGAAAACCGTTCACTCACATTTTCGCTTCTTTGCCGAAGGAGATAACATATCTACACTCTGTAGAGCAGTTATCCTAATAGGGCTACTGTAGAAACAACATGGTTAATTCCATGTAAGGGGACCCGAGGTGTATAGAAATAGCTCATTTTGATATAACATAACGCCTCATTATGTAAGATTTTATACACCATACAGCATAGTTATGTACTGTATACTATATTGCATTTCTGTCAGCAGATCCTTTTAAATAATACACACTGGAATGATTCGAAGTATTGCTTGATTGTTTTTATTGTGTTTTTTTTAACAACAACAGGTTGACAAAAGAATGAGATCAGTTGATTGGGAAAAATTATAATATACATCAAAAATCATCAAAATGAATAACTAACTAAAGGATTTTTAGGGACAATTCTGGCCAAAGATGATGGGCATCTTTTTTATTCAAATATATTATTAAAAAAGTATTAGAACATCGAATTCATAGCAATAAAATACACATAACAAGTGCAAAGTTTTTAAAGATATATATAGCTCAGCACAAGAGCAACAAAGTATTACTATATTGTAGAAAAAAAACGTAAAAAGATTGAACTTTCTGGCAGCTGGTGCTCCAATTAAAATACCGTCAAATAAATAAAGAGAATTTTCTATGGTAAATTTGCAGTCTTTTTTCGTGTTTAAAAATTAAAATCATGTAAAAAGAAATTAAAACTTCCGGCAGTTGGGGCTATAGTAAAATACCATTAATTTTTGTGACGTAAAATTACATGTTTTTCTTGAGAATTTGAAAAATATGTTTTTTACAGTGTATACAAGAGGATCAGAAAGTATTAATAGATGAATTTGCAAGTCAATGTTTCCTTTATATCCTGCAATCTTTTGATTTTCTATGCATTATTTTCTCTGATATGCTGTACATTGTAGTTTGCATAAACAATTTTGCCCAATGAACAACCAAAATGTTGTTTGGTACGCCTCGTACACGTCATATTGTGATGGTTAAATGGTACCTAAGGGGGCATTTAAACCAAATATCGTACATATATATACCCCCTGAACATCACTTTTGAGCACTTTATATGTCCCATCCCTACTTGCATGTTTTACTCAAACATCTAGATGCTTAATTATTTTTTCTATTCATTATTCTAATCATTATAGAAGTTGCCGTGACATAATATTTGAGTAATTTCCAGTGTTGTAAGTTGTCCATGACCGTGGGAATCCTTTCAAAAACTGATGGATGAACAGAAAACTACAACATATTATCAAAGTCTCTTCCTCCCTCTCTTTCGCTAAGTCTACAGAATTATACGCCTGCACCTGCAGAGATTTTACACGGTGTGAAAAGCAAAACCCATTTTGTTCCAAGCCAACTGGGACAGATTAGGTGCGCATCTTATTTTTCTTGAAACTTCCTGTTGTGGTGTAAATACTCACAACAAACAGACTCAGCCATCTGTTCCAAATGAATAGTTAATTGTAATCATGTCAGAGTTGGAAATAAATTGTTTATATAGCGAGACTTTGCGGCCCTGCCAGCATGGCGTATCCCGCGCCATCGAGTTCGATGAGGCGTTTCTCTCTGCGTGAGCGCACGCTGACGGCGACTCGCCGGCCTTCTTGGCTTCGCTGTCTCACTACTGCTGGGTTCAAATTGGCAAGCAATACAGAGCAGGGCTTTGAAAGCACCTTCGATCATTAATCACCATTCAAGTGAATCGTCGTAGTGTGCAACCCCCCCCCGACTTATTTACCAAGAGCGGAGCTGAGACTCTCTAATACAATGTGCCGCTGTCTCCTGTGGACTTGAGCGGTATGACCTCTCCACGCACACTGCGCTGTCAGATGTTGACAAGAAAGTGACAGGATTCAACCCATGGGGTCAGGGGCGCCTTTCAAAGCGGGCACAGCTGATTTCACTTCAAAAGCCGCGACTCCTCATGCGCAAACAGATTCCTCTAACGTCTACTTCAGCCTGGATCCTTTCTGCCGTATGGAGCTAATTCATAAATTGCGTTTCAGTGCAGGAGAAAACAAGGTTTTTCGAGAGGGCAAAAAGCTTCTTGCAATTATTTGTATAGTAGCGATTGTAGGGAAAGTTTCAATGAATTAAGTGCCAATCTTTAAAAATATAAGTAGACCAAAACTAAAAAACTAAAATTAAAAAAGCAAGGAGCATTTCACAGGTCCAAGTTTTTGGCAGAAATCATTTTGAAACGAAACAAAGCCTATTACACACAGTATCATATTTCTATTCAGAGGTTATGCCAATTTGTTAAGTGTGCGGGTGCCAAACAATTAATTCAGGTGTCTTCATCAGTGAAAGACAACATGTTGGCATCAAATCAATGTGAATAAATATGGCATGAAAAAGGCAATTAATTACAAATATATATATATATATATATATATATATTTATATATATAAAGATCACAAAAAAGTCTGATAAACCAACTGTCAAAACAACTAAACTGAATATTTTTATGTTGAATAGCTTACAGAATGTTAAGCCTGACAACAGCGAAAAACCAGAAACACTAAATAAAGGAATATAATCACATTTCTGCATTAGGCAGATTCATTCATACAACTTTTAAAACTTCGTATCTCCATATTACGTGATTTTAATTTTTCCCCAATTTATCATTATCATTAGTCATCCCTTATATTTGTCCCTGGGTTTTGCAAATATCTAACCAATGAAGCATTCCGATTTCTTTAAGACTGCAAGGGAAGCTCAGCTTCCCCTATAATTGTCAAAAAATTAATGGTCAAATATATGTACTATTATTTTAACATTTTATTGACTAAAAATGCGTTAAACACGTTCATCTCGAACGAAAACAATTTCGTTCAGAATCAGCTACTTAGGTCGGCTGACTCGATTTCCTTCTCATTCATTCCCGTAGCGTACAGTGCATTACTCTGTTGAAGCCCAGCGTCCATTGACTTCAATGGGGCTGCTTTAAACAGTTTTTTTTAGTGCTTAGAAACAAGACGGTCATTGGATAATGCTGCGATTATGTCCCGCCCACGGAGGCTCAGCCTCTCTGGGATGAATGGAGGAGTGGGCTGGCCCGGACTCCGAGCGTCTGCGTGATGATTGGAGGGTCTGTCGAAAGACTGCATCTCGTTTTGATTGACAGCGATTTTATTCTATAAAAAGTCGCTGACGCTAAAGCTATTCAATCTCAATCCCATTGCGGATTTTTCAAGTGTAGTTGAAAGACAAACTGCTGCAACCTATTTCTTGGTATTTGCTTGCCGAAATTGCTTGCCAATTTTCATCATACATTTCACACAATTATACACCACATTCCTTGTTTCAGTTTAATGTATACCCACATTTCCTCCGTCGTGCTTATATATTTTGTTTAGATAGTTTGTTCATTCATTCATTGTGAAATGAGCTTCCCCTCTTTGAAAGACCAGCAGCCGCCACTGCAATGAAGAGTACTAAAAAGTGCCTGTCAACAGTATTTAATAATTTAAAAGTAGGGCTGTCAAACGATTAGATGCAATTAATCACATCCAGACTAAAAGTTTGTATAATAAAACATAATATTTGTCTGTGTACTATGCATATTCCTTTTGTGTTTATAACCCAAAAACGTACACATACATTTTAGGAAATATTTTTTTATATTAACCATTAATTGAAATTCAATATAAACATTTATTCATATTTATAATTTATATATATTTTTAAATAATGGCATGCATATTCTTTTCTGTAAATCAAACAATACCCAAACAGTACACAAAGACATATATTTTATAAACACCAACTTTTATTCTGAATGTGATTACTCACAATTAATCGTTTGACAGCCCCATTAAAAAGTAAAATGTATTTTCTGTATTCTGAAAAACAGATCATTAGGACATCACAAAGAACAACGACTTTGACACGCATCCTAACCAAATGCGATGCGATGAGATTCCTGCGATAAGCAATTTATTTGTCAATAGTACCGAATGTGAAAAAGCTATAGCTAGCTACGCTATAATTTTAGAATGTAAACATATGTAATCAAGCGTATAGCCTGTCCTCATCCATGTTCGACGATTAATATTCATGAGGTGCAGAACAGTCATCGAATGAGAACGTTGTGTGGGCGTAGCTGTCAGCTGCGATACCGTTGCGAAATTAGAAAGCCTGTTGTCTCGGCTGGTTAGGACAAAACCACTGATTAACATTGAAAATATACCTTTTATCACGTGTCGTGGCATCGCATCACGTTTGGTTAGGACACGGTCTGATAATCCAACAGTTCCACTCAGGTACCATCACCAGAAAATGACAAATATTCTGCATTTGCAAAAAAATTACAATGTCTTGCCATATAGTTCCATGAGATTTTGGGAACAGGTCTTTGTATGAATCTAGTCAAAAACAACTTAGCACCATATAAACAGAAAAGCACTTTACCACAGCTTTTGTTTGTACACATGAGGAGGGGCAGCAACCCTTGCACACAGTCCGTGGTAAGTGTTGAACAACAGACAAAGGTTACAGTCCTGCCAGCAGGGGATCACCAGATCCCTGTATGTTTCGAAAGGCCCATGTCAGTACGCTGTTTCTAAAAGGATATGTAATAATACCAGGCGGTGATGCCAGGCTTGCTCTCAACACGTGATGGCCATTCAGAACAAACATCACACCAGAGACCTTGAAGCAGAGATATCAAAGCCATACACAGATACACAAATCCACCGAGTGCACGTTCACACAAAATGACCGTGACAAACAGGGAGAGTTAATAGGAAGGGATGTGTGTGAGTGTTTGCTCATGCAAATAATTGCCGGACAAAAGGAGAGAGGATTGTGTGAATGATCTTGACTCGAGGGGGGATGACCACACAGACCTGAGGAACCCTTCTGCTTCTTGACAGCTCTCTGCAGTCCATTATAGAGCTTAATAACAGTATTTAAACTGTGTCTACTGCAGCCCTACAAGGTATTTGACAAAAGCTTTCCTCCTTTATAAAAAAACCCTGCAAGACATGTCAAGATAAAAATTACCTTCCCATTACGATGTGAAATTACGATGTGTATTCTCCCTTTGTGCTCCGTTATGCTATTTTCAGGTGCATTCTTTTTTGTTAAACAGCGATTCTTGGAAATAGATTGATCTGGACTTCTTTTCAAAGCAAAGTGGAGGAAAAATGTTGTGTGGAGAGGAATCAATTGTCCAGAACCCGCTGTTATGTCTTTGAATTGATGAGACGAGAAAGAAAGGAAACTAACTGGAATATGTCTGAGATCCGCAGGCTCCTGTGGGAGTTCGGCTTGTTATGTTGCCATCACAGTCTTGCAGCACAGGGACAATAAAGCAGGGTGACAGAGCAATGCAAGCTTAATAGTGCTACTAAAGAGTGTGATATGAAATCACAAAAAATCATGCGAGGCATGTATGAGACAGGTTCTTTCTGCTTAGAAAAAATATCGGCCCCGTAGCCAATAGAATCAAGAATGAATTTACGCCAATGGAGAAAAAAAAAGAGAAGTCATTTTAGTGCCATGACAAAACCAAGTCATTACTCCCTCGGCAAGGGGGTGAAAGGATTCAATAAAGACAATGAAACTGATGAAGCCACAAAATGTAAGATCTCTCCCAGAACACTGAATATCAATAAAAAACAGCATAGCCCACCTTACTATTTGATCATCTGTAAGGTTATGGCCTCCAAAGAGAAAAGGTTAAGATAGTGGTCATTTAATCAAACATAATAATCTTTAAAATGTTGTAGATTTTTGTAACTAATAAGAATATTCAAAATTATCACCATTAAGAATGTGATGGTATCTATTTTTTTGGATAATTACGATCATTACTATGACTGTTAATTACAATATACAGAACTATTATGTTGCTTTTAATATTTAAATATATTTGTTCTAGTCAATAGAAACTACTTTCATATTAGACTGGCACCATGTAGCTTTTCAGTTTTTCAGTGAATTTTATATAAAAAGTTTCAAGCATTCTAAAGCAGTATATAACATGACATCAGGAAAATTACATTTCATGCAGAGTGTAATATTGTTTGAAAGTTAGCAGTCAGCCAAGTTATAAATCCGTAGGTGAATGAATAACAAAATTATTGGCTTGGAAAAAAGGGACTCGACTCTGAATCTCGCAAACGAGTCGTCCCTAGTCCGATTCTTGAACCGCCACGGATTTACGTCACTACATATAGTCCCCGCCTTCGTTTTGCTTAGACTGCCCACGAAAACTTCACTCTTCTCCCCCAAACACTGTAGCTCAGGGGTTTTCAACCGGTGGTCCGCGGCCCCCTGGTGGTCCGCGGGGCATTGCATGTGGTCCGTGACATGCATTCCAGCCTACCTAATTTCACTATTAAAATCACTTTTTTTCCATAAGTTTTTTTTCCAACATTTCCAGAATATTTGCGCATTGGTGTGAATACTACATTTAATGAAAATATTTAAAATAATTTGAGTTTGAGTTGAGATTCAAACTGACACAGGATAGGCTTGCTTTGCACCTATCAGGTCTATCTTATGCTTTGCTAACGTTGTGTTTTGCATCCCCAACGTCATATGCGTACATATACGTACATACCAGTGTTGCCAGGGTCGCGGTTTTCCCGCACAATTGGGCTTTTTTGAGAATGCAGTTGCGGGAAAAATTATCGAGCCGCGGGTTGCGAGTTTTTGGGCTACTTTCATAATGTACTGTGGCCGCCAAAATGTTTATTTATATTCTAAGGATAAATGATAATTGATGCGTTTCTTTATTGTGTATTCAAACTCCGAATGAATACCTGGCAACTCCAGGACCAGCCCGTTCTCAAAAGTGTGGAGAACGAGTCTGACAGACAGGCTAAAGTACAGGGAGGAACGCGGGAGCTCAGCTCAACCAAAGAGGAGAAATTAGCGGTGGTATTAGACACAGTGCATCCGAATGATGTTTTTATCAATATTTCGTCAGGTGAATGTCTCGTTGCACAATGAAAGACATCACTCATGAGTGTACAACACTTGATTCTCCCGGCTGCCAAATATCACGTTTGAGCAGCGCTATACGCAGTCTAGAACAACTTAAACATTGACGTGCTTGTACACATTATATATTATGCAGTAAATGTTACCATCCTTATTTCTTAAGCAAGTTTCTGAATGTCTTACGAAGAGAAAACATGTTTCTTGTCCATTTGCGTGCGTGGCAGATGTAGGATATTTTTAAAGGGACACTCCATCCAAAAATTAAAATTCTGTCATGAATTACTCTAGTTGTTCCAAACCTGTATAAATGTATTTGTCCGGTTGAACACAAAGATATTTGGTAGAATGTTAGCTGCTGAAAATTATTAGCCATCATTGACTCCCATAGCAGAAAAAAAATAATGGTAGTCAAACATGACCCAGAATTGTTTGCTTTCCTAAATATCCCAAAACGTATTTTGTGTTCAACAGAACAAAACGATATAAACAATACCCAGGAAACCATTCAGATAAAAAAAATATGGCAATAGAAACGTCTTTAGGGAGTTGTTAACTTTGATTCGACACAGGGAAAAAATTGGGCTAGTTTTCATTACTTTTGTGCGGGTTTTGAGGGGTTAAGGGCATATAATTAAATATTTATTGGACCTGGCAACCCTGGTACATACACACACGCAATAGTGGGCCGCCGATTACTTGGTAGTCAGAATGGTGGTCCCTGGCACAGAACCAGTTGAAAACCCCTGCTGTAGCTAATTCCCCTCATTCGCGGTACACCAATCACAGCAGACTAGACTATCTGACCAATCACATCAGACTAGGCTAGCGGAAAGGAGAGGATTAAACAGATGAATCGCTAAACGAATCATTTGAGAGTCAGTCAAGAAGTTAGGCAAGAATAACTACCAATTATTTCCGAATAATAATGTTTTTACACCTTCTATGTAATAAACTTGTCTTTGGACACTCCGTAAACAAGATAGGACCATAAAAATCACTAGTTATGTACTAATATATAAAAATATTCTCATAATATGTTTTCTTTACACATGCTCTATATTATTGATAGAAAGTAAGCTTCTATGATTTCAGAAAAAAGTAGACAATAATGCTATTATGTCATCTAGCATTATTAAGGCTATATTTTAAGTCGCAGTGGAAATAAACATTACAATGGCTACTTTTTCATGAAATATTGCAGTGTTTATTGTTAATAGTTAATCAATGTGGGTCATTCTCTTTTTAAAATATGTGTGCCCTCATAATCTTTAGTCAAAATCTGAAAACCTGTAATGACTATCCATCTTAAATGATGTATGTTAGACGGATCGGCGGAGCATCCCTTAACTCCTCCCCTTCAACTGTCAGTCTGCTGGCAGAACCATTTCAAAATTCAACGGCTGTTTTTATACATCCAATCAAATCGCAGAGAAAGATGAAAGACACGCCCACTATTTTCTAATTAGAAATTCCATTTAAAAATCATTAAAAAACGATGACAATTTTCAGCTTTACGGGAACTTTAAACCAATAGCCTACAGTTTCCATTGTCTTATAGTTTGTCAAAACCTTTTTTTATCCTGAAGCTGCAATCCAGAACATTTTTAAAATAAGAAATAAAAAAGTCTGTTATTTCCAGTACATTAATACAACTTCTAATTAATACTTTTTTGAGATATATGGCATGTTTGGCAGATCCAGTCCGATGTAGAGATCACAGATAAACAATATGTATACCTCAAACCATCGGATTCATCCGTGCAGACCCGAAGCACAACCCACATAAAGACAGTAACTCTGCAAGTAACCTGCAATTTTATGCTACAAATGGAGATGAGACATGGGAGGTTACAGGATTGCAGCTTTAAGGGGAGTCTATCGTGCCCTACATATACTTTACGCTCAGCATGTTAAACTCAATAAGAGTTCTGTTTCTGTATGCTAACTGAATTTGCAATTAGATAAATGTCATTTATACATCTGTGCAGGCATGTACAGCACTGTTGTTCCTCACAGCCCATAGCAACCAGACTGGCAAAGTCTTAGTTATGAAACAAACCCCATGTTTCTCTCGCAAGCACAGCTGGCATGCTAACAGGTAGTACACATGATTGATAGGCTGTAAAGCACCATCATTCAAAAAGTAAGTTTGAGGCAGCCAAAAGTAATAACTGAGGTGTTGAATTCTGGAGGGTTTAGCCCTTGAACTTTATTTCCTCTTATAAATGATCAATTTATAAGAGAGAGAACATGAACCACGTCACCAGGGTGCTCACCCTGTCAAAGTCTTATAATGCAGAATCGTTTTATCCAACTAAACAAGACCATCAACTTGTATACAGGCTTTTATATTTTTTGAGTCTGGTATATTCCCAGCTGACCAGCATGATTACAAAGTCTGTTCACGCGTAACAATCACAAGCTATATAATCAGAACGCTTTGAAAGAATGAGGAAAAAATCTACATTTCAAAATCTCTTCAATAAACCACTGAATTAATATTTGATTGAGGTTACTAGCATCCAAATTCATTAAAAAAAGCCTATGGGAAATCCCTTAGTCTTACCGATCTGTTTACGGTACTGCTCCACCGGCAACTTGACAGTACTCGCATCCTTTTTTCCCATCCTTGTGCACCTGAGGAAAACACAGAATGAAAAACAAACCACGTATGAGGTGAAAAGAGGTAAAAGCTACTGCAGTTCTTCAGTAACTTGTACAAACACTAAACAACAGAAAATGTTCCCTTTATTTCCGTATTAAAGTGAATATTAACGGGTGACCTCATAGAAAGACACTGCTTGTAATTTTCCAATAATGTCACTTTGACACATGGGTCGTAGTGGTATTCTAAAGGTCGTCTAAAAGTAAACAAAACACATCCTCAAAATCAGTTACTTATTAAAAATCTGCTGTAAACTATTATAGTAGTATAACAAAATATTCTAAATTACTGCCAGGACCAAAACTGACTAGTAAAACTTTACATGTCGTCGCTGCCCTTCTGAAACCTCGTAATTCGCGTTTTTTCAGAAAATGGAAAAACAGTATATTTTAAATGATTACATACTGTGTTGTCAAAGTTGACAAACACTTTTTAATACTTCTTATTGGTTGGATATTAGCAAAACCCAGTCACAAACACAAAGGGTGACTATTAATAAAAAAAATTAGGAAATATGGAGATACAAGGATTTAGAAGGACAGCAACATCATTGCACATACATTGAAAAAAGACATAGATTTTGTAGGGATCTAAATTGATATAAGACACATTACTACTAGAGGTAGTAGTAGTACAAGACTTCCGTTAATTCATGCAAACATAAATTAAAAGTCTTTGTATGCCCGTAATCCACATTGCTGGTTCCCCTAATTCTATAGATGTTCTTTTTTAGGATTTTATTCATAGATCATTAAAATGTGTATTGTTCAAATGCTCCTGATCATTCAATGTAGTTTCACACTGTCCATTTACATTAAAGAAGCAAAACACACTATCTCATTTTAGACTGCTCTGACATTCCTGATAGAGACCTCCTATTGATTTCCATAGCAACTGAGATGAAAGGAAATGAGAGAAAATAGCTTATATCAT
Organism: Triplophysa tibetana; assembly: GCA_008369825.1. NCBI lineage: Eukaryota > Metazoa > Chordata > Actinopteri > Cypriniformes > Nemacheilidae > Triplophysa > Triplophysa tibetana. The sequence continues at coordinate 14,483,125 of CM017908.1, forward strand.
GATGTGCTACAATGGTTGGTTTGAAGGGAAAATAATTTCAAGACTGGTAATGGGTTTAGTGCGTAAAACCATCATGCATACATATACAGTGACGCCATAAGTTTCCTTTTAATGTCTGGTGTTCAGCGAGTCTCATCATTTCACGCTCCTCACAACACTACTTTGCAATGCAATCAATAGCGTTTCTTATGTTAACAGCTAGGAAAAGGGTGCATGAGCCAAAGGGCACTTCTGTGTTTCTGATAATGCTTAAACTCCTCTGACCTATTCTCTTTCCCACAGAAATCAAGCATGAGACCTCCAACCTGATTCGTTTTGGTTCTTAAGCTGCGGCTCTCCGGAGGGAAGGTGTGCAGCTCGGTGCTAAATTCCCAGAATAATTGGCAGAAAAAAACTGCAAAGAGTCAAAGGTAACAGAATTACAAGGCTGTTTTCATCCTCTCTCGAGGCATGACTGTGCGAGGAAACACCTCGCCCCTTACGGCTGCTTATGTAAAATGAGTTCAAGGGTCACCTCAGCATCCCACTTCTGATGTCTTTAATCTTTACTTTGGCTTGATGTAATTACAATGGCTCCGACAACAAAGCACGAGAAAAGGAATTTATTACTTTCTCAAAGATACCGGAGGAAGAGAACCATTACTGTGTTTACACAACAGTTTAGCTCAAGCCCAGGGGCATGACCTACAATGACCAAACACTTCCTTTCTAATAAGTGGGACTGCTGAGGGAAGCGGACACGGGCTGCTTAGTTGTAACCCTGTCCATCCTTAAAGACTTCGGTCTTCTTTTTAACCATTTCCCCTTAGGCTTTGTAATCTGCGAGTCATGGAACAGGAAATGATATGTTAACAGAGAGTGTGCCAATTGAATCTCTTGTGGATCAATATTGGTGGAGCATCACAAGGGTCATAGGTTCGAATCCCATGGAACACACATAGTGATCTAATGTACAGCTCAAAATCCACCGTAAATTGGAAAAAAGGTTGTTACAAATGCAGTTACAAATGACAGTCTGTTAAGTCTTTAATACACACAGATTTTTTTTGCGAAGATGCTCTACATATTTTTGACGGGAGTCTGAGCAGCCGCCTCCAATTGATTTATGCAGGAAAAATCCTGATTAATAAAATAAAAAGCTCACATTTTCCCACACTTGTAAACTCCTCGAAGATAACAGTTTCCCAATTACAGACAACAAAGAAAGTTGACTGAACTGAGGTCCATCCACAAATAGAGGGAGGTAGCTGGGGGCAATGTGTACCAGTGCTTTGAAGACTCAAATTGAGACCAGAATCCTTTTTCAGAAGCTAAACAACAAAGGTTTCAGTCTGCAAGAAATTTAAGATTATAATAAGCACCTCAGGCATTTCTTTTCGAAAATGAATTAAATAAAGACAGCACTGTGCGTTTAAGTGTTCAAAACTAAATGGGCAACAGAGGATGAATTACAACCATTCTCTCTAATAATGTAACTACGGAGAATCATCTAAGTAAAAGTGCATTGACCCACATTTTGGCTTCAAATGCACATAGGCAAAGCTTTAACCATTATTTATTAAATGTTTCACTATCTCCAACAACAGATAACTGAGTAATATGGCAATGATTAAAATCTACAAAAAAAGCCAGAAATATGATCGATTCCCATTGCCTCTGTTTAACTGAATGCCACGTAACAAAACTGCACCAAACTGGTTTCCAATTCTGCAGTTATTTTCAATCTGGGACTGCAACACACGTAGTATCTATTTCCTGGACTGTGTCTGAAGCGAAGAGACAGTCTCCAACGTTATCCAATCAGAGCGCGGCGAGCGCAACCGTCGACCAATTGCTGACGCCGCAGGAGGCGGGCGCTAAATCAAAAACGATGTTTACTTTCTTTAGAGACCGTAAACGCGCGACAGATCGTTAGAAACGATTCTCCCTGGTTTTCATGAGATGTATGGGAAATATAAATACATGGAAACGTTCTCAGGTTAAAAACGAGAGTGTTATACTCGAGAGCGTAAACAGACTTACCACTTGAAAGAGGGGAAGAATCCTTTCCGTAGTTCCGGGTTCAGGCTGATGGATTTCTAAGGGATATGTAAGCAGCCAATCGGTAGTTACTACATCATTGGGGACGTCATTCAAAGGGCGGGCTCACAAATTAAAGCTTCAAACCAACAGTAAATACAGTTTTATAGCAATATATGTATTATTTAATAATAATTAAAGGGTATAAATAAGAAAACAAATTTCATTTGATTAAAAAATACACACATATATAATTTCCTAAATATTTGAATTAAAATAAGAAAAGAGATTATTATGCAATCATATTATTCATTTTTTCAACTTTTTGCTGTCACACCATAGAAAAAGGTTTGACCATGTGTAAAATTCAATATTCAATGTTTTAAAAGTATTTATAACATTTAGGTGCACTGGGAGGAACCAGATTAAATGTGACTGTGTTAAAACTGACCATATGAAATATCAGGTCACTTTGTGTATCACTTAATACTTATTCTGCCAAAGATGACTTTGGCAATACACATTTCTGTCATATGCTGCCATAATAAGGATAAGCCACAAATAAACATCATTGGCCTTGTTGGTTGTAGTTATTTAATGTCTTGAGAAATTATATTAGACTGCTTCTTTACAAGATCTTGAAAATGTGATGTGTCAAAGATTAATATTCAAGATGAATCACAAACATAAATTCAGTGTCAGCTGCGTAAACTGCCCAAATGCAACCATGCTGTTGTAGAATATTCATTTATTTATGTGAACGTTAACATTAAGCTTCAGACTTGACATTACAATAATTGACATTAAAAAATGTAATACATTTGTTGTCTGCATGTAACACATTAAATGCATCACAGGGAGAAGGCTAATTTACTTTAACAATCCCAGGTATTTGTGCTCTGAGATCTTTACACAATGCTTTGAAATTCACTACGTGAAATTTCATAATGAAAGAAACAGAGAGCGTGAAACAGAAAGGAGAGACAGCAAGAGACCAACTTGTTTTCTTCTCTCCTCTCTCCTTTTTTGTTTTATTTAAGGCTAATTTCCATTTCTTTTGTTTGTGTTGAATTTTGCCTGCATAATTACATCCAGTCTTATTGCTGCCTGGGGCAGTGTGGATTGTGAAGCGGGTTGCCACTGCTTGTAACTTATTGAAGTTTAAAATGATTTTCTGCTCTCCTATGGGCAGCTGATTTGAGAGCAGCACAGCGGTAACTAATAGATCTAATCTGCTTATAATGAGCCTGTATAACACATTATTTACTCAGCGGAGAACACTGATACAGAGCAATTTAACACTACTTTCATAAAGTGACACAAGTGACATTTGCGGATGAAACTGTAATGACCTGTTTGTACTCCGGAACCATTCCTGGTGCAATGCATCAAGGTCCGTTTATACCGTCCATCTCTGACAATTATCTATATGAAATTAAACATGTAGCAGAAAAAGGTTTTGACGTTTTGACTCTAATAGCAAAATGCTCAGTTCGGTTATTTTTATAATAATTTCAGAACCTGCATTGTGAATACAGTCAGAGGTAAAGGACGTTATTAGGCAAGATAAAAAATGGATTGTAAGTAATACCTCCTTTAGCCCTGGACCTAAACAGCATGAACTGTTTATGTGCTTAAAGAATTCACCTGATCATTAAAATTTTATATGTAAAGTATTATCATTAATATCCCACTTCAGTGCCTTGAAACATTCAGCATTATTTGATGTGTAGATGTAACTTTTACTGAAACATTAAGACAGGATATCAAGCTCTGGCCCTTTTTAAAATAAAAAAGCAGGGGAAAATTGAATTTTGATGTAATGGGGACTTTAAGTTGGAAGATATTATGCTTGAATTATAAACAGTAAAAGAACATTGCTATGAAAATAACAAACAGCTATGTGTTACAAATATTTCTCACCAATCATAAAGTGAACTATATGTTTTTAAATGTACAATACTTAGCATGTAGCTTTATATTTAGCACAAGGTCTCCGGACAAAAGTCTTTTTTAAAGGATTTAAATAAACCTTTGTTGAGGGAGAGATTGTGGAACGCTTCCTTACCGGGTGTTTTGCATAATTAACTATCTCATTTGCATGCTGCGCCAAATCTTTTGTGATTAATTCAGAGAGGTTAAGCTTTATCACAATACATTATTTGTATTAAAATAAAGATGATTTCCTTGTATCTGTGGAAGTTTGTTCTTTGTAAACCATCCATTTTTCCTTGGCAAGTTGACAGTGTTTCAAAAAAGATCCCATAAGACCGTAATTGCTCAATGAAAAGCAGCTCTTGTCAGAGAATCCATATTTGAGGGACAAATGAAATCAACACGTGATTCTGCAGTTTTTCATCCCCACTCTTATTTTAGATGCAGTTATTTCTGGACCAAGAAACACTAGACAAATAGAATGACCTTATGTCTAATAAAATATTTCTTAGCGAAGATTCGTTAAAAAATATATATACTCACAACAGACAGGAAAATTCTAGCAAAATAACAGCTGGAGAGGCACTCATCCTTTCGATTGCATGTGTATCCGAGCAGATTTTAGGCTATGTAAGGGAAACACTAGACAATTGCTTGAACAAGTACAAGGAAACATGGACATTTCACACATTTTATCTACACTGGGTGCAGAGGAGTATTTGAATTTGCATGTATTACCAATCCTAATTTTAATTTAAAGTGATTTTCCCCCCACCATCCATTAGTCATGGTAAATCGATAAAAACCCACTGGGAGAATGCTTTGCTAATGACAGACACACAGTTTCGCTAGAGCACTCATCAGGACTCTCTTTCTCTTCTCTCTCTCTCTCTTACTCTTGGCAATGTTTCTTGATTGCAATATTTTTAAAAAGAGTTCAGGCAAAGGAGACGTCCCCAGTGTTTGGGTTTAAGGACTTGGACACCCCAACTGTATATTGATATCATACTGTGTATTTGCACAAGTACCTTGGGACGCTAAAGTTTTGTCAAATATAACATTTCTCAATTCAACAGCGTTCCCAAGTAAAAAAAGCAATACGTTTAAAATATCTTTCTTTCATACTAAATATTCATTTATTGACATAACGCTGATATAAAATTATAAGCTTTATTTATAGTACTTGTACACAATGCAAATTTCTTAATATTAATCTCACTTTTGATAAGTATTGTGTGATTTTAGAATATTATAAATCTTATAAAGCAAGATATTTAAAGTGTACCTGAAGTATGCTTGCAATAGTTCCACCTCGGCACAATCAAATGTGCTTAAGTTTATCTTAAGCAGGACCTCAGCACTACTTCTGCACAATTAAAGTGCATTAGGCACAAAATTAGACTTAGAAAATACCAATTTACCAAAAGTACAAGTAAATAGATTTCCAGCATTATACTTTTTTTTAAATACATTTTAGTATATTTATTTTTCACCATACTTGGCTAAAAAGGCTAACAGTAATTTAAGTAACAGTTTAGATTATTTGTAATTATATTTTATTGATATTAAAATTTATGCATGCATGTATTTTAGGAAAACAAAATGGAGTATAAGCAAGACAAGTGAATAGGGGGATTTGTGTTGAAACCAAGAAAATACACTAGCCATAAAGAAAATCGTATTTATATGTCTAAAAATCCACTAAAACTCCAAAGTAGTCTCTGAAACAAAATAAACAAAACCCAAAATCATATGACATTTAAAGAGCTACAATAAAATACAGTTAAAAATCTGTACAGTGGCCTCACACACACTCATTCGTATAATATATTTTATCTTATTCCATGCCTGAAGTCTATGGTGGATTTCTTTGCTTTATCGCTGTAACACAGACGCTGCTTCTTGGCAACAGTGTGCGAGCACTGATAGCCACTAAATGAATTTGGGCTCATGAGATGCACAGACTCATAAATGCCTCATGCACTGATAACTGCATATCTTACCTTGAAGTTTGTGCTGTTCTCTGCACTAAGCCTTGCAACTGTGGAGCGGTACTCATGGTTTCCTGTTAAACTTCATCCAAAACTTTTAGTTAAGCTTGTCATGTTGTTTTTGCAGCGAAATAATATCAGTGTTTCTGTGTTAACAATGAAAAGCTCTCTGTAAAAATAAAGCTTACATAACATAATGCTCATTCCTGTTGCGCAGAAGTCCCATGGGGTTGTCTATCGTCTGAATCTAGAGATTTGGGAATTAGTCAATGACCTAACCTTGACGTCTCTGAGAAAGATCAAGACCTCCTGATGGATGAAACGTGAGACTGTGTGAAGTATTTTTGAAAGGATAAGTTCATAGAACATTCTGTGACCTGGGAAAGTGAGTTATTGAATTAACTCTGTTAAAGGAACATGTGTTTCTGTGTCCGATATGCTTCAGCAAACACTTAATCACTATTATCTCACAAGCCACTGTGAAAGTGCTTTGCGTAGGCCTCACACCAGGTGCTCCGTATTCTCGTAATTCTACTCACTGACTTCTTAAGACATTTCTTATTAATACATTTTGACACTTTAACCTTGATTGGGTGACAGTTAGTTCAGTATATCTGTATTTATGGTCAGAAGAGAAACTTTTCCACAGTGATGGGCGTGTGTCCATGCAGCTGCGGAGTTCAGCTCCTCGGGGAGAGAGCGTTGTGTTTACACAGGTGCAGCTGCAGGCCCCCCTCATCAACACATTGAACAGATCAGTCTTACTGTTTATACTGGCAAGTCCGGCACCAAAGCAAATGCATTTCAGGCTGTGATTTAGCACCGCGCGTAGCTTTAAATGCCCATAAGAAAGAAAAATCACAGATGAGATGAGATTTTTGTAATATAAAAAAAATGCAGAGGGGATCTGTATAGTGTGTCAATTATTTCTCCTAGACAGCATGGAAACAACATGGAAACTTTTTCTGCTGCCTGGTAGAAATTTCTCTTGAGAAAAATGCCCAGAACTCTCAGAGGTCTGATTAAAGTTTAAGATGTCAACAATGTCACAAACTGAGCTCAAAGAGAGCAATAAGTCAGTCAATATTATTAAATTTAGATTTTAAACTCAAACACTTCTTATCAAATTGACCCAAATCCAAATGATTTAATTTACACAACTATAATCTATTCTTAATGTCAACAGTTGTTATGTTTGTTTCTACAGCGTAAAACATTTTTACGTAAAAGAGTAATTCCAACATGTTAAATTACAATTTTGATATGTGGTTAAGTTGCTTTAACTCATGAGAATAAGTTATATTTATGCAAAGACGTTGACCAAATTGTACATAATAAATTGAAATTACTTGTAAAGTCAATATAATGAATACCCTCAAGTTGTTCCAAACCTGAAAAGATTACTTAGTTCTGCTGAACACAAAGGAAGAATATAAGCAATTTTCAGTTCTGGGACATTCTTGACCATTGTTGTAGAAAAATTGTCAAAGATGCCCCAGAACGGTTTGCTTTCCTACATTCTTCAAAAAAAACGTCTGTGGAAGTGAATTATGTCCTAGAACTGAAAATTGCATTGAAAAACATTCTTCCAGATATCAAATAATATATATTCTAAATATCATTTTCATTTGGGGATGAACTCTCCCTTTAAAACTTACGGTTTTGCTGCAATTTTAGAATAAACAACACTTCAAAAAGCTGGGTTATTTACAATCTGTGAATGGATTTACAAAGGGACAAATCCACGGGGTAAAATCAACGCAGTTAATGTACATTTGACCCAACCACAAATTGAAACAACCCAGCATATTTAAGGTTAATTTATAATCCAGCAGTCGGTTTTGTTACTTTGTGAACCACCATGGGTTAAAATAAACACACCAATGTTAACGGAGAAATCTATAAATATAACTCGATATTTAAATGAAACACAAAGGAGGACTTCATCAAATCTCCAGAGCAACTGCCCAATCTAGGTTGGTAGTGAAGTATCTAGCAAATGAACAACGGCCCAGCTGCGTAGGGCACAGCCAACATCTGCATTAGTAATGTTGAAACATTACCCTAATCACCTGAGACCCTCGACTCTCTCTATGGGTGGAAGATTCCAGACGCATTGTGAGACCTGAGAAGCCCGTTGACTGGCTAATTTCTGTTGTGACTTGACCTTTATGGTAATTATCCTTGAACTTTATAAACAGTGGTAGCACAAATTAACACCCATAAATGGTTAGCAATCACGGGCAGATGCTGCGGTTTGTCCTCGCCCCTCAACCGCCAGGCTTCTACGCTGGGGATGTGTGCTCAGGTTTCAGACGTCGTAAATCTCTAAATCGCAGGAACATTCAACCCCACGGTGACTGTGCTGCGGTTAGGGTAGAGGGGGCCCCCATATTATCAAAATGAATTTGTTCTTTGTTTTACTCTCCCGACAGGCTACGCAGGCGAAAGGCATTACTCTTGATCTGCTCGTGCGTTTGTTTATATCGATTTGCCGTGTGTGCGTTCGTTGCTCTCCCTGCCAACTGTACGGTTGCCAAGACGAGCAGGAGTGATAGCGGCAGGCTCCGGGCCCCGTCAACAGCTGTGTCACATATGCCGCTGATCGATATAAACAAACACGGTCGCCCCCGTGTGAAACGCGATTGACAGGTATGATTCATCTCGTTCAGCTGGAGGGCTAGAGAATAATAAGTACAGATAGATCATTGCCCGTCGCAGGAAGGAACGTCATGTTAGCGGGGGACACGGGCGAGATCATTCGCCTCCCACGGCAACGCGTGCGACTCCCCGCGCACGCCAGCGCAGCGAGAGCAGATTAAAGCTGCATGATTCCACCACTTCTTTAATTCCAGAAGTTCCACAATGTCTGACTCGGGATAGATAAATTGGTGCACTAGGCTCATCAGTAGGTTACTGTAGAGAGTATTCAACACAGTCAGTGGGGAGGATTGCTCAAGTGTCAGGAGGCGGGCGGGCGGGCGGGCGGGCGGGCGTGCTGTACTTAGAGGATGCTTTAAGCGCAGTACATTGGGTGTAAAGATGAAGACCGGAAAGTCTCAGAGCTCGGCAACACAATGGGGAGAGCCGTTTCAGCCATGATGAGGAGTAATGGCTTGAAACAATATCCCCCGGGGCCTCAAATTGAAATCCGAAACTGTGATATTGTTTCATCTCAGCGCAATTTGAAACGTCAAAACGACTTTGGCGAATTCGATCCACTGAGCACCCAATGACGGTTGAGAGCCATTTGGAGAGGCTATAGTTCACAATATCTACGCGTGTACATTCCCACAGATGACGCTGTCGGTGGGTAACGCTACTGGTTTGGATGGCACACATCACATACGGTTATTTCACTGTTCCATGTGGAGACTGTGAATTGTTTTCCTCTCTGCCAAAACAGTTATGGTGCTTAACTGCAGAAGTTTTAACACTAATGCTGTGAATGAAATCCCATCAACTCTCAAGAGAAGATTTTCACATGTTCGCACCAGATAAGTTAATCACGAAATGACGCTTTCTGACCCATCCACGGCTGAAAATATCCCAGCATTTTTTAGTTTGTAAGCTAAGTCACTGAATGAAGTGGTGCAAGTTGGCAAGCCACACATATTGAAGACAAACACAGACAAGCTATTCAAGTTTTTAAATAGAGATGAATGTGAACAGCAGTAACCTTGAACAGTAGGCCTGTAACATAACAACACTTGAAATGTACATTTTTACTAAATACAAAAAACACTAATTTATTTAACTTGAATCTTGTATAACTTATGTAAAAGCACTTATGAAATGTTACATCTAATATTAACCTAAAATGCTATCTTTTCTGTTCCACTATATCTGTTAATTTACATGATAGATCCATTTTATTTTTTTATGTTCAGAAGGACCGCAGTGATATACAAAAGTTAAAGTTCACATAATAATTCAATAAAAATGTATTAGTATTTATTCCTTGGTCACACTAGACTTTTTATTCCATTGACTTTATTCATATGTATGCGAATAAAAAATCCGGAAACGCAAGCTCGTCCAAAGACATTTCGCTGCATAAAAAAGTTTAAGGTTGACCTGCGAGTTCGCGTCATGTGAATGCGTGAGACCAATAGAATATCAAAACATCACAAAGTGAGCTCTAGGTAAAGAAATGTAAAAGATGGAGTCGCTCCCACCCATTTGTGCAGCACTGTTGAACGAATTTCACATGCTCAAAATCTAGTATGACTGTGGAATTTCTCTGTAATATAAATCTGATAGGGACTCAAGCATCATAATTATTAAAGAGCACCTTGTAAGTCTTACATTTTGAGTGAACTGTTACAGGGAAGGGTCAGCTAATGAAGGTCAATTTTAATCTTAATTTAACTTTAAAAAGTTGTAACATTAATACTGATAAAGCCGTTGCATTGATTTCTCTTTCCACATCAAAATGTATCTATACAGAAATCTTCTTTATAAAATATCTAATATTCAGCGTAGTTAGCAATAATAATTGCACAGTATACTGGATGGTTATGTTAGCTAGGTTAGAAGCAAAAAAGCATTGTTTTTTGAAACATTTGTAATCTCAGAGCCAGCAGCTCAATCAAAGCTCTTCCATCAATATGAGTGTTAGTTTTCATCTACATCAAGCACATGTACAGTAATGTCCCCTTCAGCAAAGATCACCATCGTGATTAATTGAGTGTGCCATTTAATCAGGGGGCATTTAGATATGTTTGATTAGAGGACTGAAATCAGACCCATTGTGTGGAGTTCTCATTATTCTCTTGAGACTGACGGCAGGAGACCAAAGTCACGATGGCAGTTCAGTTTTTCATTCACACAGACCATTTGTAGAAGCTCACTTGGCAACCGAGCATCTGTGATTTTTGTTATAGATATGTCGTATCAACTATGAACAAGTCTTTCAATAGACACACCCACAATACACACACACAATGCATCCAAAGTTCAAATATTTCACATATGTATATTTGGTCTGATTATCTTTGCTTGAGTGTAACATTAATTTTCTGACAGCTCTTTAGACTCTTTTTCAAATCACTTTTTATTGTCACATCACTAGCATGCAGTGTTTTGCAGTAGTGATTGAAAGTCTTGAAAGAAACTCACTCTCATATATTGACATATATTTGCCCGCTCTGTGAAATCCAGACTGAATTCTTATTCTAATTATGATCAACTGATCATAGCCTTTAGGTGTGTTTTCGCACACAGCGTCATACACTATACATTACACTTAATATACATTACAAACATTGATAACTAATTCATTGCCTACATAATATTTAGTCTCAGACTATTCATGAGCTTGGGCAAGTTGCAAACACAATGGATATATCAAAGGTAAAGCACCATGAAAATATGCGCTGCAAATGCCAAAATGCCAACTCCATCACGGTCCAGCGTTGACTTTTTATTTTTCTATTAGCAGCCGTTCCGCAAGAGAAGGCATGAACACAGAACATAAAAACATGATTTATTTGTTTACTTTACTCTGCAGTCATTGTCTAATGAAACCACTCCAATTACAGTTTAATGTGACTTAATGCACACATTCTGTCTTCAAATCAGCCTCTGTAATGGCTGTAATATACATATTAGACAGTTTAATTAGATGGCACTTTAATTGTCTTCATGCAGTCCTCCATTAGTAGGATCTTGGTTTAATGCTGTGCTAGGGTGGGAGCCATACTTTGCTCGCCTCAGATGGAGAGATTACTGTAAAGCCATTTAAATGCTATATAAACCCGGTCTGTGGGGGAACGCGTAATGGCAAATGTACGAACAATGAGCCATCAGCCTGGCGCTGCTGTGGTTAACATTCAAGACGGCGCATTGTGATGCTCTTCCATTATATCAAAATTGTAAAATTATTGGTACTTAAAATGTGCCACAGATGCTTTCTATGTGAAATGTAGTCCTCTGTGCTGTATCTTGCTATCCAAAGAGCTTTTTTTGCATTTTGCCGAGAGAGGGAAGAGGAGTGAAATTCTCTAGGTCATTTATTTCAATGATATAAACATAAGTCGTCGACAACTTGTAAGACGAGGCGCTAAACGGTTTGAGAGGTTACAGCGCTTTTGGACGTGCATCAGATCCTCCAAGCCAAATCAGTCCCAGTTCTTCGATCTTGGTTTTAGCCACACCTCAAAAATGTGTTTTTCCATTAAAGCATCATCTGCTTGTGTAGTATCCTAGCCAGGTCAACACACCCTGAACGCAATGCTGTCAGCGCACAGCCGCCGGGCTAACAGCTGGACTTCGCATCAGGCGACGAATGTGTATCTTGCGATCACTACCGTGTGCATGCTTTGACAATCAAGCACACGCCCACACTTGTCCAGACATCAATAGAGATTAAAAGGAGGAGTTTACATCTGGAGAAAATGAGTATCTCCAATTCGTTCAACGATGGCCAAAGGGGCCTCCTTCTATCTCTCACCCCATTTATTATTCCAGAGACCTTAGATGTCCAGCTTCATTGTGCTTGATTGTGCTGAAATTTAAAAAAAAAAATTCCCTCATATGTGACCCAGACAGAGAGGAGAACAGACACTGGCATCACTTATTCCAGTGGTGAGTGATGTCAGAAGTAAATGGACTTCCCATGTGCTCTTTAGTCAACGGTGAGCTCAAAGAGCAACCCGTGGGGATGTATTGAAATGGTCTCTCTCCAGTTTTACAGCAGATTACTATAGAAAAAAGCTACTGGAGGTTCTGCATAGGTGTACACGGATGAAAAAAAATCAGTTCTCGTGCTGTGCTTGCCCTAAATACACAGAAGCGATGTACTTAGACTGGAAATGTCTGGATAACTCTATTTTCTTTTGTCATCAGGTCTTTATAGCTCATGAAACTTGCGGTAAAATATATTTTCCCCTGTAAGATTGATACCGTCGGTCTGTTACTGCGATCAGATGAAATATAACACAAAGAATACAGATGCAGTTAAATGTGAAACATATTTTCCCGTTATTTTTTCACACGATCTTTCGTGCATGCAAGCATGAGAGTGTAACCACTGAAAACCAAAATAAGTGTTATGTATCTTATAGTATGTATCTTTTGTTTCCATCTTGAAACTGTGAACTTTAATTAAACTTTATTACATGAAACATCGTTCTAGGGTTTAAATGGCAACTTTGTTTTGATATGTTGACCTGGAATTTCACAGGAAGTTGAAGCACAGAATGATGTCATAAAAATTATAGATCTGTACTGGTGGAAGCGAGGGACTGTAATCTTTTCTACATTTGTTGTTTGGAAAAAATAGAATAGAAACATTGAAATATTAAAACAATGCTTGATTACCTAATGTACAAAAAATCTGGTATCAAGCGTATAAAAGCCACAATCCTTAATGAAATATACATATCACTAATCTCACCATTTCCCCAACTATTTGTTGTTCTACATTAACATTTACATTTAGTCATATAGCAGAAGCCTTTCTCCAATGCGACTGACAGAGAGTTCAGGGAGCAATAATACAATAGGTGCTAATACCAAGTTACTACTTTCAACAAAAACCAGAACAATACCTGTTGTGAGAAAGGGAGAGTGTAAATGGGCTTATTTGTCTTCCAAGTATTCTACAGGTAAATAGAAATGTTGTAAATGTTTTGGAGCACGTAGTGTAAAGATAGCCCCAAAAGGATAGTTCATACAAAAATATTAAAATGATGTCATTATTTACTCATCCCATTGTCAGTTAAAAACATGTGCAACTTTATTTCTTCTGTACAACACAAAAGAAGATATTTTGAAGAATGTTGGTAGGTCCAACGTCAGGTCCAGACATGTTTGTTATTAAAAGCAGAAACACTTTGTTTGAATCCCGTTGTCCTCAAAAGCTTTGAGAGATCAAACATAAAAGGTGCTCGACATCACATAGAGAGAGAGAGCAAATTGGCCCTGCAGTGGAAGGATTGGTTCAATCAACCTCCAACCGTATAATTAGTAATTAGATTGGGATTAAAGTCAACTCAGAGTGGAAGAGCGTGGCCAATTCAAATCAGCATATGAAATGTGATTAAATTAATGGAAAAAAATTGAAATATTAATGTTCAGATTTGCAGCCGGGTCCTGGGTCTCGACCATCAGTCATGAGTCGTTTGAACTGTGCTTAATTACCCACTCGCAGGGAATTGGGGGTGGAAAGGTAATATTCGGACTTTTGCTTCTCTCAGAAGGGTAAGCAATTCATAGAATTTTATCGACATAAAGTTCAGTTTGACATATCTTGCTTTAAGCATTGTTTAAGAGATGCTCAATTCTACTATAAGCCCTAAACCTTGTGACTTGTTTTTAACTCAGCACCACCTCCCACACCATCATTTCCCAAGTACAGAAAGCAAAAGAGAGCTGTAGATTCAATAGGTCAGACAGAGGGTCACATATCAGACATTCCGATGTCATTTTACCTCTTACTGAGCCATTTCAAAGTGTTGGCGAGGTCATAATACGCTGCTCTCACAAACGGCTAAAGGCAATTTAGTAGAATACTGAGTATGTGTGGGGGAAGAAGTACCGAGGCTCTTTGATTCCAGCAGTGGGGGACCGGGCAAATGTACAATTAGTCCCTTTGACCGTTTCACTTTCATATTAAGTTCCTGTCAAACATCAGTACAGGCTGGAGTTGAAAGTTTCATCGTGAAATATGCCATTGGTGTGGCGAGATAAAAGGATTAATTCTTAACTTTATGACTATCATTAACATATACAAAGCTGAATAGAATTAATACAGGGGTTTCTTATGTGAAACTTTTCAAAGTTCATGTGACAACCATAAATTTCTAAATTGCCAAAAGGTATTGCTTGTAAGACATTAAAATAACATTTTCAGTTTCATTAAGACATGGAACTAAAACCATGAATTTTCTTTTTCTTCACCTATAAAGAAATCCAAGCTGACGGAACAATGCGATAAGACTGGAGTGGTAAGAGCCTCAGGTTATGTGATTCAGCTTTTACATTTTGAAATCTTCGCCGACCTTGGTTTTGCACTACTGGTTGCTGTACTACTGACAAAAACGATGAAGCATAGACTATTATTTATTATTATTAAAGCGAACCTCCAATGGTGTGTCATTCATTCTGACTTCTTTAAAATGTTAAACGTGTTGTCTTCTCATGCTTAACATGGTCAACTTGTCAAAAAATGAGTTGGCGTATCACATAGTATTTCTGTGCTCGATGCACTCCCCCAGTGATCTTACAGGTTTCAGAAAGTTTTTTTCGAACATATAAAACTGTTTCGCAAACAACTTTTCTTAGTCCCTTGCTGGACAATTCTTCCGGAACAGCCACAGGAGTGTAGGAGAAGGAGCATGCACAGACGACACTTCACTTGTAAGCATGAGAAAGAGAGAGAGCATATACGTTCGCGAAGTTCAGGTGTTTGTTTGTTTAATGCATTTGGGTGATGAATGTTACAGAAACTGTGGATATAAAGTATAATATATTTATATATGCCTGCTTTTAATTAATAAGCAAACTATGTATTCCATCTGGCAAAAAGTATGAATTTTAGAAGGGTATCATCATCTCAAATATATACTAGTACCTATCTACTTCACACCAAATGAAGTAAGAGGTTTGACCCCAGATCAGTCGCCTAGTCTAGTCGCCATCAGACCAAAGCATAATCGTCTCTGCAGCATCTGATAGCTCCGCCTCTTTTCCACTACATATGCGAAACTGCAACCACTGCACGTGAGAAGTGTCCAATGTTCTATACTTTATGATTTCAGTTGAATGAGTGTGTCATCCATGTTCCTGAAGTGCATTTCTTTCATAGATTGGATTAGAGATTATGTATTTTTGAATGCCAAAGCCAGAAGCGAGCTGGCATTTTAGCACTTTCGGTTCCATTGCCCCAAAGTCTTTGGGTTTTTTAATGGGATTTTGGTTAAATGCCTGAAAAGGTCTGTGGTTGGCAAATCCTCTAAATATTTTTACGTTTTATGACATAAAACACACCAGTTAAACGGGAGTTGCTAGCCAGTTGCTAAATACATATACAGTACATCCTTTGAAGGGGAGATTAATTGACGTCTCGGAGACGTATGCTTTCAAATGTAAGACGTTTATAAAATGTTTATGATTTAAAATTGATGTAAAACTGCTCTTTCTAAGATATTTAGCAGATGTTTTTTCGCAGTAGATGTTTTTCCAGATCTCCTGATCTTTTGCAGACGTCTTACAGATGTACATGTGCTAGCTGGTTGTCGGAGGCTTGATGGCGGTGACTTTGATATTGTGCGACTGTAATCTAGTCTGTTTATTCCTAATGTTAGCTTTATACTTCTGGCGATTGTGATTTGGCTTCACAATACCTTATATTGTGTTATTTATAAATATTGTCTTGATAGACAAAACATATAAACTTTGTTCATTCCGAAGCTTATTTGAGAAAAATGGAAAAATTCGGACGAGGGAACCAGTGTGGCGCTAACTTCCGGGATGACCTACAAAAATAATTCATCTCTGCACCACCAATTTTCAATGTAAACGCACTCCTTACACTATTTGACACAAAAGATGTGTGTGAACTATACTGTACAAATGTGTAATTTTTGATACACCCATATTTGCTGTACTGTGTGTCTGAAACGTGGTGTAAATTTAGGGTAATTGGAATACTTTGACATTGAGATGAATGTCAAAAAGTGTCCCAAACAACCTGAATTCACCCTACACTCTTTGTAATAGGTTAAGACTTAAAAGACTAAGGAAACAGTATTATGTTCAATGTGAAAATCACTATGTGGTTCAATTATGAAAAGTTTTTACATTTTAATGAGAGCTGTTACTGTTTTGATGGTGAGAAACGAAGCTTGGTAAATGTGTGAAAGAAAGTCTGTTCACACTGGTCTCTAGGCTTAGAGTTATCTGGTTGTTTTCAATTGGACACGTGCCTGGTTGAGATTGAGTTCTGGTGAATCTGAACCTATTTTCCAGTCATTCTCACTTATCGAACATGAGGCCAACAGTTCTACGCTGCTCACTTTAGGACTGATTCCATCTATATTTAAATAAGAAAATGTGAGTGTTGGTTGTGAGCACAAAACACGACGCCATTATACTATGGCGTTCTGGGTGGTTGCCAGAGTGTTTCTATGTGTTTGTGAGGGATTTATCTGGGTTTTCAAATGCAGTTATTGGCACAAGGTAACAAATGGTATTCATAATAAATTCTTCTGATCCTTCCTAAAAGAAAATGTAAGGGGTTTTTCACCATCCTTTATTAGGTGAAAGGTTTTAAAGGTCAAATGTGAAATTTTTTGGAGGATCTTTTGACAGAAATGCAATAAAATATGCATAACTGTGTCTTCAGGGGTGTATAAAGACCAAACATAAGGAATCGTTATGTTTTTATAATCTCAGAATGTACATAAATTGCGGGTCCCCCTTACATGGAATTCGCCATGTTGTTTCCACCGTAAGCCTAAATGGACAAACTACTCTGCAGAGCGCGTTTCATAAATAATTATCTCCTTTGGCAAAGAAGCACAAACGTTATGACAGCCTTCGAAAGGGAAGTTTGGAGTGAGCTGTTGGTTGCAATTCGCAACCTCACCTCTAGATGCCCCTAAATTTAGTACACTGGACCTCAAAAGCAGTAAGGATATAGAAATGTACATCCTCACTGAAAAGTTAATAATTTTCATCAAATTATTCTGTTGAAGAAACATTCCAGAAATCAGTTTTAAGTCAGATGATAACAGTTATTTGAGGATAAAAGAGAAATCAAGGTAATGTCAGGATAAGGGAAATTTTCTCGACAGACCCAGCTGATGTTATTCAAACCTTTGAAGATCCTAAGATCTCGTGTGGAGGAGGTGTTGTGATGGGACAAGTTGAGCG
Source organism: Triplophysa tibetana (assembly GCA_008369825.1). Taxonomy (NCBI): domain Eukaryota; kingdom Metazoa; phylum Chordata; class Actinopteri; order Cypriniformes; family Nemacheilidae; genus Triplophysa; species Triplophysa tibetana. Next base: position 14,500,950 of record CM017908.1, read on the forward strand.
AGATGCATTTGGCTCAGGGAGATCTAATGTCAATACAGAACACACTGAGGGGCGGGAAATGAAAACCTGCTCTGAGGGGACGCCATCCCTCAACCCATTAAAATGCAAGATGCAGTAAGCTGGGCGTGCGCAAATGGGAGGCAAATAAACACTGAAACCTGCTTCATGAAATATTAAAGTCAGCACAAACAATGAAGGAAATGAAAGGTTTTGGCAGTGGCAAAGTCTGCCCAGAGGGGTACATTTTCAAAGGCGAAGAGGAGCTGTGTGGAGTGCTGTCTCTGAGCTATTACTTAACACGAGAAGGAGAGCAATTTTACTGAAGCATCAGTCTAGGCCCTCCTGCTCAGCATGTGAGAATAAACATTTCTTTTAGATCACAGGTTTTCTCCTTAGAGTAGATAGGCATGATTGTTTTCTTTAGATGCTGTTTTGGCACACTGTGAATAAATAGCATACATATTATATTTCATCTTGCAGTACATACCTAATGCACAAGAGGAAGGACTTGAATTACTGAGTGGATATAAATACTGTTTCGTGGCAAAGTTCCTCAAATCATTTATTTTCATCATAAAAACATTTACGCTGTGTTCTGTACTGTCTAGACTCATTCTGGCCACATGAAAAACGGCACTTATGTGAAGACTAATTCTTAAATTAATTGAATTTTACTGTTAACACAATGTCAAAACAAAAAACAAACAAATCAATAAAATATTTTATTAAATTTTTAAACAAAATATTAAATTACTTTTTTAATTACTTTTTTTGTGTTGATTTAACCAGCTTCAATTGCTAAGAATGCCCATACACACAAAGTATTTTTCTGGTTAGAGAGCAGAAAAAAAATACGTATATATAAAACAAAAGTGATATATTTAATATAATATTATTTTAACTTAAAGTAAAATACGGAGTAATTAGATATTTAAAGACCCAGTGAAATAAATACAAAGTTTTTTTCCTTTACTAAAAATAAGTTAGCCTTGAGGACCTCAATAAACTGATATTCTCCTACGCACTGACAAAATTCCCATTTTGAAGATATAAGCGTTCAAAACTGACAGTCTGTCACGTGTGCAAAAATCTAGAAATTTCATGAAATCACGCTACACTTCAGCCTCTCCTCAAAGTTCTCGTACAATCAAATCCGCTTTAGAATCTAAAGATTATCACCCGCCTCATCACTTGTTTTCACATTTATAATGTGCTACATGGTAAATGAAGCATAATGCTGAAAATGGGAGATAGGGAATAATCCAGAGTGTAACATTAACATTAATATTAACTTAAAGTCACGTGAGCGGTTGCGCAAGTGTCCTCTGGTTCAGAAACATGAAAGCACAGAGAGGAAAGCTGATCATATGTGCAAATCCATTGAGAAAACAAAACGCATCTGACTCATTTAACGTCCACACGTAATATTGAATGTTAATGGCTCTACAGAAGAGATCAAAGAGACAAATAACAGTGTCACTCACCAACGTAAATAACAAGGTTCAAATGACACATCACTGTATCACTAATCTTCCTATTCTTTCCAGTAGACTTCTACACGACAGTGTCCATCTGTTAAATTTATGCTTAACAGGCTGACTGTGCAGTAAACGAAACCCTATTGGTTATTTTAAAAGAAGTCGGGGCTAATCGATACGCTTCGCGCTTTCTGCATTTTTAAGTTGACTGTACCTCCAAACATCAAATAATATGGCAATATAATATATCAAATCTATATAAATACAGAATCATCAAATAAGAAAAAGTACTGCCCAAACGTGCTCAAATTTGTTGGTACCCCTCTGGTAAAAACCAACGAAGAATGCACAACTTTCTCTGAGAGAACTTGAAACTAACTAAAGTAATTGGCATAGACTCGAACATTATGTTGCATTAACGGAATAGCAATGAAATGGTGTAAGTCTTAGTCTTCGTTTTCAATTTGTAGCAATAAACAATGAGGTGTCACGCAAAATGCAAGTCCAGTACCGATCCGTACCTTCTTCGGATCGGTTCCACCTATGTGGAATGATCTGCCCGCTGCTACAAGATCTGCAGATTCTGTAGCCATCTTTAAGAAATGTCTGAAACACATCTCTTCCGTCAACACCTGACTGATCAGTTCTGACTTAAACTCTAACTCTAATTAGCTCATACTGTGTAAGGTTATATGAGACCAGTCTTCCTTTTTGATTGCACTTATGCTTTTGTTGTCCTTATGCTGTCCCAATTGCTTCCATTATTTACCCCACTGGTAAGTTGCTTTGGATAAAAGCGTCTGCTAAATGACTTAATGTAAATGTGTACCACAGGGCTCAGTCTAAGGATCTCTGCTCTTCGCATTATACATGCTACCTCTAGGAGATATAATAAAGCAACACAGAATTAGTTTTCACTGTTATACTGATGATACTCAACTTTATATTTCCTCGAAGCCTCATGAAACACAGCATTTCCATCGAATAATGGAATGCATAGTCGATATAAAACACTGAATGAGTAACAATTTCTTATTATTGAACTCAGACAAAACAGAAGAGTTACTTATTGGACCGAAAACTGCTGCACGTAACAACCAAGAATACTACTTAACTATTGACGGATACTCTATAAAAACCTCGTCGTCCGCAAAGAATCTTTGCATCCTATTCTATAGTAATCTGTCATTTAAGACCCGTGTCGCCAACACCTGTAAAAATGTGTTTTTCCATCTTAAGAATATATCTAAACTACGCCATGTGCTGTCACTGTCAGATGCAGAGAAGTTAATTCATGCATTCATGACATCAAGGCTAGATTTCTGTAATGCAGTTAGGTGGTTGACCTGGAGGCTTATTACAAAACTCCAACTAGTCCAAAATCCGGCAGCTCGAGTTCTTACACGTACAAAAAGTATGAGCATATTAGCCCGGTTCTGTCAACCTTGCACTGGTTACCTATAAAGCATCGCATTAATTTTAAGATCTTGCTTATTACCTATAAAGCCCTACAAGGTTTAGCTCCGCAGTATTTGAGCAAACTTCTATTAAATTACAGTTCTCCACGTGCATTACGCTCTCAGGCATCCTGTCAGTTGGTAATACCTAGAATTTCAAAATCAAGTGCAGGTGGCAGATCCTTTTCCTATCTAGCGCCTAAACTTTGTAATATTCTTCCCTGCACTGTCCGGGAGGCAGAAACACACTGTCATCTTAAATCCAGACTAAAGACGCATCTTTTTACGCAACTCTACACTGAGCCAGTCTTGTCTCATTGTTCCAATGTTACCGCATGATGCAGTTCATCCCCAGACCTGATGGCAGTGCGGAGAATGGGATGTGGTGACCTGACAAGAGCTGAGATGATAGAGCTGGATAAAGGACGTGGCGACTTTACACGATTATTGATGATAATCGTAAATCTATAATTTACCTTATTAGTAAGTTTATTTATTTTTTATTAAGCCTTGTCGTGCAAGCACTGGTGAGCTTGTGTTAGTGTGTGTTTGCGTCTATGTCAATGTGTGTAAGTATGTATGCATATTGTATGTGTGGAGCATTTGTTTGTATGTCTGTCTTTTGTTGTTTTCACCTTTTTGTTGTTTTTACAGGTATATGCCTTTAGTTGATTTACTTGTATTCAATGTGTCTCATGTACAGCTGCTTTGTAACAATGGAAATTTTAAAAAGCACTATATAAATAAAGTTGAGTTGAGTTATTCCATACTTAATAGAAATCAGACTTTGCTTTTGATTTTTTATTCAACATAATATTGTAAATAATAAAACAAATGAAAATCTCGTGGACAAGAATTATGGGACCCCTAACTTAATATTTAGTTTCACAACCTTTAAAGGCAATCACTGCAAGCAAAACTTTCTTTCGCTATCAATGAGACTAATGCAACTGCTAACAGGTAGTTTGGCCCACTCTTACTGAGCAAACTGCTCCAGCTGTTTGATGGGTGTCTTCTCCAGACTGCAAGTTTCAGCTCTTTCCATGGATGTTTGATAGGATTCAGATCAGGACTGATAGAAGGCCACTTCAGAATAGTCCAATGTTTTGCTCCTATCCATTCTTGGGTGATTTTAGCTGTGTGTTTTGGGTCATTATCCTGTTGGAGAACCCATGACCTGTGACTGAGACAGAGCTTTCTGACACTGAGCAGTATGTTTCGCTCCAGAATATCTGGATAGTCTTGACATTTCATTGTTCCATGCACAGATTCAAGGCACCCTGTGCCAGACGCAGCAAAGCAGCCCAAAACATAACCAAGCGAATTCCAGTCTGGCTTTTTTATGTTTTTCTTTCAAAAGTCGAGACCTCCTGGATTGCTCAAAAGGCGACGGATAGTGCAATCAGAAACTGACGTACCTTCACCTTGAAGTTCAGCTTGTATCTCTTTGGCAGTTATCCTTGGTTCATTTTCTAACATTCGCACAATCCTTCTGTCCAATCTGGGGTCGATTTTCCTCTTGCGACCGCGCCCAGGGAGGTTGGCTACAATTCCATGGACCTTCTTAATAATATTTGCGACTGTTGTCACAGGAACATCAAGCTGCTTGGAGATGGTCTTGTAGCCTTTACCTTTACCTTGCTTGTCTATTATTTTCTTTCATAGCTCCTCATAGTCAACTCTATCTTTTGCATTCTCTGGTCCATGTTCAGTGTGGTGCATATAATGATACCAAACAGCACAGTGACTACTTTTCTTCATTTAAATAGGCTGAATGACTGATTACAAGATTGGACACATGTGTGATACTACTTAAAGAAATAAATATCACTATAATCCAATTATGTATTATCTTTCTGGGTGAATATATAAAAATATATGGGATAAGGTCCAAACCATACAGAACAAAGTATGTTAAATAAATGTAATGTGTACTTTAGCATAATGTGTCCTAAAGCACATCTTTGATAAATAGCTCTAGTGTGACTCCTCCGACTTCATCGGGACATATTTTATTCTTGACCTATTTAAAAAGCGACTGATTTGTTAAACCATTGACCTAAAACTAAATCAGAGACATTTCATTAGAACGCTCGTCTCTGAGTCACACAGCAAATGTAAAACAATAAATCACTTCTCAGCTAGAACGGAAGAGAGAGAGAAAGACAAAAAGACAGACACGTTTCATAGAAGCCTTTTAGTAAGTCCTAGAAAAATAAGCGTGTATTTTTTTAAATATTTAACAGCGCGCATGGATCTGAAAGGGACAAATAGGATTAAGCCAGACTGCTGAGCAAACTGTCTAACTGCCAGAAATCAGACATTTCTGTACATGCTGTACAGTTTAATATATCTGCTCTAAATGTGGTACAGCTTCAATACGAAAGAGATCAATACGGTAACAAGCTGCATTTTCAACATTGCATTCTCTAGACCGTTTCTGATGAAAAGGGAGTAATGCCATAACATGCTTCATTAAACACAAAAAATCACTAGGAAGAGTCTTTCCTGCTTTAACTACACAACAAAACAATTCAAATATATCAAAATAACTTTTACTGTATACCGTAAAAGCACTGTCACGGTATAATCTTATAAAACTCTTATATAGGCAATTTGTCCTTAATGGTGTCAGTACAGATGTTTTAATAAAAATGCTTTGTGTGGTTGTATACACGCTACAAAATGTTTTGTATGGTAACCTAAACATTTACAACAAGGTTGAATATTTTACATTAACATTATCTCATAACAACAGTAAACATGGACATAATTCAAAGTAATTTAGAAGCATTTTTGAATGTTTTAATGTTGAAAATGTTTTTTAAACATATTTGTATATACTTACACCATACATCAACTTAATGCATTTTTATAAAGATTTTTATTTTTTGGAAAATTTTGACAAAGAATCATTATTGAGTTACACCAACCAAAGTCATTTTGAAGGGTGAGTTCAGGAAGTGCACTGTAAATATTTCATTCTGCCTGATGTTTTAAGAAACCACTCACAGAATTCAGTTTCATTGGTGGAAAGCAAAGTATAGACTTATAGAAACAGATACAATAAGACAGAAACCCAGAGAGAGGGACTGCAAAGAAACTGATGAAAAAATCTGATATTCTTGCTTTTTAAAAGTGTTGCCTGTATACTTTCCCAAAGTGAGGAGAGTAAGAGAGAGAGAAAGAGAGAGAGAGCACTAAAGCACGTTTCTCTCTCTGTATAAGGGCACCTCTGACCTGTATTTCTTTATTGCTGTCAGCTTGTTTGTGTTTGGTCCCTGGCTGTCCTTGCTCACAGAATTGACCCGAAGAGTTCAAAAGGAGCTGTAAGCTCTGTGTGCTCTCTGATAAGAGCCTCTCCTGGCCTCTCATTCTCACTCTTCATTTCTCTCTCTCTCATTATAATGGGAGCTTAGCAGCAGACTTCCAGCACTTCATCATACGCTGCTTTCATTCTGAGCGCTTGATTTTACCGTGAGTCTGATGGGCCACTGATTGCTTCTTTAATGTACATAATAACATATACCAGGTAGATGAGTTAATGGATATTCTCATGTACCTGGGTTGGAACAGTTTATACATTTTAATGGCTTGGCAATGCCCCACAGATTATTGGAATGGATTTTTAAAGAAAACCAGTGTGAAACAATACTGAACAACATCATTTATTTTGACTGTGTCTATTTATTAACTCAAATTTAACATGTTCGCTAAATATGTTAAATACTGTCAAAGTAACAGATTTTTATTTTGATGTAGCACATTCAAACATCTAGAACATTCTGAAGAGAAAAATATTACAGAGCTCTCTTTAATATCTCAAATAGCTCTCTTACACACAGATGAGATTAAATTGATAGTTCATCCAAAAAGGAGCATTCTGTCACCATTTACTCACCCTCAAGTTGTTCCAATTCTTTGTGGCTTGTTTTTTTTTGCTGAAATTTAAAATAATTTTTGTAAACAAACAGTTCTTGGCCACCACTGAGTACAAAAGTAGAAAAAATACAATGTAAGTCAATATGGTGCCAGAACTACATTCTTCTGGTAGTCAATTTGGGTAGTCAATACTCCCCCAGAACTGATTTGGTTGGAAACATTTTCCATATCTACCTTTGTGTTTAGCAGAACAAAGAAACGTATGCAGGGTGAGGGTGGGTAAATGATTATGAATTTATTTTTGGGTGAACTGTCCCTTAAATAGGAAGATCAAATGGAAATCTCATCACAGGTATTTTCACTGAGAAAATAACGAATATGAATGAATGAATGAATGAATGAACCTCTTGCAAATATCTTTTAAGAGATATCAACAGTGTCATAAACTGAGCTTAGATTGGTCTGCAATAAAAAACGCAACAAAAAATTTGCAATAACCTTCTTACTGAACATTTTAATGTGAACTCCATACTCTAGAGTGTTGGTTGCGTGTTTTGACAATAGTTTCACTTGTTATATTTATGCAATTTAAGAGCAAAATCGGCCCATATAATTGCTGTTAGTTTATTACACATGAAGACATATACTGAATGTTATTTTGATAAAAATCTATAAGTGCCATTTGAGTAAGCAATAAGGTAGTAGAGGCTGTGCATTATTGTGAATCAATCATGGCTGAAGGGCGATGTCACGCAAAACAAAAAGCACACAATAAAAATATTAAAGCCAAAAAATATGAATAAAATGGCTTCCTTCTACTGGAAAATAGTCTAAATATTCTTAACATTTCAGAAAGAATGAGTTATCATAAAGATAATTGAAATGTTTGGTAAACCTGTTTGTTAACCTTCTTTCCGCAATTCCATTTGGTACCTTGAGCAGTGATTAAATAGCCAACTTTTACATTCCTAATAAACCAAACGTTTATTCTCAGGTCTTTGTGTAACCCCATTCATAAACTCAAACCATTAAATAACATTCCATCCAAACATGAGAAGAAACCACCTGCTGTGATATGGCTCATCTTCATTCGATTCAATCGACGCTCTATAGAAATCCACTGCAGCATTCTGAAAAGCTGCCAGACTCTCAATTCTCATGTTGAACCTGTGCCAACCTAAAGCTGCGCTTCCTGCTGGGTCGCGCATGTTCACGCCGAGATGTTTACTCGTTTCCATCATCAGCCGTGGTGAGAGAGTGAAACACCTGTCATTCCCCTCCACGCCTCGGGTCACATCTGTTTTCCCTTAAGACTGTGGAGCGCCTGCATCAGGCTCCGGGGAGGCCTCTGGTTTTCCTGTGTTACATGTTCTCCTCTCATGTAACATCTTTACAGTGACTCTGTAAGAAAGTTCGCTGGCGCGTCTGCACCCTGTCTGCAGACTTCACGGTTATTAGCGCTTTCGTGTGTTTAGGAGTGGATGAAGGAGGTGCTCGGCATGTAGATGGAGATGCTGTAAATCCGTGTAACCCTAGTCTCGCTCTCAGACGTGATACATGCAGACTGACCACAGCTATTTGCAGGCCGTTTAATGCATATTGCATGACTGGAAAGTGCTTTCTCGCAGAGTATTTTCAGAGTCTGCCTGGAAACTTGGACCTATATTTTGGTCCTCAAATGAAAAGGTTAAAAATCAGTGGTATAAGTTATTTCAGATATCCCCACCCATAAAGGGCCCCCAAAAATACATTAATTGTGTTGGTCAATATATATTTCAGTCAGAAAAGCTATTCAAATCTATTCTGTTCTATATTCTATTCAATATTACGTATACTATATTCTACTTTATTCTATTCTATATTCTATTCTATTTTCTATTCTTCATTCTTTTTGTTCTATATTCTACTCTATTCTATTCCATATTCTACTCTATTGTATTCTTTATTATGTTCTATTTTTCCTTTTCTTTCTGTTCTTTTCTATTCTATTATTCTACTCTACTTTATTTTCTATTCAATATTATTTCTATTCTGTATTCTATTTTCTGCATTATGTGTTCTGATCTCTACTCTACTCTACTCTGCTTTCTATTTTCTATTCTTTATTACTTCTATTCTGCATTCTGCAATCTAATCTAGTCAAGTCTAGTCTATTAACAGTATGATTCATTGTGAACAGAAACCAGCTAAATGTTGTGTTCGATGAGTATATGTCTTGAGAGAAGCATCAAAGGGATACAGTCTGTCAGTCAACAAAGAACTGAAGCTTGACCATGCAACATTAAATTACACTGAATTATTTAATCAGTGCCATAAAGAATCTGTTAATCAAACTGCATCGCTTGATGACATTCATTATTCATTATGAGTATGACCGAAAGGAGGGTCTTCATTAATGTAAAGGTCTTCCTACTATTCAGATTAGGGCTGTCACAATTTCATATTTCATATTATTCCCCGAATTGATATTGTATCAAGTGTTATGTAAAGACAGTATCGATAGTTAACAAATATACCCTACATGTGTCATATGGTGCGATATAGCAAAAATGTACAAAACGAGGTTAATAATTTAATATTATTAATGTTTTTACTCAAAATATAAAACAGCAAGAGGGATTTATCTTCATAGTTCTTTCAAAATTTTTGCTGTCAAACCATAGGACACATTAACGGTATATTTGTCAACTGCCCATGTTGTGTCACCGCTAGTTCAAATTAAAATGAACAAATACTATGACTACTTAAAATATGACCCTTTTGATGCCACTGTATATGCATTTAAACTGTACATTTTAGAGTCACAAACTGAACCTAATTCACCTGAAATCCATAGGCAATGTGATACAGGCAGTCACTCAACCAAGTATATGAGTGTGTCTGTTTCTCAGTATTGTGTATCTGAGACAGCACACAAGCTATAGATTTTTTATATAAAGTAATGGTGAAGTGTGATAGTGGGATGTGAATGCATTAGGTGTCTGACTCCACAGGCAGCAAAACCAGCAGAGCCTCAGTTCAATCTCTCTCAAAAAAGAATCTGTTGCCTGGGTCGACTGCAATTTCACCATCCTGAACAACACAGAATCTCTGATCTCTGAGCCCCACCATCTGAATGACACGTACACTCGCATAACATCTGTCGACCCGCAGAGAAGAGACCTGCTCTTAATGTGTTTACTGAAATCTGGAAATGAGGAGGCAGTGTATTTATTAATTATTTATTGTGCTTTTATTCAAGTATTTCGAGGTATTACATGTTACTACATAATGAGATTATCAAGTACCTAAAGATGTTTGTAGTATCTTATTTTCGTGCCCTGGTGCTAAAAAATATCATAAACAAGTTTCAAAGAAAGAGATTTCTGTCATCATTCTTCCAATATGATATATTCCTAATGACAAAAAAACAAAAGAACGTTCAATTGCTTTTGACTTCCACATTTGTACTTTGTTGAGACCAATATCCACAGATTATATAATAGATGCTACCCTTCAGAAAGGGCATCATGCACAAGGAGAAGATAGCAGTTAAATTCTGTGCGCCGCAAAACATTTTCATCAAATTTAAAGGCAATAAAAAGGTATTTAAATGTGGGAGAAAAGCGACTCCGAGCTATTATCACAAAATGTGATGGAAAAAAAATGAAGTATTGCTGTTCTAATGGAGTGCGATGTTTCATCTAGAAATCACACCACAGCGAGAGGGAGTGCACCTATTTTCACCGTACCCATTTTTTTATTTCGAACTCATCAATCTGGGTTATGCAAATTATGCTTTAATTTAGTTAGGTGAAGCCATGTTGGAGAATAGCACTACAATCTTGTTTACTTTAATGAAGAATGTTTTCCGCACAGTACGCCATTGATGTGGGATATTAAGTCATGCTAGTTCATTAAATGGAGACGAGTTCTGGCACCAAACTAAAATGCTCTAAATTTAAAACGCACCAGCAGCTAAGCATAAAGTTAGCTAAGATCTGAAGTGAATAGGGTTTCCTTTCCATTCCTTTACATGTTATAATTAGGCAGCATTGCAAACAAAAGCAAAAAGCTGCACAATCAAAGTGTGTGTCTGCGGCTACATTCTTTATGTATGGGGAAAATAAGTCACTGCTTGACTCCTCAATGCATCTGAGGTACAATTAATGACAGAGAAATTTCTGACATGAAACTCGAGGTGGCGCAGTCCTGTAGTCAGCAGTCCTATAGACAGCAGCGCTATGTGAACAAAAAATGAGTTTCTAGTATCTGTCTTGTATTTTTTAGTACAAATGTCTAAACATCTCAAGTTGTTTTGCTTCTCACGTAAATGTACTGTTGATTACAATTGTCTTAGACATTTATATTGACAAACAAGTAAGAATTTTTTTTTGCAGAGTGCACTTCTGCTCTCTTAACTATACTTTGATTTAGAACGCGGGTGGCTGGTTGCAAAACATCTGATGTAACTGAAGTATCTAGTTTCAGGTTGTCTTAAAAATTGATGTTTCTGATGTCAGAAAGTAGGCTTTTGCATTTTCAGTCAGAAGAACCCTGACTTAAAACATTAAGAAACCACATCAGTTCTTATGCAAAGCCTCCGAAATTGCTCAGTAAATACATACATATGTTGCACTTACATAAACGTACACCGACGAAGAAATAACTCACAAGAGAAACTTGCCAGGAGGGCTATAAGGTGACACTTAACATCCTAAAAATGGCAGTGGAGCTAAAGCTTAGAATTAGGTGGCAATTAGACTGGCCGCTGAACCCCCACCTCAACCCCTCCAATCGCCCTCTCCATCTTTGCTCAGCGTGAGATGAATAATTGCTATATGCTGCACTGCAATTTCTGAGCACATTACACCATGTTATGCACTTCTATAGTCCATATTCTCTCACTCTCTTCATTTATCTTTTCTTTCATTTATTCCCCATCCTGCAGAAATCCGGCTATCAATGACTGCCATTTTTTGTCCTCTGACATTTTGGCAAATGTCCCTTTCTCTCTCCGCAGGGGCCGCCAAAGAGGCCTGGCTTCACCCAACGCATTCACACTTCAATTGTCAAGCTGAGGCAGGTCCGATCATCATCTGTGTATGACGGCCCCCGGCCCGAGCTCACCGTTACTCCCCCTTCACCTGCCTGACAGGTACTCTCTTTTTTACCGATTCATCATCCATAGGATAGGCTTCATCCTTCATTGAAGTGGCAGTTTGCGGATGGCTGGGCAGTGTGAAAGAGAGCCCAGAGAGTAAGACAGGCAGGTGAATGGACTGCAGGGTCACCACTCCATGTGCCGAACGGCTGAATGTTGTGCATCATTACAGCTGGCCAGAGGCAGATGGACTCTTGCACTAAATCACAGGTACATACACTTCTACCACATACACCTTCAAAATGTCCCTTCATCTCGCGCACACACACAGGTACAAATGCATTTCAGCATGAATATTTTCTCTGGCGTGGATGATTGTGACCAGTAGACCATCACAGCGGGTCTCTGCGAGGATAGGGTGGCGCTTAAATCTATCAGTGTCACGGTGACTAAACTGCAGAGAAGAAACAGTTACTGGGAAAAAAACATTTTCTATGTAAACTCTAGCGTGCCTTTAAAAAGGTGTTGAAAATTTCGCAGAAGGCTTGAAGGCCATTTTGAAGCACAATCTCATGGTAACTTGCTCTTGTACTGTAACATTAGGGCATCTTTAAGCTGTAAATAAATGTTTAAAGCCTCTCCGGTGCGAATGACATCACATGTGAAGTGTAAATGAAGGCAACGCGGAGAGTAACATTGCATGTGTGTGAAAGGAGATATTGTCCATTTAGTTTATTATTCTCTATTTGCCTGCCGCAATTAATGTCGTGTCATGATAAGAGCAAATGAAAATAAAAAGAAGAAAATTAAATTGCTTTTGTCTTAAATATTTGTTGTACTCCATAGAAAGCTGTTTATACACATATCTCCTGTGCAAATGACATCAAAGCCATTCCGGTAATGTGTAAAAAGAAAAAGATTTGTGCTGGAAGTTTAAAGGTTACTGTAGTGGAGTAGGCGGGGCGAGACCCTGGTTCGAGTTAATGAGCGCCAGGTGTGCGCGCACCGGTCTCGTATCACGTAGGAGATTGGGAGCATATAAGAGAACGAGCGACCGGACCGTCGATGAGAGAGGACCGGGCACGAACATCTTGCATGGTTGTATGTATGTTTACTTTCGTGTTTTTGTTTTGTTCGACGGCGGTCGGCCGTGGGGGGTCGCCGGCTGTTATTAATTTTATTAAAACTTTATTTAAATGTCTGCCAGTTCCCGCTTCCTTCCTTCCTTTTAATGAACCTTGTTACAGTTACAAAGGTGAAAAAAGATATTGTCTTTTCAGTAGATTTATAAAATTAGTAACAGTAAAAATTATACTGAACATTCGTCCTGTTTTCTGGTAAAAATTTTAAAACTTCTTAAATCAAGATACATTTACTTGTCAAGGAAAGTGACCTCAGATTATTTGACCTCTATGTTTTTTTTTATAAAACAAAATATAATAATTAATTAAGTTTATGTTGAAAACAAACATCTTCATTTAAGATCTTTGCACAAGTCAACAATGTTGAGTAAGAAATTCATTTTAGCAGTGCCTTACTCTCTATTTGCTTGAAAAAATGAATGCTAAGTTATTACTCCTTTGCTTAAAAACATGTTTGTTTACATATCACTTCAGCCGTTATTCGTCATGATCATGAAGAACAGTGTAAAACTATTAATTCATTAATATCTAAATAAATATGTTAAATTATTAAAGGCTTTGTTTAACTCTCTTAACTTAATCTAGTACATTTTTAATAAACAAATAATGGCTGAAGCCACTTAAGATAGATCGGTGGAACAATTTGACACGACCATTTAAAGTAAATCTAACATTTTATTTCTTTGACTGTGTCTATTTCCCTCAGTCATCTGTGGCACATCTGAGACCCGGGCCGCATGTCGATGATGCGAACACGGGCCCCATGCTGAGAGAAACGCTTGAAGGCTCTGCATTTGTGAGTTTTTTCCATTTCTTGCAATTATACCGAGCCACACAGAACAAACAGCATCAGCGGTGCCTTCGTATTTGTCTTCATGGCGTTCTAAACATTTCAATCACCTCTTGATTTTCTTCTGTTGTGACCGCTGCATCAAAATCCATCTCCATTTGGTAATTACCCAGCCTGCCCGAATGAAAGGCCCGTAAGTGAGAGAGAGGCGATGAAGTTCTTTATTGTCTCTATGTGATTGGGTTAGATCTCATCGACTCCAGAGGTGTGAAATGGTGGAGAGCTAGCCGCGGGGCAGCCTCTGTCTCATCACTTCCAGCATCCTGCTGGGTCCGCCGACATTAACTTCACAACACACTGAGGGTAATCAGACGCCCGAGAGACGAGAACGAGAAATAATTACCATGGGTGATTTCCATAAATGTCTCCAGGAACAGATATCTACTCTGAATCTAATCAAAAGTTAATCTGGTAGGAGATAGTCAATGCAGCGTGACTAAAAGATTTGTCAGAGAGGATGCCTTTGTGCTGGGTTTTGCTTTTCGCTGAAGATTGCTTCACACTGTTAGGCCTTTCGACCTTTCTGTTGTGTGAATCAAAGAAGTGATCAAGAGCACACAGATGATTAGACATTCCTTACCGTTTACAGAGGCATTTTTTTCAAGCACACTGTATAGGGTACTATAAAGCAATAGTGCAATGAATGCACCAATGTGTCCATTTATGTATCTGTTTTTGTGTTTTATGCAAAAATAAAATTCTTTCTAATGAGACTGGCCAAAGGTGACACCAAAAATTGAAGCAGAAGAAACAACTAAATGAAAGGCAACATTTTGCTTAACATTAAAGATAAGATGCAACACTCTGTATAAGAAAGCATTTTTCTGTTCCTGTAGTGCAACCAAAAGAGCAAGGTTTGTATCTAAATAAATCTATAACTAAAACAGAATGTAAATGAAAGATTAAAAACGTAACAACATCATGGGTGCTTACTCGCACCTCAATACCATTTTCCTTTTGGCGGTGATAAACTTTTGACACCAAAAAAACATTTAAAGGTCCAGTATATTCAAGTATCTATGTGACAGAAATGCAATATAATATACGTTATGTTCATCACCTAAGAAGGAGCTATTTCTATCTACAAGGGGTCCCCTGACATGGAACTACCTTGTTGTTTTTAAAGTAGCCCTAAACGGACAAACTGATCTACACGATGTGTAGTTTAATAAATACGTTGTCTCCGCACAGAAGCAAAAACATGGCGACATGTCAGCTGCTGTAGAGTTTCGAATGGGAGGGGAGAAGTGGAGTGAGCCATTGGTTGCCATTCGCAACCTCATCGCTAGATGGTGGTAACATCTCCACATAGCTCCTTTAAGTGATGCAAATCTTTTCAACGTTTGCAATAACAGAATAAAAACAACTGCGAAATAGGCCTATGTTAGTTTCCATCATGCTTCTTGAGCAGATGACAGTGGTATTAGAAAACTATCAACCAACAATAAAACAAGGCCCAGAAAACAGAAATTTTAGGTTTGCTACGTCAGAATACACTTGGAAAATACTTTCCATCTTCAATAATTTGCTTTAACTGTTTGTCTCAAAAAAGCGATTTTGGGGGATTTATATAGATGTTAATAAGATGACAAAATGTAAGATGCATTTAGTATTATTGATATTGTTTTGTTGTGAATAATAGTTTTCTGTCAAGTCAAAAAAGACCCTGTTCAACCCAACATATTTCTTACAACAATAATGAAGACACACATCAGGAAATGTAGGCTGTTGTGTGCTTCTGTGGAGAATCATTCAATGACTGACATCAAATCATTCATAATTTTTTCAATTCTATTTGTTATAATAATATACTTCACTATGCTATATGAACATTAAGGTATTTGAGCTAAATATTTAGTACAGCCTACATGAGCTGTGTAAGTTGATTGAACTCGTGCAACATAATTTTTTAAGTAAAGGTCAAGTGAACTCACATATTTGTGTAAACGCAACAAAGATTTACTTGTTATTTTGACTTAAAGTCTTCTTAAGTTGAATTTACTTCGAAACCATGAAGCAAAAATTGTGCACATATATTTAAGTAAGTTAAGTAAACTCACCACATGATTTTTTACAGTGTGATACAAAACTTCAAAATGTGCATGAACCTGAGTGATGGAAACACATACTGACAGCTCAGTCTCTGTTTTCTTCCCATATGAAACTTATTCAGACCTGGGTATTGGACAAATGAAGTCATCTGCAGACTAGTGAGGTGAGTGTAATTTGTTTGCCAGGCTGCAATATTCTGTTTCTCCCCAGGTTAAAACACAATTACTTCCTTGCAAACACAAGCAGATTAAATAAGTCATGTTTGTCCCTTCTGCCATCTGCTCCATGCAAACTCATGCGGCTGCATGACAGAACTTGTGAATTGACACTGAGAGTGTCATCTGTCTTATAACCCTCACTACTTTTTTTGACTTTTCCTTTTTTGTTTTGGTGTGTCACGTCTGTACTTTCAATCTGCGCTTTTATTCTTAAAATATTAAGATCCTTAAATGCCTAACTCTTAAATCTTACACTTAAATGAGCATCCTCTCTAAATCCATAATGTGTTTAAAATACAGTAAAAGGCATATTTTACATATATTTAATATAATCTAATTATGATTGTGATCTTTTGTTATCTAAGTTAATGAGTCACATCAGGTATTCACTCATGATTAAAAGAAAGCTCAGTGTGAGGGAGAAGTGAAGCATGCTGGGATACTGTTGTCTCATCAGAGGGAACATGTTTGCTCGTCAGAACTCCAGTGGCTTCCCAAATCCTTTGTGTAATTCAAAAGCAAGACCTTTCATTTTCTAAATTATGGCACAAGTTGCCTCTCGTACATGATGAAATTAAATAAATATGATATGCAAAAGCATGCCTAAGCTAATTAAAACAGACAGAATCACAGTGAGTGAGACACACAATTAATCAGAGGCTAGAGGTGGGAGGAACAGGGGCAGATATGGGTTCGCTTTAATTCCAGCTATCTTTAAACTGCTACTGAAAAATGAAAGAAAAAAAGTAGTGCTGTCACTGTCACGTTTCTCTTTGGCACTATAGGGATGCTCAAATAATACTTATTTTTGTATGGAAAACCCGGAATTGAGTTAGCATTTTAGGACTTCCGGTTCCATCGCTTCAATGTTTATGGGTTTTTGGAATGGGTTTTTGGTAAATCGCCCAAAATAAGGTCCGTGGTAAAAAAAAACTCTACAAATCTTCACGTTTTGTTCTATGACATATAAAACACATATTATAACTCGCTTGTGATTTTTTTAGAGCCTTATTGTGTCTTAAAAACGGCGGCTGCTAACAAGTTGCGAAAAGTGACTACCTCCTTGGACGTTAGACGTCATCTCACGTACAAAGCTCACAAGTAATGGGCACAAATCTCTTAAAACGTTGATGTGGAGTTATTACACACCAGGGAAGACATTCATATCAATACATTACACATTGATAGAGCTTGAAAGAGTTTTCATAGGCTTGGTGGTGATGACTTTGATTTAGAGCGACCTTAAGTCTGTTTATAGCATTGTGTTAAATTTTACTTCTGGCGATTGTATTTCGGATTCAAAAGTTACAAATATGGTGTAAACTTGTTAAGATTATCTTGATAGACAAAACGTGTGAGTGTCACCATTTGATAAACAGAGCTTATTTTTTGCGATTTTCGAAAAGGCTTTGTGGAACATGCACAGGCTTTCGATCTAAGGAACATACAAAACCGGGTTGGCATACAAAAAAATTTCACCTCTTTGGCTCCCTATTTATAGCCTATTAGTATTTATAGTATTTGGAAAGTGAAATTAAGCCTGTATGTTTGGATTATAAAGCATGATTTGCAAAAATGATTCGGTGTGTTTGTATTATTAAACAAGATTTAAAAAACAAGTTTTTATTTTAAAATTTACAACACTTTTCAAGCAATGAAGGATCTAAAAAAGTAGATGCCTAAAAAGGCAAAAAAATTATGACAAAGGAGAAAAAAAAGGCTAATTTGTATAGATATTCTCCCTGCTTTGTTATGCATCTAATGTTATCTAAACGTCTTTTTTCTGGGCCACTAAATGAATTTACATTATATATGATATAAATCCGTATATGAGCGTGCATGTGTTTTATAAAATTAATCACAAACAAATCTTTGGGCCTGTAAGTTAATTTGAAGCAGACTCAATAACCCACTCGACTGATTAAACCCAATCGTTCTTGTTGGCAGGAGCTGAATGTTGCTTAATTGCGGAGCTTTTCCAAGCCTCAGCAAACAGCAAAGTCATCAAGTCAGTGTCTATCCTCTAATCAGTATTTAGGACAATTCCCAAGTTTTTCCAAAGGTATCTTCTAAAAACAATGTGCTTATTTTGCCTCATGAAGAACTCTCATAATCAGAACATGGCAAGTTATATGACAGATGGTAAAATGTATTTCCTTTCTCAGCCATCATAGTTTATGACATTTCACAGAGCTCAAGCTTTTGCTTGTATAAAGGTCGACAACTCTGCGTGTTCTCCATCAACACACCAGAATAAAGATGAGTGTTTGGACAATAACTCGGCTGTAATTTTATATATTTTTGACTGTTATGATTCTTATTTATCAAGACAAGATTTGGGACCGCACAAATATCACAGCTCATCCCCACCTCTCATCCGCTGTGAATTTCTCTGTTGGTGCTGTCGCATCTGCTTATGACCTCCATGGAAGCTGTCAATCTCCAGCTCCATCATCATGCACTCCCACTGTCTGCTTTTGTCCTCCTGTTTGTTTTACCTTCACGCACAAAAGAAACACCCTCTGCTGTAACCTACATAAAAGCAACCAAAGTCATTCAAGAGTTAGATCGCCACTGTGCGTGTTTTCACTCAACTGTTCTCAAAAGCACATGATTCAAGGCTTATACCAAACAAGCGTATCTGATATTCATAGACTGCCACTGCATTTATTTATAATACAAAGGGCACATCTGCATTCCAGACATCATGCTACAAGCCTAATGGTCCCATAATTCATCCGCTTCCACGATGTGCAGCAAAGCAGGACTGATTTATTGAAAGCCTCAGAGAACAAGCATGTCGGGCTAGTGGTGGTGAACTCCATCATTTTGTTATGGGTGAAGCTTTGAATAGACCCACACTGAGCTGATGGTCAAATTAAGCTCCCGTCCCATTGTTTGGCCGGACTCTACAAATTGAATAAATCAAGGGTGACTGCACTTATTAACCTCCGTTCCCCCTGCCGAATGTTGCGATCCAGCCCGTGAAATGTGTGATGAAAGACGGAAAGAGATACAGTGCTGTGGAGGAAAGGGTTTTAAATCTGAAATTCTGACAGGCAAATATGCAATGTCAAAGATCTAAAAAGTTGGAAAGTGGGCGGGAGAGGAAACTCCATGATGCTCGATGTATTAAAGATATTTTAAACATGAAAACATGCAGAAAGCAGCTCTTTTTCTGTCGAATAAAACAGAAATTGACATTTTGACAACAAATGGAAACCGTTAATGACGTTTATTCAATTAGCAGAAGATTTTATCCGGAGGGACTTATTGTTGAGGAACAAGTTACCAATTCATCTTAAGACAATCATGATAGTCTTTATGAAACCTTGTCGCTCCTATTTCGTGATTTCTATTTGCCATAAATCGTTTTTATTAGTCAACCATTATGTTTGTCACTTTTTTTTGCAAATATCTAACCAATAAAAAGTATTAAAAGGGGTTGTTAACTTTGACAACACAATTTTTTGTCAAAGTTTGTTTTTCATTTTCCAAAAAACATCAAATTTTAAAATCCGAGATTTAAGAAGGATATCAACGTCGTGAAAGAATGAAATCCAGTGGGATCCAAAGTATGCTATTTAGAAAATCTGATCTAAAAAATAATTGAGAGAAATGTTACAATGTATTTGGGATTTTCTTTAAAAAATGCTTTCTTGCTTTAATTGAAGTACACAAGAAGCCTATGGGGCCTTCTGTTAACAGAAAAATATTATTATAAATAAAGAAAATATAAATAGGCTATCAGAAATAGGCTAATCAGAAATTCAGGTTCATTTTTCAATTTAATTAACTCAACTTATTATGTCAAATGTACATTTAAATATAATGTAAATGTAACAAATAAAATACAAATATTTTCACTTGTGCTCTCTATTTAGACCTCTCTTTAAATTCATAACCAGACTTTCACACGTATTCTTGTTTCATTTCTTTTCATCCAAAATATCTTTTGAATTCATTATTCATTTTGAACTTAACCGATACACCTACATCTCATCAAATTTGTGAAAGTTGTCTTTCAGAAAGGCCTGTTAAACAAATGAGTTCTTCCTCGCAATCTTTTCAGAGAGATAGCACCTTTTTAAGAAAAGACCTTGGCTGGCTCTCCTCCTTTTGTTGGAAATTAATTGGAATTCGCTGAAACGTCTTATCCGCACATTAATTTCTGTGAAAACTTCAACGGAGGAAACAAGAAAGTGTTTATATTGGCTGGGTGAAGGAGGTGACAGACTTCAGACTATGACTAGCATGAAATGTTTTCAAGCAATCTTTAAACCAGGTCTTCTGTTTCAGCGCGCACAAACTATGGACTTAATTTGTTGTAGTGCAGTGGCAAATGCCAAGCTTGGAACGGAATAAAAAGGGAGAAAAAAATCAGCAAATTTAGTTTCCGTGAAAGAACTGCTGTGGAGTCGGTGAATAGAGGCATTAGACAAACATTTCTTAATAGGCTTTTCAGCTTGAATTCTCATTATAGCTGCTGAATTTCATTGGCATTGTCAATTAGCGAAAGTTTTTTCTTCTCCTTTCAAGCATTCAATTGACCAAATGAAACCGAGCCCGGCATCACAAAAGCAAAGCCTTTTATCACACCTCAGGCCGAAAACAGCTCCACTGCAAGATCTGCATTCGCCTACTTCTGAAGAAACAGATGAGAAATAACGGCTGCTCGTATAACTTCTCATAGAAAGTTGGAGTTGACGTCAAAGGCGGTCTCTCGGGCAGATTAGTGGTTCCTCTTTGTCTTGCACCGAGTGGGATGAGTCTCTCTCGACTTTCTCAGTCTGCACCGACCTAATTGTTCTGCAAATGTGGACACTTTTCTTTTGCGGGTTAAACCATGGATGAAGAATATAATGGTATTCGGAACGACAGAATGGCCGTAATTATATCTCTCATTATTGCACTGCCTCATTTGAACACATTGAATATGATTCAATTACAATGGTAGGGTCCATTGTTGCCTTTTATGGATGTCTTTTTCTAATATGCCTTCCTCTGGCACGGATATTAGGAAATGCTCTTTATCTTGTGAATACATTTACGATTTTCCTACAGTAATTCAAATTTTTCCTACTAAACAGACATTAGAGATGCACCGAAATATTGGCCAATGATAAGCATTGGTCGATAGTTTAAAAACAGCCAAGGCCGAAACATCCTGTCAATCAAAAGAAGACAGAAAAAGCAATACATTTGTGCTCTGCAGAAAATATTAGGAAACATCAACAGTTTGATGTTCAATATTAATAGTCATTATATGAATTAATAGCATTCAGAAAGTTAGGAAATATAAATTGAATCTTCAGAATCGGTATCAGTATCAGCCAGATATCACTCTGATCGATGGAGAAATTGAATATCAGTCCATCTCTGACAGAAACATAAACATGCATTGTTTAAATTGCAACCCGTGAAAGGCTACTCATCAGGGCCGGATAATCCAATGGGCATTATTGGCTCAGGCCCAGGGGCCCAGGCACACTTGGGGTCCAAGGAAGGGGAAGAAAATGTCACAGTTTTTCCACTATATTCATTCTGCAGTGCGCTTCTCTTGCCCACATGGTGCTGCGCATACAAAATAGTGTTTCTAACTTAGAATGTCTGTCTCTTGATTTAACTTTTACGAGCCCTATTACACCTTTGGTTCAGAAGAAGCAAATAGCTACAAATGTTGCGACTTCTTTGATAAACCTTACCTTCCATTCAGTGGAAAAACGTTGCCAGGCATTACTCTGTACAGTGAGTGGGAGGAAGAAGTAGCAAATATAATTGACTGTACTACAGGTGACTCCTGAATTAAATAGCCGATGGTGTTTCCAACAACCTGTTATTGACTGTTTGGATATACAAACATGAACACAGTTTGTCCGTAAATATGCAAATGGTTACCTAGCCGGAGGCTGTGTGAAAGATAGGCAAAATCTCTGAGGCCTACCCTCACAGTTGTCATAAATCTAGAGTTGTTTTACATGTATTTGGTAAATTTTGTATTGATATAATGATGACCTTACTTTACCAATATTTAGCCTTCATTATCAGATAATACACAGTGCTTTTACATACATCGCAAAATGTATGTGCCCAAAGGCCTCTTAATTCTTAATCGGGGCCTCATTCAATTCAATCAAATGCATTTAAACACCAATTCAATTAAATTCAATTGCCATTTTTTGTATAGTGCTTTTCAAAATGCATACATTGTAAAACAATAAATTACATAATTTAACAGTTTTATTTTACAGAATTTTCACATATTTTTGAAATACGGTAAGAGACTGCAAATTTGCAAGTTGGGTGTAAAACAACACAAAAACATGTAATTTAATTTTACCAAAAATGTAATTCTATTGTATTTTTCTGCCGGAATGTTTGTCTTTTTTTAATGGAACTTTTACAGTGTAGTATTCATAATTGTTCTAATAAATCCAACAGTGGCGGTACCCATTTACTTTTATTGCATGGACACAAACCCAATGGGTACCGCCATTGTTTGATGCATATTCTTCAAAATATCTTCTTTTGTGTTTTGCAGAAGAAAGAGAGTTACGAAGGTTTGAGGAAGGAGAGTTCAATGTTTATTTTAAAGCCAAGAATTTGATCTTAAATCTGTCTAATTTGACAGACACTCTAACTTTCACACTAAAATCTCTTGGCTTTCCACTGACCCTTCCTTATGTCAGTCCTAAACCAGTTGAAAGCTTCTACTCTGCCCCATAAAACACTCCCCAGATCTGATCCCGGTGACACACATGCACTAAAACTTCTCTGGAGAAGCACCTGCAGTCAGACCGAAGTAACTTTTAATGCACGTCATGCGGCGCTACTGCAGACTAAAAGGGGAAGTAAAGAAAGGCGTCAGTATGAGGTTGATGTTCACCTTTGAGTGAGACTAATGCATTTCATCGCAGAGCTTGAGCTTGGTGCATGAAAACCACCAGGTCAGCAGCGAGTGCTGTAAAAGCACGATCCTGTTCATCATTTCCATGAAAGTGAATTGTGAAGGCTTATATTCCAAGGAATTTTAACATCATTTGCTAAGTGCTGTACAGTATTAAGACATTGAGTCTCCATATTCCAAAAAGTAACATCAACAAACTCCAAGTCTCAACAAAAACGTCTAAACCTTCCAGTCAATACAGCCCTTCTTTCTCTTGCAATTCAGATAATCTGTACAAAGCTGTCGCCTTTCCAGTATCTCCCAAATCCCCAGTGGCACAACTCACAGCTGCTTCCCATGCCGTCCTCTGCGTCTCCATGCCGGCTGAGGGCAACACTGGGAATCTCAACCCTTGGATAATACCAAGCAGGTGCTGTTTTGTATGTACGTGTGTGTGGGTTGAGTAACCCAGCTGGCCACCAGTTCTCAAGCCCCAGTCCAGCCTTAGGCTGGTGAAAAAAGGGCCGTCTGAGCTCCCGGGAGCGCTAAATGTCTTGTCAGCCATTGAAACCCTAATGGGCTCCCACCATCATACTCAGCATTCATGGTCAGCCATTATGGCGGGGCGAAACCAATCGCTTTACTCTGCCTGTTGCAGTAAAGAAAGCTGGAGAGGCCTGTTGAAAGTCAATCGTGTGCCAGCAGCTGTGTGCTTTCTGAGCTGTCCTTGGGCAGAGGGGCCACCTGGTCTATCTCTCTGACTGTCTTTCTCTCTTGTGCTTTTATTTTATCCCTCTCTCTGTTTCTGTCGCTTGTCGCCGTTTTCTTGCTCGATTCATTTAACAAATGTGATTTTTTTGAGACACAGTGGCTTTGAATGCTTTTGATCTAGCAACAGTCGCCTGTCACTGCATCGGATCCGCAACTTGTTCAGATAACTGCTCAAAATATATACTTTCAAATATACGTTTAATTATTTCACATATTGACAGTCATATAAAGAAAAATACAGCCATGGAAAAAATCAGTTCAGAAAACCTTAATAATTTTGAAGTGCTCTCCTAATATTTTTCTCAGCTGTGTATTTTATTTTTATAAGGGTTTTATTTTCAATACAGCATAATGTAAAGTGCCTTATTGCATAAATAAATTGTTGCAATGATTCTAGAAAAAAGAAATTGTCAGGGCTTTTAATCGGCTATCAGTAGATAAGGTCCACTGTCAGATGGCATGGATTTACTAGCGAATGAGGCTGTGCTCATACATCCAACCTTGAACCCTACAGTACGGTTTTAACATGGAAGGAATTATAAGTTGATTAATCAGAGTCCACATAATTACCAGTATACAATATACACATGTTAATGCAACAAGTTCAGTGTATAAGTAATAATACATACACTAAAAGCTCACACTACATATTTCATCACACGACTCCTCATAACCTGTGCTGCTATGCTCCTAAAGTTTTTTTAGCTCTGGCAATATTTAGTTTTTTAATAATTCACAAACTCCTTGTAGTAATAATAAAACAGCAGCAAAAAATGTCTCATGTGAACATAAGTGAAAGTGTTTAGGCAGAGCCACTTAAACCCAACTCCATGCAAATTTAATGTCCATCCAGTCAAGACGCATCAAACCGTCTGCTCACTAAAAGTCTCCATGCATGCCTCTTTATCTCTCTCGCATTTGCTCAGTGTGACCAAAGGGTTAAGTTAGCCTGTCAGAGTCAATGTAATGAGGGAAGAGGCTCTCAGTGACCCTTCAGAAATCTCATTGGTTTCTGCTTGCCTCCATCTGAGTCACTCTCCGCTCGAGATGGCAATTAGTATAGAAGTCTCTGTGTAGACGTTGCTGCTCTGTCTCTTAATGTCATGTCTTTTTCAAAGGCCTGACAATTCAAATATATTACCTTTAGGGGCCACTGGGTCCCCTTATGCAAACAATGAATCTTTAATGGAAAGCGCAAGAGAAAAAGATACAAGGGTGAATTCACAACAGTTTTGTGTACGAACATCCACGTCTTCTTGACAAACTGCTCCTGTTTATCCAGGATTAAAATTTAAGACTGCAACTTTTTGGTTTAAAAATAAAAATCTGTTAGAAAGCAGCTAAATAAACAATCTGTTCAAATATCCTTACCTTATACACAAATCAATACTGTAAGCTTACAATGATTTATAATGTGAGCTCTTGGTCGGATTTTGCAGGAAATGGCAGTTGCTTTTCAACACAGATAAAGATAAGTGTGTAAAATAACCTGCAATTTTATATTTCAAACCGATTATTACGGATTGCAGCTTTAAATAGTGCTGTAAAAGTGGTAATATGCTGGGTCACCAGAAGTAAAATGACATGTTCTTTGTTATTTTACACCTGATTCATACATTGGAGTCTGTTTCTGTAATTTTACTTTTTTCACAGAATTTCAAATATAAATGACAAATCTGTAAAAAAAATCTACAGCATCATATTTAAAATCATTTACATTTTTTCTCTACACCAAATTTGTCATACATTTTTTATTCAGCCACCAGCAAACTATGCTGGGTACTAAATGCGAAGTGCAGTTTCATGCTTAAACATGAGCGTGACATTGAGCTTTAATTTTTATCAATTACTTTTAATTAAACAAAAATTCTCTTTAACTCAAAACCAGCAAATTTTCAAGACAAATAAATTACTGGGTCATAAAAACTATATACATATTCATCTGAAGCTTTCTTTGCACTTCTCTGCACATTAAAAATGTACACATGAGCCCCTAATATCAACTAAAAATGTGACTGTGTTTCTAGCAAAGTTCTGTTATGACAAAATTTACCTCTGATCTCATTGAAAATCTTTGAGAGAAATAAAGCTTGAGGTACAGTAAATAGAGAACCAAATAAAAGTAGAAATAAATAATATGAGATATGGGGCCCGTTCTGTAGACTTCTCCAAATAAAAAAACCTCCCCATAAACTAAGCCACTCACTTTCTTTTACCCGAAGCGCTGTCACACAATCCTCCAACAGCAATTCTGTCAGCATCCCTATTAAAATTCAGCAGCCTCGCACTAACCCGCTCAGGATACACTCAGCTAACTAGCTTGTCTGCCAAGTCCAACTCACAGCCTCCGTGATTTAAAAATAGAGCCCTCTTTTAATGCCTACATGAGTCACGGATACCATGCATTTCATTCGCCCTAAAGCTAATTGGAGCTGCGTGCCGTCGAGAGACTTGTGCGCTGGCACCGTCTCAAACTATGATGCCTGCAATGACAGAAAGTTTATCTAGGCTTTGGGTGAACTGCAGTGAGTGGAGTACGCGTGTTTACGGGGGAGGAAGGACAACAAAACCCAGTTAATTGTTTAATGTCGAGCAAAGCTCCAATAACTCAACATGTGCTGTTATTGGCAGACTGACAGATAACATAAGACAGCAGGCACAGAGGAAGCGTTGGGATGTCAGTAGCGTCACACGCAACGAGTGACGGCGAGAGAGAGAGAGAGAGAGAGAGAGAGAGTTTTCTCAAGAAACTGTTGACAGCTCTGCAAACTTAGTTATATTGTAACATTTCTGAATAGGATTTATGGTGCTAAAACCATTAGGGTGTACCAGCAAAGTCAATATTTTTAAATAATTTATCATAATTATTGTAAGGCCTGCATTGTCATTAAAGTGTTTAATGGGCTACTCAAAATTTACTCAAAATAAATACTTTTCCTTACAAAATAGGGTGCATTCAGTCATCATATAATGGCGACCAGTGTTGGGTAAGTTACTCTGAAAAAGTAATTAATGACTAGTTACTCATTACATATTCAATAGTGTAATTAGATTACTGTACAAATTACTCTGTCCAATAAGTATTTAGTTACTCATTACTAATTACTTTCTATATCCTACATCAACCTTGATTAGTAAAGTAATTCAAGGATAGACATGAAACGGCTTATTTAATTCATTCAAATAAATAATATTATTAAGTGACCAAAGTATTGCAAATGTGAGAATTATACATTAAAGCACAGATTTTAAAGTTAGACTTTGAATTTGAATGTCAATTGCACATGCATGTATTGCACAAAGTATTTAGTTTAATTAAATCAAAAGTAACTGTAATGAAATTACAGTAGAAATAAGAGTAATCCCTTACTTTACTTTTTCAAGGGAAAAGTAATTAAAATACAGTAACTAATTACTTAGTTACTAGTTACACCGAACATTTATGGCGACGTGTTTTTTATGTTAAAATGTATACAAAGCTCAAAACATCTCAAAAGTTTTTATTGAAAGTTTTCATTCATTTTTTAGTTAAACTATTTCCCTGTTCAACATGCATTAAAACACAATTTCACAGCAATTCGTTACTATTTTACAAGGTGGCTAATTTGTACGATTTCGTTCGTAGATTTATCCACGACTTGCTTTCACATCAGTGACAGGTTAGGTTTAGGGCGGGGTTAGAGGTGGGTTATCAGTATCTCATTATTTATATAATCGTAAAAAAATTACGATTCACAATTACGATTGTGCGAATTTATCCGAATTAGACAAATAGTTAAACCTAAAGTGTATGAAATGTAGCGGCATCTAGCGGTTAGGTGGCGAATTGCAACCAACGGCTCAGTCCACCCCTACCCCATGCCTTTCGAAGAACTGAAATGACTAACACAGAACTAATATGTCCTCACATTTTCACTTCTTTGCCAAAAAAGATAACGTATTTACGAAAAATAATTTTATAGTAAATGATCCTTGATTACAAAATTTGCAGATTATAAAAAATGTATAGGCGCTAATTAAGGTAAATAGACTCCATAAATATGTGCTGAGGGGTGTGCAGGTGACTTCAGCCCATATATATAATGCATGTGTCCCATGGCTGTTTTATGGCAGAAGAATGCGATCCGTCTTTGGAGCCATCATCAGCAGATGTAATATTTATGCCATAATTCTTGCCAGTACACAAATTTGTCCACTGTAGAGCACACAGGCTGGTGGTGATGTCACAGTGATGGGTATCACAATGCCAATCGTCACATTCCCCATCATATGCACTTTATATGGAGAAATACCAAACGCAGATCTAAGGCAGAGTCATGTCTGACACCTTTGATTCAAGAAAGTAAATAAATTCAGTTTCAGTTATGCATTCATGGTTTGTTTGAAATGCTGTGGATCCTGGCTCTCTTTGATGAATCTCTAATGCCAAAGAAATATAATGTGAAATTTGATGAAACACTCCACAGCTATGATGCATTTTTGTGTAAATATTGCTTGTTCTGTAGCCGGTAAATAAAACAAAAAAACACAATGAGGCATAAATACATAATACATAACTTCACAAAGTGTTGTAAAGCTGTATGTGTATATATTAAGGCCACTATTCATCTGCTCACTCATGACAGCCAAACACTGACAATGAAAAGAGTACAATAAACTGTTTGGTCTTTCTCCCTCCGTCTCTCCTCCTCTCAGCTCCCATTATTGCTTCTTGTTAAAAGCCAAGGGCACTGCACTCTCCACACTCACACACACACGCACGCACGAACACGCACGAACCAATGGCATTTCTATGAAACACTATGAGAGTATCAGAGATGGGGAAAGAGAAAATACACAACTCGAAATGCCTTTAGCGGCTGACACCGGGCCCACGCACCTCCTCCCATTTACTTTCCCAAGAGGGGTCAGAAAGGGAAGGGCACACTGGGATATCTGCAGAAAAATCACTCCCTAGTGGGCAATTATTCATGTGCAAGCAATGTAGGGGTGCTTACTGTGGGTGGTAGAGCACTGGGTAAACGCTAACCCTCTGAGGGAGTAGCACTCCATTAGAAGTGAATCCATCACCTGCGACGACCACTTTACAAAAGAGAGACCAGCGAGGCTATCACTGTCAATGTCATATCTTTCCCAACACAAAACAAGAACAGTAGTAGACGTGTGTCCCCAGGGGGGCTTTGTTTGGTTTCCTCTAGCTTTCTACCGTTCTGTTCCACAGTGGGTCCGTCTAAAAGCAAAACGGTGTGTGTGTGAGTTGTTTGTAACAGGTACAGTATAACACAGGTGATCCCTGAAATTAATTGTTATTGATAAATGGGAAAAAGCAGACATATATTTGGCATCCCACACAGTGTCAGCATCACTGGGCATAACTAATAAAGAAAACATTAGTTCTATATTGAAAAATATGTTTTGCTATTTTAACAATAAAACACTTTATAACTTAAATGAATGGTTTATAAAAAACATATACAGTAGTTATGTTATATTAAAGGAATAGCTACTCCCATTTTTTTTTTATTCTGTCATCATTTATTTACCATCTTGTCATTGCAAACCTGTATGACCTTCCTTCTTCCAAAGATCACAAAAAGATATTTTGAAGAATGTTTTTATCCGAACAGCGCTGTGTTCTTCGGAAGAAAGAAAGTCATACAGGTTTGATACGACAAGACGGTAAGTTAATGATGACATAATTTTTCATTCTGGGTGAACTATCACTATAACATATAGAGTGTCTAGTCAAAATATCTTCAAAATATATTTTATGGCTGTAATTATTTTACTGCCATAAAATTGATGTTAATATATTTCAAGCGATAGTTCATTTGTTTTCTTCTCCAGTACACAAAAACAAAACAACATTGACTTGACTTGTACAGATCCAATGAAACATTTCTCAAAATATATTTTTGTTCCTGAAGAAAGAGTCACATAAAGGTTTTAAATGACACGAGGGTGAATAAATGATGACAATCCCACAAACACCGCAGAAAGTTCATTACATACACAGGTAAAACCTAGTAATACTGTATATGCAACTTCTAAATAGTTTTATTTTGTAATGCATCTTTTTTACACTTGGAAGAGTTGCCATTTTTAACACATATCTAACTATATTTAACAGGTATTGCACAATGTGTTAAAATATATTTTACTCAGTATGTGAAATGATAAAAGACTATTCCATTATGCACTTCAAGACAACACATTTGAGTTTGATTGCTTTTATAGTTTCAAACATTATGATGTGTTCAGTTAATGTATTTTAAGGCAGATATGTTTCATTCTCTGAGTTGTCTATTTGTATTGATGGGGCGGTGGATCATAATGGCTAAAGCTATAGGCAGACAATTGGAAGGTTGCTGGTTTGAGCCCTATAAAGAATGACAAGCACCATTGAGCAAGCCTCTTAACCTCGGGTTGCTTCAGGGGGATTGTCTGTGTAATAAATGTAGTGTAAATAGCTTTGAATAAAAGCATCTATCAAATGACTACTTAATAATAATTTATGAATGTATTCCACATCATCCGCATAGCAAACTATCCTATAGACCCATTTATTAAAAGCTAAATGTACACACTCACTTAGTAAAACATATTTTTAATCGTATTGTATGTATCGACCTCAGCATCTTCTGAGTGCTGTTTTATGTTAGCTGGGTAGAGAAACTCCAGCCAGTGTGTCAAAAAAGCATTCCTCATGAACATTTCAGGAGCCTTTGAAACAGTTCTTTCAGAAAGACAGGACCATGTATCTATCCATATTTCATACCGCCTCCACTTTCTCAACAACAGGGAAATATTTCAACTGGCACACTGGGGTGCGAGTGTCCTTTTACTTCAGTTCTAGCGGGGCAGAAGCCAGCGCAATATGTATTAAACTAATTACTAATCCAAATGAAATCATTAGTCTGAGGTCTTTTTTATCCGTGCGCCTGAGGTAAAATGAGTTAATTTCTCACAGTGTTGTGCACCTGACTCGAGACGCTTTGTTTCATAACCTAATGCTATGAAAGACATTGGCACTCCACCAACACCGCTTTTCTCTGCCACTTGACGCGGCAAGCCATTTGTATATAACGCTGGCACTTGCACAAACAATCCAGCAGTTTGATTCTGTGTGGTCTCTTTCCAATTGGTTGCATCCAGCAGAGACTATGAGCTGTTTTTATACCGTATAATTAAAACTGTGGCAACGCTACATGTGTGTAGGAGTAAAAAAAAAAGCCAGAGAAACACAGGCTACAGGAGCGGCATCTGGTGACATCCGCTTCGGTTTTGTGTGTGGTGGTACGTGGGAGGGGAATATGGGTGTGTGTAATGAAGGGCAGAGGGCGTTTGGGTGTGTGTGCGCTATGTATACTATATTGTAGTGGGCCACATCTGCACTTGGTGCCTTGCCTGGTGTCTGCTCCCCAGAGAGACTTGTTTTGCCGACTTGACGTGCTCTCAGCTGGAGTAGCTCTCATCTCTGAGCTCCATAAGAAATCCTCTTTTGCTTTTTTAAGGCATTAAACACACACACACATATATAATAGAGAATAATAGTTCAGCTAGATAGAATTCTATTACTATTCTACACTTTTAACACATGGAGAGTTGTAACACATTTGTTTTAATGTCTGTAACATTAATTTACATAATTGCGACCCAATATGTGAAAACAGAGCTGAAGTCATTTAAGACCCATTTTCAAAAGTTTCCATTTTTAGGGTTCGGTTAGGCATGGGGAACTAATAACACACCGAAGACACCAAAAAACCCATATTTGCAGCATATTTCCCTTTAAATATTAATTGTCAACTCTGACAACACATGAATCATTTAAAAAGTATATAATATGGTGGTCTTTACTATAATGACATGTCCTCTGTTGACATGCTCTATTCCCTAATTGGTTAAACTGATGATGTTGAAGGTCAAACCCTCCTCTGTCTCTGTCTTGTCTGAAATGTAATGTAATTGTCTCCACAATTGAAAACAGTTGGTTAGTATGACTATTTAGCCTTACAAGCATTGTGTTCTCCTTGTGGAGCTGAAACTGCATCTCACACAGAAAAAAACAGAAATGACTTGAACTGCTTGAATTATTTTGAGAAACGCAGAGTTCATGTGTCACAGATGGATGATGCTCCCATAATTTAATGAGAGTTTAAAGAATAGTGAGAGTCAAGGAAAGAGGGGAAGATGAAAAAAACATTTGTCAATTAGTATGCAAATGCATGCAAGCGACTCCTTCAGAAATCCAATCAGGCTGTCACCCTGGCAGGGGGTGTTATTATGAAGCCCCTGTGAAGTGTGGCTTGTGCGTTGCCATGCAGAATAAGCCATGTCCACAGACGAGCAGACACCGACTGGCACTGGATCTGCAGGCTGACACCTCTGACACACATACACACACATCTATGTTTTCTGTGATATGAGCAATGTTGGAGAACACATTGCATGTTGGTCCAATGTGCCAGGGCTTCGCTGGAACCGACGTGTGCCATAAACTCTTATGCAAAATAAAACGTAATGGTGACATTAAAATGCATGTCGAGGTTTTGAGAGCAATGTGTCATTAGTTTCTTAATGGCCCATAGGTGACCGGCACAAAAGCTTGAAAGTGCAGGACTTTATCTTCCTAATTCTGCTACATAATGACGGTCAGTTCAGTGAGTTCATCATAATAAAAGTTCTGCTGATCCCAAGAGATTCATCACTTAACATATACCTGACTTCTACTAGAATTTCAGTTTAATTGTATTTTTTCAGACAAAAATGTCAAAACATCTGTATTACAGCATGTTTTATTATTTTAAGATTATCATAAATTCTATATCTTCTGCAATATGACTTTTCATGTGAATGTATGTTGTTTATGTACACCGGAAAAGACAAACTGCATAACATTTTTTCATTTCATTATTTGGTTTACAATTACAATTTTTACAATGAACATACCAGCTATAAGTTAATATTGAGGCAGTAAATATTTGTTCTGATAATAACAATTTGATCAAAATTTGTTTTATTTTGCATTTGGTAAATTGCAGGGCTGCCAGATCTGTGTAACATACCAGCGAACGGTCAAACAAAACTAGCCCGAATCAACCCCAGTGCTCCCAGCCCGAATGCCAAAACTCAAAAATGCACTCCTACATGTATTTTTTGATTTGATTAACAATCCTCCAAAATCTACATATTAGTCCAAATTGTCCCTAGAAAAACAATCAGACGGAATGGACTTGCATTTTGAAGAATCTTGACCCCTCTGAAAAGGTAAAAAAATGTGTAGGTATAGAATTGATGTGCAATGCATTTATGCACATTTATTAGATTCCATAATTAATGCATTAGATTTTCATCGTCACATTAATGCATAAAAAATGAAAATACTGCCATCATTTAATCACCCTTTTGTCATTTCAAACCTGTATGGCTATCTTTCTTCTTCAGAACACAAATTAAGATATTTTGAAGAACTTTGATAACCAAACAACATTGACCCCAATCCATTGTGTATGGACACAAACCAATGCTAGTCTATGGGTATCCCCATTGTTCCATTACCAACATTCTTTTCAAAATGGTTTGAAATGACAAGAGTGTGAGTAAATTATGACAGAATTGTAATTTTTGGGATAACTTTCCGTTTAAATACCAGACTGTGATGTTCCTGTAAGCCACGGCACTAACCACACTTTTCAGAAGAGAGTCAAAAGGTATCTATTCTGTTTGAAGTCTGACTCATCTCTCACAAAGACTACGTGAAGGCACCGTGGCCAATTCTTTTGTCTTTATGTCCACACAACAGCTTCACAATCAGGATGTGGGTTCAGCAGACAATAAAGAGGGATTTTTTTTAAATACTGGCAACTGTATACCTAAATCCCCTTGAACATCTGGCCTCTTATATTGTCAACTGAATACATTGTGATGAAAGATGCAGTAAAACATTGACTCATCTTGCAATAACAGGGTTGTTAATTTCGGATTCATGCTTTGAAAAACACATGCTAGTCAACCACCATGAATGTGCTACCTTAAAATTCACAACATCATATTGAGCAAAGAAGAATATTGCTGTTAGCTCACTTCACACAGACACATTACCTTCACTCTCTATAACCACACGGTAAGACTTACTCAGCATGTCTTCTCGAAATTGCTTCTCCCATTAAACAAAATGTTCCTAACATGGCTATTGATATCATCATGGTTTTAGAATGGTAAAGAAGTATTTCGATGTATGTTTATTAAAATTGCATGCTTACAGACACAATGTATCACTCACACATGCTTTTCCCACAAGGGCTTTAAAAGGAATACCACAGCTCCCCCTAGTGGACACTATAAAAGCCCTGTCCATTGTCCTATCTAACCCTCTGACTCTGGCAGCAGTCCAATATCCAATAATTTATGTCATCTCTTGTTATAGTCACCTAGGCAACAGAGTAAGTCAGTGAAATGTCTGCAGAGAACTTTCGTTGTCCATTTCTCTATCTGAACTTCTCATCTTTTATAGGCTACATAATATTTCTCCATCTATTCCCCCAGGAAGGAGGCCAAATCCCTTGTTCTGTCTTTTGCATTTTCTACCCTAAACCTTGGTTTTAATGTTTTTCCATCTTTTAATGTGATTCATATAATCACTCGAGATCTTCTCGGATCAGGTTTGCTCAAGAATTCTCCTTTGCTCTCTTTGCCGAAGAAAGAAAAATCATAGATGAGATCTTACAACTCATTTATTTTTCCTAGACAACAGTGAAATCAAATTGAACCTCATACATGAGCAAATAGAATCTCATGCATCTCAGATATTTCTCCTGGGAAAAGACCCAGAAATATCACAAATATCTCAATTGTCCTAATTGTTCAGTTCTCAACAACGTCATAAACTTCAGATTTGCCATGTCTGAAATCAAAAGTCAATATTATTGAAGAATTTGAAATGACTAAAAACATTTCTCATCAAATGCACACACATTCAAATGATTCACCCTATACAAATCACAGCAGATTTTCAACCTTTTTGAGCGCCACGTGATTCATTGAGCCTTCATATAGTTCCAGGAATTTATGTTTTATGTTTTACTTCCTTTTTTTCCTTTTTTTATTCATGAAATGGCTAACGTCTTTAAATGTGTTAAAGGTACAGTGTGTAGCATTTTGAAGGATTTATTTACCATAATACAAAACTAGGTTGTGAGTGCTGAAGAAAAACCGAAATGTTTATATTACCTTACAATGAGCCATATTATGTATATACACCGCGGGTATATTTAGATGTAATTTATCAAATTGCACAGACATGTTTCTATAGTAGCACTGCACGGACAAACTTAGCGCGTTTCGTAAAACGAGGGATGCAAGGGAATATGTTCTTCTTCTTCGGCTGTGTTTTGGAGGCAGCTTGCAAAGCCACAACATAGAAGGATTAGCAGAAGAAGAGGAAGAACAATAACAAAATTTACTTGTCGTGTTTTTATTAGAAATCGAAAGGCTTCTTTTTTGCAGTAAGAAGTGAAATTTGCGCTAATGGCGGACCACACATACTCTGCACAAGAGCCGACAGAGTGTCAATTTGTGTCGTCAAAAAATAGAAAATACAATGCAGCAAGTCGAAGTCGAGTCAAAAAACGGCAGAAAACCTGAATAAACATCGGTGTGGCTTTTCCCAAATGAAGGGCACTGAAGCAAGAAACGGGTTTGCTAAGCGAAGCAGAAGTTGCCAGCTTTCTGCTGGACCGGAAAGTTTGTCTAATTTCCGCAATATAAGTGAACTGTTTGTTTGATAGCTTTAGCTAATAGATGAGCTAAACATCAAGAGAAGTAGAGTTTTTCCTTGTAAATTTTTAGCACTTTGTAATTGTACTATAAGTCCTTGTTGCAAAGGTACTTGTCACTTGACTTGCAAAGGTAACTCTCTCTGTCATGTGTCCGTAGCTTCAGTCTGTTTTTCGCCTGTGAGACGTAGATTGCAATTATCAACACTACTGATAATGGCCGCTATCATTTACGGAACCCTTTTGTCCTGTGACGCAACCGTAGCTTCTCTAATGGGAGGGGGAGGGGCTGGCGGAGCTGTGGGTTGCAATTTCCAACATCGCAAATAGTGGCCTCTGAAACTTACACACAGAACCTTTAAAATTTAACCTAAATTGGTCTGTTTGGCCTCAGCTCCATGCGTTACTAACTTCCGGGTACTATTGAGAGGTTTCGTGAAAAAACGGTTCCATTGGAGTCAACGGACTATCTCTTTATGGGTTTAATACAACCTACATTGAGTTTACAGTTCTATACTCTTAAAGGAACAGTTCACCCAAAAATAAATATTCTGCCATCAATAATTCAGCCTCAAATTGTACCAAATCTGTATCAATTTTATTGTTGCACTAAACAAAAAGTAAGATTGATTACTATGGAAACAAAACTACTATGGTAGTCATTGGTTACCCAGATCTGTTTGGTTTCTCACATTCTTCCAAATATCATATTTTGTGTTTAACAGAACAAATAAAGTAATACAGATTTGAAACAACTTGAGGGCGAATAAGTGACTTTCTCTTTTGGGTGAACTGTTCCTTTATTGTAATTGAAAAATTTGTTTTTATTTTTATTTCTCCAAGCAATTCTTGAAAAAAAACATCTTCTATGGTACTTAAATGAAACAGAGTCAAGAAAACCAACAAATCTCCCGAGGTTTAAATAAGCAACCTTTGAGCAATAACAACTTCCTCTGGGTCTTTCTCTCTCACTCCCTCTTTTTACCTGTTCCCAAACCTAGCAAGCTACCTCAGTATGATGCGTTTTTAGGTACATTTAAAATGAAATGAAAAAGTTATGCAGTCTTCTAAGAAAACATTAGGCTCCATCACATGTGTCCTTCAAGGAGAAGCAATCCCAGAATGCACGACCAGGTCAGATAAAAATGGTGGATGAGCCGAGGTAAGAATAACGCATTACTTTATTGTACATTAACTGTAAATTATTTAAAGTAGGTTCTTTAACCCAGTATTTGTGCTATCTGTTTTTTATGCATTATTATGCAAATTATATTAAAATCAGCTAGTTAGTTAATTAGTTAGTTAATTAGTTAGTCTCCCCTGAAGAGCGTTCTTTGTCTGTGCTATGCAAAACATCTTAATCAGTCAATAGTAGGGTTTCATCACAGTTAGGGTACTCCCTAAGAAGGAAGCTGCCTATGTAGACAAGAGGCAGTGAGGCAAATTCATGGAGGCCAGAATTTGCAGTGGAAAAATTGTTTTTCCACAGGTTCAATGGGAGTAAATACAGGTGTGAACCCTGATTGTCTTTTCAAACGGGACCACAAAGACACAATCCACACTGCTTTTCATTCCCTGATGGAGAGGAAATAAAATGGTTAATTCACATTGACTTCTCCAATCTGTACATCACAATGACTACATTGTGCTAGTCCTCACTTCCCTTAGAGATCAGCCATTGAGATTCTTGTCCCATAATACTGTAGGTGACTGTATATACCAGATATTATGTGCACAAGGTGAGGGCAGAAGCTGTAAATTATTTAGCATTTATATAGAGTATTCGTTTAAAGTAGCAGGCGGTATAGAATGTGCGACTGCAAGGTGTCTCCGTGTGAATTTTTAAAAAGGAGGGCAAGAAACATATGTTTTATACATCTGTCTCTTTGTTTTTTTGATGTTGGTTTTATAGATGGGGCTCCTGCTGTGCCTTCATCTTCCTTTGAGCGTAGGAAGAGGGACGGAAATGCCTGAGAGAATCATGCATTAACCTTCTTCAGCAAATGCAGAGCTTCTGACCCATCACATTAACCAATCCCCTGCTGTTCTGTGCATCAAGTGACACATCATCTTACTGAGGTGATTCTAAGGTTGGAATTGAATTCTACAATGCTACTTTTGCAATTTCTGAAGTATAAAGTACACTGTCTTCAGTATGGAAGGAATACCAAGTTGTTCTACAGTGCCAACATGTGAATTAAACAAAGCACTCGCCAATTGGCAATGCAAGTTTATTTACAGTATATAGCACATTTCATACACAAGGTAATTCAAAGAGCTTTACATTAGATGATTGACCAAAGAAAATTAAATACATAATCCATAATTAAAAAGCAGATGATTTAAAATGACAATTAAAACTTTAGAGATAAAATAAAGTGGATTTAAAATGTGTGTGTACAGGTATATATAAAAGAATCAAATCAAAAGAAAATGGAAATAGAAATAAACTAGCAGTTGATGTAAACCAGCGCAGTGCTCAGGTTGTAAATGCAAGACTAATGAAGGGTGTATTTAAAACATAGGATTTAAAAATGGCTACTGTTGGTGAACATCTGATGTCTTCTGAAAGCAGATTCCAGCAATGTGTGGCGTAATGGCTAAACGCTGACTCGCCTTTTTTTGAGTGAACCCTTATTATAACTACTAATAATACTTCTAATGTTAGAATACAGCAGTTTCTACTAATACTACTTATAGTTGAATACTACAGGTAGAGGTACTACTAATGCTACAAATGGTAAAATAATACAGCTGCTACTTAAGTGAGCATGCTACAAATGATAACTACTTATCTACTATAACACTAATGAAAAAAATGCTACACGTCCAACAAATGCTGCAGATGTTAAAATACTACAGTTAATACTAGAGTACTAAAGAACTAAAGTACAGACTAATGCTCCTAAGCTTAAAATACTAATACTACTA
The DNA here is from genome assembly GCA_008369825.1 of Triplophysa tibetana. Classification (NCBI taxonomy): domain Eukaryota; kingdom Metazoa; phylum Chordata; class Actinopteri; order Cypriniformes; family Nemacheilidae; genus Triplophysa; species Triplophysa tibetana. The sequence continues at coordinate 14,539,477 of CM017908.1, forward strand.
ACTACACGTACTACTAATACGTATTACTAAATACTTCAGTAATATTGTTACAATACTACAGCTGGAAACGTTAACTGCCAGAAAAGACATATACATAATAAATATTTTTTTTATTGAGTAAATCTGAGCTTCTAAACTTCAGAGGATAAGGCCAATAGTATAGTATGTACTACAGTTTACTATAATAAGTAATGTAATTGACTACAGTACTTTTTTCTTGTGGGCATCACTAATTTTGCAAATTATTTTCTGCGAGGCAAGACTTTAATAAATATATTGTATTCATAATCTATAACACTGCATACCAGTAACATATAAATCTATGATAGAATACAATTAGTCACATCTGCAATTAGTTTCAGTAATTGGCTCTAAAATTTCTACTGCCTGTACCGAGTGCACATTAGCAAAGATGCAGATGCAAATCGTCCAAAGTGGTCTTGCACCAGCCAAGCAACTTGCAGTTTAGAGTTAAATAACACTGCTTACACGTTTCTCCTGGTATTACAGAAGTCATTAATACTCCTCTAGAAAAAGGTAAATGTAATGGCACACAACAGCTGTTCCTGTGAAAACTGCAGTGTTTTAGGCACATTGCCGTCTCTGCCATTGTACACCAACAGAAGAAAGATATCTTTACATGCAGAGCCATGACATCATGATCGTCCTATACAAAATAAATCCAATTGCCTCTGTGTCCTCGTCAGACAGACTATGTTGAGCTAAAGACCCCAACCACCAGTCTAGGCTAATGTTGCAGCTTGAGTGCCCCTGAATCCCTGCCAGCATTTTGTTGGCCTTTCTCATAAAGTGCAAGGCAAACAGGTTCTTGACAATGTGTGCAAAATCCAAACAAGCCTGTATAATGCATTTGCTGCATGGCTACAATGAAATGAAGAAGCTGTTGTCTCTCTCTCTCTCTGCTGTCATTACTATTTTACAAGCAGAAGCTTCATTACCAAACCATATGCTTGGTAATCATGAAAGCTGTGGGTGCATCTCTTATATGATGTGGGACGGCTAAATTATTAAACACGCCGTGCTGGCAAGGCCCGATTCAGATGTGGCAGCGAGCCCAGTCGAGCTTCTCTCATGCACACACAGACACATACACACTCATGAAGGGAGGCACTGGGAAGGCAACAAAATAAACTTCAAACACCTTTCCTGTGCATTTAGTGTAATGAACAATGTCTTAATTGAGATTGCCTAATTACCCAATTTAAAGATAATTAATATGATGCTAATTAGCATATGTAAATGACACGTTGCATAATTGAGGATCCCTGTTTTGAATTAGACGGCTCGAAAATTAAACCCTGCCTGTGAAAAAGAAGAAAGAATGAATGAAGACACAAAGAAGCCATCGGTGCAGCGATGCAACCGTCAATCACTCTTGTACAGTGGAATGGGCGCTGTGCAGATGTTCAAAACATATTATCGAATCCAGTCGAGTTATGTTATCATGCATAAAAGTCTGATAATTCAGAATAATTGAACTGCTTAGGAATTACCAATGCAGGTATCTTTTTATATAAATCGGAATGCTTTGTTCCGAGCGGTGCACATTATTGTTTAATTTTCTATTTTGCTAACATAACTCATTTTTGCTGATTAAATGCAACTTAAGTGTTGAAATCCTCAAGCATATTGAAAAAAACCTGAAGCCCGGTTGTTCCTGCATCTCAGTTGATAGAGCATGGCATTAGAAAGGTTGTGGGTTCAAAGAGTGTCAAACTGTATAGCTTTAATGCATTGGGCTTGCCACTTTCCATATCAGTATCTGCAAATTGTAGAGAATGTATGATTTGAAAAGCTAGACATATTTATGTGTCGTTGCACATTAAACATCTGATTGCTGTGTATGTATGTGTATTGATAATCCATGAGGGCCTCTCAAACAGGGTCGCCTGCGGAGATGTGGTGAGCAAGGCCACAGCGAGAGTGCCATGTGGCAGCTGGGTCATACAGCTGCAGGCCTCCTGAGCCCCAGCTTTCTTGTTCTCTGACGTTCCCCATTTGCACACACACTCGCTTGTATTTCCTCGTCCATGCTTACAATCACGTACAGTCTATTCGGCACTCAAGAAAACAAACACGCTCGCTAACATGTGCCTGACGGAAATAAACAACACACAAAACAGCTGCCACGTAAATACAAAAACTTTTTTTTGGGGGGGGGAGGTTTACAGTACAGTAGCCTAAATGTAAAGGGCATTTACATTTAAACTATGGCATTTATTTCATGCCCATATTTGATGTGATGTAAACTGCTGTAGACCTGTGGTTATTCTGTTTGAAGGGGGTTCTTGTTAAGCATGTACGTTCTTGTTTAACCATCATGGCATTTTTTTGTCTCCACAGTCATTGGTCATATGGGTTTCATGGCTCAGATGAGTGGCTTTAAATAAGTTAACTACACAATGGCATGTATACAGATACATTACCGGTCTAAAGTTTAGTGTCACTTACTTATATCATTGTTAATATTGTTTTTGCCCTTAATAATAATAATAAAGCATTAAAACAATGTAACACAAATGTATATGGGCATTAACAAATAAATAAATCAAACTATATTTTAGCCTTCTTGGTGTAGTCACACTTTGTCTCCGATTTGTTAAAATGTATTCTTGACATTTCATCGAAATGCTGTAAGATAGATGTTTATTAAAAAAAAATGCTCATATTGGATTCTTTTTTCTTTCTCCTTTATTATTAAGTTTTAAGGTATCCATTTTAAACATTTCTGAAATCTATATTTTAATTCAGTAATGAAAGAAGTTGATATGTGCTACATCCTCATCTTCAATTCTTAAAATATTTGTCAAGTGACTATAAACCTTTTTATTGATAAAAACATAAATCTTTAGCACTTTTCATACAATGCGCATAAGAAGCATAGCATATAATTGCCAGGGGAATTCTCCAAAATATCAATTAAACAAGAATATAGAAAAGGACACAGGAAATACAAGAGTAACACAAAGTACAAAAAAACACTTAAAAACACTGGTTTGTTTACAAAAACAGATTGTGTTTTATTGTGTTAGTTAGTTTATTTATTTATCTATTATTATTTTTCGTTATTTCTTAATCAAAACATCCCAACTACAGTTTGATTGACATTACTTGGAATGTCTTAAAAATCTCTTCAATTTCAGAATGTACAGTAAAGGATGCGATGACAGTATTTCATTACTAATAATAAATATATAATAAAATATATATTAAAAGTAGTTATATTCATTTCAAAATAATATAATAAAAAGGATACTCAAGAGCAACTATGAAATTTACAAAATAAAATTGTAACATCATATGGTAAAAATTTACCACACTGTTGGTACTGTACACGGACAGTAGTGTATATGGTTGTACATATATCATGTCTGAACATTTATGGGGGTCATTGCAGGTCACATGCACAAGATAAACATAAGTTTAACCATCCTCATGTTGTCTCCTCTCGAACAGCATTCCTCTCATCATCTAGTCTTCCCCCTCCTCTCTTTCTCTTTGTGCTGGCACCTGTCACTGTTTGGTATCTCTGTGTTTGATGCAATCAGATCTGGTGTCAGTCAGTGGCCTCTATTCTGGCCTTCAGGCCACAGTGTATCTGCCCCGTGCTGTAGAAGGAAGTGTTTGTCTCATCATCTCCCCTGCCTGCTGCCTCATCCTCTCACCCTCCCTCCTTCCTGTCACCCCAAACCCAGCCCTGGCAGGGGCCATATGGCGTCTACTGCCTTTCTTCACCAGCCCCGCCCCTCTCCGCAGTTCACAGAGACAAATCTCTCTCACCCCCAAAACCATGTGCTCTCACATTCCTCCGTTCTCCTCATCCACCTCCTGCTCTCACTGTTCTCATGCCACTCTATTCTCTTGAGGTGAACACAGGCATGGATGGGGGGGGGGTTGAGTGGAAACAACACAAAGGAAGTGGAAGATGAAGATGTTGTATTGTTGTTGTATGACAACTCTATTATACTGTGTTAATACTGTGCTGTTATATTTTATATCAGTCGTAAAGGGATATTTACCCAAAAATGACAATTCTTTCATTATTTACATTTACGTTTAGTCATTTAGCAGATGCTTTTATCCAAAGCAACAAGCGATAGGTCATACAGGAGCAATAATACAATAGGTGCTAATACAAAGTTACTAGTTTCAACAAAAGCCAGAACAAGACCTGTTGAGAAAAAGAGAGAGGGTTAAGGTTTTTTTACTATTTTGTCTGTCAAGTATTCACAGAAGAGATGGGTTTTAAATACTTTTTTTAATTTTGTGAGAGATGTGGTTGACCAGACTAAGTTAGGAAGAATGTTCCACCAGGAAGGAGTTGTGAAGGAGAATGAAGTGGAAAGCAATTTACTTCCTTTTTGAGAAGCTCGTTTGCTGAACGCAGGGATCTTGATGGGGTGTAGGAGTGCAGATCCTGTAGGACTTAGACTATCACTAAGTATTAGTGACTTGAATCTGATACAGGCTTCAACTGGTAGCCAGTGGAGAGAGATGAAAAGGGGTGTCCCATGAGCCCTTTTGGGCTGTTGGAAGACGAGGCGTTGTGCTGCGTTCTGAACCAGCTGGAGCGGTTTGATAGCCTGTGCAGGAAGACCAGCAAGGAGAGCATTGCAGTAGTCAAACCTTGAGACTACCAGGGCCTGTACAAGGACTTGTGCCCCATGCTAAGTGAGATACCTTTCTAATGTTGAATAAGCCATATCGGCGTGACCGCGATGTCTTTGCAATGTAATCATTGAAGGACAGCTGTTCATCAGCTGTTTACTCACCCTCATGTCATTTCAAACCTGTATGGGATATTTCAAAGACTGATGGTCATCATATAACACTGACTTCCATTGTATGGACACAAAACCACTGAAAATATTCTCAAAATATCCTTTTTGTGTTTCAAAGAAGAGAAGGTTTAGAAATCCCTTTTTGTCCCTCTTTTGATGTAATCGTAAAACAGAAAGACATGTTAAAAATCCAAAATTCTCAAATCATTTGTTTACCTTATTTTTTGAAGCACAACCAAGCCGATTTTATACAGCTGCATATAGATTTTGCCTGATATCTCTATTCGTCATCCTTGGAAGAAAGTTACGTGTTTTTAAAACAACAAATGGTTTAGCTTTCGTTAAACTATCACTGTAATTTTCTAAACATCAAAAATGGGCCTTATATTAATGTAAGCATCTACTACAATCCAAATAGAAAGAACTATGCAAATTTGACCACATTAAACAATCAATACAGAACAGGAGGCAGTCTCTGCATGCTTTCCCTCAGAGATTCCTCACTGCAAGAGTTCAATGTGTCAATCAAACCTCAGCGCTTGGGTCTATGCCATAAATACATCCCTTTATTAACATCTGAATGATGTGTGAAAAAAACAAATCAGAGAAAAAATCAGAGAATTTTTTTTTAATTCAAACTTAGAAGACATTTTTCTTCTGGCAACTTTTAATCTGAAGATTTGTCCAACAGGTGCTGTGTGGATCTCTGTCAAGGTGCAGCAAGAACACCTCTAAAGAAGAGTGAGACTGGGCCAAAAAAAAACACGTTCCACCCCATTCTGCACTATTTTCTTCTTCTTTGAAATGAAGCCACACAAACAGTGCTCAAAATCACCCAATATTGACATGCTTTATGTGCTTTATCTTTAGACTAAACTATTTTTATTTCTACCCTTGCAGTATCGACTGAAGAATTATAGATATTGATTATTTTCCTTGATTTGAAACATTAAGATAAATCTATTTAAGAAAATACCCTTTTTAAAAGAATAGTTCACCCAAAATGGAAAATTCTGTCATCACGTATACAGCCTCTTGTCATTTCAAACCAGCATTACTTTTTCTTCCTCAGAACACATGTGAAGATATCTCGAAGAATGTTGTAAACAAAACTAAGGTGGTACCCACTCATTTCTATTGTATGGACACAAAACCAATGCAATAAATGGGTACATGTCATGATTTCACCATCATGTCATGTTTATTCTTGGTCTTGCGGTGGAGTCATGGCATTGTCTTGGGTTTTGTGTGAGAAAGACATGGCTATGTTTATATTTTGGCTTGCCATGCTCTTGCCATGTTTCCCGCCATCTCGGTTCCTTGTTGCCTTCCCATTAGTGTTACATTACCCACACCTTCCCCTTGTTAATTATCCTGTGTTTGTTCCCCTTTAAATCATCCTCGTGTTCATTGTCCTGTGCTGGTTCATTGTATGCTGTTCGCTGTACTGCTTGTGTACGTTGTCCTGCTTGTGTTCGTTGTACTGCTTGTGTACGTTGTACTGCTCGTGTACGTTGTACTGCTCGTGTACGCTGTACTGCTCGTGTACGCTGTACTGCTCGTGTACGCTGTACTGCTCGTGTACGCTGTACTGCTCGTGTACGCTGTACTGCCCGTGTACGTTGTACTGCTCGTGTACGCTGTACTGCTCGTGTACGCTGTACTGCTCGTGTACGCTGTACTGCTCGTGTACGTTGTACTGCTCGTGTACGTTGTACTGCTCGTGTACGTTTTACTGCTCATGTATGTTGTACTGCTCGTGTACGTTGTACTGCTCGTGTACGTTGTACTGCTCGTGTATGTTGTACTGTGTTAACCTTGTACTTCGTCTGTATATCCTGTTCCTCGTTACATTGTTCTTTGTCTCGCCAAAACCCTGTGTAGTTAGTGTTTGAATTACGTTTTTGTCTCTGTTTATAGTATCCTGCCTTGTTTTCCCCCTCGTGGGTTTTGTTTTGTCCTTTTATAGTGTTCTTCGTGTTAATAAATACCTGTTTAAACCCATACCATCCACGTCTCTGCCTGCATTTGGGTTCTGCCATGCTGAAACCTGACGGGTACCGCTGTTGTTTGGTAACCATCATTGTTAAAATATCTTCTTTTGTGTCCTGCAGAAGAAAGAAAGTAACTAGTAACAGAACAATAGTGACAGAACTTACATTTTTTGTGTAAATTATCCATTTAGGTTGAATTAAAACATTTGTTTAAAATTATGCCTTCAGGTTGATAATTGGGTCGATCATTTTACAGATTCAATTTTGACATTATGAAGTACAATGTTTTTCTTAGAAATAGAATAGAATTTCAAACTGATATATCCATTAAATTTTAAATAGGTTGTTTACTATACAAAAATTGTTGAAAGCATTGACCTTTAAAAGCATTGACATAAAACCAGAGACTATAAAAGCATTAACATTTTAGATCTCTCCAACTTACAACAAGTGGCTCATTGAAATCTGTTAACAACTCAGAAATGAAGAATGATTCATTACCAAACTGGTTATCAAAGTGCTTCTCTGGCCTTTTGGCAATGCATTCAGGGATTACCTTCTAAAGCAAGCATGCATACACTGTTGCCTTAGAATTTGACCAGTGCCTTCTCATTTGCCTACAGGATATTATTTTTGAAAGCTTTTCCATCAGAAGCATGCCAACAATTCCCTAAAATACTGCGTGCATAGGCATCTGTGAAGTTTATTTGGAACAGAACCCTCTCTGTCTCGGTTGTCACTTTCTTTCACACACAAGCAGACCTTGAAAGACACTCAAATTGACACACTAACCAGCTGACCCATGACAGCCTCAGTACCCTCACTTAGCTGTGTGTAACTGTAAAAGCCCACAGCTCTAAAGTGCACGCCATGAGTTATGTGAAACTGTCACATGTGATCAGAGCAGATCTGTGCTGTGTCTCACTCTGAACGAGAGACAACAGAGCACTTGAGAAGAAATGGCCTGATCAGAGAGACTTAAAGTATGATAGACTGCAGCAAATAAACTTTAAACACTAGTGATCACTGACTATGACCATGGGCAGAGCCATCTAACCCCTGCCAAAAAGCATTTACTCATCTGGAAAAGAGAACAGTTTGAGTGAAGTGGAGAAGATGAGACCCACAAGTTTCTTACTTTATTGAAAACGTCTTTCAAAAGATTTCTGTTCTAAAGACTAGTGAGCTTTCTAGTATTTTAAGGCAATATGGTTACACTGCTGATGAAAAATGTTCTTCCAAAAAATGGGCAGTAAAATAATCCTGAAATATCAATAACAAGATTTGCATAATATTGAAATCGCTTCATATGTAAAGAAAGCAATCCCAGAATGCATTGTAGAAGGTTCAAAACATAACTCAAAACTTAATTATTTTAGTATTTGAATGCAAAAAGGCAAATGAATGTAATATGCCAACATTCAATTGTATTAAAATCACAAATGTGTTTAACTGCCTATGTGGAGAGATCCAAATTGGTCATTATTGAGATTAATTGCTGGCCCAAGTGCTGCCGTAGAAGGCGTTCGCTTATGACGGTTGAATAGGTAGCGAGGAAGCTCACTTCATATTCTGAATTGTCTTTTTTCACAGATTTCTTTTGTTTCTTTGTTATGTTCTGACGTGATAACTACCCAAAAACTCCATTACGCTCTCCTGCAGAATATGTTACAGTAAACCAGAGCTACTGCCACAATCACTGAGAGCTGATAGTAAAAACCCTAGCCTGCCGAATTGGCGTTAATCCGTTAACATTTTCTGGTCTGTTAATTCTGGTAATTTCGCACACACAGCGCTTTTTTCTCTAAATTGACAGCTGCTTACCATCTTCTTCATTATCTCTGTAGCTAACACGCATCGCAATAGTTCTCAAAGAGATTAAGGAGATGAAGAAGATATTTGCTTCTGGTAAATGTGTGTAAATATCAGTCACCTGACATTGTTTCAGATTTTTAGTTTGTTTATGAAGCAATTTTACAGTACGGAATATGTGCAAAATTGCCTAGATGTGTCAATAAAATGAAATAAAATAATGTTAAAAACTAATACTTTTACTTTATGCATTGCTTTGGTTATTGCCTTAAAAAGGGAAAGACTTTTAAAGCTTTTCATTTCAAGTAAATTAAATATGATATTCATCAAACTCAGGGTTGAATTTAAACAAAGTCCTACAAAAACACAAATTACATCACAAGTACACAATGATTTAATATATAAAGTTTAATGATCTCTTTGAATTAACCTAATTAGCTAATAGGTAAGTAGGTCAATAATGAGGTAATCCTCTCATAAGTAATGAATGTGTGATAACACAGTGTAACAAATTTTAGTTTCGCCTGACATTTATAAAGTGCTTGTACAATTATCTGGTTTTAATTATTGTGTTAACATTTATTTTCATGTAGCATCAATGTTTTAGTTTATATTTTGCTCAGGTAAATGTGATCTTATATTTAGCTCAGGTAAATTTGAGCTTATATCATTAATTACGATATATCGATGTATTGCAAATAAACAGAAACATACGTATGTACATATTTTTGTACATATTTTCACATATTTAAAAAAATACTTTCCAATTATCACTATCAGAAAATTCTAGAAAATTCTGTATAGCACAGGGCAAGTGGGATCAAGCGATGATGGGTGACTTCATCTGGAACTTGGTTCCTGAGGACAGTATTAGTCATAAAAGACAAAAACAATCAAATGAACATTTCTTAAATTTTGGACGACTCATTGTTAGTAATTGTTATATTAAACCGTTGTTTTGAGCTCACTGTTATGCAAGTACCTTGTACTTTCTGCGTACCAGTAATAATACCGAAATGTATGATTTTTTTGTTTGTTCTTTTGTGAGTACTGTCAATGGTAATTAATGTGATTTTCGTGTTCAGCATGCTAAACTTCATTAGGAAAGAGTAAAAAATAAAAAAATTGTTACATTGTGTGATTAAAAGTACAGTGGACATAATTTGTTCCCACTAATTGCCTCAATAGCCATTTAAATTGATCAATTACATAATGAGCCCACAAATGAAGCACAGCGAAATGTGATAAATTAAGTCACATGCTTGTTTGCTCATTAAATCTCTAGCAAGCATTACTCAAGCAACAGCAAGACATATAGTACTTTAGTGCAGTGAGCATTTACTCATGAATGGTTTCGTTGGCGAGGAGATCTCCACCGTTATTGTCATAAAATTTTAAATCGTCAACTATTCTAAATATGATCTACAGCTAAATGCTCAAATGACAGACAATGTGTGAAGCATGGATCTGAGATATTCTGCAGCAGTTTTCTCATATAATTTGTCCTGAGCTAAATATGGCCCATCCATAATAAGCATAACAAATTTTGAGTTCCTGACAATGACCCTGGTGATAATTATGCAAAGTAACAACCTTCCAAAATTATAAAAACATGATTTGTTATGGTTACACTTTATTTTAATAGTCCACTTTAGATATTATACTGACTTTTGGCAACCACATGTAAGTTAACTTAAAAGGCAGACCAGGTGATAATGTCAAGAATTTTTTTTTGTCATGCTGGTTGGAGGTCTCTTTACATGCTGATAGCAATCAAGTATATTGGTCAAATATATTTGTATAATTATATATTGTCTGTGAAAGGCGTAAGACCAAAAAACGTTCGCCCAATCAAAACGTTCTGGCCATACGCTGTGACTGGTCATGTGTACATTATGAGCCAAAGTATTTTGCATACCACTGCGCACTCTTTTCACACAGACATCATCATCAGAGCATTCATATTTACATATATATTTACATATTTAGTCATTTAGCAGACGCTTTTATCCAAAGCGACTTACAAGTGGGGTAGGTAATGGAAGCAATTTAGGACAGCATAAGTACAACAAGAGCATAAGTGCAATCAAAAAGGAAGAGGTTTCATATAGCCTAACACAGTATACAGAAACATTCATTCATACATTTCTTTTTTTTTTTTTTTTTTTTTTTTATAGAGTAGAGAAGAAACGAGTAGAGAAGAAAAGAGTAGAGAAGAAAAGAGTAGAGAAGAAACTTGAGTCAGAACAGAACAGTAAGATGTTGGCGGAAGAGATGGGTTTTCAGGCGTTTCTTAAAGATGGCTACAGAATCTGCAGATCTTGTAGCAGCGGGCAGATCATTCCACATAGGTGGAACAGATCCGGAGAAGGTGCGCGAGAGAGATTTTCTACCTTTATGGGATGGCACCACAAGACGCCGTTCGTTTGCAGAGCGTAGGGATCTGGCGGGTACATATGTCTGCAGTAGTGAGTGAAGATAAGGTGGTGCCAAACCAGTGGTGGTCTTGTAGGCCAGGAGCAGAGTCTTGAATTTGATGCGAGCGACTATAGGGAGCCAATGTAGCTTAATGAGTAGAGGAGTAACGTGTGCTCTCTTCGGTTCATTAAAGATGACTCTTGCCGCAGCATTCTGGATCATCTGTAGAGGTTTGGTTGTGCAAGCTGGAAGTCCTCCCAGTAGTGCATTGCAGTAGTCCAGTTTGGACAGGACTAGAGCCTGTACTAGGACTTGCGTAGCATGCTCTGATAGGAAGGGTCTAATTTTCCTGATATTGTAGAGGATGAATCTACAGGACCGGGTGGTGCTGGCAACTTGATCTGTGAAGTTGAGCTGGTCATCGATCACCACTCCCAGGTTTCTTGCCTTTCTGGAAGGTGTGATGGTTGATTAGCCCAGTTGAATGGAAAGGTTGTGATAAGCCTTTATATCAGCCGGGATTACAAGCAGTTCGGTTTTTGAAAGGTTCAACTGCAGGTGATGGCCGTTCATCCAGAGTGAGATGTCGGCTAGGCAAGCTGAGATGCGTGATGAGACAGTCGGATCGTCAGGGCGAAAAGACAGGAAGAGTTGTGTATCATCCGCATAGCAGTGATAGGAAAAGCCATGTTTCCTAATGACAGAGCCAAGGGATGTCATGTATACAGAGAATAGCAACGGACCAAGCACTGAGCCCTGAGGCACACCTGTGTCGAGATGTTGGGACTCAGACACCTCACCCTTCCAAGATACTCTAAATGACCTACCTGAGAGGTAAGACCTGAGCCATTGTAGCACCATTCCGGAGACCCCCATAGCCTTGAGAGTGGACAGGAGGATGTGATGGTTAACAGTGTCAAAGGCGGCAGATAGATCCAGTAGGATGAGAACAGATGAGTTAGAGGAAGCTCTTTCCAGTCTCAGGGCTTCGATAACAGAGAGCAGCGCAGTCTCAGTGGAATGACCGCTCTTGAACCCAGACTGGTTGCTGTCCAGGAGGTTGTTCTGGATGAGGAAGGATGAGAGCTGGTTACAGACAACACGTTCTAGAGTTTTAGCAGCGAAGGGGAGTAGGGATACCGGTCTGTAGTTTTCTAACAGTGCAGGATTAAGAGTAGGCTTCTTTAGTAGTGGGGTAATACGGGCCTCTTTGAAGAGAGTAGGAAATGTGCCAGTGGTGAGGGACGAGTTGATAATGTGAGTCAGAGAGGGTACAACTGATGGAGAGATGGCCTGGAGGAGATGGGTGGGGATGGGATCTAGGGGGCAGGTAGTCGGGTGGTTAGAAGAAATTGCCTTGGAAACTTCCTCTTCCTCTAGAAGAGAGAACGAGGGGAACGAGCATGTGTCTGGGGATTGACTGTGGTCAAGAGGTGGTGGCGAAGAGAATTGATTGCTGATGGTGTTCGTTTTCTTTACAAAGAACGATGCAAAATCGTCAGCTGTTAAGTCTGAAGGAGGTGAGGGGGTAGACGGGCAAAGGAGGGCAGAAAAGGTTTTAAAGAGAGTACGAGGGTCAGGAGAGTTGTTGATTTTAGTGTGGTAGTATTGGGTTTTCGCAGAGGAGACATCCGCAGAAAAGGAAGAGAGAATAGACTGGTAGAGAGAGAGGTCAGTGGGTTCTTTTGATTTGCGCCACTTTCTCTCAGCGGACCTGAGAGAGGCGCGATGCTCACGGAGAACATCAGATAACCAGGGGGCAGAAGGAGATGCACGAGATGGCCTAGATATCAGAGGGCATAAGATGTCTAAGCAGGAGGTTAGTGTGGAGCAAAGGCTGTGGGTGGCGGTGTTAGTATCAAGGAGAGAGAACTGTTTAGGGGGTGGGAGAGTAGCAGAGACTGCAGAGGATAGGCGGGAGGGAGAGAGTGATCGTAGGTTGCGTCGGAATGTGACCAGTGGGGACGCATGTGTAGTGTCTGGAGAAGTTAAGTCGAGATCAAGAGTGATGAGGAAATGATCCGACGTGTGCAGTGGGGTGACCTGGGAGTGATGGGTGGAGCAGTAGCGTGTGTAGATGAGATCAAGTTGATTACCAGATTTATGGGTTGCTGAAGTGGGGACTCGCTTTAGGTCAAACGACGCAGTCAGGTTGTTGAAGTCAACAGCCTGTGTTTTTTTCCAGGTGGATGTTGAAGTCTCCAAGTACCAGCAGAGGAGTACCATCCTCGGGGAATGATGACAGAAGTGTATCCAATTCCTCCAAGAAGAGTCCAAGGTGCCCTGGAGGGCGATAGAGAACTACAACATGTATTACAACAGGGTGGATGACAGTGACAGCATGAAACTCAAAGGCGGTGTTGTTGCATGAGGGTGCCAGCTGTTTAAATTTCCAGTCGTTAGGAATAAGTAGACCGGTTCCTCCGCCCCTCCCTGATATGCGTGGGCTGTGGGAGAAAGTGTAATTATTAGAGAGGGCAGCCGGTGTGGCAGTGTCCTCTGGTTTGATCCAGGTTTCAGTAAGTGCTAAAAGAGAAAGACCAGAATGTTTTGCAATAGCTGTGATGAAATCTGCCTTGTTTACAGCGGATTGGCAGTTCCATAAACCAATTGGAAAGGTAATAGAGGTAGTGTTGGATGCTGAAAGAGTACGCAGGTTGTTAGCATTAGCCATGCGTGGCCTTCTGCGAGTTACCGTTGGTTTACGAGATGTAATGACAGTGTGGATTTGAAAACACATAGTGAAAAAATGAAGGAATATACATGACAAATAAAGAAAATTGTATAAAGATAATAGATAAAGTGCAATAGTCGAAGTGCAAACAGTAATACTCAAGTGCCTTGTCTGTGTCATTGCTCGGTGGAGTCGCACAGGTAGAGTCGATGGTCTTTACTCTCTTCGGGCTGCACGCGACCGCAGCACGCGGTGGTCAATCCCATTTAAATACCCTATTCAATTACGCAATTGAATTCAGCAGGACACGCCTTCCAAATGTCCCAATATTAACACGTAAATAAATGCAACTAACAGCGCGTGACTCAGCGGACGTAAACAAAGGAAACGAAACTGCGTTAGACTCAATGAAACACTAATGATCGATTTCACTTACGAGTACCAGTTGATTCTCAGGCTGCAACAAAACTGCTTCTCCCGCATTCACGTCCGCTGTGTAAATGTAGGGAGAATGGCGGACAATCAGCACAATCAAACTTTCCTGCGGAAACGACAGCAAGTAAATCTACAAAACAAAAGTCAGTTTTTGAAAAAGCAATGACAAAAAACGTCTGGTTTATTAAAGAGGAACATTTTGAATTATCAAAAATTCATCTTTTACACGATAGAGATAGCTCCGGCAGGCAAAGGGTCTGAAAGACTTAACCATGGTTGCTCTCTTTCCTTTGGACAGGTATGTACATGCTTGAAAAGAATTAAATGGATTTAGTTTGTAATTCGTGGATTTACGAAATACATTCATGCGTTTCGAGGAGGTGTGGCCTTGGACGGCGTATCGCATAGAGGGTGGGATTATAATTTCAGTGCTTGCAGGCTAAAGTTATCACCTTTCCAAATCAACCACTGCACCATTAACTATGAGGTTAAGGTTGGGTTAGGGGAATATGTTGACATGTAGTTTTTCATATAAAGTGATTGCAGACATTAAAGAGACTGCTTCGTACTCATGACCATTATCTCAGCTGTCAAATAACACATACTTGATCAAATAACTTTAAAGATTTTATCATTCAGAATAAATTGTTCAATATTCCACAGTCCATCACTCAAAATGTATGATAGTGCTTCATACAGCCAGTTATTCACCATTTTTATTACTGCTATGATTACATTATCTCTCATCTTCTTTTCAGATCACCTGGTAACCTACAGCTGCACTTCTTATTTCTACCCATTAAAAAAGCATAAAACGAACACCATAATCCCCCGTCACCACTACAATACACATTATCTCTTGTAAACATTTCTAGAGACAGCATCTGTGGTGTAGGATTTTATGCAGAACAGAGACACTGAAAAACAGGTCTCCGTGTAAAGTCTAATGTTCACATTTACACATTTGATTTATTTAGAACTCATTCCAAACGGCGTCTGCTTTCTTGTCTCTGTTCACAAAGTGTTAATAATTGATTGAGTTTTCCCAAGTAGTTTTGTTGATAGTGTGCACTGTTTCCTTATAATCTTATAGTGTAAGATTCCTTATACAGTATGCTCAACCCTCGATACTTCTTCACAAGCGAATCTTCTCCCAAAAAGTTTCAAGTGATCAAGACTGCCATGAGTACTTAGAACAGAGATGATGCCAATACAGATATCAAAGATTTCTCTCTCCCTACAGTTCTATAATACGTTTGTGTGATCATCAAAGAGTGCGGAGCTCAGCCGCAGGCATTTTAAGCATGCCTTAACACAATCTTTGGATGCCACATCACGTCAAAGCCCCTCTCTAAATTATGAATGAAGCTGTTACCAATTACCATCATCTCTGCTGTTTGATGCCATGGCATTGATGAAAAAAGATCCAGGCAGGCCTCCAAAGCATCAGTGCTATCTCGATGTGGCGGCGGTCGGGGGCTTTGTTGGCGAGGAGGGGGCTTTACCTCCAGACAGCTTAAACTGACCTTGCAGCCGTTGTTGTTGTACCTGAAGACTGAAATGAAAGCTCAGGGACCCCATCTGTTCCAGTGTAATGACTGTGCTATTTGAAGGAAGGAAAGGTTCGTCTGGAGCAGCTGGTATCTTTTCCCGTGACCTTTTAGCATTCCTTCCCTCGCCATCTGACAGATGTGTCAACTCGATTATTTCAAAAGAGCCCTGAATAAATAACCAATTGTGGGCGCAGGCTAACCTAAAGCAACGGCGAATCCTGTCTCTCTTTTTCTCTCTCACAAACGTACAAAACAAAACACGAAAACGCACGGTAGTAGCCTGAAGGTTACGTTAAAGTGCCTTGGTGGCCCACCCTGAGACGCAAGAAGCACGGGGCTGCTTTCCAGTCCCCTCCTTTTCAACACCCATTGTGGTTTTTGACTAAATGGCTTTTGGAGCCATGACTGGTGGGCTTCTTCTCCAGGACCGAAAGAGGACAATGGGGTGAATTGAATGCCATTGTGCAGTATTTGCCCTTGGAGCCAAACTATTAGCTAGCAGAAGGGGGTGGGTGGGCGAGAAGAAGGCCGGGGGGCCTCAGGTGTTGCTCGGTGGCATTGAATGGATTCCCTCTCAGGCTCGGAGCGCACAGCTGAGGAGGGATGCAGTCTGGGGCGGGGGCTAATTGACTCACTGAGTGATTGGAGGACTGTGAAGAGGCGACCGCAATCAGACCTGCTCTGATAGAGTTTGATGCCTCCCTAAATAGTTTTCAAATGGAGGAGCAGGTGCTGTTTTCAAGCAATCCAAATCCTGGTGTGTGTTTGTGGGCGAGTTAAGGTGTTTGTTACGAAAGCACGCATGTGTGCCTCTCAACGGTGTGCACATGTGAATCTCAGTCCTTCTATGTTGTTAGTGGTCAGAGCTGAGATGGGCTTTTCATCTGTTGGTGCCTTTTATACCCAGATTGGATCCAATCTTTAGGGTTTTGAGACCTTGGAAGTGCACAGGTCTCCAGGTCGTGCACCACGATGGGCCCTTTAACACTATTTTGTCAATCACTGTCGCTTTAATGTACAGGAGTAAAGCTCCTCATCAATGAAGGGGTGTTAGGGGCTCTGTTGTGGCACGCGGATTTAAGGAGGCCGGGGCAGACAGATCTGGCTGTGATGAGATGACTGGAATATAATTTGGTTATTCCCCGGGGACTGCATACATGATGAGCTGTACAACAAAAGCAATTGAACCCAGCTATGCAACATATAAGCCAGTTGTTTATTGCTTCCATAAGCAGTTCAAAATGGTCTGTTCGAAGATGACGATCAATACATGTCTAATAAAATAGATTTATTTTGTGTCCCTCATTAACATAACTACATAATTACTCTAACAATGAATAGTGATTGTGTGCCAAATCAGCAGGGCTGTACAGTGCGACATAAATGTTCTGTGCTTCGAATAAATGTAACATTGTAGCATGTGTGCGATACAGTTTGGCAGAGCCGCTTGTTTTTGTGAAGTGAGTTTGTCATTGTGCTTGGTCATGTATGAGGTTAACTATTGCCGCACTACTATTTACTTTTGTTTATGTCATTGTCGCGGCTGTTACACAAAAATTTCTGCTGAGCATCATATCAGACTAAAAATGTAAGTTATTTGAGCGTAGGATCTTACACAGAGCCGCGTACCCTATGCCGTAGCCTGACACGCACCTCTCCAAAAATGTAACAACGTGTCAACTCAATGGGGAGCCTACACGGACCGCAAGCGCTGTGATTGGTCTGTTTAATCCCCTCCCTCAAGTAAAAAAAAAGCTCTGCGATAGCATAATGTTTACTCAAACTTATTTCTGAAAGAATTATGTAAGTAAATTATTTGTTCATCTGTATCAAACATCTCAAGCTGCAACAAAAGGGACCTTACTTGCCGCCAGTGGCGTTGCTATAGGCCCTTTTTAGGGGAGCTACAGCCCCCCTAAAGTTCCAGCCTAGCCCCCCCAAAATATTGTGAGTAATAATGTAATCTTTACAAGAAATCGATATCGCTTCTTTTAGTCCCCTTTAAAACTCTTTTATGAAAACGTCTGCGTGATTTAGCGAGCACAGTTTCAGTTCACAACAGCAGAGAGTGGAGTGAACGTCATAAGCACAGTAACGTTACATGTGTGTGAATTATTACGACATCTGGATCGTAGCCATTCTTTGTTATAAATGCCGCTGAATATGATGCGGGAGCGCTACAAGACCCTTTACCATCCACTGTAAAAAGTTTTGTCTGCGTTCACCACTTATTAACTAACGTTAGTTGACGGTAGTTGTGAGAGCCCCAGAAAGACGACGGGCAGATAGAGTTATGTCACCATACTTCAGCCTGGTGCGGCTTCTGTGTTATCCATTGTTCTATGTTCTAATGAAACAAAAGTTTACCTGAAAGCTCTTTGTCGTTTTTCAGACGCTTCAGTATTTGTATTATTAATTTAAAACATATTGTGGATGTGATAGATGATCACGCAGTCATGCACAGGAGTGACAGCGCTCGTGCTACATATCAAGTTTTTCCTACTCCTGAATAATGACTCAGCAGTTGATTGTGACATTTGTTATATGGATTTGTCAATTGGAATTATAAATGAGGCAGATTAATAGGATATATAATATCTTGTATGCTATTCTGCATATTCTTTCTTAATCATTTATTTTAGTCATGTATCCAGTATGTGGTGCTTAGTCATCTGAAAATGCTGACTTCTTCTCTTACTCTTTCAAAAAACACAAAAAAAGAAAAGTTCCAATTTAGCTCTGTATACTGTGGTAGGCTATAATGAAAACAGTTTACTATAGCACGTCATTTGGACGTCTTTTTTGGGGCTTAATCACGTCGGCCCAAAAAAAAAATTGGCCTTTGTTAAATCTGTCTGATTTGGTCAAAATGTATCCCTAGATCGGAGAGAAAAGAAGATCACATTGAAGTTGTTTCTTGATAAAAACGTGTGTTGCGACTATTTCTTAACATATCACTTCAGTTCCACAATGTAGGCTAAAGCATACACATATTTATATAATGAGCTGATATGCTTCTAATGGAAGTATACAACGTAAGATAAAGTTTAAAATATTCATATAAATAACGTTGTGACTGCTAATTCATTTTTCTAAAGTATTTCCCCAGCTGCTTCTTGATGCACATACCTTTCAGACGTTTCTTAAGGTCGATTTGTTGTAAGTAGTTGCTCACAATGTTGCATTCATTCAATAACATTTGGAAAGAGATAAAGTGAAAAAAAATTCTAACAGAATAGACTAATATATGTCTCATGGTTTTGTTTTTTACATTTAAAGGCAAGTTCTTGACATATTTCTCACATTTAGACAATATTGTAAATACAAATTGTTATAAGTTTAATAACAAAACAAGTAAAAGCATTTCACACACATACATTCATTTAGCATAGGCACAGGTTTTTTTTTACTTTACAGATTGTAAATAAGATTTAAAAGCTTTTTGAGAATTAGTAAAATTCTGTTTTGGGTTTAGGCCTAATCACTTTTGTTTATTGAATATAAAATTGTCCTCATAACAAAAACAGAACAATAATAAATATTCTTCTTTTAGAAAAATAATGTTCAGTTGAATCATCTGAAAATAAATGATACATTTAAGACTATAAATTGTGACATCTCAGATCAAAACAAAGATGAGGTTCATTCAAAGAATAAATAAATGATATAGTCTCTTTTACTAGTCGATTTTTTTCTTTCTTGTGGCATCATACAAGGTTGCCCAATCCCTCATTTTCCTTTTCAGCTCATCACACATTTGTTCCTGTTATGTTAAAGAAAAACACAATTTGAACATTTCAATGAAAAGTCAAAAACACCTCAAATTAAAAAGTATCTTATTTTACTTCACACTTATAGTGAAAGTTTGAATATAGGTGGAGTAAGCAGGGGGAGACCGCACTGTAAAAAATACAACTTCAAATTGTTCTCTCAACAAAGGTATTAAAGTAAATTGAACAGTTTTTTTTGTAGAAAAGCAGCTTGTATTATTTTGTGAGTATGCAGAATAAAATTTCTCAAAATGTGTAACCAACAAAGATTCTTTCGTTGACTGTAGTTAGACATCTAAGTGATTGTCCAAAGCGCGTCAAAAAGTTTGATCAACTTGCCAAACTGTGTAATCTCAAAAAACAATTCTAGTTTTTATAAGTTCCCATCCATTGCAGAATTTTCAATTTGCTGGTTAAAATGATTAAAATGATTACTATTTTAGTGTTTGCTGGCTCTATTTTTATGTTTTTGTTGTCATTGTATGTTACCTTTAGTATTTAGAGTTCATTTTTTAACACTAAGATGTTTAATGATGTTTGATGATTGTTACCATGATTGAGGCTCATCTGCTCAGTGTTGAGGTCTGAAGTAAATGATGCAATGAGGCCACTACTAAAATATTTAATCACAAACAGCTTTAGCAGTTACTTAAGTAGATTTTCTATATAATAATAGAACAATTATATATCAACGTTATATAAAACAATCTTTTGAGTTGGGTCAACTAAGTCCATAGTTAAGGGAACTCAGAAATTTGATTATTGCATATTTATTTTAAGTTGGTTTAACAATTTGTTTCAATTGACAGTCATGTGATATTACTCAGTTAATTGAGTTAGGTGAAATACTTGGCCAAAATTGAGTAAACTCAAAAAAGCTGTGCAGCTGACTTGAAATTTTAAGTTACGTCAACGTTTCATTTTTTACAGTGCGTGGTTCTAGACCGGTGAGTAATTGTTAATGAGCGCCAGCTGTGCGCGCACCGGTCTCGTATCATGGAGGAGATCGGGAGCATAAGAGATCGAGCGACCGGACCGTTGCCGAGAGAGTCCAGCCCCGAACATGTTTATGTTTCTATTTTTGGTTTATTCGCCGGCCGAAGACCGTGAGGGGCTGCCGGCTGTCTTTGTACTTTTGATTTTATGTAATTAAATGTCTGCCGGTTCCCGTCTCCATCCTTCCTTTTATGGAGCTTTATTACAATAGGTTACATAATGAATGAGCCTATTTGTTTGCTAGTTAGATGAGGATGTGTAGCTTCATTTTTTTCACATGATTTCCATTGTAGGCTATGAGAAGAATAACATTTTTCATAGTTTTTATATCGAATGGACCATATCCTCAAAATCGATAGAAAAGCCAAAAAAAGAACAATGGTTTCATTTGTTTGAAAGGGTTTCAAAAAAGTGTTGTGCTTTCGGCACAACCGGAACATCGTTTATCCTGCGTATATAACGATGCGGAATTCAAAAACCCGGAAGCGTGAAAAAGGCCTATGCACCGATTTCTGGTTTTATGATGTAGATGTAACGTTTTTTCTGTCGCTTCCGCTGCCCGAATGGAATTTTTGTTTTTGTCCACACGCAGGTTAAAATCGCAATGCGCGGGAGTTTCAATGAGTCCGACTCCGCGTGGCCGTGCAGGTGCACAGCTTAAAGATAACATTGGAATATTTCTGTACCCATGCTTTACATTTTTAACAAAAAGTTGCCTCTGAGTAATCAAAAGGCTAAATAGTGGACCCCTTGCAGTTCCAAACAAGGACATGAACTTCATCAACAGAGTTGTTCTAAGTTTATTTTAGGAGCATTTCAATGTTTGAGTGAAGCTACTGTGAACCCAACTGAAGCTTAAGCGTTTGGGTGACGACCTGCCAAAATAAAAGCACGATTCATTTGAACCAGATGATAAAATAAGTAATTTATTGTACATATATGAACTGTTGTAAATATTATAGTATACTTACTAATATCTACCATAGTACGGTTAAATTACTATATTCAACAATAATGTTTCTATAGTGAATACAGGACAAATATATTTACTACTTTATAGCAATTAGCAAAGCAGGGAAATACTTAACTCACAGGAAACAGGAAAGAAATATTTTGGTAAAAAATAAAAACTATATGGCCTCAATTATCCATCTGTATTGGTTAATGTCCTCTTTAATTTACCTGTCTATTTATGTGATGAACTGCACTTGTGATTTTTTCAAACATGATGACAGACTTGTGCTACAACTGTTTGGAATGTGCAGACAAAATTTTTAAACTCTTTAGCAACATTGCTATGTGCAAAACAAGTTAACGATCAGGCATTGTTTATTTGAGCAAACATTCTGTCCTGTCGTATACCTGATGAAAAATAATAGAAAATAATAACAAAATGTAAAAGAAACATTTCTATAAGGAGCTATCTAAGGTTTTTTATATAGTCATGATATATTGTCTTAACATTACAGTGCAGTAAATGTGTTGCCAGTGACTTTTATATAGAATAAAAGTCTTCTTCGCAAGCTCAAAATCTTGGTGTGATATTTGATGCCTATCTGACACTGGAGGCTCACATCAAAAGTGTAACTAAATCAGCATCTTATCACCTCAGAAATATTAATAAGATTAGGCCTTTCCATTTTGCACCTGACGCTGAAAGACTTATCAATGCATTATCACTTCAAGAATTGATTATTCTAATTCACTTTACACTGTTTTACCGGCAAAATCTATTTCAGCAGCATGGGACTTAATTAATGCACCCTCTTGTCAGCAAGTTCGGGGTGTCCTTTGTAACTTGCACTGGCTTCCTGTTCAGTTTCGCATTGAGTTTAAAACTCTGGTTTTAACTTAAAATGCATCAAAGAATTGACTTCTTCTTATGTTTCTGACTTACTTAACTCTTATGTGCCTTCTCGTCCTCTCCGCTCTGCCGATTCCCTTTTCATTCATCAGCCCCATTGTAGATTAGTAATTAGTCAGGGAGCATTCTCTTGTCGCCCAGAGGTTATGGAATGCATTTCCTTTAATTGTTTGTAGTGCTCCCACACTATGCCCCCTTAAGAAACTGTTGAAATTGTATATTTTTAAGACTGCTTAGGATATTAGTTAAGCTTAGGATATAGAGTTAATATCTGACTGATATTAAGAGGTTTATATTATGCTTTTTTGTTGTTTTACATATTTATTGTGTTTTATTATTCTACTTGTTTTCAGCCGATATTGTTGTGGCACCTTGGGTGTAAGAAAAGCACATAAATAAAATGTATTTATATAAAAAATTTATATACATACGTAGCCAAAACGGATGTCTAACTTTGGACAATTGCCATTTTCATTCTATAATTAAATATTTTCATAAATGTGCATTTTAACGTTGTATGCCTGTTATTATACAGTAAACTAATCCGTTTTTAGAAAATTTAAGGAGGCCTGCCCCAAAATGTTACAACAAAACTGATTGCATTCCCCTTTGGAACCCCCATAAGAAGTAGAAAATAGACTTAGAGGCGTCCATTGAAAATTTTTATTAGAGTAAAAATTATAATGACAAATGTGATTAAATTCATGCAAGGGATATGGTAAATTTTGGGAATTAAATATTGACAATAATTTAAATTAAGTTATCATTCTTTTGAATTCCTTGCGTAAATTATTGTTATTATTATATTTTGTATAAATTGTGTATTGCGAGCCCACTCCAAAGGAAAAAAGTCTTATTGTGTGGACCCGCCACCATTCAATTCGAGCACTGTATATACCCAGTGTTGTCCTTTGTTCAAAGTCAGGTCTAGTTGTCTTATGTTTGTCACTAGCTCAGACCCTTTTTTTATATTTGACTGAGGATATTAGACTTACCCATGGATGTAATACTATCTATGGATTTATACTCGGCCGTGGAAGTTACCTGTTTGTGTTCTACCCCTGTCTGCACATTAAACCCTGTTTAACTGAGAGTGGTGTGTTCACATCGTCCTTCCAGTCCTGAAGTGTGACAATTACCTCATCAACAAATCTTAATATCAGATAAAATAATGTTTGACTATTCCTTCCTGTTGTCTATGCATTTTTTTTGTGTATATTGTAGACGGTTTCAAAGTGACAACATAAACAAACGTTGATACGCATGCCTGCGTTCATGGGCTTCCCTTAACTTCCGGTACACATTCGCAAACAATAGAGTGCCTGTAGATTATTTCTGACACAAGCAAAAGAAACCTAGAAGAACCGTTACTTGGCTAAACTTGCCTTTCCAACATTTTTAATTTAGACTGTGATACCAAGCTCAACCGCTAGGTATCAATGTACCATCAGGTTTCTTTAAATGCAACCAAACTACATGACCCATTCAACAAATTGTTTATTTAATAGAATGGACATACATCAAAATTCAACAAATCGTTTATTTAAGGCAATTATCATAAAATAAAATAATAAAACAAACTAATATTCACATAAATGAAATATAAGTAGTTCTTTTTTTATACACTAGCTGGAAGTTAACTGGAGTCCCGGCACACACATCCGATGGAACGGTCTTTAACAAACCAGTATTTCCTGATATGCTATTTTTGCCTTATTGCCAAATCATTTTCTCCATTAAAAACCTCAAAAGTTTAGTGTTTTGTCCATTTTGTACCATAAACCTCATGTTTCAATGGTTTAATCAAACCTGGACTGAAAACGTTACAAATGTTAACCCCCGGACATCACTTTTAGCCACTACAGTTTTTATGGATGCTTTCATCGGACACATGCGCCTGTCCCAAAGTTAACTTTTGGTCTTGTTTTGTAATAACATAACAATTTATTTGATATTTCATTTATATTAATATTTTATTGTTTACTGATTGTATTTAAATAAATTAAATTAAAACTACTCAACCGTTATAGAGACGTTTGGGCCACAAAACGTTTGTTTGTTGCCGCTGAAATGTCTTAAAGCTTTTAATAAATGTAAACCATAGTGTAGCCATGACATTTAAAACCCTTCGTCACATCACATTTGACCTGAATTCTGAATCCAGTGGCCATCAACAAAGATTACTATTACAGCTATAGCAACTATAACAGCCAATCCTGAAAGATGTAAGTAAAACCTACTGTATAAAACCCTGAAAACTGGACTTAAACTGTAAAAACACAACTGAGTTACAGTATTTCTCTTTTTGAGACATGTAAGTCTCCAGAGATGCCAGAGTTCAAAAGGTCTGCAGACCCAAGAGGAACATAGCGATGCTGACCCGCCCCAACACACAGATCCACCCCAGATTACCTCGCAGAGCTCCGTCCGGCTCTCTGCCCCTGTCAGCGGGGCTTCTGGTCCTCGTTTGTCATTTCTATTGATTCAGGGAATGACAGATGGTGATTATGAAAGCCTGAGACAGATTGCCTTTATGAGAGTGGCTCATGAGCCAGTCATTTCTGTTCCCGTCTGTGCCGAGCTAGCAATCTTACTGTGCATGGCCAGCGCTGGGGCAACAACACAGTGTGCCATTCTGTCAGTAAGATCTACAATCAGGCGAAGACTGATTGTAGATCTCCGTCTTCCTTCTCCGTCTTTCTGTAAATATGGAAGAACTACCTGCTTGTAATATTCAGAGCTCTTGGACAATTCAGAGTTTTCGTCGCAAATTGTTCTCTGGGTAATCCATCCGTCGCCAGCGTATTCCTTCACATTTACTTCGGCGAAATATGAAAACATGAAAATGTGGGTCACTGAGCTATTCAGTCATGTAATTTATCTCGACATTGTCCAGCTGTGGGCTGTGCTAGCACAGAGCCCAGGATGCAATCTCACCCTAAGAGCTATTTGTTAGATTGTATGTAATGCATTTTGGATGGGCACTTCAGCAAACATGTCTTTGTGCTACATACATATTTCACAAACCATGAAAGATGAATTGTGTTTCACTGCAAACACAGGGCCACCGGAGGTAACCTTCCCGACTTGCAGATGGGCTTCGGAGTCATAGGGCTTCAGATCCACAGAAAATTACAATACATGCAACCTTTCGTCCTCTTTTGTTTTCTGAGTGTGTCACAGACTCGCAGTTACAAAAAAATATGCCATTTCCTGGTCATCTAAATACTGTGAGCTGAAAATGTTTTCAAATAAAGGAAGTGACTAAATCTTTATTTATGGCACAAATTAATCTTGCCTTACTGAATTGATCAAGATGCTGTTGTTTATTGATGAGTCTGTCACACTGCATCAATACACCGTGACATAAAGAACGAACAGGGTCACATCAGAGCAAATCCAATAAATACACTCTCATTGTCCATTCTCCATCCAATTTGCTAATTTTACTAGACTATTTCAATTCAAGATAAACTGTAGTACAAACTGCACTAGAAGAAAAAAATTGCCTGTAATTGCCAAAGGGGTTTTGTTTGGAAACAAAACCCCTTTCTCAAAATATCTTTGTAGTGTTACAAAAAAGAAAGAGACATATCGATGCTGTCCTTCCCAAACCTTGTATTTCCAAGTTCACTGTTTTTCAGGTAATGAAAACTGATTAAAGCGGCCCTAACACACAGGGTTTCTTTCCATCTCATATTAAGTACCCATAGATTAGTCTTGCATACGTTGTATCATCCAAGAGTATTTAGTTTGATCACATTTATAAAAGATAGATACAGCTATACAATGCGTGCGGGGGGGGGGGGTAGACTGAACTAAAGCACATTGTCATTAACGTCAGTTTCACTCACCGCATGCAGTTCATGTCCGGCATCTTTCACACTGGGACGGCTCCATATCGCAGATTTCAAAGATCTCCATATCCAGCGTTATATGCACAGTCTATATAACATTCATCACCCAAATGTTGTGAACAAACAGACACCTGAACTTCGCAAACATATGCTCTCTCTCTCCTGCACTCAAGTGAAAGTGATTTATGCGCATGCTCCTTCTCCTGCTCTCCATGCTGCTGTGTGGGCATGCCGCATGCTTTTCTGGGAGAATTGTCAAGTAAGGGACTGAGAAAATTTCTACAAAACAGTTTTATATGTTCGAAAACAACTTTCCCAAACCTGTACGATCGCTGGGGAAGTTTATTGAGCACAGAAATACTATGTCGTACGCCCAACTCGTTTTTTTACAAGTTGACCATGTTAAGCATGAGAAGACAGCATGTTTAACATAAAGAAGTCAGAATGTTGGACACATCGTTGCAGCACCTCTTTAAAGCAACACTTTGGAGTTTTTCGTATAATAATGTCTCTAAAACCATTTTAATGGTAGAACAACTCTTAACCAGATGAAGCTGCTGCTACCTGAGCAGCCTCATAGCGGCTACAGCCAATACTAATGATAATGATTTATATATTAAAAAATGTATCACCAAATGTAAAGATACTTGGTTTCAGAAGGACAGCAGCGATATACAGATTTTAAATATTATGAGGGTGAGTATTGCATCTAGTATGTTTAGTGTATACTGTATTTACATCTTTTAGTTTTACTGGGTATGAAATTGATGCATTTCAGCACCACGCAGGGTGATTTTAAAGTACAGTACAAAAAAAGTTAACTTATACAAAACCAGAGCATATTTTGAACATGCTAATAATAGTAAGCAAGCCTCATAAGAAAATTTTGTGGCTTTGAAAGGCAACATATGCCACATATATTTATAGGAGACACGTAAGAGATTTTATAAGGAGCACTACTGCCATCTAATGGTAAAAAGAAAATCCCTTTCAGATTCTGCCTTAAACAGGACTAATATTAAGCTATATTGTTTATCAGTATGAGGATATTTGTAGCACTAGCTAGGCCTTGCCGGGAGACTAGGTGAACAAGCTTGAATTCATAAGATAAAACTTTATCTGATTAGGCGGTGTGTGTTATTTTGATTCAAAGACATGTTCATGATAATCCCAGAGAAATAAGGTCTCTAACCTTTAAAATGAACAAATAAGCTTGGATCATTCTAAACAACACAAAACTGCATTGCCACATGTACACAAATATACACAGCAATAAACATGCATTCTTCTCTTCCTCCCAAGTGAGTGTGCTGTAAATTTCAGGCTGTCCTAAATGTGAAAGGATATTAATATACGTTTACATCTGTCTTCTATTAATATTCATGCCTGGATCCACATCTCTACACAAAGCCAATTTTCTGGCCATCTGGGTTATGGCTGGTGGAGGTGATGGATCCGTTTGTATTTCTAAGGCAGCAATACATCATGAATTCCCTTCTCCATCGAGGTGTTGTGGAGCGCCTGGGCGAACTGTGGAAGATTTTAATTAGGAAATAAAAGATGGGTTTCACTGGCACCAACTTCCCCCGCTTGTATTTCTAAGGAGGGCAGCGGAAACAAAAGTCCACACTCAAAGATATAGCGATGTGCACATGATTGCTCCTGATTTGAATGATTTTACTGAATGAAAGTTAGGTTGTTCGGTTACCAACATTCTTCAAAATATCTTATTTTGTGTTCTGCAAGCAAACAAAGGCATACAGGTTTGAAATGACAATCGGATGAGTAAATGATGACAGAATTTTTATCGTTGGGTGAATTATCCCTCAAGAATAAATAACAAAAATACTTAATACGTCCTTAAGTATTCACAAAAATTCCATTGAACCTTACAAATACGGTTTTATTGGAAAGCATTCTGTAAGGATGACAGTCAATCGAACCACTGTCACACAGTTATCATACAGACATCATTGACTGGAATACTGTGTGTGCGATTTGCGCGTCTCAGGAGACAAAATTCTCTTTCAAGCACGGACACTTCTCAATGATTAATGCTGGAAGTTAGTCCATGAACTCTGACTGCATACCCAAGGGGCCAAGAAGCTTCAAAAAGTGACCATTTTTATAGCAGTGCTGGGAATCAATTATGCTAACAGTTTCTAACGAATGCACTTCAGGGAACTGGGGCCGATTTTTATCCATTTGCATATTGATGAAATAGGACAGTTTTTGGTATGCAAAAGAGAAATACACAGAAATCGTGTTTCAGGTTGACTTAAAATAACATCACATCCATTGTTCACCGCACTTAAGTACACACACACAAAGCACACAGAGTATGCAGTGTTTCTGTAGTCTGAAGTCATTCTCAATTATAGCCATTGAAGCAAGAAGTTCTGGAAGCACTCCAAAATGGCCTCTCTGGGGATGAGATAGACATTCTGTATTTAGGAGGGGCAGTCTATTACAGCGAAGAGGTTAACGTGCAGTAAAGATGTACTCAGCTGTTTGTATGGCGTGATGGCCGCAGTTTGGCAACATTGCAGCTTGGAGATGCATTAAAGCATGCAAGGTGGGGGGCCTGGCTCCAAGGATGTTCGAGCACAATAAAGATTGGTATTAATATTAAATGTGGGATAGATAAATAAATTATACATACATAACACTTCTGAGTAGTGGGCTTAAGATACAATCAATTTTAAGAGGAGAATTATATGGCCCATTCACCTCCAGCCTAATGTATGCTCATTTGCTGTTCATTTACATCCATATTTCTGTCCTTAGCAGACGTTTTTATACAAATGCTATATACAATAATGTGCACAGTTAAACATGGGAACGTTGAGGTCTTGAGTCAATCACTCAACTAAATAAATAAACCATTTTATCGATTAAAACACAAAACTCTTTACTTTCACCGAGATCATCCACTACCTATGTCATACTTTCTCTCAGAAACAAGTCCATTTTGAAGTATGGAACACTAATGCTTTCTTCAAGTGCTCTCGGAAATTTGATCATTCCCACTTCAACCCAGAAATAATTTATGGAACGGTGCTCTTTTAATGTAAGCAGATACTTGTAATGCTGAAATGCTACTAAATCGTCAGTAACATTAAAGAATTTTTTTAGAGAGTATGAGAATATTTATTTAATTAACAAAGTTTATTGTACAATTTTATCATTTATTTGTTGTCATATGATTACCTTTTGTTGTTTTGCTTTTAATATTAACCTCTCTCATTTGTTTATTGCTTTTCAACTTTTAAACACAACTTATCTAATAAACAAATATAAATACATATAAATAAATAAACACATAAAAAAATAATTGAAATGAAAAAAAACAGATCACCATTTAATAAGATCAGAAAAACAATAGATCATTTTGATGCAACTTTCAGTGATTTTTGATGCAATGTGTCATGATTCCACCTCACCTTGTCAGGTATTTCTTGGTTTAGAGGTGGAATCATACAGGATCCTCTGTTTCATGTGGGAGAGAGACGATTTCTTCTCTCTCAAGTCTGCGTCATCGTTCCTACCCTCCTGTTTCCTAGTTTGATTTAATTAGCTTCCCCTGAGTGTTCATCCCCTGCACCTGTTCCCTCTTTAGTTTGTTCCCTATAAAACATCCTCATGTTTCATTGTCCTGTGCGCTTTCATTGTAAGTTGTACCTACCTGTTGTATGTTGTATCTTGCTGTAGCTGTCTAATGTTTTCCAGCTCAACAGCTTTATGCTTACCTTGTTCCTTGTACCCTGTACCCTGTGTCGTCAAGTTCCTAGTAAGTTCAGTTTAGTGTTGTATCAAGTGTTTGTTTTGTAGTTTAGTTAGTCCCTGTTCTTGTTTAAATATATAACTCTGTCTTGTTTTCCCCCTCGTGGGTTTTGTTTTGTCCTTTTTGTTCTTTGTAAAAATAAATATCTGTTTACCCGTACCATCATCTCGTCTTGTCCTATCCCTGCCTGCAATTGGGTTCGTCCCTGAGAGTTTCATAACACAATGATTCTATATAACAAATTATATCTCCCTAAACACAACCTATAGATAGAAGAAATGCTTAGTCCCACATATGTCTAACATGGTTCCCACCCTATGTGAAATGTATGGTCTTTGCTATGAGTGACACAAGGTAAGTAGTCTAAAATAGTATATATAA
The DNA here is from genome assembly GCA_008369825.1 of Triplophysa tibetana. Classification (NCBI taxonomy): domain Eukaryota; kingdom Metazoa; phylum Chordata; class Actinopteri; order Cypriniformes; family Nemacheilidae; genus Triplophysa; species Triplophysa tibetana. The sequence continues at coordinate 14,569,817 of CM017908.1, forward strand.
GAATAGCTCTATCCCATTGTGTTCTTGAAGAAGATTTAATCATTTATTGCTGTATAATAAAATACATTTTCTTGCACACAATGTTAGAAGTTTATAAAGCACCTTCTGGAATTGCAATGTATTCAAAGCACTATCAACACAACATTCAACGGGTCACACACAACATCAATGGCCAGAATAGAGTTGATCTCTTGTCCCACTGCCAGCCCAGAACCTATGAATTTTTCTACAAAATCAATAACAATGAACAACATCTCTTTCCTCTATTTTACATTTTGGACGGATTGAGGAGTAATCGTCTTTGAATTTGTGCCTCCGTGGGGGAGATATATGGGCTCTGTCTTTGTAGGATTTATACTGTAACTGCATTGCTATAACTCTGTTACATGTAGGCTACTCTCAAGGTTTCTGCATTCCTTCAAGCATCCTCCCATTCATCATTAGTGATTCGGCCATTAAGAGTTCTTTCCCATGTCTCTGTCAGATGTTGTGTGTCCGCAGAACCATTCTCTTTAAGTGTCTTATAGCATTGTTCTGATTTAGGAAAAGCTGGCTCTGCACAGCCGATATACAGTATCCTGATTTATAAAAGAAGTAGTTCCTCTTTTGAAAAAGTCTCTCAGCTGTAGGTAGGCCAAGTGGAATAGATCCCCAGAGCTGGCGCCAGCATAGCCGTATGAAATATGAGAGGGGGCACGTGATAAATGGTAATCCCAGCTAGAAAATACATGATAGGTTCCTAATTTATGTCACGTACTGTAATCAAACATGTCCCAACTACAACCACAAGAAATAAACCTAGTGAGCAATTTTCAGACGACAAAAGCATGTTTGTCTTTTTATCTTACAACATAAAATAAAAACATATCTTAGACATATATATTTATACATGTATTGCATAACAGAAATAAACAGGTCTATTTGGATCTCATGAATATCATTGAACAGTTTGAGAAGAACATGGTAATAACAATGATAACACAGTTATTAACACACATGTATGTTCATCAAACAGGCAAGAAATTTAAATGTGCGATCTATGATGGCCTTGTGGAGTCCAACAGCTTCAATTTTCACATCAGCACTTTTTCTTGTAGTTGCGATTTAATTTAGAAAATCCACAAGTGTGTCGTGTGATTTCAGCACAGCGGACACATTCTAAAGGTGTGCATCGACATCATTAAAACATTATTACAATATTTGAGAAAATATTGAGACGAACCTGAGCTGGCTTGTTTTTTCCAAGGACCCACTTAACGGTGACGGCAGGAGTTACTTTTGGCGGGCGGAGTGACAGTGGTGAGTGACGTAGACAGGCCTAGCTCGTTGTCCACGCTGCAAACTGCCGGTTCTTTTTTAAAATCCAGTTTTGAATGTCCACGATGAAACGAGATAATGCATCGCAATTTGCAATCGTGAAATTATGAAATGCACGTAGCTGCATGCCTGCCTGCCCTGTGTGCTGTCCGTACATCCGTAACAGTCTGAGCGCGCTATATGAAACAACCAATCAAAATGCGACATTGCCATACAGAATGTCCTTAACTAAATATTAATTTGTATTTTAATATCAACAGTATAAATTCAATACAGTTCACAAATGAAATTTATAAATAAAAAGTTAAAAATCTCATTAATTGAAATTCAGATTATTTTTGATCTGAGCGGGCGACGCCCCTCACGCACCCCGTAGTGAAAGTCCCTCCGTGAAATGTTGTATCTCTCAAACAACTGTGCAAGTGAAAAAAACAATGTCCATCAAATGATCCCTGCAGTGTCGTGAGGTTTCCAGATGCCCAGACTCCCAAACCTGGATCTACAAAACCTGGCAGGAAATCAGAATTACAACAAATGGTAGTGAACACTGAGGTGTGTCGAGATCTGCCTTCCGCTCGTCCTAAATTCTGCTACGCCCTAACAGTGCAAATTGTGATTGGATTACTTCAGGACGTCTATATAGATTTATAGAAGTCTCTTGGAAAACAATAAATACTAGTGGATATTTGCTAAATGAACATTCTAGATCAAACCATACAGATCTGGATCCTTTAGGATAGGGATAGTACTTATATGGACACTGAGCTTCCGAACATCCGGAAGATCAGGACCGCCCACTGAAAATTGAAGACATAAAGTAAAAACTTGATGCGTTTTTTCTTGGCCCATATAAAATAACTAAAGCAACCATTTTCCTAATGTTTTTTTGTGTAAAATGTATTGTGACTTTAATGTTGTTAAATACTTTTAATGTTACTAAATCCAGACGGGTTGACGTGGTTGACGGGTTGACGTGGGATTTATCCAATTTCCTAGAGAACGGGAAAGAACCATAGCTAGCGTTTTATTCTGCCTTCACGAGCTCTTGGAAATTCAATCTTACCCTCAAAATTTTACTGGGGTTTAACGTGTCAACTAATCTATAACCCCAACGTGAATCCCAGCAGCATGACATTTTTTCTGAAGTTAGCCACACAACAAAACCTACCACGTTTATATGAAAGAAGATGAAGAAACGAAGGCCTCCATTTGTATCAAGATATGCAATCACAATATGAGTCACATTTAAATACACAAGGATTAAAAAATATTTATAAATGGGTACGTTAACGAGTTAGAGAAAACCCATCACATCCAGTATAAATTAAAATCACGCAGGCCCAAAACATCCACGGTGAGCCTTGCATTTGAAATGAGTGCAGAATGCAACTAATCAGCAAACAGTTTTGTTCTAATTTCATGTACTGAAAGACACAACAGAGCACATAATGACAGAAGCAGGCAGGCGTGCGGACAGACTACTGCTGGTGATTGGTGGGGCGTGGAGACCACAGAGATGACTTGACACCCTTAGAGAGCATAACACTGATGAGGTCTCACCTGCAGGCACGAGGAGCAATGCTCACAGGCCCCAGTATCTCTCTCGCAGGACACCAGACAGCCAAGGCTCCTGACATATGTCAGTCCAAATCTGTTCAGTGGGAACACTTCTTACTGACATAACCTGTCAGTGAGGGACAGACGGCCACCAACACGAAGCTCAGAGAGCTGTGTTGATGCAACCCAATTCCCGCTAATTGGTGTTTTTGTAATAACACCATCTGTTCCTTAAGAAAGTTAGACTCTGTCTATAAGAGGACACTCTTATAGAACAAATACACCAGACACAGTATGCAGTATGGCTTGGGGACGTCATTCACAAGGTGAAGAATGAAGATCCAAGGCAAAGATTTATATGAATGTCTCTAGTAGCCTACATTTGCAGGATTGTATTCCATCATTGCAATAACACTTATGCTCCAAGATCCTATGTCATATTATTTAACACATTAAAATCCAAATTACTGCTTTGTTAAATGATACAATAATATAGATATTTTGTTTGACTACTTCCAACCAGATCCAAATAGAACGAACGACCGTTAGAAAGATAACGTCTGCCCTCTTGCGGTAGATAAATGGTACTGCATTTTAATTTACGCACTTCAAAAATCGCAAAAACGGATTTATTATAATCTTGATGAATAACTTCATTATTCTTTCACGACCAAAAATCACATATAAGCTTTCTCTTAGGTTATCAGACAAAACAACGGGGGGGGGGGGGGAGTGCCCGAATAATGCGTAGAGTTATTGAATAGTATTCAATGCACACCGCTCAACACGCCTTGTTTTACACAGGCAATCTGTTACAGTGGGATCAATTCCACGGATGATTAAGTGTGATAATGAAGGTTTTTGGACATTCTCCACAGAGGCGCAGAGACAGCATCTGGTGACATTCATGAGCGCATCAATATGAATTCACATTACTTCAATGATCATGAAGTCTGCCTTTGGCAATGTTACAAAACCAATAAAATCGCTAAGATATGCCATATGTGTATGTTGAGAGGGAAATTAAAGTAGAATAGTTTTATTCGTAGTAAAAGACTGGAAAACCCAATAAGTGATTTGCGGTTTCCTTTGTTCTTTATGTAACAGTAATCTACTTCAACCTTTAAAGATTTCCACCTTGAGAAAGGGGGAAAATGCACTTTGAAAAGTTATTGTCCTATTTATTTTATTTTATTATTGTTTGTTATTTTTTTAGTAACAGTTGTTCATTGCCGTACAGTACCTACATGTATATTTTGTATTGCTTCACCAGCAGAGGGCGCTTGTTCAGCTCCATGGTAACGGCGCAAAGCGTTCATCCGGATTCACTCTTGGAGAGTTGAAATCGTAACAAATGTTTTAAGGATATTTTTATCAACATACTTTGAATTCATAAATAAAACCTGGGAAATGATGAGCCGCACGCCTGACGCAAGAGCGAGGTAAAGGTTGCTAGTGTTTTTTTTCGCGTTCATAACTGCCGTGCTAAGCTAGCTAGCGTGCTAAGCTAAATATTAACAGTTCATCTTGGATTTGTTTTAACGATGGAAATTATTTATTTACAAACTCATGTACACAAAATAGTGTATTTAACTACAAACGCCTGAACTGCTAGTCTGCTTTAGTTGTGCTGCACAGTGTCGATAAATCGCCCATATTTTTAACTTGCAGTCAATTTAAATCAAAATCATTTTGACACATTAATGGAGAGCAAAAGCTAAAGCTACGAGACAAACCATAATGAAAACATTTCCCAGTCAAATAATCCTCGTACTCCTACAATGCACATTACAGGGACACCCAGACAAAGCAGATACAAGACAACATCACCAACGTAGAGAAACACTTTGGAGATCTGTGCCAAATGTTTGCTGCTTATGTCCGTAAAACTGCACGACTCCGGGACAAAGCTGATCTAATTGTCCGAGAAATCGGTCAGTATGCTGACACAGAGACACCCAACCTAAAATATGGATTGAAGAATTTTGCTGATCAACTAGCCAAGATTCAGGACTATCGCACAGCAGAGGTATGATTGAAACTATGATATGAAAGCTTATTTGATCATTTTCTGTTTTTTATCACTAACATGCAAACACTGTATACGTTCGTGTACAGGTGGAGCGGCTGGAGGTTAGAGTTATAGAGCCACTGAAAGCGTATGGGATTATTGTAAAGACAAAAAGGGTAAGAGTTTTTTGTCTATCAGTGATTTGTTACCATAGTTGTCATATTTTATATTATACAAATGATCTCATGAGGGCAGCATTGCATCATATACTGAGTTCGTGATATACAGTGAGTGTTGACATACCAAAACCTAACCAGAACCAGAATAATTTATCTTTGCGCTATGCATTCTGTTCCAACAACTTTGTGACTTTATACAATTTATTTACAGGAAGACCTTAAATTGACACAGAATGCAAGGAACAGAGAGGCCAAGCAGATGCAGCAGCTTGAAAAAATGAGACAGAAAAACCCATCCGACAGACAGATCATTGTATCCTTGCAGCCTAATGTCATCAGGTTTTATCCGTTACTTGAATTACATAGTTTTTCAGGAGAGTTATATATCATTACATAAACTATCACATTATGAAAGATCTTACAGTTTTAAGGTCAATTGAATTATTGACATTTAAAAGCCTTTTATATGTTTTTTTTACTTTTTATTTTATTATTCACATTTGCATTAATGCATTTAGCCTATTTGTTTGACGTATTTTTTCTCCTTCTTTACGTCCTAAATCATTCTGTTTTTAGTATTTCCAGATTTTGATTACACTTGGAACCCCAGATTTTAAGATCATAATATTAATTAAGAACAATACTGTACTGCATGTTAAAATAACAGAACTCAGATAATTCCTTAACGTTCTTTTACAGTCGCAGGTGGGTCTTGTGTACAACACACTTTACCAGTCTCTTAAAAATGCTTTTATTATCCTGATTAAAACAACCAAACAAGATCAATCTGGCACTAAAATGTCACTTTTATTTACCCTGATGTGACACATCTCATTGCATTTGTTTGAAATTTCTCAATGTCACATCCTGTCAATCTCCATCGCTTGGAACAGTTTGTGCTTTACTTTTGTCTGTTATGTCACAAAAGGCAGAGAGTGAACTCCAAAGAGCCACAATGGACGCCACACGCACGACTCGACAGCTGGAGGAGACAATAGACGACTTTGAAAAGCAGAAGATTTGTGACATCAAGGTCCCTTGATGAAATATCAGCTTTGTTACTTAATGAAACAACCAGCATTATACAAAACATGTATAATGTGTTTAGTTTATTCATAAATATAATTTATGTCCATTTATTCACCCTTGACACATTTGGATATTTTTAATGCTAATACGAATGAATAAATATGATGTTGTCTTGTGCTCCCTGTAGAAGATTTTGGGTGAATTTGTGACAGTTGAGATGGCGTTTCATGCCAAGGCTTTGGAAGTTTACACAACTGCTTACCAGAACATTCAGAATGTTGATGAGGAAGGAGACCTTGAGGTGAGCACTGTGCACCAGCACTACCCCTCCAGAGAGTCCTGCTGGTTTCAGCTTGTCTGTCTTGATGTCTAATCACATTATATTCTTTCTCCTCACGAGGTGTCCCCACTGTCATAATGATGAAAGCTCTGGTTTGTAGGGTTTAAGGCCCCCGCTTATCCTGATATTTAAAAAGAGTCTCAGGAGGCATCCTGCAAAGCGTGTTCAGTCATCTGTGGAATGTTCTCGCTTGCTAATGCATTTATTTATAAATTCATAGTTTGCTGTGCCAAAACAAATTTAGTGCTCCAAGTTTGTTCATCTTGCCGAGGAAACCAACAAATTAATAATGTTTTACCAGTTTTTTTTTATGGTTGAACTTCCTTGTTCATGTTTGAACTTTGCCTGTAATTGGATCTGTAAATTTTAATAGTCATGTAATGCAACACGGTGATGTTTATGAAGACAGAACCATGGCATATTAGATTGATCATAAATATCCTTTGTGTAATATTTAACTAGACTTCATAAAGTGAGGTGACAATGTTGGCATACCCTCAGCAGGGCAGAATGTCAGAACATTTTAGGTAAAACACAGTCTTAGGCACTATTATATTGTATACATTTGTTTATGTAATCTTATTTAAAGGGAAAGTTCGAACAAGAATAAAAGAAAACTGTCTTTATTTACACAAAGCAGTTACTAACAATGTAGGGAACTTTGCTTTATAAATTTGTTCTGTTGAACACAAAAGTAAAATATATTTCAAAGATGTATGAAAGCAAACAGTTTAAGGGCACTTTATACTACCGTTGTCATTTTTCCTATTATGGATATCAATAGTAGGAACTATTCTTCCAAATATATTTCTCTGTGTTCATCAGAAAAACATTTTTTTTAGAGAATTGGAACAACTTCAGGACAAGTAAATAAAGACAGAATTATACATTTTGGGTGAACTGTTCAATTAATGTATCATGATTTGAGTGGTCTTTTGCCAGTGTTACCCTATAACCCCTTTTTCCTAACAGGTATTTAGGAATTCCCTGCACCCCCCTGACTACCAGTCACGTTTAGAAATCGTTCGTGCGAATTCAAAACTGTCATTGAATCGAACTGGGACATCAATGAGTAAATCAGGAACATTGCAGGTAAATACATGTGAAAAACAAATATATTATTTAAATATGGTGTCAATGGCATGCTGTTTGTTATATTTGTTATATATTGCAGATAAAATAACTTTTATTATGTAACATTGATGGTTGAAATGATGCTTTCATTCACAATGACTCAACAGACAATTACTGTAGGATCGCATGCTTTGACTTCAGGGATATACACATGATTTCTATTAGACAGCACTGTCTTTGTTGCATTATGATGATTTTTTGGAGTATGTGAATCGCATAAGAATGAGTCAGTCCAGTTGTTTCCCAAATTTGAAATTAAAAGGCTTTTCTTCTGGTATAGTCCAGACCATCTAGCAGGCAGAGAAAACGGGACGAGGAAGAAGACGACGATGACGACGATGAAGATGAGGATGATTTAGGGGAAGTGACAGATGATGAGCATTAAGATGAATTTCCATTGCCATTCTGTGATCATCCATGTGTGATCCAGAGTGATTTAAGACAATGTCATTCCTGTTTAACTACATTTTAAATCGTGAGAACACTATAAACTATTTTGTAGAAGCGGAAATAAATTAAAGCTCAGAGATGAGGTTGAGAGTGAGTGCGTTGTTGTAAATCACATACTTATATTGGAAAATACATTTCAAAAGTCGTGAAGTTTTATTTTAAAGAGTTTTAGGTCTGCCAACATGTGTTTTGTGTTTAAGTGCCTAGCAGTATGGGGGTTTGTTAAACATGCCTTAGACAATGTTTGTTTACCAATAAAGCTGGCATTATTTTGCACAATGGCCCTTTTTCATAAGCTCAGATCTCAGAGTTTGTGCATTTATTCTTCTGTTTGCGGTGTAGATACCAGAAGAGTCAGTGTGGGTACATGTTTGTTATTTGCAAAAACAACATGAAAATCCCTGGAATCTGTTCCACCCTGTGCTGTGCATCATTGTGTCTCATAGCTTTTATGTCAGTCATGAGTGAGTCAGAAACACTAACCAGTATTGCTGGTGTAATTATAAACAGTTCTGACAGGAGCAGAAGACAGATCATTAATATTACAGGCTATTATAATTGCAATTTATGTGTTGCTGTATGACATCTGGTGGCATGTTGTTGGTGTAATGAAATTACATACTTGGTGTGTGAGAAAGATGTTTGGCACCTCTACGTGTATGACAGGACATTTGTGTTCCAGAGGCTGTACATCACAGGCACTACAGAACAGAGTTCTCTTTCAGAGTCTGTCAGAAGAAAAATGTTCTGTAGTCTCACAACACAGACTGTCATGTTGCCATACTTACATGCAACAGATGTGTTTGCTGAGGGAGTCTGAAGAAAGCTGTTTTATTTTACATAGAGAAAGACTGCCATGTTGGAGCTGACATGTTGTGGCCACATGACCAGCCAATCACTTTTTTCTTTCAGTTACCCCCACCCCCCCCCCTTTAATGGACACTCTCATTCATTGATTAAAATATTCTGACCAACTGCAAATAAAAATGTCTCCAATAGCTATGAAAACTAGCCTGTGATTAAGACATTTAGTCATTTTGGCAGACACTTTTATCCAAAGCGACTTACAGTGCACTTATTACAGGGGCAATCCCCCTGGAGCAACATGGAGTAAAGTGTCTTGCTAAAGGACACACTGGTGGGTGGTGGCTGCTGGGATCGAACCAGCAACCTCTGATTTACCAGTTCAGTGGTTTAACCCACTCTCAATATTTTAGATGCCAAAGACCACATGATTATCCTTAGGGACCACATCCTAAAATAAACAGAAAAAACGAATATAAACGTTTGTTGCACTGTAAAAAAAATATCTGTAGAAAAAACTAATATTTTGGCAGCTGGGGCACCAGAAAAGGACAGTAAAATAACATTTTCATAAAGTAAAATAACATATTTTCCTTGTTATTTTTACACAATACTTGTAAATGGGCAGTTTATTGCTGGAAGTAATTGTAATGTAATCGCATTTAAAAAATACAAATTCTGCAAAATAAAACAATATTGTTTTAGATTTTTCATCTTACTCTTGTTACTTACCCTTCAAAATATATTAATTATTTATATGTTTAATTATTTTAATCGAATTATTAATGTCAATCGTCAATTCTTAATATTTATTTTTATTATAATAGTAACCGTTTCTGTTATTTTAATCACTCTTTTATTTGAATCTACAGTGATTTAATTGTTTACTGTTTCAATTTTAATCATTTATTTCAGTATATTTTACGTTTAAGTTATTCTCTAGACTTTTCCACCCCTGGGGGTCCTCAGACACCAGTTTATTAAAAATGTTTTAGAAATGATAAGAGAGTGTCATATCATACACCATCAACTGACATTTATAAGGGAACCTTTGTTTAGATAGCTTCTTAAACAGGTTTAGATTTTCATTTTGCGTGTGTTCATCATGTGCAAAATGTTTATAAATTGAAAATTGTAATTCCCTATGCTGCACTGCACCTTTGCCTTTTCAACCGAACGATCGTGGATTACTGTATTCCAGGTGTCTGGCCTACGTGGCATATTCGTGACAGATGCACAAGACGACCATTCATCCAGTGGCCCTGGGGATGACAATATCTGAGGAAAGGATTCCCTCCTCACCCCTCTGACTCATCCCTAACAGAGGCCATAATGGGAACCAGTGTGTTTTTGTATGTGCCGTAGCGCCTGACTGTACTGAATATTAACGCAATGGTTGCCTCGCAGCGGTTATAAAAAAAAGAGTGGCAGCATAACTACCGCGTGAGTCACCATGAGTCACAGAGAGAGAGAGAAAGAGAAAGGTGCTGCAGGCCGTGAGTATACGTTCCCTAATGCATGCACTTTCTCCATCCATCAAACAGAGATTTGGTTGTCTCTAGACTGCAAGACCTTTGCAATGATGTATCAATGCCTCATATCTGAAAATCACTAAGAGATTGGAAGACAATTCAGTTTGGATAACAATGTTTATGCACAATCTTTCTTGCCTTTCATCAGATATTTATATAGATATGTGCATAGAATTTTTTTACAGCAATAGTTCACCTAAAAATGTTATTTGCACACATGTCTCGTAACCATTTAAATTTGCTCTATGGGTGTATTAAAGTCGTATACTTTAAGCTGTATTTTCTTAAGTTTTAAATAAAATCAAACTGGCTGTTCAGGTGAATTCAACCTACTATCAAATATTTTGTCTAAAAGTTTCTGCAACTTGCTCAAAAACAAGCTAAAATGGTTGAACTTATTTTAAAGTGTCACGAAACCAACCCTTTTAGCATTACCTCTCCGTCGTTTTTGAAAATTAAATTAAAATTGGCGTGAGCTCTGTGAGAAGAAGAGCCATTAAAAACCGGCGAAGGTACTGGCATGGGAGACGGGCGCTCCAATGACAAGGCGCTTTCATCAGTGATTTGGGGAAATGTCTTCTCATTGGTCAAGAAAACACAGTTGATGCCAGATAGCGATTTAAAACCCGGAATGGAAAAATTGTGCAAAGTCTAGAAATGTACTAGTTTTCTCTACTGAAATAACTTACAGTTGCTAACATTGTTTTCTATAATGTAAAACACAACCAAATTTGTTTACATCTTAATAAATGTTGTTTAGTGTTTCGAGGATCTTTAACAAGGTAAAGTAAGATAATCACATTAAAGGTGTATGAAATTGAGTGGCATCTAGCAACCAACGGCTCAGTCCACCTCTCCCTTTTGAAGCACTACGGTGGATGACACAGAATCTAATAATATAATATGTTGTCACGTTTTCACTTCTTTGCCGAAACACCCTCTTGTAGATCAGTCTGTCCATTTTGTTCTTCTGTAGAACAACATGGTGAATTCCATGTAAGAGGACCCGCGGTGTATGGAGATAGAAAAAGCTCATTCTAAGATAATAAAAACATACCACTTCATTGTGTAAGGTCTTTATACATCTCTGAACACATGGTGATGTATTTTGGATTGCATTTCTGTCAATAGATCCTCCAAAAAATAACACAATGGACCCTTAAGTCCCCAGCTTCTGCCTTGCGTCTCCTATTATTTGACAGGACAAAAAACTATGAACAACGAGGATGAGTTAATAATGACAGAATTTTTATTTTTGTCTGAACTTCCTCATTCATGATACGAATAGATGAAACATGTCCAGACAAAAATTCACGTGTAATTCCTCCGAGCGTGATTATCTCTGCATTTAACAATGCATATGAAAACAATCTAATACTACATTCGGAGTTGACGTACCTGCACTCCAGGTTTGCCCTCTGTCACCCGTTGCTTGTTTTTGTTAATGGTTTCGACATCCCTCTTGACAACCACACTGCTGCCACACATTGCGCAAGTGCTTATCTGACTCCACGGTGATAGAATCTGCCAGAGATGCCTTGGGGTCATAAGCTTACTGAAGGCAGAAAAGAAAACACAGGCATCTGTCTGCGCCGCTCACGACCCAATCAGGTGTGCAAAGAGGATATGCAAATGCACGGTCGTGTGGGTCTGTTTGAATATGTATGTGTGCTTTTCATTATTGAGTTTCAAATACATAGCAGGTGTGTCAAAGTTTTTTTTCTCTCCTTGGAGAAACACATATGGGGTTTATAAACTCGAAATCTATATGCAGTAATGTGAGGAAATTAGTCGCAAAGTTTTGTTGTGGGGGCTTCAGGAAATTCTCACGAGGCCGGAGGAGGAAAAATTAGATCCCAATGGGCCCCTCAACCCCAAAGGACTGTCACCGAACTTGACCTCGTAAGCATAAATTCTGCTTGTTTAACTTACGTGACATGTAAAAACGTGTAGTTTGGCTCTGTGATCAAGCTATAGCCTGTGATATGAGGAATTTTTTACTCTAAGTATGGAGCCAGTGGTTTTACTAACGTCTGGGAACGGCACACTAATTGGGAAAATCCCATAGGATTTATACAACAAAGAGGAATGTGTCCCAACTCTTTATGGCCACACATGTTGTCAGACAAGCACGTTTCAACACTAAATACTATTTTATATGTTATTTTTACAGTTTTTTACCTGAATTTTACATGTTTACTGCATTAAATGACATTTTAGCCCTGACGGAAATGTCCGTAAGATAAAGGAAAATGTATTGGTAATTTTCTGCCAGTACTTCATCCATTCTTTTACATATTTTTTTACAGTGTATATTTCCATCAGACCTATAAACGTTTTGTGGATTTTTTCTTTTTGTTTGAATAAATTTAGCACTGAATCTAAAGACACTATTTTCACTTAAAGTAACTATTTCCACTGTGAGTAACAGGTGAGATTACATAAAATATTTAAAAGCACCCTAAAAGTTAAATGTGTATATCTTTACACTGCTTATTAATAGTTTTTAATAATGTGATTTTATAATTTAATATTTATATCACTATACATTTAAAGGGATAGTCTACACACAAATTAACTTATTGAAAATCATAATAGTAATATTGAAAAGTGGGAATTGTCACACTTCCTCATTCATGCTTATAGAAGATGTAAAAGCATTGAAATAGCTAAACACACAAGTGTTCTGAAAGCATACGATGGGTTTGGTAGATAAAATTAAGGGGCCATTTGCAAGACCCTGTTTTCAAATGTAAATGGAAAACTTTTTTTGCGTTTTGGGAGTTCGTTTACATAACAACTGCGTTTTTTTTAAAACGCCTATGTTAACGCCTCAGTGTAAGCTGCACGATGGAACTTTCTGAAAACGTTGACATTATGAAAAAAGTGGATTTGATGCACCACTAAGACCAGCGAAAACACATTATTTACATTCGCAAGACTTTAAAACACATTTACGTCAACCAAGGGTGTTAAAAAGGACTTTTGACTTAGAACTGTGTATGCTAGCACAACGTGTTTCTTTACAAATCAACATCACCAACCACTGGCCTGGCATGCATAATGTAGCGTTTTTATTTGTTTGCCTGGATCCGTGTAAATGCAGATCGTTTTGACAAGCTGTCATGTTTACCTGAGACTTTTCAAAAACGCAAAAGAAAAAGTTTTCCATTTTTCATTGAGTAAACGTACTCTCGAAATCCATTAAGAACGCATGCAAGCATGAACTTCTACTCTTGTTATGTGGATATCGCGTGTTATTTAAAAGTAACAACAAAGTAGTTCAGGCAGATTAAGTTGGCTATGAGTGCGGAGAGGCACAGGTCATATTTTTCATCAAATAATGCACTCAAAAAATGTGTTGTTAGATACAACATACAAATATGTTAGATACAACTATATTGATTAAGTTAAACAAACAATCCCCAACAATAATTTTTTGGTGTGGAATATTATTTTTAATAAACCCTCATGATCTCAGGACATATAGGACAAAGACGGTTTCATCAGACACGCAAGCCTGGCCCAAAGTTAACTTCTGGTCTGTGTTTGGTTATAACATAATAATATTGAATTTATATTCATATAAATGTATATAACTATTTTATTGTGTATTGATTGTATTAAATTTAATTTAAACTATACTCAACAGTTCTAGGTTCTTTGCGGAGGGCTAATGGAAGTAAAGTTTGGGCAATTTAACATTTGTTTATCTTGTCGCCGCTGAAAGCATCTAACAAGCCTAAAAAACAGGGATTTGCTGTTTTTGAAGCTTGCCAAAAAGCTGTCACAATCCACTCCTATCTAACGTGTTTTTAACAATATCTCTTTTTTTTAAATGATTGAACTAACCCTTTAAACTTATCAAACTTACATCATAAAGGCGTAAGCATTCTATCATTTCACTGCAGTCTACGCATGCAAAGCTCTCGCCGAGATTTCCTTATCAAGCGAAGTGACATACAGTTCCTCAAAGTCCATACATGGGCCGCTGAGCCATGTGTCATTGGAAATAAACAGAGCAGGCAGAGACAGAAAAGCAGTGACCGTTTCAACGGAACGGATAAGACACACAGCCGCCGTAGTTTGTTTTGGAAAAAGTGGAGAGGTTTCCATGGAGCCACTATTTGATCCCATGATAATTAGCTTAGCTCATTGATTGCACAACATCCTCTCTATTGGCTGTGAGTCGGCTTCATCAACCGAAACATGCCTCTGTTACTGCCTACGGTCGCCACCATGCCCAACCTGAGCTCTTTAATCAGCTCATCATTAATGCAGAGGGCTTTTTGTTGTACGACTTCATGCAAAACTAATGATAAGTGGTTTAAAACCGGATTAACTTTAGATGGGAGCTACACCAGAAATTAAACAATAAAATGATACAGTCGTCTTTTAAATTCAGCAGCCCATTGCACAGAAAGAGCTTCACGGACTTGTGTGATGCAAGAAAATCTCAAATGTGTCGGTTTCATTGAAAGTATTTCGTAATTAATCTATCTCTATGGGCTTCAGATCTGATCTGTTTACAACTGAAAGCGTCCAGGGTTGAAAAGGTCTTGTGTAATTGTGGCAGACGGGGCAAAACAGGTCTATTTGAAAGCACCCAGGGTTGATTTAGCAAACTGCCGCTGTTTGCGTTTGTGTCTTCTGCTTACAGCAGGTTGTTGTGAGAAGTCGTTCGAACAGCATGGGTAGAACAGTTGTGCAACTGGTCCATTTGCCCAGAGCAAATAGCAGCCTTCTCAGAAGGGGGCTGGGCAACATACAGTGTGCTCTTTCCACTAGTGTCATTGCTTTTAATCTCTTTGACTCCTACACAATTCGTTTCAAATTCTTATTGTGCAATGTGTTGGTTTAAAAAAAAAACACGACACGAAACCATTACAGACGGACTCAGTGTTTGCCAATGACTCACGCAGCTCCTCTATTATGATCTAATTATGCAGAATCATGTTCTCGTTCATGGAATGTCTTTTTATGAATAATCTCAGACGTTGCATGAGAACTTTTAAAGGTCACCACCAACAATGGGTTGCTTGAATTAATGTGTATATAGCCTACTGTACATGAGCGACCCATGTTGAGTAACCCATGTTGGGTTTTGGCTTGTAAAGACCTGCACCGTTCATTTACACATTCCAAAATCTGTAAAATACCTTTGAGGGCTTCACACGAATAAATTGTGTGGGTCAGACAAAATAGTCTGGAGAGAGAAGAAACACAAATGAAGGAATACCTACAAGATAGAACAGAATATAATGATGCACGTTATTTCTTTCTATTTTCTTTCTACTTTTTATATGCAAAAAACATTTTTTTGCTTTGACATACAGCCAGTGAAAAATAAATGAGACTAGACTATTTTCATTCATCATCATTTCTAGATGTATTGTGGTCATTCCAGTCCAGCGTCTGTTGAATTTCAATGAAATCAGACTGACCGCATGACAAGATGCATGAAAACTGTGATAAAATCTCCAGGTCATGACATAAAACATATTTTTTGAACTTTTTCTAAATACATGTAGAAATATTTCTGTTGTTTATTCATTGTATTGTTTGCAGTATTTGTGGTCTGAAAAAATACAGAACATCGCATCTGTTATTTTGACCTGTTTCTCCGGTTTTCAGTTCTACAAATAGAAACAAAGTTTTTATCTGAAATTTGGGAGAAATATTGGTAGTAGTTCACAGAATGAAACAAAAATAATATTTTTTATCTTAACACATTCTTATAAATGGTAAATCCAGAAAAACTGAAACTGGTCTTTAAAACAATCTATTATTTTACAATATTACAATATAATTTTTTTACGCGGGTCTATAGTGGGGTCTTTCAAAAATGGTCAACCTCAGCCATTTAGATTTTTTCAAGATAAACATGTTTTTTTGCTGTTTATTCGTTAAAGTTATTAACAGAGATAGATCAAAAAATATTTTCATTACCCATTTATACTCTCTATGTTGCTTGTACTGTACATCAATTTTAATAGCTGTATTGATTCAAAAACCAAATTATGCTTCTGGTATATCCAGGCCCGGATTGAGAATTCACAGGCCCCTGGGCACAAGTGTTTCATGGACCCTCCTTCCATACACACACATGTGCACAATAACGTTTTAAATTAGCCTATAGGGTACTACGTGTAGGAAATACCTCTATCTTATGCAGGATTACATTGACAAGTTACAAACTATGACCACAACCTGAAGCACAATATCAACACCTGTACACATCTTCCATCATACAGGATTTACACCACATGATTGCAACAATGCTTTCCTAGACCAGCAGCAACAAAACCAAGACATTTCCCTGCTCACTGTCTTATTCAAGCACACACACTACCATACCTCTACCAATTCAGTTCTATCAGATTCTTCCATGATTCACACACAACTATGCCGGATTCACAAAACTGTTCTGAAGAGAAATAATAAGAACTTTTTAAAAATAAATTATAAAAAGTTTTTAAGAATATTCAATCTTAAGTGCAATTCTCAAATATTTTCATCTTCATTTTTTTAAAGAATAAAAGGACAAATTTAGTTCTATCAGATTCTATTGTCCAGTATTCTATTGTCTTTGTCAATGATTAAACTAAAGAGTAATTTGTCCATTTGTTACACTTTGTTTGTGTAACTCGTAACTCACGTTCTTATGTAAGTGTGTGATGCGTTACAGCATAAGGCATTAACAATTATTTTAAAGGTTAAATACAGGTAAAGTAGGGTAGTTACTGATCAACATTATATAAATATAAAATTCATAATTGGCAAGGAAACACCACAAAATAGATACAAAAAAACTTGTACCTTTTAAGATTTAAGACAACCATGGGGCTATTTCAACTCATTATATTTACAACAATAAAGCCGTTCTCTTTGACATATTTTCAGTTTCTGTTGCCAGTTCATGACGCGACATTATCCAACATCTCGCCATAAAAAGCTGTGATTTCAGCTATATGTTCTTTCACACAGCCTCATGGTAACCATGTGCATATTTACAGATGAACTGTGTTCATATTTATATATCCAAACAGTCGATAACAGTGACAGGTTGCTGGAAATGCTGTTTTGTACTCATTTTATTCATTAGCCACCTGTCATACCGTGCTGCTTCTTCCTGCCGCTCACTGTACAGAGTGACACCAAGAGAAGGGATCCTGCATCGGGAAAGAGAGAACTTGTGCATGCCGGGCAGCACTGTCACCTTTTCCCACTGAATGAAAGCAAAGGTTTATCCAAGAAGTCACTAGATTTGTCGCAATGCGCTTCTGAACAAAAGCCGCTAGAGGGCTTGTAAAAATGACTTAATCAAAGGACAGACATCCTATGTTAAAAATACTGTTTTTTGTGTGCACATCAATGTACACGGGCCAGAGAATCGCACAGCAGAATGAATATGGCCAAACTGCTGTCATGTGAAATTTTGTTCCCCTAGCTTGCTTGGGCCCCAAGAGCGCATGGGCCCCTGGGCCTGTGCCCATAATGCCCATTGGAAAATCAGGCCTTGGGTATAATGATACATTTCTCAAAATCTCTTCTTTTGTTCCACAAATAAAAGGATCAAACAGGTTTGAGCAATGAATAAATGGCAGAATTAAAATTTTAGGGTGAACTACCCTTTAATAGTAGTACAAAGAAAAGTGGTAAAGTAAAATTTTTTTACACGATATATTTTTCTTTTACATATAAGAAAATGTTTCTCATTGGTCATCTTAACCCCTTTGTACAAGAGCTAACCATTCCTTTCCATTGAAAACAGTCAAATCATGCTGCGATAACACAAGGTTTTACACAAACTTAAGAAATCCATGCCAGCTGGAATACATTCTGTTATTAAAACAAAAGGAGGAAAACCATGTCATTCTCAAATTCGTGTACATTTTTCAGCTTTTCCCTCAAGTTGTCATGCTGATAATATAATGTGTAATGAAAGTATATTGAATTACCAAAGAACACAAAATAGAAGCCGCTAGGCTGTACACTTTGGATCCCACTGTATATTCCATATAAGGCAGATATGAGATGCTAGAGGCCCGTGTAGACAGACTGGTGGGGTCTAATTATCATCTGTTATGAGCCCAGACAGAAAGACAGAACAAGAACAGCTGGTGTAAGAAGCCGAAGCAAACTTGACCTTTCCATATTAAGAACAAACACAGGCAACAGCTTAGAGGCAGGAAATGGTACGTTTGTGTCAATATGTTTGAGGGCAAACAGGCTCGTATAAACAAGGGTCCCTATCTGTTATCAAAGGCAGATGTCATGCATTGGCCTATGATAAGGGGAATGCAATGAAGGTACTGAGAATTCTGTGTTTACTGACTGTCCAGCGGTCACCTAATTCAAAGCATGGTCAATATATGCTGAATGGGTCTGACGGGCCTTCATTTTATAATTTCCTCTGTGAGAGGTTTTCCAGAAAGATAAGGAATTTGAAATTAAATTTGTTCAAGGGCACAGCTTCTTCATAACCTATTAGGATCCACTGTGACACATTTTTCATTTAGGGTATGAATCGCCACCTAACCCAGATACAGTTTTCTGCGGTTCCATCTCACTTTAACTATTAAGAATGTGTCCTGTTTGAATGATACCTTAAAGCGATATCTCAAGCAAAAATGAAAATACTGTCATCTTTTACTCACTCACCCTCTTGTCATTTTAAACCTTTATGACTTTCTTTCTTTTGCAGAACTCAAGAAAGGGGATATTTTAAAGAATGTTGGTAACCCATTGACTTGCATTGGTTTTGTGTCCATACAATAGAAGTGAATGGGTACCGCCGTAAATGATGACAGATTTTTCATTTCTGGATGAACTTCTGCTTTAAATGTGAATTATATCCAGCTCGGTTGGTATTTGTTCTTAGTACAAACAAGAATTCTGAATCTGCCAGCAGTTTAGGGCATTCAGTCAATGACACCTTTGTGTCTTGACCCACATGTTCAACTATGTCTCAGGGTCATTGCGGCTTATTTAAACATACTGTGGTTTTTGTATTGAGACAACTGCAAGACTGAAAATGCATTTTTTTTAAATGTTAATATAAAAACTATTTTGACTGCTCGTCGAGACGAGCACAGAACATCCATGCATAAATTCCACATGTTAATTTGTCTTTGAGTCATGCCGCATCCCCTTCATTGTCTGACCACTGACAGAATTCCGTAAAGCTTCCTTTAAACAGAGCTGCCTTTGAAAAACTCCAAATTTGAAATGTAAAACTGTTCTTGTGATTAATGCAGCATACCACACACTCGGTGGGTGAACACGCAGAGGAATTTTTCCTTTTAATGAGCATCTCAGGTCGTAACAAGCAGTTTCATTCATATTCATGCGTTACTGTCTATGCAACCGTCCTGATGTTATTTCACATCAGAGGCATTTCTTCAAAGCCAACAAGGATGCTGTCAACAAACTGTAAATCTTTCACTTTAATGACTAAAGTGAAAGAGATTCTTATAATTATCTTTCATATTCCAGCGGGTCCATATGGTTGATTCATTGGGGAAATGCCGCAACGTTTGCACGATCATAAACGTGTCGAGATAATAGCCGAAGTTATCACGGAAATTGCACTTTTTTAAATCCACTCTTCCAATTTATGTACCAAATGAGTTGCAGAATTAATTCGATTCAGACAGCACCGGATAAACAGTAACCTCTGTCAGAGCGACTGGCGAAACTGTTTTATCTCACCTTCACCTTATTGTATAAAAGCAGTGATTCATTGTAATTGAATTAAGATGTACCGTTCCAATCCGTCCTGCCTTATTGTCAACATTTTCAGAGACATCAGCTCACCTCTCCCAAATAGAGAATACGTTGTCACATGACACCACTGCATGACACCAATCAAAATAATATAAACAGTGCTGTATATCTGAGCGAAAGAGTGTCCCATAACAGGAGACGTTCAGTAACAGACTGACAGTAACAAAGTGCGCTTGGCATCAGACCTGAAGGATACTAAGGAACAGGCAGGATACACAGTGTCATGCAGCACGCACAGGAGCTCTGCGTTGTGTCCCTTCACATAAGTACTAACCATTTGTTTGGGCAGGACAGGATGTTGGGGACATCTGGAGGAAACCAGTGTTTTTTGCCCGTCCCTGGGACTTTTGAGAGCTTTTTGCGTGTACTATGGTCATAGAGGGAAAATCACTTCTATGATGCTCAAAGATCTGCACATGTCCAATCATGGTAATCTCTCTCTGACTGCTAAATATTAAAAGCAGCATTGTTATTAAGTCAAGCCTATTGAAAATAAACAGAAAGCATCACTTTTGGAGTTCATTGATTATTTTGGAGAGGAAAGATAATAGAAGTGCAATGACCCATCAGCTATATCATGTTTTTCAAGTTAAAGCCAAGCCACAGTGCAATTTACTCATTTCTTACTCTGAGGATTTGGGGGTTTTGGATTTAATGGTCCATTAGCCAGGGGCCTGGTAGATGCTGGAATTTCCACATATAAGTATATATTTATATATTTTTGGTGTACAATATGTGCTGCTGAAGCAAGCACGGATTTCAATTTTTATAGAATTTTATTTTCACGCTGCACAACTACCACTGGCGAGTTTGTTTTTGGAGGGCTTTTAAAAACATGACCTGTTATCTGCTGAAATATTTGCTGGCTGGTACATTACAGTTCACGATAGTCAGTATCGATTCTTGGGAATGTGCAGGTTCTCGAGAAGTTGAATAATTTATTATTTAGTGATCGACAAATCTGCACAAAGGCCATTTTTTAAATGAATCATTCCAATAAAGCTTTCGTTATAAAATAGAAACTGATACATTCTAAATATAACCAAAATACACTGTGAGCTTTATAACAGGGTCGAAAAAAAAATACATAAAACAACAAATTTGATATAATATTTTCTAGATAAAAGTAAACTTAAAGGGGTCATATGACACGGCTAACACAAATATTATCGTTTGCTTTAGATTTAATGCAATGTGTGTAGGCTACACGACATCAGGTTAAAAAACGGCGTATTTTCCACATCTCCTCATTGCCTCGCCTCTCTGAAATGCGCAGATTTTATACAAAGCTCATCACTCTGAAAGCCCAGTTAACCAATTGCTTAGTGATTGGTCGAATACTGCAAGCGTGTGATGGATATGTAACGCCTCCTACCATATTTGGATCATCAGGTTCCAAAGCAATTGTATTGACAGGTACGCCCACCCTACTTGCGTATACATTTGGGTGGTCTTAGTCAAATCATACCACGAACTGATGTACTGATGTAGACCAGGTAGAACCCAGACCTGTTTCGGGCAGGTCTGGGTTTGCATTCGCTTTTAGCAAATTTTGCAATTTTACGTGTATAATGCATGCATGGGCAACTTATCAGACACCAAAGACACAGAAAAACACATATTCATGCCATATGACCCCTTTAAAATGTAAGTCAAATTGAGTGAACTGTTTCATTCATAACCAATCACATGAATCATTCAATGAACAAATTCATTGTAGTAAATACTGCATAATAACATAAACCAGAAGGGTTTTTTTGTACTAATTGTTTCAGTTGAATAAATAAGACCTTCCAACCCTACACCAGAGCTCGCTTTGTGGTAAAACGTTAATATGATGTATTATTAAAAACAGTGGTGCAAATTTTGGTTGCCCTACAGCGAGTTTCCTAAACATGGGTTCGCAAACTCCTAGGGGTTTATGAGGGAATTACAGGTGAGTTGTTGCCATTACTTAAAAAAAATGCAAAGAAATGTTTAATAAAACAATAGTCAAGTGAAATATTACTGATGGAAAAAATAAACGAAACATACAATTTTAGGTAAATATTTCAACAATTCAATGGCGTCAGACCGGTTATCACTAGCAGACAACAAGCAGGACTTCACAGGACGTTTCAACTCAACTCAACTTTATTTATATAGCGCTTTTTACAATTTTCATTGTTACAAAGCAGCTGTACATGAGACACATTGAATACAAGTAAAAACACGAAAGGCATATACCTTTAAAAACAAGACAAAGGTGAAAACAACAAAGACAGACATACAAATGCTCCACACACACAATATGCAAACATACATACACACACACACATTGACATAGACGCACACACACACAGTGAAAGCACACATTGGCGATAAAGGAGAAAGAACCACAGGTCAAATATTAAACGGACTATAAACTCTTATATGCAATATTAATTATGTCTAATTTCTGAATTCTAAAGCAGCCCCCCCGGCCAGGCAAATAGTGCAAAACAATATGCAAACGGTGGTGAGGAACCCAAAACTCCCATAGAGAAAAAAAACCTCAGGAGAACCCAGGCCCAACCAGGGGATTCCAGTTCCCCTCTGGCAAAAGCTGCTGCCTCTGCACAAGCTCAACAGTGCTTGCACAACAAGGCTAAATAAAAATAAAAAATAAACTTAATAAGGTAAATGATAGATTTAAGATTATCATTCACAATCTAATAACATTTGAAATGTTGTAGGAAAATCAAAGTTGTGGCGTCCTTTATCCAGCTCTATCCTCTTAGCTCTTGTCAGGTCACCGCTTCCCATTCTCAGCTCTGCCATCGGGTCTGGGCATGAACTGCATCCTGCGTGTAGCCAGGTTTAATAATGAGAAACCCTATTTAGCTGTCTAACCAAGTCACGAAAGGGGTTAACTTTAATTTTGTATTGTTGATGGACTTGTAAGTGAGTCAATGGGTGAATTCTATGAGGCACTGAGCTGACCAATCAGCTGCCAGCTAGGCTCCGTTACAATTACGCCTCTAGTTTTGCGTCACTGCACGTTCTTTTGGCGCTTGCATTTGAGCATAGGAGGCTGCGTTATCTGCTTGGTAAGATGGATAAAACCATATGAAGTGAATTAAACAAATTCTGTAATCATTATGGATTATACTGACTGTACTTTATTGTAATATAGAGTGTAAACGAAAGCTGTGCCTGAATCCACTGTTGCCGGTGCAGAGGGGGATAAATAAGCACACTAATGCCTTAATGCCTCTAATTTTAAGTGATACAATTTGATTAATGTTTACATGCAATTCATGCGGTTTAATCTTTCATACTGTTAATGTTACTACCATAAGGTTTTCATAAAACCTGAATTTGAAATGTGTCTTTATGAAGGATCCAATTTATGTAAATTTACTTTTGATACTAGAGAGAAATTCATATAGTTTTAATACCTGAGAAGAAACATAATAGCTGTTGTACAACGAGAGAAATACTTTTATATTGCATTATAGGTTTACTGAAATATTATTTCATTCTATTTTGTGAAAGCCTGTAGCATTCCATTTATTCACTGAATGGTAATTGAAAGAAATGATTTGGCCTTATTTATAGGTCAGGTTTTGGTAAAGAGTTGGAAACGTCGTGCAGAGATCCTTTCCACGGAGTGATACAGATCCACATGTTCCAGACGTTCTCCCAGAGATTCATAGATTCCCAGTCCGGTTGGCTGGGTGGCGAGCCAAACGTGTTTGTGACTCTGACTTTAGACGGATTTCCAGAATCATCTCATCATCTTCATGGTGGTAGGACAAACACTATCACAAGTAAAAACAGGGCCCCAACAGTGAAACTGAACTCTTGTCAACCAGGGCAAGTCGACCCGAGGATGGACTGAGCTCACAGATATTGTAAAGAGAGGATTTTCATTTTGTTTACGTGCGCACTTTTATTATTTTAGTTTTTTTATTTTTCATAAATGTGTTTTTCTTGTATGTATGCTCCACCCTGTGAAGTTAATACAGGTTGCCTAAACTGTCATTCTGGTGTGGTATGTTTCTTTTTTTGTATTGATGTCCAATTCTCAGGCTCTTAACAATTTAGCGTCTTCTGATTCTGGTCCAAATTGTAATTTCGATAACCTCTACGACTATTAAACCTATGTCCATTCTTACTACCTCGTAGTAAGGGTTACATTATTGGCGAGCCAGCCAGGAGCCAGAGACATTGAATATCAATATTGAGAGAATATGCAAAATGGATTTCATACAGAAGTCAGGTGTTAAAATTCCTAATGCAGTGATCGTTAGTGGGGTAACACAGGTAGCAGATCAGGATGAGCAAGTCGTTGACTTCCTTAGGGAGTACGGTTCCATCGAAGGAGTCCTTCTCGTTGATGATTCTAAATCAGAATTTTACCAAAACCTGATCATTGAGTTTTCGAGCAGTTCAGCTTTAGTGAACTTAGAGCAGCTTTTGCCATACACACACACAGTGCAGGGTGATCCATGTGCTAAATATGTTGTAAAAGCATTAAGCAGTGTGTACACTACGCAGATTGGCAGTAATGCTACAAAAACTTATCTAGCTGAGTTAAAGGGCTTAGCCAAGCTAAGTGGCAAAGACTATGGGGAGGTGTTGAAAGAGATGATGTCTCAGATTGGTGAAGATATTGAAGCTATGAAACCCGTAGGTATAGAAGTCTCCCCTTCACAGGTTGAGACCCCAGTCTCACTCTTGAAGGCCCCACGGGAAGGAAATTGCCTAAATGCCACTGATTCAGTCCTGTTCACTAATGGAGGGAAAGCTCCATCCCTTTCAGTGAGTGACATAAACCCAGCAGAGATACAGAAGGTGGTGGTTGAGCATATTGTAAGGAGTGAGGGTGTTAGCCCACACTTGCAATCTCCAGTGAGGCTTCGTTCCTTTTCTGGAAAGATTCCCAGACCCAGTAATGAAGCTGATTACGACACTTGGCGCTCACACATCGAACTGCTTTTAAATGATCCCAGCATGTCCCATCTTCAGATTTCAAGAAGAATTCTTGAATGTCTACTTTCACCTGCAGCCGATGTGGTCAAAGGGCTACGGCCTGGATCACCCCCCATCGCTTACCTGCAGCTCTTGGACTCAGCCTTTGGTACTGTTGAGGATGGGGAAGAACTTTTTGCCCAGTTTATGAACACCCTTCAAGACCCGGGTGAGAAACCCTCCACTTATCTTCATCGATTGCAATTAGCATTGAACCTAGCTGTGAGAAGGGGTGGGGCTGCACCGGCCGATGTAGATAAACACCTACTCAAACAGTTCTGTAGAGGATGCTGGGACAATTCTTTACTTTCTTGCCTACAACTTGAGCAGAAGAAAAGCAACCCCCCTTCATTTGCTGACCTCTTGCTTTTACTAAGAACAGAAGAAGACAGACAGTTAACAAAAGCAAGCCGCATGAAAAAACACATTGGCACCACCAGGCAACGTGGCCAGCTTCAGCTCCAAAGTGCGTGGGCCTGTGCAGAGTCAAGAGAGAAGTCAGAGGTCAGTCTCAGTGTTATTGAGGATCTTGGGAGGCAAGTAGCCAGTCTACAAAGCCAATTAACCTATTTGATGGCACAGACAAAGACAAAGGGGGCTGATAACAAGGGAGCAGCAGGGAAAAGTCCAGGCAAAGTACAAAACCAAGTCCGTGCAACCACAGACATGCTAAACCAGGCCAAGAAAAAGCAGATATATAGACCCAGGCCTTGGTACTGCTTTAACTGTGGGGAGGATGGGCACATTGCCCCAGTTTGCACAAACAGGGTAAACTCTGTTTTAGTAGCTGAAAAGAAAAAGCTGTTAGAGGAGAAGCAGCACATGTGGGACGCACAAAACAGTCTCAACTTGCCTTTAAACGACTAGCAGTTCCTGTTGTGGGACAAACAGGGACTGAAGAGAGTCAACAACGTCCCTCAGATGTAAACGGTAAAGACAAGACTGAAGTATGTGCTAATCTAAACCATTCAAGTAAGAACCACCCTTTTAAACTCCCTAAGGGGTTGGTTGGGACCAAGAGTACCGCTAAAGTCAACATAAAAGGTGAAGAAGTCAGCTGCCTACTAGATACGGGTTCCCAAGTAACAACAGTTCCCCGGTCGTTTTATGAACAGCACTTTCCAGAGCAGGAGATTAAGCCACTACATGACCTCTTGGAGGTGGAAGGAGCGAATGGACAGTCCGTACCCTACTTGGGTTACATAGAAATGAATGTAACTTTTCCAAAAGAGTTTATTGGAGCGTCAATGGATGTAAATACACTTGCTTTGGTTGTTCCTGACATTCGAGCCACTTCACAGTCTCTTGTGCTTATAGGCACCAATACGCTGGATGTGCTGTATGACATGTATTTTGAAGCAGGATTGACACACCATCAACCAATCCCACATGGCTATAGAGCAGTTCTTAAATGTCTTGAGCTTAGACAAAAACAAACGAACAACAGTCAACTTAGTGTAGTAACATTGCAAGGCAGAAGTTCTAAAATCATTCCAGCTGGTGAAACTGTAGTAGTTGAGGGGGTTGCTGTAGCTTGTTGCTTGCAGAATGAGAAGTTTGTAGTCATTGAGCAACCATCATTACCCTCCTTGCCGGGTGGCTTGCTGGTGACAGCTAGCTTAGTCGACATTCCCCAGCAGCGGCCCTATAAGCTACCAGTAGTCATCAGTAATGAGTCTGACCATGATATAGTCATTCCCGCTAAATGTGCGATTGCAGAGATAAGTGCCTACCAGAGCATCTTGTTACGGGAGCACAGTGTAGTAAAACACTCAGAACCCCTCTCAAAGTCACCAGAGGCCCAGTCAAACAGCAAGCATGATTTAAAATTGAACTTCGGTGAGTCCCCAATTCCATCTGAATGGAGAGATCGCATCACTCAGCAGCTCAACAACATGCCTGACGTGTTTGCACAACATGACTTGGATTTTGGCAGAACAGATAAGGTGGCACACAACATAAAACTCTCAGATGAAACTCCTTTTAAACAGCGTGCAAGACCAATACACCCACAGGACTTCGAAGCTGTTCGCAAACACATTCAGGAGCTTCTTGATGCAGGAGTCATCAGAGACTCAGAGTCACCATTTTCGTCACCGATAGTAGTGGTCAGGAAAAAGAATGGCCAAGTCCGATTGTGCATAGACTACAGGCGTCTCAATCTCCAGACCATAAAAGATGCATACTCTCTTCCAAAGCTGGAAGACACATTCTCAGCGCTCAGTGGTTCCCAATGGTTCTCCGTCCTTGATTTAAAGTCTGGTTATTACCAGATCGAAGTTGAGGAAGCAGACAAACCCAAGACCGCATTCGTGTGTCCGCTTGGGTTCTGGGAATTTAACCGAATGCCTCAGGGAGTGACTAATGCACCTAGCACATTCCAAAGACTAATGGAAAAGTCCATGGGGGACATGCATTTAAAGGATGTTCTAGTCTTTATTGACGACTTGATTGTGTTCTCAAAGACTCTAGAAGAGCATGAAGCAAGGCTGATGAAGGTGCTCACACGCCTTAGAGAGTTCGGGTTGAAATTATCACCTGAAAAGTGTGTCTTCTTCCAGACGTCAGTCCGTTATCTTGGGCATGTAGTTTCCAGGGATGGAGTCGAGACTGATCCGGAGAAGATTGCTGCTCTTAAGACTTGGCCGGTTCCCAAAAACCTGCGAGAGCTGAGATCTTTTCTTGGGTTTGCTGGGTACTACAGGAGGTTTGTTAAGGGCTACTCTAACATCGTAAAGCCCCTCCACACCCTAACCTCTGGTTACCCACCTTCTCACAGGAAATTAAAGTCAGATGAGAAAGCTGGTCAGTACCGCAACCCAAAGGAGGTCTTTGGGAGTAGCTGGACACCCGCTTGCCAGCAGGCGTTTGCCCTGGTGATTGAGAGCCTTACCTCCGCCCCTGTGTTAGGTTTTGCTGATCCCCAGAAGCCCTATGTACTCCACACCGATGCAAGCACCACTGGACTCGGTGCTGTTTTGTATCAGGAACAGGAGGGTCAGTGTCGAGTCATTGGCTATGCAAGCAGAGGGTTGTCAAGGAGTGAGAGTCGCTATCCAGCACACAAGTTGGAATTTTTAGCACTCAAGTGGTCGGTGACAGAAAAGTTCAGTGATTATCTCTACGGCAACCACTTCACTGTTGTTACTGACAGCAATCCGCTGACATACATACTGACCTCAGCAAAACTTGATGCGACAAGCTATAGGTGGCTGGCAGCACTGTCCACTTTCTCATTCAAGCTTCTCTATCGTCCAGGAAAGCAAAATGGCGATGCAGATGGACTGTCCCGCAGGCCTCATGGACAGCTGGCTGATGATCTTAAATCTCAAAAAGAGAGGGAGCGCATAAGACAGTTTACTCAGGGTCACCTCTCTGATCCAGAAAATGTAGATGCCGTAGATCAAGCTGTTGTGCAGGCAATCTGTGAGAGACAGCTCATTTACAGTGCCAGTTATGATGGCCACGATTCTTCAGATGGTGTTGCTTTAGTTGAAACTCTTGCCATCTCAGCTACTGCTGTGCCTGACAGTTATGGGCAAGAAGATCACCTTGGTGGGTTGTCAGTTATCCCCCACCTAACTGAGGCAGAGCTTGCGAGTAAACAAAGAGCTGATCAAAGTATAAAGCATGTCATTTCCCAGATCGAGCAGGGAGAAAAACCACCCCCAACCTTGCGACATGAACTCACTGAGCTTCCACTGCTGTTGAGGGAGTTAAATCGCCTTGAACTCCGTAATAACAGCTTGTACAGGAGGCGCCAAGTGGGCTCTCAGACCTTTTATCAGTTTGTGCTCCCAGCTGAACTGCGTGACCCAGTTTTGACCAGCCTACACAATCATATGGGTCATATGGGGATTGACCGCACACTGGATCTTGTAAGGACCAGATTCTTTTGGCCAAAAATGGCTTTGGATGTTGAGAGAAAAGTCAAAACATGTGGCAGGTGTGTAAGGAGGAAGGCGCTACCTGAGAAAGCTGCGCCTTTGGTCAACATTAACACCACCAGACCCCTTGAGCTCCTCTGTATGGACTTCCTCTCCCTTGAACCTGACAAAAGTGGGACCAAAGACATACTGGTGATTACAGATCACTTTACTAAGTTTGCGGTTGCCATACCAACACCTAACCAAAAGGCCCGTACAGTGGCAAAGTGTCTGTGGGAGAACTTTATGGTGCACTATGGAATGCCAGAAAAGTTACACAGTGATCAAGGACGTGATTTCGAGTCCCGCACAATAAAAGAGCTCTGTCGAGTGACCGGCATACACAAAGTAAGAACAACCCCATACCATCCTAGGGGCAATCCCGTTGAGCGATTTAATCGCACCTTACTAGACATGCTAGGTACTCTTGAGAGCCCAGAGAAATCTCGTTGGCGTGACTTTGTAAAACCCCTGGTCCACGCCTATAATTGCACCAGGAATGAGGTGACAGGGTTCACACCATATGAACTGATGTTCGGACGTCAGCCTCGTCTGCCGGTTGATTTGGCGTTTGGATTGCCAGTGCAAGGGGGTCAGCAAACATCACACGCAGAGTATGTGCAAAACCTTAAGTCACGACTTGAAGACAGCTACAAGATAGCAATTGAAAATGCTGCAAAGATAGCACACAAGAACAAAATGAGGTATGACAGGCGTGTGACTGCTTCGGACTTGGAAGCTGGAGACCGAGTATTGGTCAGAAACGTTCGCATTCGAGGAAAACATAAGATTTCAGACAAGTGGGAGTCAATTGTCCATGTGGTGGTAAGGAGAGCAGGTACCCTGCCCGTCTATACAGTCAAACCTGAAAATCAGGATGGTCCTTTGAGAACACTGCATAGGGACTTACTCCTTCCATGTGGTTACTTGACTACAGAGGTCAACAACATGTCTGACCAGCAGCCCACAAGGCGCAGGCCAGCAACCCGTGCAAATCCTATTGTGGATGAGAATAATTTCTCAGACGATGAAGATGAAATCATTCCTGTTTACTATTTCAGAGAACCCCCAAATGCTCAGTCTACCACAGTCCATGACAGTCTAGTGCAGCCTGACCCAATTATGTCTACTGTGCAGGATAAACAGCACACTGAACCTCCAAGCAATTGTCCTGTGGATGTTCAAAATGTTGATTGCGTTCCTGAAATTAATAAGCCACCTGATATTTCCAAGGATGCCTCAGACAGTCCCCTCACATTTAATGATCCTAACTGTCACCACTACGACGCTGAGGATCTACTTACCGAAAGAGTCATGCTTGATGAACAAGTTGATGAAATCGTTATGACCGAAGGTAACTTACCAGATGATCCAGAAGAGGAAATAATGGATACAACAGTCAGGAGATCAGAGAGAAACCGTCAGCCGTCAAAGAGACTTGATTATACTGAACTTGGAAACCCCTTTGTCACAGTTGTTAAATCATTCTTTCAGGGGTTAACCACAGCTGTGGCTGACATTTTAAGTGATGGTGAAAACTCATATCCTTCTGTCATGTACCCTGAGATACAAACAGTTCAACCATTGCCATGTACAGGGACGTACATGAGTTCAAAGGGGGAGAGTGTAGCCAGGTTTAATAATGAGAAACCCTATTTAGCTGTCTAACCAAGTCACGAAAGGGGTTAACTTTAATTTTGTATTGTTGATGGACTTGTAAGTGAGTCAATGGGTGAATTCTATGAGGCACTGAGCTGACCAATCAGCTGCCAGCTAGGCTCCGTTACAATTACGCCTCTAGTTTTGCGTCACTGCACGTTCTTTTGGCGCTTGCATTTGAGCATAGGAGGCTGCGTTATCTGCTTGGTAAGATGGATAAAACCATATGAAGTGAATTAAACAAATTCTGTAATCATTATGGATTATACTGACTGTACTTTATTGTAATATAGAGTGTAAACGAAAGCTGTGCCTGAATCCACTGTTGTCACGGAGCTAAAGGCAGTGAATTCCGTTAAATTGGTGAGTTGTTTGAGTTCGCTAATATTCATGCTAACAGGCCAGGCTTTTGCTGCCCATTTTTTGTATTTAACCTAGTCTGCGGAGTTCATTTCTTCGCTAGCATCTATGTTAATCTGTGTTAATGGGTTAATCAATGCAAAGGTGCTCATTGTGTAAAGCTAAAAGTGTGAAGCCTGCTGTGTACATATGTTAATAAGGGAATTAGCCACAATAGGCTAGCGAAATACTGGTTAATGTCTTTGAAACCATCAAGTTATTTCGTTTGTGGGTCATAAAAGAAATGTTAACTTTTCATACTGTTGCTTAATAGTTCGTTAAATAATGACGTTAAAAATTGTGGATTTAATTGTGGGCACTGAAGCTTAAAGAGGTAATATTTTTAGTGCATTCTTTCCACTGTTACCGGTGCAGAGGGGGATAAATAAGCACACTAATGCCTTAATGCCTCTAATTTTAAGTGATACAATTTGATTAATGTTTACATGCAATTCATGCGGTTTAATCTTTCATACTGTTAATGTTACTACCATAAGGTTTTCATAAAACCTGAATTTGAAATGTGTCTTTATGAAGGATGCAATTTATGTAAATTTACTTTTGATACTAGAGAGAAATTCATATAGTTTTAATACCTGAGAAGAAACATAATAGCTGTTGTACAACGAGAGAAATACTTTTATATTGCATTATAGGTTTACTGAAATATTATTTCATTCTATTTTGTGAAAGCCTGTAGCATTCCATTTATTCACTGAATGGTAATTGAAAGAAATGATTTGGCCTTATTTATAGGTCAGGTTTTGGTAAAGAGTTGGAAACGTCGTGCAGAGATCCTTTCCACGGAGTGATACAGATCCACATGTTCCAGACGTTCTCCCAGAGATTCATAGATTCCCAGTCCGGTTGGCTGGGTGGCGAGCCAAACGTGTTTGTGACTCTGACTTTAGACGGATTTCCAGAATCATCTCATCATCTTCATGGTGGTAGGACAAACACTATCACAAGTAAAAACAGGGCCCCAACAGTGAAACTGAACTCTTGTCAACCAGGGCAAGTCGACCCGAGGATGGACTGAGCTCACAGATATTGTAAAGAGAGGATTTTCATTTTGTTTACGTGCGCACTTTTATTATTTTAGTTTTTTTATTTTTCATAAATGTGTTTTTCTTGTATGTATGCTCCACCCTGTGAAGTTAATACAGGTTGCCTAAACTGTCATTCTGGTGTGGTATGTTTCTTTTTTTGTATTGATGTCCAATTCTCAGGCTCTTAACAATTTAGCGTCTTCTGATTCTGGTCCAAATTGTAATTTCGATAACCTCTACGACTATTAAACCTATGTCCATTCTTACTACCTCGTAGTAAGGGTTACATGCGGTAACCTTGGAACAAAGAGACAAGACTGGCTGAGAGTAGAGTACTGTTCTGCACTCTTTGATGCAACAAGTACATCATTTGTTATTGGATGTGTTTCTGGTTTCATAGAAGTGTTTTGGACAGAGGTATGCGCGCGCACACACAATATCAGTGTATTTCACAGAACAGCTTTCACAGCCGATGTTAAAGTCATGGAAGCTGTTGTTTGACCGTTTGTGATCTTAGAATGTATAAAGCTGAATTCTAATCACCAGCCATAGAATTGTGATGAAAGTGAAAGTAGTTTAGCGCGTAGCTCAGTCAAATGTTTACGATCTCTGATAACCAAACACTACTCCAGCGGCTCTTCATCTTCTCTGAGGAAGGTCTCGCCCCTTTTTGGCTAATTCCTTTGGGCGGAGGTTATTAAAAGCAGGAATGGTGACATCATGTACCCGGGAAGTAGAAGGCTGTAGTCCGATCCACCCGTTCTCTGTAGTCCTTGAAAAGTGAATTCTGTAAAACACAATATCTCGCTTGGCACTGAACTTTGAGCTTTATCATTTTGCAGATATTGTTTATGCTCTAACAGCAACATTGCACGCTAACTAAAGGTTGAAAAATGGGATTGCGGGGGACGTGCTCTTTAATCATAACTTTTTTCTAATAACCTCATTTCTAATGTCCAACGATAAAAAAAATGACCCGCATCGTGAAGTTACACGTTACTGCAAATTTAAAGTCACTTGCTACTTATACTCCCAAACACTGTTTAAAGGAGCAATACTATGAAACTCAAAACTGCTCAGACGTCTTCTCAACACGATCCAAAAGTCACTGTAACTTCGACAGATCAAAAGACGAGCATAGTGGTCTATTATTTTAAGTCATGTCTTCCATCACGATTGTTGCAGAAGCTGGCACATTGCATTGCCTTCTTCTCTCACCAAGCAAGTGTCAAAGAAGCAGCAGGAGAATGTCTCTTCTCCTCGGCCAGCTCCGGCTGTTTCCATTTACCTTCTAAACTGATGAAAATATTTACTCCTGAAAACCAAGAGGATAATTTTCCTTCACTGACTGTGTTCCAGAGACATCTGGACTACGTTATAAAGCTTTTGTGTGAGGTGGGAACAGACAACCTGTGGAATGTCTGTACAGTTCAACTCCTGAACCCCGAATGACCCATCATGACACTGAGACTGCTTTGTTTGCATTACTTTAACGAGAAACCGTGTGTATAATTATTTTAAAGCTGTGAGATGTTCATAAAAGGCATTGCTATGCCTCCGACTTTGTATTACGCTGGCATATTTAATCATTAACAAATGCAGTAGAAATATGAGGTTTATTCTCAGTTCAAGAACATGCTAAACTATGCAGGGCTTTGCTGTCAAGGGAGCATCGCAGACGCTCCTGATGAATTTATTCTTTATTTCCATCTATCAAGTACAGTGTGTTCACAAACACACAAGCTTCTGTCTAGAGCTCCAGACTGCAGATATGCCAGTTCTACTTCACGATATTCAATCTGTTTTTTTTGTTTCTCACTTTTTGCACACAGTCTCCTTGTCCTTATAAGCTTATGCTTGCCCTTGTTCCGGCTGGTCCAGTTCCCATGAAGATTTGATTCTCAGACCCATTTTCTTTTATTTCCCAATTGTGGGAAATTTGGCACTCTGAGGCTGTGTTGCAGCGAAAGAGGCATAATGAGTTTGTTTTTGGTGTCAGCAAGAGCCCATCGGAAAGCTATCATCATCCTGTTTGTAGTCAAACTAATCATATCATCAGCATTGGGTGACACACAAAGTAAACACGCCTTCATGGTCTTTGCTCCTCATATGGTGCGTGTTGCTCTCTGTTCTAAGAGCATCACGACTCAAAATCGAGAGCTCTCCATTAGGCGAGTGAGAGTTCTGACAGGTCCAGAGAACAACAGCGGGTACATCAACATGCCAACGCCCCGTAGTGGTGGGCATGACAGATCACGCTGTACCCTATTATTACAACCCATTACCATTAATAATGCACATTTCCTTCTCTTAATTACCTCCGCCTACATGCTAACATAACACCTTCCTCTCAGAACTCACTTTATGTGTGCCAGCTCGACAAGTACAAACCAGTCGCTGACCACGAGTCCATGTTTATGGAAATAACTGTTGCGTAATCCTCGCACACCTCTGAACATAGCTGACGGGGGCGCTTCACGCTGCTGAGGTCAATGCACTTCTGCACTTTCGAACTGATGTCAGCGCTGAACACAGACTACAAAATTGATGTGAAAATGACACTTGACATCGTGCTCTTCTGGGAATCTTGTTAGACTGGTCGTGTCCTAAAGTAACTGGAGGAAAAGAAAGAATATCAAAAAACATAATCCGAGTAGCCTGCGTTGTTCTCTGACACCTTCCTACCAGTTGGCATCGTGCCATAATGGCAGTGAAATGATTGCTTTTCCTTTCATGGTATTACAGAAATAAATCTTCTCTGTTTGAGTAGTACAATGCTAAGGGGCCATTGAAATCCTATTACATGGGCATTAAACGCAGCAATTAATTTGTTTTTTAAATGCTAAACCGTCTCCGCCACTCATAGTTTCATTACGGCTGACTCACACTTGATGACAGGAAGGTTCGGAAGGATTCACGCTAAGACGCTCATGATGTGCGTGAATTGTTATCCTGCTCTTTAATGTGGGTTTAAGTGTATGAACAATGGCAGAAGCTTCCATTTACTTTGTCGCTAAATAGGATTAAACCATCACTTAGCAAGTCCATCCATCTTCAACCTGCAAAAACTATTAGGTTACAAAAACAGTGTTGCAGGCCACTGAGAGTTATCTCGACAGAGCTTACAGACGATTGCCCTCGCTGTTTAACCTGTCAGTTTGGCAGCCGATTAGAATCTCAGCATAGCTCCACATTCTAAACCTCTTTAGTTGTTAAGTTTAAAGAGTTGTAAGAGGCGGAGCCCCGCCTGTCTGAATGACCGTATTCAGTCGACTGGAGAGAACTGCGTCAACTTGATACAGGAAACGAATTAATCCGTCACATCAACTCTTATTTCATCAAGCTTCCTCTGCTTTCAACAGAGCTTACTGATGCACAACAAACTAGTGGCTACTAGAGCAATGATTCACATGGGTCCCACAAAGCTTTGCAATATCTAGGAATGTTACGTTAAAAACCTATATAACATAAATGAAGATATTTTGAGAAATCCTTCAGTGGTTTTGTGTTTCTACATAATGGAAATCATTGGAGGGCAGTGTTGTTTGGTAACAAACCTTCCTCAAAATATCTTCTTTTGTGTTCTGCAGAAGAAAATAAGTCATACAGGTTTGACATGAGGGTAAGAAATGATGATTTTCATTTCTAGTAAACTATCCCAGTTCACTAAAAGCCAAACAAATAAATGTCGTGAACCACTATAGGCTATCATCTAACTACTTCCTCTCTAATAAAGAGAGACTTCTCAATTTGTGGAACTTCCACAAAGGTTTTCACACCCGTATACTCAAACCTACAGTTCATCAGAATTTGGCCATTCTCCGGCTTACCGGATCCTGAGAACAAAGCATTAAAAATGCTACACCACATGGGAACAAGTTCACAGGAGGATACAGAAGCTGCGTGTTTTAATGACGCCTCAGTTTGGACTGTTTGAAATCCGATGCTGTTTGAACCCTGGAATGTTTACATGAGCGTTTAAGCGCCGTTGATTGTGGGCCAAAGTGGCTGAATGTATTATGTCCTGTAAACCATGAGGATTTCAAAATCTTGCCACTCAAGATTTTATTATGCTAGTAAATCTAAGCAACACTTCAGAAGTCCCTACACACAGCTGTAATTAAACCAAAGCCACTGAAGGGAAAAGTCTAGGTCACGATTAAATTACAGTGCTGCTTGTTTCACAATCTGCTTGCTGTATCCTCGACCTTCATGACCTCATGACCTCCTGACCTCCAGGAGGGGGATAACTTGACAAGAATGTGTAGTCCTGCAATGCAATTATCATTGCATGTACATCTGATATTTTCATAAAATCATTTAAAATATTTTTTAAACATTTAAGTTCCAGTGTATAAAATGTAGTAGTATCTAGCGGTGTGGTTTCAAATTGCAACCAACAGC
Organism: Triplophysa tibetana; assembly: GCA_008369825.1. NCBI lineage: Eukaryota > Metazoa > Chordata > Actinopteri > Cypriniformes > Nemacheilidae > Triplophysa > Triplophysa tibetana. Next base: position 14,606,391 of record CM017908.1, read on the forward strand.
TCACCCTATACCTCCCTTTCGAAACACTACGGTGGCTGACAAAGAACTAAGATGTCGTCATGCTTTCGATACGTTTATGTGTATTTCCGAAATGCGCTCTGTAGAGCAGTTTGTCCGTTTAGGGCTACTGTAAAAACAACATGACAAATTCCATGCAAGGTAGATAGAAATTGCTCATTGTAAGGTAATAAAAACATAACGCTTTATTATGTAAGGTCTTTATACACCTCTGAACACATAGTTATGTATATTATATTGCATTTCTGTCAATAGATCTTCCAAAAATAAAACACTGGACCTTTAGCAAATGAGTCTTGATTGCTTATAAAAATACCTGTTTGACTGTTTAAATGCACAGAGACACCTTATCAAGCTATAATTCTTGCACAAGTATGACTGGTTGACTTTACACCTTTTGGACCATATTTAATGCTCAACGCACTTCCCCATTTCATAATTATTATTGACAGTAACACAGTCACGGTTAAAGTTCACCCCCAATTATGTACTATTCCTGTCAAGTCCTGATTCATCAGTGTGTTTTTTTATGGAGCCAGTGGTTAGTTTAAGCAGGTAAAAACCATCTAAAGAGGATTTACTCCTGTTCCTGACTTGATGTTCAGTACACAGTATGATCCGTTCTCTTTGTCTTTACTGCTGGCAGTGAGTCAGACGACTTCAATGGAATAGAGCTCTGTCAGAGCCCTCAAGCGAGAATGACCCCAAATAGCCATGTTCTCTAAATCGCATGCAAACATAACACAAATGCCATCAAGTGTGGACTCTGTGACACCTGTTTATGTCATAACAAAGCAGAAGTAGATATTTATCATAGAGAGAGCTGGGTGGTTTACTCCGAAATGAGAGGAAGCTCAGAAACCTGTTCTGTTCCTGCTTAACAGCATGACAACCACACACATCAGATACTGAGTCATAACTCAGATATTTTACTGTCAAGGCAAACATGGTTACTAAAAATGAGCTTTCGTTTAAATTTAAGTCCTCGATTCGACCGCACATTTTAATTCTAAACCTGCATGCACGCCGTGTCATCACGGTCACAGATTCACGGAATCATAGCTTGTTCTGAAATATTCCACATGTCTTTTTTGGAACGGCAGGAAAGTATGAAATATTGACAGCTTAAGAAATTTTTCACTGGGCAAATTTAGCTTTTATTTGAGACTTTGATCACTAGCCTGTAACAATGCTCATTTATCGTTGTCATTATTGCATAAAAATTACAATTGGATAAAGTTGAGGTATTTTAAGCAATAAAAACATTTTGCATTCCCTTGAGCTTATTCCAGGGATGCATTTCTCTGCCGGGTGAAACGCCCTCCCAAATTAAGAGCTGGGTAATTACATGAAAATATTAACCTTAACACAATTTTTTTTACTATGGTAACAGCACAGATTTTAACATTTGGTTCAAATACCCATGTGAGATCTCTCTTCAAATTTGTAAAGCATTTGTTTTATTTTTAGTGCATGATTTTTCCTAGTCAGGTAAGTGGCGTTTTCAGAATTGTCACATCCATAACGCTACATATTCCTCATAAATGGATACATGAAAATTAATGTAAAGTAAATATTTTATTTTACAGAAATCCTACAAAGTTTAAGGTCTCCCTAAAAACCTCCTCCTTTTTTGTCACATCAATAACGCATGTTTATTTACCTGTTTTTAAATAGATTTTTTTTCATAGAGTAAGATTTTTTAATGTTTAGACTCTATCAACAAAGGTTCAGTAAAATATAAACAGATGGTTCAATAGAATCATAACAAATTCATTCTCTGGTTATTTTTATGTCACGTTCATAACGCAAAATGTCACGTCCATAACGCTGGAATTACCCACGTGCATCAACCAATAAAAGATGCATGGACGTGGATTCCAATAGTGACTTAATGTGCAGGCTTTAGGACATATAACCATATGAAGCCGATTAAAAGACATTGATACCCATCTTGTTGTGGTCACATAGTTGTTCTGTAATAAAATGTGCCAACTGTCTCGAAACTTTTTTCCAAAAGACAGTAGATTTGTGGCTTCCATGCATTCACAATTTAGCAAAATTGCTTTTCATCCTCCTTTCGCATTCCCATTCTGTTTATAATAAACAAATATGTCCTTCCAATGAAGATCTATGCCACAAAAGGCACCAACACTCCCTGTCTTTCTCTTTATGGTGATGACTCATCGGTACATTAACAAATATGAACTACAAATATAGAGCACAACCCCCATTCTTCAGAAGCAGTTTCTTTTGTTAGATCAACATGTCATTACGGTTGACACGTTGTCAGGAAGATGCTACCTTCTAAATACCCTGGTGAGAAAATATGCACATGCAGTCCAGCTCATTAATAAACACAGGCCTGCATGTTGAAATAATCCAAATCGCCGTCTAGCATGTGTTTTCTCGAAGAACCATGACAAACATGAACACATGAGTGTCCTCAGATTTCGCAATAGCAGTGTTTGAATGCACAACCATTCAAATTTAAAGCATTCAACTCATTTGTTATTTAAAACACTTGCGTGACGATTTTTACTGCTGATAAATAAAGGAAGTTATTTGATCAAACTCGTGTTTTGTTTTAGCATTCATTTGTCAACAAGGTGAGTGGCATGTGGCGATTACTCAACCGTCGAGACTGCAATGAATGTGTCACTACTAGAGAGAGTCCGAACCGGGCGGAGTTCCAGCAGTGGGAGATTCGGTTCATTTGAGTGAATCTTTTTCAAATGATTCACCAAGTCGTTTTAGACATTCAAGGGTTTTTTATAACATCTCGCGCGGCATAAAGTTTAGATTTTTCTGATACAATGTCACGTAGTTTGCTAATTACAGCTCGAAAATCTTCATAATATGTTATATAAACCTTATGTGTTCAAGAGGCTATCTCCCACTGACCAACCACATTGATGAATTCTCACAATGTTTTTTTTCTAGCCTATTCAGTTTGGTTTAGATCATTTCAATATATTTTTATTTATCTTATTTAAAAAACATAGCCTACAATAATTTACCACTTCAAAATGGCCACAGTTGTCAAAATGTAAAATACTAAATTGAAATGGTTTGTAGGTCCAGACTGAGTATACTAAAACGTTTAAAGCAGTTTTTATTTAAAGCGCAGGGGGCTACAATGAATCGGTTGAGCTTTGCGAATCGATTCAGAAACAACCGGTTGACAAAAAACGACTCGCTCGAGAGTCGGGCATCACTACAGTCGAAAGTAGAGCACAGACAACAGCATCAGTAACCATAGTTGAGTTCAGACAGACTCAGATCCACACCGGGAATATTTCACACCACACAGCTGCTTCGCAAAGCACCGCCTCAAAATTGTCCAAAGTGCCCGAGGAGACCAATGCAAAAAGGCTTAACAATAATGGATGACCGGCACGGCCAGTCTACGATGCAGACACTTTTTTGCATTTCTCATTTCCTTTGATGAGTAACTAGGATCGTCTTTCCTTTTGCAGCGCGGGACACAGATCCTTTACCGGGATGTTTTTGTGCAATTTGTCGGATTAGTCCGATTCACGGCTGCCTTACAGAATTGACGTGTTGAAGTACTGTATTTTTTAAAAGATGAATGTGCAGTGGATTAATAATCCATTACCGGGAAGACACAGACACAAGCGTTTTGATACGGATGAGCCGGTGGCAAAATGTCCCAGGCTCAGCGAGTCCTCGGGAGATGCGGGTTTGCTGGGTTCCTCACCGGGATCTCCGGTCAGCGGAGCGCCTCTGTGCGTCAGCCCAACCCACCTGGGTCCCACTCACATCGGTCAGTTCTTGCTGGTGCCCCTGACCGATCGACCGGGGGTGCACAGCGCTTTGGATTTGGACACGGGAGAGGAACTGGTCTGTAAGGTAAACGGCTGTATGCATTGTAAAGGATCGATTCACATGATATTTGTGAACCAAAATCCTCAAATTAAATGTTTTACATATATTTTAATAGATACGAAACATTATTTTTTACATGTTCTCATGTCACGTTTATACAGTATATATTTTTTTACTTTATATTTATTTAGTCTATACATGAATATACATCACTTTTAAGACATACTATCATCTATTAATATTGTCATTTAGTATTACAGAATTGAATTGGTTAATAATAAATGGGCAATAATGGATGGTGCTTTAAATGTTTTAATACAAAAATGTTAAAGCATTTCTATAAGGGTATTATAATGGTACGGATAAGCTTCCTTTGCAGGTTCAATACTGTGAATCTGCTGTTTTAAATGCACCAGGATCAGAAATGAGTGACAAAAAGCTGATGTGTCACTCAATAACATTCCCATCTATCCTGCAGCCACAAACATCACACAAAGCCAAAGCGTTAATAATACAAGTCTTATAGTATCACCTATATTCCCATTCAATTTTCAATATGCGCAAGTGTTTTCATCAAACTGAGCTGCCTTTCATTTATGCAAATTCACAAATTTATATGTGATCTTCATAAAAACGATCTGATTGTAGGATTATTACGCGTCGATGAGGTGATTTTTTATAGTTCTTAAATTTTATCAAACAAAATTGTATCTTTCTCATGAACACATGATTTGTATTGCCATCTGCAGGTGTTTAATATGGGCCAATACCAGGAGAAAATCAGAGCCTACAGCATGCTGCCAAGGCACAAGAACATTGCACAGATCAAAGACATAGTTCTTGGGGAGAGCAAAGCCTATGTGTTCCAAAAGAAAGATTTCGGAGACATGCACACCTTTGTAAAGAGCCACAAAAAGCTTTCTGAAGACCTGGCTTCCAAGATGTTCTACCAGGTGGTATCTTCCGTGAACCACTGCCACCAGGGCAGCATTGTGTTGGGGGACCTTAAGCTTCGCAAGTTTGTGTTCTCCGATGAAAAAAGGTGAGAGTATAATTCTTATATTAATGAATGTGTGTGTGTGTGTGTGTTAGATCATGAGTTTTGTGGGTTGTGTCGGGTGCAGTACATCGTGCATCAATGCTGTGACATCCAAGCAGTCCAGAAAATAATTTTGGTTTAGTCGTGCTCTCGCTTCCCTTCGGCTCTCACAGGTGATTGGCGCCGCTTCCCTAAAAGAGTTGGAGGAACAGACTCATAGCACACACTTACTCATGTTTCTCTATAAGAGGAACACCGCTGGTAATCCTAGCGCTGAATCTGTGTCACACATTTTTCAGTAGAAATCAAGAGTCCTCTGAATTATGTATTGAAAGGAAATGTCCTACATTACACACAGGAGGGAACGTACTGAAACATTAGATGGAGCCGGACTCCCATTGTGTCCAGTTTTAAACTAAAATCACAGCACATCTACAATCATGGGAAGATATTTGTTTGTCATTTCTGGGGCAACATTTTCAAACCTGACCTTTGGGCATTGGCGTGATTGTGAGTAAATGTAAATAGAAAGTGTATGAGAATCCACTCACCCTTTTCTCATAGCAGGCAGCGGGTGCAGCAAGATGAGTCATAGCTATGCACACAGAGGGAAACTCACCATTCAGAAACGTCTACTGTACCAATAATACAAATATATCTATACTCTTGAATACAGCAATGGTCTTAAGTGAGGAGTGTCAGTGTTGCACAAGATTCATGTCTTTGCCAAACTGTATGACCATGAGACTAAAAGCAATTGTGTTACCTGAGACAGCTTAGGTACTCTATTCTGTGCCTGATTGACAATGATTTTTGAAGATTGATTTATGACTTAGTCTTATGCATGACATACTGTTTAATTTTTTTTCTTTAAAATGGCCTAAACACTGTCTCCGACAGCTGCGTAATGTATAACGTAGCAAAATCTTGACATTCAAGGAACAGTTCACCCCCCAAAAAAAATTCTGTCTTCATTTACTCCTGAGATCTGTAAATTTCTTTGTTTCTGATGCAAAGAGTTCTGAGGCACTTTTGACTATCATTGTAATTTTCCATACTAGTCAATGGGGTCCAAAAACTGTTTTGTTTACATGAATTCTTCCAGATGTCTATCTCTGTGTTCTGATGAACAAAGAAATTATACAGATTTCCAACAACTAAAGGGTGAATGAAGACCGAATTTTTCTTTTTGGGTGAAAAAGGAACACCTTTAAACATTTGTTTTGAAAGTAAGTCTTTGGTTAATATAGTAATTATATAGCTTGCCCGCTTATAGTGCTAAACATTCTCTATAGATAATGCTCTTTTTGATCAGCCAATGGCTACCTCTTTGAGTCTAGTAGAGTAGGATTCTGAGTGAGACAGGATCCTTCCTGACACCAGCTATGAACATTGTAAAACTGGCAGACTTACAGTCTGTCCTGACAGACGCGTGTAGCACAGACGTGACCGGGGCATGCTGACATTTGTGCTGCCAAAAAACTGCAAAGCTGCCGTCACTAAGAAACCAGTTGTCAAAGGGATAGTTCACCCAAAATGAAAGTTCTGTCATCATTTACTCATCCTCATGTCGTTCGAAACCTGTATGACTTTCTTTCTGCTGCAGAAGACAAAAGTAGATATTTTGAAGAACGTTTTCAACCAAACAACATCGGCCCCCATTGACTTCCATTGTATGGACATAAAATCATGGACATCTTCCTTTGTGTTCCACTAAAAGAAAAACTATTCATAATTACTGTAAATAAATAATGAGTTTTTTATTTTCGGCAGAACTATCCCTTACTCCCTCTGACAGCAATAAAGTAATAAGGTTTTAATAATAGATTCCGGAGTCGTCCAACAGTGACCATTGTTGATGCAACAAGGGTATGTCTAGTGATTCAACAACATTTAAAAGAGTCAAACTTCATGCAAATGAACAGTGCCGAGTTAGCACAATCCATCCGGTATACGTCTACTCGACGTCTGCATTTACATCTGCAAGACATCTAAAATACATAGTTTGCTCATCTGCAATACGTCTCGGAGACGTCTGAGCATCTGTAATACGTCTGCTAAAGATCTGGAGATCTGCTGCATAAAAACATCTGCTAAACATCTCAGAAAGAGCAGCTTTACATCCATTCTAAACATCTTTCAGACATCTTTTAGATGTATATATGACGTCAGACAGCAGACGTCTCCGAGACTTATTGCAGATGAGCATACTATGTATTGCAGATGTCAAATAGACATAAGCCAGATGTATGTGTGCTATCAGGGTGAGTACAAATGGCACGCACAAATCTGTGTCACTGCGACTCCTGTCAGATACTGCAGTATCTGAGAGACATTAACTGTGTCCCAAATGACGAAAAAACTCTGCACTATGCACTCAACCATCTAAGGTATACATTTCAGAAGGGTAGTATCGTCCCAAATGGAATACTAAACTGTTTTATACTAACAGGAAGTATATCGGTTTCCCAAACTAGCGCAAATGACGTCAATCGCACGGCACAATGCGTGCGAATAAAAATGAATTTGTGCAATGTACATTTAATGTAGTTTTCTTCTGTTTTGCTCAGGAATCCTGTAGTCATCATCAGATTGAAGCGATATCACTCTGAAGGAACGTTTTGCGCAAGCAGCATACAAATAGCTTACAATAGTGCATAAGTGTGCGACGCACCTTTTGAGTGTTCAGCAGTGTTTGTCCCCAGGACTGAAAAAGATAACTACTTCTGGGGTCAAATATATAAGTTCATCATTTTATGGTTCTAGTTATTTGTTCCAGTTTGTATGTTCCTGTAGCGCAATTGGTAGAGCATTGCATGAGCTGGGCAAAGACCATGGATCTGATTCCCAGAGAACACACGATTGAAAAAATGATTATTCAAAATCAGAATATCAAAATATAGCTGATTCAGAAATACCTAGAATGAACTGTAATGTGCATACATGTTAATGTAATATTTGTTCCATAAAATTTCATACAACCTTATGTTTTTAATATAGTAATAGTGTAGTAACCAAGATATTTGGAGTAATAATTACCATTTGTGTAACCACAGCTGTACTACAAACACAACAGTTAAACTATGGGTACTGTCACAAAATCATGGTAAATTTGTGGTTACCATGATTTTTTTGTTTTATTTGTTGTCAAACCATGGTTATTAACTGTAAAGTTGATATAAGCTTATCTCTTTCATTATTTGAGGTTTTATGTAAGTTCGATTTTCATTTATGCATTTTGACACGCTTTTATCAAAAGCAATTTACATTGCATTATACTATGTATCTTTGTTTCCGAGTATGTGCAATCTCTGGGATCGAACCCATGACCATGCTGTTTCTATCACCATGCGCTAACCACTGAACTACAGAAAAGTGAGAATTATATTTAGCTGTTTTTCAGAAAATGAAAAAGAAACACTTTACTTTTTAAATGATTAAATACTGTGTCGTTAAAGTTGACAAGAACTTCTTAATACTTTTTATTGGTTGGATATTTGCAAAACCCAGTGACACTCATAAAGGGTGACGAATAATAGGCTAATGATTTATGGCAAAAAAGAAAAATAATGAAATATGTAGATACAGGGTTTCAAAAGGACAGCAGCAATTTTAATATTTATATTATAAGTACAAATGTACAATATTACTTTTATCAGCATAATTTGATCAGATTTTTTATACCTATGGCCACTTGCACAGCCCAACAAGGTAAGAGCAACTAGCAGCCCATATTACAGCAACTGGCGGCCACCATCTTTTTGGACTGCGATTTCTATACCCCGACTTACTTTTTCGGAACCCAGTAATGACATATGATGGATAACTGAGAAGCGAATAATTTTTAATTTGCGATACAGCGTGGGCTCACACACGCAAAGAGACCGGCTTACCTGGAATGTGTCTGTTAGATTGTGAAACAGACAGACACAGGCTGGGCAGGGTCTGATCATGCGTCACTGGTGTAACAACGCGTTCATAGAGTAAATGAGGCACCGCAGATGCCGTGAGCTTGAGACACAGGTGCAGCGAGAAAACGGCGGACCTGGTTTGTCCTGACTCTCAGTCTATGTGTCAGTCACAAGCACGCAGAGGGCTATGACTCATTCTCTCCACCTCTGGTAGAATGCTGTTGTGTCATCTGCAACCCCCGAACCGTGGCTGATAGCCGTGGCTGATGAAACACAATGGCATGCATAGCAGCTCATGTTTAACTGAAAGGGATAGCAGGAGAAATGCACACACACTCTCACAGGTCATAGACTCTTACTGTTAATATCCATGTGGATATTCCTGGATTTTACCCCTGTTGGTAGTTGAGCTAAGTTTAGCACAGAGTCGACAAGATTACATTAAAGAGATCTATAGAGCGTGTAAGCTTTGGAAACTTGTGCGTGCTTTTGTTTAAATGGGTTCTAGAATTAAACAAAGCTCTGTTCTTAACTTGTAGTAGTAAAGTTTGAAGGTCAGACAACTCAGAGAACCTGTCTTCTCTATGATTTACAATTTGTGATCTTAACAGATATGACGTGAGTTATTTTGGCTCAATGCATTGTAAAAAATGGCTTCTAATTGCTTTTTTTCCCATTGCTGTATTAAGGTGCAGAAAAGCACATTCTATTAAAGGGATAGTTCACCCAAAATGTTCACCCTAAATGTAATTTACTCACCCTCATGTCATTCCAAACTTGTATGTTTTTTTCAAGCACAAGAGAAAGACAAAAATTTATTTAGAAGAACATCAGCAACCACGTAGCATTGGCCCCAATTGACTTCCAACATATGGACAGAAAACCACAGAACAATTCTCAAAATATATTATTTTGTGTTCCACAGTAGACAGAGTCATAGGTTGAATAAGATTGTGAATAAATTAAGAATTGTTTTAATTAATTCATCACTGGTAGACCCAAAGAACCATGCAGAGCTCAGTATGTTTTTTACAGAATTGGAGCGCTTGTCATTCGCAGAGTTCTGCACGTCCCCTGCTCTTTTTTTTGCAAAAATATTATTTTCTATTATATTACACTTTGTTACTAATGACATTAAAGTACCTTCAATCCAGGTAGAAAAGTGCACTTAAATTATCTTTATTTACACTTAGTTCACTTCCGTAAGTGTACTTAAAGTGCTCTATATTCACACATTAGGTTTGTATTTAATATGCTCAAAATGTAATCTTTAGTACTTCTATTCATGGTGTTGGCACTGTTGAGTACTATGGAAGTACCCATTCACTTCTATTGTATAGACACAAAACCAATAAAAGTCAATGGGTACCGCAGTTGTTTGGTTACCAACATTCTGCAAAATAACTTCTTCTGTGTTCTGTGGAAGAAAGAAAGTCATACAGGTTTGAAATGACAAGAGGATGAGTAAATGATGACAGAATTTTCAGATTTGGGTGGACTATCCTTTTATCTCAAAAAGTACTAAAGACAAAAAAAATTGTACATTAAATACAAAAATAGTGCATAAAAATAGAGCAATTTAAACAGCGTCATGCAGAAACATTGCAAGAGATGCAAAGAATGCGGTCCGTTCTATAAAAGCAATTTAAGAGACAAGGAGCTATGAAAAAGGCATTATAGTATAACAAGTGCCTGAATAGATTGTAGGCTGGATTGGTTTGTAAAGCTAACTTCTTCAGCCATATTCCATTTACAGTTATGAGCTATACATTATTAACCGTAATGTATTTCTTTCAGGACTCATTTGAAACTAGAGGGCCTAGAAGACTGCCACATTCTCTCTGGAGAGGACGACTCGATGTTCGACACACACGGCTGCCCGGCATACGTGAGCCCTGAGATTTTGAACGGCGGAGGCAGCTACTCAGGAAAGCAGGCGGATGCGTGGAGCCTCGGAGTTATGCTGTACACAATGCTGGTGGGCCGCTACCCTTTCCACGACCCAGACCCCGCAAACCTATTCTCCAAGATCCGACGGGGCACGTACTACCTCCCCGATGGGTTGTCTCTGAGGGCACGTTGTCTCCTTCGCAGTCTGCTCAGAAGGGACCCTAGGGAGAGACTCACCTCCGCGGAGGTTCTCATTCACCCGTGGTTCCAAGGCAACACGCAGGACATGGGAAATGTAGAACAGGAAGTCAATCTCAGAGAACAGACAGTGCCCCAGTTTGAAGTAGAGCCGGACGAGGACCTGTTCTCCTGAGAAAACCAGGCTTGAATGGAGACCAAAATATTGTCTTGGTATTTTTGTGTTTTCTAATTTTATTTCTAGTACATTTTCTAAGTATACTCAGTGAATACTTAAAAGTACTGTATCATCTGTGTCAGGCTTAGGAACAGCGTGCAGTCAGCGTATTTGAAGTCATTTGGTGCTAGTGAACCGTTCTTGTGCTGTATGAAGTGAATGCTGAGACTGGGCATTATGGGTCATGTGATAGTAAGAATGTCGACATGGTGACTAACCTCAAAGGGGACTCAGAACACATTAGCTGCAAAGGAGGGGGAGGACAAACAAGGGCCAGACCTGTGACTTAACCCTTCGCTTAACACCAGACATGTATGTTAACTTAGCCATTGAATACTGCAATACCATGTGCATGTCTTTAATACAAGGGGACTGAAGATTACAAGAAAATATCCACAAATGAGCTGTGCCATATTCACATATGCCTTTTAGAACTGCTAAACTGTATAGAAAAGACAAAAGTCACCAAATGATTTTTACGATTTTAGTTACTGTAAGCTATACCGAAATATTGGTCATGGATAACTACAAAAATTAGATGTGGTGGTAAAAGACTGAAGATGGTAAAGATGCTAAAATGCATGTTTAAACAGTCGGGACATTTTAATGGTGAACCTTTGGATAGATACTAACCTGTGAGAAAGAAAAACTGCAAAAACTCTTCCTAAAGTGAGACTAAAATGTGAGAAAATAGGTTTTGGTTCCTGCTTGTATGATTTTTCACTTGATCTCACATGTCTCGCATTTCCAAAAAAAACTCAACAATGTCTACAACTGTGATTAGATTTGCCAAGATAACAGTCTGCAAGTCAGAGATTTAAAAAATCTTAAACATTTCACACTAAATTCTTCCTAAACTGAATCATCTCAGCCATCCACATTTATTTTATAGCTCAATGCTCATGCCAACTATTTCCCTTTTTTTATTTCCCCATTGTTTCTAAGGTATTTAAGAAAAAAATGAGATAATATTAAAGGTAAGCGAGATCTCAGAACGATAAATAAGCAAACCATGAGCGATATAAACTTTCCTAAGAAATTTTTATTTTAGTAGATCCCTGCTGTACTGTAATCTCTCTTCCAGTTATAGTGTCTGTATCAAAATCCAAAGGATTCAAAAACATTGAAAACAAGATGGTGGGTCAGTTGTGAGTGCGAAGATAAATACTAGAATGACTCAACAGGGTGTTGGTGAACAGAAGAGGAATGGGCTGAGATTGCCATGTTCAGTATGACTATGTGTATCTTCACTCTCACTATAAAGAAAAGAGTACTACAATAGCGTTACTGTAAGGGCAGAGTTCCTATAGAGGTCTGTTTTGCTTCCTCTCACATTGTTACCTCTGAATACAAGCATAATGGTTCTTTGCGACTTTTATAGTTTCTGAAAGGCTCTTTAGAAGCAAAGCCTCTGTTAGGCTGGAGGGCATGCAGAACGTCTGTCTCATGCACGCAGCACATGGAGAAAGCTGACACGGGTGCACAAAGTTCAAATTGCACTGTGAATTATGTGTTTGTGACGTAAACCTCAAGGCACGACCGTGAGGGTGTAATGGTGTAAATATGTACATTTTAAATGTGTGGACGAAATAAAGTCTTTTTCTTATTCTTATTTAAACTGGTGGGTGACTTTCAGTGAACACATAAGAAGACATGTTATTCAAATGTGACTTAAAAGTGTGAACGTGCATTTTTTTTCTTGTCTTACTGTCTCAATTTACTAAAAATGTTCTAATAATTGTCTCAGAGCCTCAAGGCCCCACACAGTTTAGGTGTCAATTTATTTTTGTATTGACTGGCAGCAGGGCTGTAGAAACAAGCTAAAAGTGTGTTTGTGTGTGTGTGTTTACTGTTTGACTTACATTATGAAGACTCGATTCCTTGATTATATATATTTATATATTGTGCAATCAGGTTTCAAGTTGCTACCTTGTCATTATGAGGACATCAAAACTGTCCCCATGACTTAATAAATAAACATACTAAACATATTTATTAATAAACGATTTTCCATGAGTGTTTGGTCAAGGTTTGGGGTTAGAAAATGTATCAGTATAAAAATGTATTATGCCAAAGATGATCATGATAGCTGCATCAACATCTGCTTGTGACCATCAGGTCGACGAAAATGAATTTTGTGTCCTACTAATAATATTTTTTTCTATTATTTCTAATTTACAGTCGCTTAAAGGTAGTAGGCTACTAGAAATAGTAAATAAATCCTTTACCGTTTGTTTGTTAACGTTACTCCAATTCACTTTAGCAACGGCCTTTCTTCACACAATGCGCTAAACTGATTAATTTTCATAAAATTGGGCGGGACAAACTTGGAACGTCACCCAAGCAAACCCCGCTTTATAATCATTGATAGGCCCTGATTAGCAGGAATACTTTCTACCTCTCTTGCTCTACAGCCGAGTCAAAAGAGAAAGCGTAACGTGCCCTCTGCCATGACGTCAGGCTTGCGTAAGTGGTCGATTGGTTATCAACAGAGTAGCTGGAGCGTCTCCGTTGCTGGGCGGCGGCCCAGTGCGCGACGCACGCCATGGAAGCGATTGCCAAACATGTCAGAACCAATGCGCCTGCGGTAGGCTACTACCTGTTGGGTGCCATATTGACTCTTGTCTCTCTGAGTGACACTGAGTCACTATTTAATGTGTACTGTGCTTGAAGCTGTCTTCGAATTAAACGGTAATGTGATGGGACGTGGTCATGTTTAGGGGCCGGTTGGCAGCACAGTTGTGATATGCAGTCAGGCGGCAGACATGTTGACTGATAAAAGGGGTTAAAGTGCCTCTGTGAGCAACATGACTCACAATGGGGTATATGCACAGGGGACTGTGACGCTAAAATATCAGCAAGCAAGGTCAATTCACTTCCGCTCTGATAATACTAAGGGGATTTATCAGTAGCTCCTCACTGAAGAACGCGAGATCCAGGGGGCAAGGTTGGATCCAGATTCAGTCTCCTCACATTCCTCTTGATTGGTCGACAGATTTCTGCAGCAGTTTTGCCACAACACGCATCATACTCGTGTTGATGCTCTACCATTTCCCCATTAAGTCATTACTTAAGCTATTAATTTGATAGAAAAACTAATTTGCTGAAGACATACTTTATTTATTAACGTGTTTTTATACAACATATTTTATTAGATAAAACCTCAGATGATACGTTAAACTGAGGTCCTGACTCTGTGGTCATTAAAAATCCCAGGATGTCCTTCGAATAAGAGTAGAGGTGTCTCCCGCCATCCTGGCCAAATTGCCAATTCGCCTTTATACATCATGGCCTACATAATCATCCCCATATAACTGGCTTCGCAGCTCTGTCACCTCTCCACCAATAAGATGGTGTGTGGGGGGCGTTCTGGCGCAATATGGCTGCCGTCACATCATCCAGGTGGATGCTGCTCTTTGGTGGTGTTTGAGGAGATTTCACCCTTCCATTTAAAGCGCTTTGAGTGTCCAGAAAAGCGCTATGTAAATGCTACAAATTACAAATGATTAATTATAAATTTAGGTTTAGGGTAAGGATTTGGGTTGACATATTTAACTGTGATCATTACCAACAGGCGTACACTAAATTATGACTACATTGATTAGAGGAAACGTTTGCAAGAACAGGTTGCAACATAACTCTCAAAATTGCGGCTAAGTAAAGTACATTTACATTTAGGCATTTGGCAGACGCTTTTATCCAAAGCGACTTACATTGCTTTATCCTATACATTTTACATAGGTATTTGCAATCCCCTGGGATCGAACCCACAACCTTGCGTCGTTAACGCAACGCTCTTACCACTGAGCTACAGGGTACAGTATATAAAGTAGGAGGAGTCGGATCTGGATCTTCTGCAGTGAGGACTGTCACGGATTCACCAAGTGATAATTGTTAATAAAAAAAAACTCAAGATTGTTGCAAACCTGTATACATTTCTCTGTTTTGCTGAACACTCAGGAAGGTATTTAGAAGAATGTTGGATCTCGCCCCCCGTTGACTCCCATAGTATTTATTTTCCCTACTATGGGAGTCAATGGGATCTTTTTCAAACTTTCTTCCTGTGTTCAGCAAACCAAATAGATTTATACAGGTTTGGAACAAACTGAGGGTGATTAAACAATAACAGAATAAAATTGTTTGGTTAACGTTCTCCTTTAAGTGCCTCTTTGATCATGCCTCCTTAAGTGAAAAAGTTCACTTTGCTTTTTTCATATTTGTTTATGTACCTTAAAACCTATAGCCTTGAAGTGCTTCTCCTTTTTGGTTGCTGACCTACATATAACAAACGTTGTTGACCTTGACAATTTATTTATTTAGCACAATGACTTTCAACTACCGTTGACCACTGTGCTTTCCAGTGAAAGAAACATACAAGAAAAGGAAAAAAAAACAAAGAGAGAAAATAACACATTAATCATACTCTTGCGAAAATAAAAATGTCTTTGTTGATCGTAATTCTATATACATGCATGCGTCCTGAATCGAAACGCCATTATTCCCTATGGCGCCGGATGTAACAGCCTGGCTGAGATTTTAGAGGAAGAACGTCATCGACTCATATGCATTGACCCAACTATTCATTTCGTTTCAATGGTGGTCGCGCATCATTCCTACTGTATATGGCAAGACTGGAACTGTCAGTGCATTTATAACTAGGCCTACCTATGAGTTTTTTTCAAGTTGACACAAATAATATACGACATCACTGCTCTTTCTACACATAAATTGAACTATTCACACTGCAGATCATACAAAACGATCTTAAACTAATACTGTAAGTGCTGCTAAACATTTTACTTTTTGTCCAAAGCATTTCACCATACTACACCATTCACAACTGTTGTAATACATATGCATAGGAAGAACCCATTTGATCGCCAATGTTGTGTCACAACCATGTGGTTGCGTTAGGTACTGCAAGTCTTATCTTTTCAATTTCCAATAATTATTGTGTTATTGATAGAAAACACACAAAATTGTAATAATGAATAAAAAAACTGAACAAAGCATTTAATTTAACTGTAGATAACTGGTTTACACTGGTCCCAAAACACAGATCTTTGTTTAAATGGTATTAGTGAAGATCATCATCATTCATAGATGCATTGTTTAATACACTACTGTATATGCTTCCCTTCAACCTAGCCCTCACACAAAACATATTGGATTAAAACTGAAACATAATCTGATATATTTATGCAAACATTTTAATGCTGTTCATTTTACATAGCAATAAAAGAATGATCCACCAGAGGACAGTATTTCAGGATAAGCTGGTGGAGTTGTTTTCAGGCATTTAACAGATGGCTTGTTAGCTAAGTTTAAGCATCTGTTTGGCTGTCTGTTCTAGCATGCACATCAGGGGTTATTTTAGAAAGGAAGTATAGTGAAAACTCTGAGTATAATAACCTTGAAATGAGGGAAACTCTGGGTTTTCAGTTTCATGTCAAACCTGAGAAAGCAGGGTAACTCAAGTCCATTAATAAAAGAAAGTAAGTAACTTATACTCAGTGACTCTGTGAACCTAACCTGGTTAACCCAGAATTTCTATCGAACTCCTCCCCCTTTTTAAAGCGCAAGTGGTGTACCACATTCATTCATTCATTAATACAGTCTTTCATAGCACACATTTTGATCACACAGAGATCTCAGTGGCTTAAATGTCATATGTGCTTTTATAGAGGATGCTGTATGTGAAGAGGCTGCATTCATTAATATGGATGTTCTTTGATTTCTGGAGAGACATTTAGGACCCGAGTGAAATTTTGTCCTTTCCCTGTGCAATTTTATGAAACCATTTTCTTTACAGTGAATTAGATATATCAAAATATATCTCATCCATCCTTAAATCAATTACATAAGCCATCGTGGCCGTGTATTACATCAGAGCAGATTCTTTCACTTACATGTTCTCACAAATGGTAGTTTCCTAGGGAGGATAAGAAATTAACAATTAATTTTGCTGGAATCCATTCCTTCCCAAACCGAACCGATGATCACTCTGGCTTTGACACAAGAGTCTGACTCACTAACTACTGTCCTATACACCATGACGTTTCATTCATTTACTGATTAATTTGTTTATTTATTGGTACATTTATCTTTTTATCAGTTTAAAATACGTCATTTACACATTAAAGGACATTAGTAAATCCACTGTATGTAGAGTGGAAAGTGTTTGTTGCTCTCATGTGCTTTTTGCCACCATGTTGCTTTTTTTCCATGCATGCCGTTGCCATGGTGAATCGTAATATCTGAGCTCCATTGATCATGGGTTGTTGTAGTTGTGGTGCAAGCTCTTAACTCAAGGTAAGTCTACCCAGAGTTGATGGAACTCAAATCAGTTGTTCTGAAACCAATAACTCAAAGTTTTGCATCTTAGTGTTAAACAACTACTTATTGAAACGAGCCCCAGGTCTCAAAAAACAATTTGCAAACACTATTCACTCACACAAAATGGAGATCATTTATGTTTTAAACTTTGAAGTAAGATGATATCATGACCCAACATCCTTATTTAAGATACATCACTCCATTTCTTGACAAAGTTTTTTGAAAGGAACCACTGGTATAGAGAGATGTATGGCTTTATACGTTGTAATACCAGTACACTACTAGCATTTGTCGTTAGAAACGTATCAAATATTTTCATTTGCTTTAAAAACCCTTAATATAATGCTTATTTTAACCTAAGAGGTCACCATATACCCCAAGTTCGCCTCCTGTTGAAAGCACGCAACACTGCCTTCAGATCAGGTGATGAACATGCCTACAGTACTTCCAGGGCAAATCTGAAGAGGGGCATCAGAAAGGCCAAGCACTGCTACAAGTTGAAGCTAGAGGAGCATTTTTCCAATTCTGACCCTCGACGCATGTGGCAGGGCATCCAGGCCATAAGTGACTACAAACCCAACCCCTCCATCCCCATAACCACAGATGTTGCCTTCCTGAGTGAGCTTAATGGCTTTTATGCACGCTTTGAGAGAGACAATAAGGAACCCGCCACCATGCTCACACCTTCTACTGACCACCCAATCATCATACTAAATTCCACAGATGTTTTCACTGCACTAAACCGGATAAACGCACGCAAAGCTGCTGGCCCAGATGGCATCCCTGGTCGCGTACTCAGGGCATGTGCAGAGCAGCTCGCTTGGGTCTTCACGGATATCTTCAACTTGTCCCTCGCCCAAGCAGTTGTTCCAGCATGTTTCAAATCCACCTCCATTGTGCCCATTCCAAAAAATTCCAGCCTGACATGCCTGAATGACTACCGTTCTGTAGCACTCACACCCATTGTTATGAAGTGCTTCGACCGGCTGGTCCTGTCACACCTAAAAGACTCTACGATCCACACTGGACCCATACCAATTTGCCTACCGTAGCAATAGGAGCAAAGATGATGCAGTGTCCATGGTGCTGCACTCCGTGCTCACACATCTGGACAATAAGGACACTTATGCACTCATGCTGTATGTAGACTTCAGCTCTGCATTCAATACCATCATCCCTTCCAAGCTAATCATCAAACTTGGAAACCTAGGTATTAACAACTCAACCTGCAACTGGATTATGGATTTCTTGACGAACAGGCCTCAGCTTGTTAGGTTAGGCAACATCTGCTCCACCACAATCACCCTCAACACTGGTGTACCACAGGGCTGCGTACTGAGTCCATTTCTTTACTCCCTTTTCACACTCGACTGCAGGCCTGTGAATGGATCTAACTCCTTCATCAAGTTCGCAGACGATACAACAGTGATTGGTCTCATCAGCAACAACGATGAGACTGCTTACAGGGAGGAGGTCCAGCACCTGGCCACATGTTGCTCAAACAACAACCTGCTCCTTAACACCTCCAAGACAAAGGAGATCATCGTGGACTTCAGGAAGGAGAAAGGAGGCACACACGACCCCATCCACATTAATGGGAAGGCTGTTGAACGTGTTTCCAGTTTTCAGCATTCTCAAGGACTCCTCTCACCCAGCTCATAGACTGTTTACTCTCCTGCCTTCCGGTAGGCGCTTCAGGTCCCTCCGGACAAGAACCAGCAGACTAGGAAACAGCTTTTTCCCAGAGCTGTTTCATTTTTGAACTCTGCCCCCCACTGATTTCACTACCCTCATAACTTTAACTTTAATGCCGCTATTACATTGTTTACATTGCACTAGAGGACTGCCATGCATGACTGAACTGTACATGACTGAACTGTACACACCAGTTCTTCATGTATCTGCTCTACCGGACTGTTTACACACACACAGCATCATTTGCACCCTATACATTTGCACACAAGGAATATTATACTGAATGCTCATTTGCACTAATGGACTACTCTCATAACAGCATTACCTCATCTACTGCACTGTAACTTCAATAACTGCACTAACTCATCTACTGCACTGTAACTCTTTTAACTGGATCTACTCATCTATTGCACCATAACTTCAATTACTGTATTAGTAACTCTATTAACTGCATCTACTCATCTATTGCACAATAACTTTAATAACTTTATTAGTAACTCGGTAACTCTATTAACTGCATCTAATCATCTATTGCCCAATAACTTTAATAACTGTATAAGTAACTCAGTAACTCTATTAACTGCATCTGATCATCTACTGCAATGTAACTCCAATAACTGCACTAACTCATCTACTGCACTGTAACTCTATTAACGGCATCTACTCATCTATTGCACCGTAACTTCAATAACTGCATTAACTTATGTACTGCACCGTACCTTTAATAACCGCATTAACTCATCTACTGCACTGTAACTTTAATAGCTAATGTCTGTAATTAATGCACACTTAAGTCACTTGCACTATTGTATTGTCTAAATTGTTATCTGTTCATAACCACCTGTACATTAATGTTCACAGTATATATCCTTCTGTATATATTGTCCATAGTACATACCGACTGTCATATTGTCATAGAACATTTGTATGTTATTCCCCTAATATTGTATTCTGTATTTATTCACACTGTATATCCTGCACTTGCTAATTGCACTTCTGGTTAGACCTAAACTACATTTCGTTACACTGTACTTGTATATGTGTAATGACAATAAAGTTGAATCTAATCTAAAAAAACATGTTCTTTTTTGATGATGTCATCTGGTTGCACGCAAAGGTGCTTGTCACTTTATTTGGTCTATTTTCATAAACATTTCTCTAGTTTGACATTTGTTTGTCAGAAACAATTAACGTTCCAAACAAACATATTAATAATAACCAAAAATCATTGCGTATTCAATACATACAATATATTTTTAGCTATTGTAAAATGCATTTTATCTAGATTTTGACTGTTTGATTTCGATACTGCCCCCTCTCTCTGTCTCTGTCTCTCTCTCTCTCATTCTCTCTCTCTCTCTCTCTCTCTCTCTCTCTCTCGGTGAGCTGACATGTCGTTCTTCTTTTATCGCAGGTAGGCTGGCTTGTGTCAAGAGGACACACCGCCACCTACTGTCTCTCTGTATTAATAAATCTCATTTCATGTTTGACGTCTCGTATATATTTTTAGATAATTGGAAAACGTGTGTAGGGTTAAGAGAACATGTTTAAATGAAAAATAATTTGATATTGCTTTTTTCATTGAGTTAAAAGTGTAAGCATTGTATTGCAAAATTTCAGGCAGCTATTCTTTTTACAGTGTAGCAATTTTACTGTTACTTTGTGCATTTCTGTGTGATACAGATTATGACTAATTCAGGTTTGATCCAGATTTGCTGCTATTTCAAAAGGCCTTTTGTTCCCTGTATTGAACAAAACATGTGTTGCAACAAATGTGAGAGAGAGCTAATCTTTGAATAATCATACAATGTTGAAAACGATCTACAGTGTGTTGTTTCCCCTCATGATGAGATCACATGTTTATGAGCGCTTGTATTGACAGTATTATGTCATTATTCCAGTTGCTCGAACTGACACTTTCAAAGGAGCCATCTTTTCAACAAATGATGTTCGAGTCACATACACTCATAATTTTATTGCAGCTTTTTCTAAATGTCATGTTCATTTCAGCGTACTCGTTTATCAGCAGTCACATCTGTTAACACGGTTCTGTTAATAGAGATC
Organism: Triplophysa tibetana; assembly: GCA_008369825.1. Classification (NCBI taxonomy): domain Eukaryota; kingdom Metazoa; phylum Chordata; class Actinopteri; order Cypriniformes; family Nemacheilidae; genus Triplophysa; species Triplophysa tibetana. The sequence goes on from CM017908.1 coordinate 14,627,608, forward strand.
TCCTGCTACAGACTGGAAATCTGTTGGTCATGTCAATGTACATAATTTAGATGGTAACAATGAACAGAACTAAACATATTTACACAGTCAGTGAAATGTGTGGTGTTTGACAGATTTATTTTTCTCAATGAGAGCGCAGAGCTTACTACATTTAAGTTATAATGACAGTAAGTGCTTTAAATAAGAAGACATTAACGCAAAATGTACCCAAGCTGTCACATGGTCGGTACTATTTAAAAAGGTCCCAATATGTACCTCTGAGGTACTAGTATACATTCTTTTGGTGCAAATGTGTTGAAAGGGAACGAACCCAAATGACATTTTCTGACCACAAGACCTCAGTGTGCAATAAAAAACAACACCCAATGTTTTTAGTTTTCAGGGAGTAATAACCTTCAACCAGGGTTGCTGTTTTATGCAAACAGTCTACAATCGTATCAAGTACTTGATACACTTGTGTTAGATCCAGTAAACGTGACACAGTGGAGCAAAAGCGGTAAGTAGCTTATCTTGCATCCAGGCTTCATCAGCAAAAACCCTAATCAGCATTTTTGAAAACACATCCCAAAATAGCCGGAGAGAGGAATTCAAATCATACTAACACCATATTGTGAGAGGCTCAGCTGCAGTGTCACAAAATTGACCATTATGCCCCAGTCCAGGCAGATCTGGTGAGGTAGGACTTTTTTGTTTTGTTATTTGCAACAAAAGTAGTCCTCTGTATAGCTACAGAGGAGGGAATTCTTTCTTAAACTACAATATTAGATTGCAGCACATAATGCCCATTGTGTTTAATTCAAATCCCACAGATCAGCCATCTTACTGGCAGCCTTGGCTGTGGTTCTCCCCATACGACTGCAGGGCCATGTTGTGTTATAGAGACAAATATAAATAAACTGTAGCTAAACATAAGGGAAATATGGCTCACATCGAAATATTGGGCTGGAGATTACTAAAACTAAATGTAATGGCAAATAGATTTTTGTTTAGCGTCACTAAAAATAAAAAATGATGAGGAACAAAGCTCTCTAATAGAAATACTGGTGTATATCCGTTTTTGCAGTATATAGATTAAATTGGCAAACACATTGGTACAAAAGCAATTAACAAAGAGGTTATGAGTGACTAATTGCATCATTGCAGATGAAAAAATTGTTTTCTTCTTTTATTATGAACAGAAGGAGGATACAAAATCCTCTATGTGTGATCCTTGCAAAGTGCACAAGCTGTTGGTGCAGATAATGTCTTTGTATTTGCACATGTAACCTGGCCTTGTAGTTTTTGGGTTACTGAAGGGTGGTTGCACTTCACTCCACCCATTTGTGAAACTATAAACCATCACATATCTGATGAAGTGAATTTACATGAACTGACATTTCAAAAACAAAGGCCATATAGGGATGGTTCTTTAACTTCAGGCAATTTTATGTTTCAGGGGTTGATTTCTATTTATCGCATGACCTTTATGTCTGGATTATATATAATCAAACACTGTCCCTGACTCAGACTCAATACAGTAAAATCACCAAAATAATAACATTTAGCGCCCTCTAGTCGTGTGGTGGCGAATTGCAACCAATGGCTCACTCCTCGCTTTCGAAGCACTAAGGTGGCTGACGCGGAACTGAGATGTTGTCATGTTTACGCTTATTTGCCGAATGAGATAACATTTTTAGGAAACAAGCTCTGTGGAGCAGTATGTAATATTGGTCAACTGTAGAAACAACACGGTGAATGCCACGTAAGGGGACCCGCGCTTTTTGTAATAAGAAATATCGCATTCTAAGGTAACACACAGTGGTGTGTACATGTACATGCATAAAGGCTCACATAGTGTAATAAACTGAGCTTCAGATATCAGTGGTGAGGGAGTGTGCTACTGTATGCATGACCTCCTGCATGAATACGGCCTATTTTCAGTTCTGGAGAACATAGTGTTATAAGAAGAAAATGTGCCGACTGAAGAGCTGAGAATTAAAACTGAATTAATTATTCCTACAGTTTGTCCTGGTGTGTTTTGGTTGCATTACTGTAACTTTACCCATTAAAATCGATTGAAATGTTTATACGTAACTGAATGCAAAATAGTGTTAAATGTCATGGATCATGAGCAAATTACTAACTGGAATAAAAATAAAGAGTCTGCATAAAATTGTACAAGTTTAAAAAACTTATGGTCAAGAGTTAAAATGACTTGATGAGACAGTGAAAACTGTGTTATGCGAGTCGTCACTTCGGCCAGAAGCAGCTAAAAAATTATAGATAGATAGATAGATGGATGGATGGATGCATGGATAGATGGATAGATGGATAGATGGATAGATGGATAGATGGATAGATGGATAGATGGATAGATGGATAGATGGATAGATAGATAGATAGATAGATAGATAGATAGATAGATAGATAGATAGATAGATAGATAGATAGATAGATAGATAGATAGATAGAGATAGATAGATAGATAGATAAATAGATAGTCACGGCTGTGTGTACAAAATCCAGAGGCAGCCAGTAAAGGGTTTTAACAGAAAATGACTTTATTAAACAAAACAAAAAACAACGAGAGTGTCAACAAAAAAATAAACAAGGAATCAAGGTATGAATAATCACACTAAAACAAACACTTCTCGCAAGGGGGCAAAACAAAAACTGGAATAACAAGGCTTACTATATACAGTACAGGAACAAGACGGACAAGGTAACAGGGAATCAATCAAAATGAACCAGCAAGGGACAAAAAACAAGAGGGCCTTATGTAGGGGAAACTAACAAAGAATAATTACATAGGGCAGGTGACAGGCAGGTGACGGGAATTTACACTAAGGGTGAGATTATGGGAAACGAGACGCGACAGGAGGACACGTGGTGCAAAGTCACAACAAAGGCCACATGTTTCCACACAATAACACAACAAGCACAAAATACATGGAACTGTCATGCCTCTGTCCACACAACTAGAAAAGTCATGACAAGAAGGACAGAATCATGAGAAGAAGTTTCCCACCTATCTCATTCCGTCTCTTTATACTGACTTGAGCTTTTCCAAATCTGTGCTGCTATATTTTTAGTCGATTCTGAATCGAATATAAAACATTTGATTCATACTTACTGTTGATTCATATTTACTATTCATATTTTTCCCTTCAGGGCCTTGAAAGCTTGCCACACTTGTCCAAGTCAATTGTCCTAGCATATTCCTAAAAAATAATCCTTGTCCACGGAAGAAAAAATAAAGCTTATGGGTTTGGATGAACTCATCATAATGACAACTTGAACAAATCTTAATACACAAACAGCAATACTGACAGGATATATATACATATACTATACCTTTAATAAATCTTATGAATATGCTTATGATCTTATGATTATCGGTCATTTACTTATTTGAATAAATAAAACAGTAAATTTGTATTTGCATGGTACTGTTTATAAACAATACCATGTCTTGCTCATCTATATTTTGTGTCCAAAATCCTTTCAAGTGGACCACAGTGCACAGAATGATGTCCAACAGTGTCCAAAGCTGTGCATCCCACAATTCCCCCTCACCTGTTGACTGAAGGTCCTTCATCTGCTGAAAGCTTCAAACAGCTGCTGCAGAGCTTTGAGTGGATCGCTCTCATCTCTGTCTCCAAGTTGACATCGCATAGAGAAGTGCTTCAGGCACCCACTCCTCGAGCTTCTGCAATGCTCTCAGGGCATCATTTGAAATAGATTTCAGTGTCAGGTTTTGGGATTGTAGTATCACCCAAAACTATTAACATCCATAAGATTATTATTTGAAGATTGACCTATAGGCTCCAAAGAACTTGGATAAAGTTTGCTACATGAATGAAGGGAAACATTCGCTTACCCTAAAGGGTATTTTTGCTAGTTATACTATTTAATTTTTTTTGACTCAAAGTACTGAAAACTGCGAAAATAATCACGCCACGGTATTTAATTGGTTATATAAATATATAGTCCTGATGTAAACTTATGCTAATTTAATGTTGCTGTGTCTGGATCCTCAACAAACCGGACAATGTTGTTTTGTGTCTGTATAATGGAAGTCAATGGAGGCCAGTGTTGTTTGGTTCTTCAAAATATCTTCTTTTGTGTTCTGCAGTCCAAAGAAAATCAGACAGGTTCGAAATGACATGAAGAGTTGCATTCAAATCACTTATGCCTTCAGTTTTGCACCTGGATGAGATGATTGTTCTTATAATCAATATATGATGCTTTATATTTTCTCAAACTTGAGTGCTTCTTCATAAGATCATGCACATGAGGGAGGCTTGGTCCGAAATTAATGTTTTGCAGAGGTAGTTCTGACCCTAAGCTTGAAACATTCAGTGTTCCAAATATTGTAGCCAAGGCAATCGCTGCTGGGTGCCCGTAAAGTTCTTTGAATAAATCATTCAGGTTGCCCGTGGGAGTGTGAACAGGATCTGTGATCGGATCATTCAAGCCTCACCTTCAGTAGGAGCAATGAGCGTGACCGGCCAGAATTCGACAAGCAGAGGAGACTTCACGTTTAGTATAATTGAGGGATGTATGATTCAGCTTCTGGCATTCGTCACAATGGTTCAGGGAGTTGAGTTAAGTTATTCTGCCAAGTAAAAATGGGCCTGCCCTGCAGGTGAAATGCTCTACTACCTGCTGAGGTCGGTGTACTCGCTAACATGTTAGCTCTTAAAACAGACAGCCAGATAGGATTGTAGGTTCAGTGACAGTAGGTTCCACATTACACATAAATTATAACAGCCTGGTAGAGGACACCAGTTACTCTTTTTGCCCCGGACATAAACACATGACCCAAAAAATATTTGGATATTTAACAGAAGAATTCCCCGAAAAATAAAAATTGTGTCCTTATTTATTCCTTCCTATTCAAAGCAGCTTACATGTAGGAGAGCATATAAACATTTTGTCAACACGCTAAACAGTACCTTTAGTTTACAAGGCCATGCTACTGGGATTACAGCTGGAGTAAGCAAGGGAGAGAATAAACAAAAATATATTTTTTTTAGACCCCAGAGATTGTTTAGTTAGTAAAAAAGTTTGTTTTGAGCTGTTTTTTTAAGTTGTGAAGGATGCTTTTTAGCATGTCTATGTGAATATAAAGACATTTTACATGAGATATACAGTGCTGCTTGTGTGCATGGATCAAACTGAACGGGGCAGAATCCTGGAAGGTGGGCAAAACAGATCAGGTCCCAAAATTACTCCATTGAAAAAGTATGTGGCCTTGAAATATTAGATTGTCTATGCCATTCTGATGCCTAACTGCTTCATGAGACACACAGTTTTGCTTGTGTGCGTGCAACAAACTAGTTGTTTTTGACTATTTGTGCATCAGTGCATTCATTTGAAGGGGGTAGAATCGTGGCAGTTGGGAAGAACAGATCCTGCCACAAAAGTACCCCCTTGAAATATGCATTCCCGTAGTTCAGTTGGTAGAGCATCGCATATTGGACTAGCAACACAAAGGGTGTGACTTCAATCTCAGGAAATACAGGTTCTGATAAAAGTAATGTATAGACAGAATGCGCTGCAAGTCGCTTTGGGTACAAGCATCTACCAAATGAATAAATGTCTTATCCTATCACGTGTAACATGTATTGTGTGTGCCCTTGAAACATTTCCATGTTTACTGTATGTACAGTGAGATGTACAGTGTTGTTTGAGTGCATATATCAAACTAGTTGTTTCTGACTATATGTGCAATAATGCATTACTTTGAAGGTGGTAGAATCCTGGCAGATAGGAAAAACAGACCCTGCCTCTATATTAACCCCCCCACCCGAAATATCATCCTGGCATGTGTAACATGTAGTTCTCGTGGGATTTTCTTTTTTGTGTGTCTATGTAATTATTAAGAAATTCTCCATGACACATACAGTATTTCTTTTCAAAAATTTAAAGGGGGTAGAATCCTGCCATTTGGGCAAAACTGATCCTGCCCCAATATTACCCCCTTGAAATATGTGTTTCTGCAGCTCAGTTGGTGGAGCATTGCACTAGGAAAGCAAAAGGGGTGGGTTTGAACCCAGGAAAAAAACACATGACAAAACACATTTATAGATAGAATGCACCCAAGTTGCTTTGGGTACAAGCCTCTACCAAATGCATTAACGTAATATCATGTCATGTGTAATATGTAGTATGTGTGGCCCTGAAATGTTACACTGTCTATGCCATCACGAATGAAGGCGTAGGTACCGTCCTAAATTTGTACGTGTGATTCATAGAACAAACATACGCATAGAAATCATGCGATTTCCATCCTTTCATATGTGAAATCTATAAATTCGCAATCGCAAATCCTGTAATTTTGGACATCAGAATAGTTTCAGACTGTACAGTCACATAGTATATGATCTTCTTAACACGTAACACTTAAACAATATATGAATTATATACAATATGAACTCACCCAACAATTCATTCTTGATTCAAGTTTATTTAACATATTTAACAGTGTTCAAACAAGCCGGCAACATTATTTATGTCAAGTGTTTAACGGATGACTAAGAAACAAGCTGTAGAGGGAGAATATGCTCCAATTTATTGTAAGCATGTAATGAAATGCAAAGCAGATTAACCAAAAAATTCATACATCTGTGAGAGCGGCTTGATCAGTGCCTGGAGTACAGTATGTGAGTATTGGAACTTCTCCATTTCCAAATGATAAACCTTTCACTTAAGCACACACTCAGATGTTTGCTTTCAGATGGTGTTTTGTATCTTGGCAACCCTTTAATCTCACCTTAAACACACTGCTGCTTTAATTGCCCTCTTTTTCCTGCATCTACTTAAGGGTATTGTCATGTCAAATCGTGTTGTGGTTGTTCAGACGGAGCAATGTCAGGAATGAGCGCTTAAGCCTACAAAAACAACTCAACCACTTATAACAACACTTTTTTAAAGGAATATCAAAGTAATCATAATCACAATACTATTGAACATCATTATTGACTTTTTTTATATAACTTCAAAAAAAAATTAAATTAGTGAAATATAAGAAATAATAAATTGATAAAATATTACTTTAATTTAATTTAATTCATTTAATTTAACTAATATTAATTTAATTATTTTTTTTCATTAAAAAACAGCTCAATAATAAGCATCTTATAAACTAAAAACATTACATTTATATTACATTTTTAAATAATAATAAAATAAAAATATTACACTTTTGAATAATTGTAAAATATTGATGTATAATCAATTAATAATGAAATCTCCCTAAATCTCTGATGTTCATTTAATTTCTTTTGTTGTTAATGTCTTAGAATAGTGTGTTTGGTCAAATGTCATCAAAACTGAACACCACCCTCTACTTTTGCTCTGTTGCAGTAGCATCTTATACATTTTATGACAAGTTTTGAATCCACTTAGCGGCCGTTCTCGTGTTAATGCACTTAGGGTTCACGGTCTCCATGCGGCAGGCTGTCCACGACCATTCCTTACCAATTACTTTCCTCGAGGCAGTTTCTTCTCTGACATAAAACTTTTAAATCACCCACCATCGCGTCCTCTTAGTAGTTAAGGTGTAGAATTATGGATGCTGAGGTTTTGGGTCGGAGGAGCCATTATGAATCAGTGCGCTAATGGCTATAAGGCCAATCCTACACAGCACTTATCTGCATGATGCAGAACTCAAGACTCTTTAATGTGAGATGCATTACTGAATGCATAACCAGTCTTTTCTACATTCTTATAAGCTTTAATTGTTCCTTATATGTATAAAGCATTCCACAAATCCAAAAAAACAATCATTAAATTGAATTTAGCAGTCTATAGACGTTTTAATTCGTGCCTTTTATCAGTCCATACAAAATGATTATACAATGTCACGCTTAACAAATCTCATTGTCCAAATATCTGAATATGATAATGACATTTTCTCCGACACTATCTCATTCCTAAACTGTTATCCACATCATGAAATATTTAACACATCGGCTCACAATGCTGACAATGGCGTTTGATATGTTTGATATGCTAATCTCAGATTAGTCTCTCATCATTACAAAGACATAGTATACGATGTGATACTTTACTCCACGAAAAAAGAGAAAAATCTACATTAATCAAATAAGAACATGGCCCCGGGTCTATCAGAACCCCATGCAGAGGCTTTCTGTTGTGTACCCGGAGTTAAAATGCAGTCCGGCATTACAACGAGGCCTCTTGACGACTGGAATTTCCATTGCTTTGATTGAACCAGCAGGAACCCACGGTAAGAGTGAACAAAATATACTCGGGTGAGTTCATTGTTGTAGTACTTACCCAGAATAAAAATTGAATTTGTGGTGTCTGGATGACTGACAGGTGCTTTGGGCATAGGTAAACATAGATAGAATTTTGATATCCCCCTGCGCGTTACGCTTCAGGCCCTTTGTTAATTACCACTGGCTTTACTCTTCAAATTCAGTGTCATTACACTCGTTTTAAAAGGCATTCCTGAAGGACAAACTGTAAAACCTTTAAAAGCCTTCGAAAACATATCAGCACTCTACGACAAGAGGGAAGGATGGAATTCAATCTCCTGTTATAAAATATAGATTGATGTGGTTTTTTGGAGACAACATTTTTATAAGTCCAGCAGAAGTGTTTTTCAACAATAGCTTTTATGTTGCTAATCAAATGGTGTGTTTTATTCTTCTGCAGAAATAAGATAAAAAGTCAAACAGGCTGTCCACTTTCTAGGATGTTCAAAGAAGAACATGAAGGTGGTTAAAAGGGAAGTTCATTTTACTTGACTGACAAAGACGTTTCGTAAGACGTAGCCTTTCTTGCAGTAGACCAAGTTACTCAATACACGATAAAAAAATAAATTAAGTTCACATTTACCTGCTAATTTGAATCATCTTTAAAATGGTACAAATGGTTTGAGTGACATATCTCCATCCAACTGCAGTAAACTTTACAAGCTACAAAATGTGTAATGATCCATGTAACACGATTCAGGTATGGAAGGAAGGAGTCGGGAACCGGAAGACATTCAAAAACATTTAATAAATAATATAACAGCCGACGGCCCCTCACGGACGACCGCCGGCTAACAAACAACATAAACATTAATAGACAGCCGGCCGCCCCTCACGGACGACGGCCGGCAAATAAAACATAAATACAATACAAGCTCGGGCCCGGTCCTCTCTCTTCGACGGTCCGGTCGCGTGTTCCTTTTATATGCTCCAATCTCCTACGTGATGCGAGGCCGGTGCGCGCACCACTGGCGCTAATTAACAATTACTTACCGGCCTCGAACCACGGTCTCGCCTCGCATACTCCACTACATACCCCCATCGCCCCTCACAGGCCGGGGGTACCCCCGCGACTGTGCATGCTCCCTCCCCCTCCCTCGGGGGGGGGGGGGGGTGGGGCGGGGGTATGCAGCGACGAGACGAGACAACGGAGACGGGAGCCCTCGGAGCGACCGGAAAGAGAGAGGGGAGAGAGGAAAGAAAAAAAAATTATAGTCCGGTTCCCTGACATGCTGCCGCTCGTTCCTCAACCAACCGGAGTACTCTCCTTCGCGGTGCCTTGCGGTGGCCCTGGGCCCTCGGTGGACGGCTCGACCGTCCGCCCCCTGGCGGCCGGCGGTGGCTCCTCCTTTATCGGGGAGTCGGGGCGAGATCCCCGTCCCCTGCTCCTCCCCCTTGGGCGGACGGACGCAGGCTCCGGCCACTGGCAGGCGGTGGCCCACTCGGCACTCCCGCCCCCTGCTCCTCCCCCTCGGGGGACGGACGCAGGCTCCGGCCTCTGGCGGACGGCGGCAACTCCCCCGCTCCCGCTTGGACGTTAGCCACCCCACCTCGACCCAGGGGCGCGGCAGCACAGGTCGCCGTTCCACCGAGGCTTTGACGGTGGCCACAACTTGCACTTCCGTTTCCCCAGAGCCACCGCTTCGGGCAGCCACTGGCGGACGCCCTTCGTCCGCGCTGCCCGAACTCTCCGGCACCGCGAGGTCCCTCGGCGGCGAGGACTCTCCGACAGCATGTCTCTCCTTCCTCCCGGGTTTCGGCACCAATGTAACACGATTCAGGTATGGAAGGAAGGAGTCGGGAACCGGAAGACATTCAAAAACATTTAATAAATAATATAACAGCCGACGGCCCCTCACGGACGACCGCCGGCTAACAAACAACATAAACATTAATAGACAGCCGGCCGCCCCTCACGGACGACGGCCGGCAAATAAAACATAAATACGGACGCAGGCTCCGGCCACTGGCAGGCGGTGGCCCACTCGGCACTCCCGCCCCCTGCTCCTCCCCCTCGGGGGACGGACGCAGGCTCCGGCCTCTGGCGGACGGCGGCAACTCCCCCGCTCCCGCTTGGACGTTAGCCACCCCACCTCGACCCAGGGGCGCGGCAGCACAGGTCGCCGTTCCACCGAGGCTTTGACGGTGGCCACAACTTGCACTTCCGTTTCCCCAGAGCCACCGCTTCGGGCAGCCACTGGCGGACGCCCTTCGTCCGCGCTGCCCGAACTCTCCGGCACCGCGAGGTCCCTCGGCGGCGAGGTCTCCAACAGCATGTCTCTCCTTCCTCCCGGGTTTCGGCACCAATGTAACACGATTCAGGTATGGAAGGAAGGAGTCGGGAACCGGAAGACATTCAAAAACATTTAATAAATAATATAACAGCCGACGGCCCCTCACGGACGACCGCCGGCTAACAAACAACATAAACATTAATAGACAGCCGGCCGCCCCTCACGGACGACGGCCGGCAAATAAAACATAAATACAATACAAGCTCGGGCCCGGTCCTCTCTCTTCGACGGTCCGGTCGCGTGTTCCTTTTATATGCTCCAATCTCCTACGTGATGCGAGGCCGGTGCGCGCACCACTGGCGCTAATTAACAATTACTTACCGGCCTCGAACCACGGTCTCGCCTCGCATACTCCACTACAATCCATTTATGCAAATAAAACCAATTAATCACATAGATTTTACTTAGCACCATTCTCCAATTACAGGATGGGATTTACATTGTCTACAATGAAAACACTTGCCGTCAGGTTACATAAGAACTATATGATAATTATCAGTTATTATTCTGGGTGAAATGTAAGATAGAGACTTCTAATAGCATCTACATATAAATCTTAAATTGAATAAAACTATTCCTGTGTCTTCTTGCCTTATTCTCATCAGGGGGATGTTGCCTTATCTATACAATGAGGATAGTAGAGATATTATTTGTCAATATTGCTCTAAAACTGTTTATTATTATTTATGGTTAAATTACTATGGTACATTTTATATTAAAAATGGTCAAATACATCTTATTAGACCAAAAATTAAACATCGTTGCTCAACAATAACGTTTGGGCGGGACTACTTTGTTCAACCCCTTAAATAGAACTATAACATGAAACAGGAGGAAAAGCTTGAGAAAGTAATAAAAACTATTGAAGCTTTTAAGTACCCTATAAAATCCTTTGCTGTAAAAGAGAAAAACAAGACACAACCATTGCACAGTATCAATCAAACAAACTGAGAAACTGATTTCAGAGAAGTCACTGAGAGGAGCTTCTAACACTAACAGTGATGCATCAACACTCAACAGCACTTCACAGATTCTGACTATTTGAGAAAGGCTCCAGGGAAGAAACTACAGAGGGCAACATTAAATCATTCCAGAGTTTGCTTCAAGTGTGATAAAACCTAAAATGTTTTGATACGTTTGAAGAAAATGTCTGTTGAAGCTAAAATTGGACTCTCTGTCCTTGAAGTAAAGTGCTGTACTCACCGCCTAACAGACACAGCCCATAGCATCACAGCCCAGACCTCCATTTGAAGTGCTTTCGGTTTGACTTTATATTTGCTGTACTGTGATATTCTTTCTATGTAAGCTATCAAAACACAATGATTGAAGAATGAACAAATGTTCCACTACAAATTTTTCTAAAACAAGTCACAAGTTTTAGATATACTTAAAGGTCCAGTGTATGAAGTTTAGCGGGATCTAGTGATGAGGTTGCGAATTGCAACCAATGACTCACTTCCCTGCTCCCCATCCTTTTAAAAGCACTACGGTGGCTTCTTTGCTGAAGTAGATTTACTACTGAATAGAAGTATTTACGAAACACGCTCTGCAGAGCAGTTTGTCCGTTTAGGCCTACTGTGGAAACAACATGGTGAATTCAATGTAAGAGGAGCCGCTGTGAATGTAGATAGAAATAGCTCATTCTAAAGGGGGTCGAATCGCACATTGCTAGACCAACTGGTAGAATCAAGTAACTTATGAGTTTTTCTGTATTAATGCACTTTTTTTTCGCTTACAGCATATGGTGAAGTCAATTTGTACATTGAAGATGATTTTAGTCAAATAACATCTAATTTAATGTTCAATTATGCGAAAGGCACGATAGGTCGCTTCAAGACTCAGTATCCAGTGTGTGCTGGTGGATGTACACTCATAGAAAACAATATGCTCATTTTTACAAACAATGCCACTACATTGCACGCCTTGTCACATCCACATCCGACGTGCTACCCCCGTTAGATAATAAAAGCGCTTTATTATGTAAGGTCTTTATACTAGGGTTGCACGGTGTACTGGTACTACGGTAGCAATGTGATGCTAAGCTTCAAAATACCCACGATGCATCTCTAATTTTGAAACGTTAGAATTGTAATACCGTAGTTAATGTTGCATATGTGCATTAATATTCATTTGAACACTTACATCTGACTTTTTGCTGTTTTTATCATCTAAATAAATGTGTGTTTTGAATGACTTGGACGAGATAATGATTCAAATTAGCGCTTTCAACGAGTTTGTGAAATGATTCACTAACTCATTGGAAAATTGACGCCACCTACTGGCCGTCTTAGTTCTGCATTTACAGTAAGCATAATATTTCCATTTAAAAAGACGCTGTATCAATGAAATTTTTCCCACATTTGAATTAGTTCCCACGTGAAAAATGATCTTCTGTACTTTAGTATTTACTACAGTAAACTACTAAAACTCATAGACCCTAGTGTTTTTGAGTCTTACCATAGTAAATATTTAACTATACTACAGTGTTTGCTACAATTTATCCAATTACTAGAGTTAATACAACAACATAAAGTAGTGCAAAGTAAAATACAGCTTACTATGGTAACTAGAAAATGTTTCATCTAAATCTTTGTTTTTTGAATAGATTTGAATTATGAACAAATGAACATTGTAAGTCATGTTTATGGTACCGTGACAACCCTACTTTATACACCTCTGAAGACATAGTAATGTAAAGTTTTCTGCATTTCTGTAAATAGATATTCCTAAATATTAAACACAGCACCTTTAAAAGAAGCCACTGGTTGGGCAAACAATTAACTTTATTTGAACAGGTACAAAAAGGGAACAATTTTGAGAGGTCCTTTATGAGAGACCTTTTATCTTAACAGAATTTGCTGTCTCATAAAATAGAACTCACCTTTTGACACACTGTGAAATAGACTTTAACTACTCTAAATTTCGATTACCTAAAACATAACCACAACATGTTACCTCTTTGCAACAAATTCTCTGCAGTACTTCCTTCCTGTTTATTACTTAACATAAGCTCACATCCTCTGTAGTTTCTCCTAAACGTGCAGTGAAATAATAATGATGCTAGTGTTAGGACTTTAAAAGAACTGTTCAACCAAAAATAAAACTTCTGTTGTCATTTACTCACCCTCATGTTGTTTCAAATCTGCATAAAATTCTTTGTTCTGATGGACACAAAGAAAACAGTTTAAAAAAGAACATTTCTTGCCCACAATTCACAACTATATTAGTCAAAAAGATATTTGAAAGAATGTAGGAAAGCGAACAGTTCTGGGGACTTTTGACTACCATTGTCATTTTTCCATGGAAGTCAATGGTGGCCAGGAACTTTTTGGTTACAAGCATTCTTCCAAATGTCTTTCACTGTGTTCATCCGACCAAAGACAGATTTGAAATAACTCGAGGGGGAGTAAACGATGACTGAATTTTTATGGTTGGGTTAACTGTCCCTTTAAAACTTATCGTCTGTACCAAAATTTCTTAGTAAATTCCCACCACTATAAGAAAAACAAATCCAGGTGTTAAAAATAGGGCTGATCTCAAACTATAAAATTGAATTGAAATAAAGCTCAAAACGGCATTTTGTAAATCCCTTAAGATGTCAAAGATATGCTGGTATCTCGCTTAATTTGCAGGAAAACTGAATTTGTTTATAATACTAATTAAATAACATTGCAGAAGTCAACTGAACACCTCTCACAATGTGGCATAATGCAGCTAATAAAAGTGGATTTACATAATGACTCAGGTGTAAAGAGTCTATGATGAGATAATGAGGAAAAAGCTTTGGTTTTGTTAAAAAGGCATGTTTGATAAACTTGACAAGCCATTTATTGGTAGAAAAATTAGCTCTCGGTTGGGTTTACCAAAATCCAGGTAGGGATTTGATGACAGCTTTTTGTATTGAATATGATGTGTTTAGAGAACCTAAGAACTCAGTCAAGCAAGTGACGTTTACATAATTTATGTATGTTGAATGCATAAAAGTTCTTCACAGTCTCCATCACCAAATGTTTTATTTAAGAAAGCGATACTTGAAAGCATGAGACAACGTAGTATTTGAGAAACTACATATTTGTGAGGAAGGATTGGGCAGAAACTGGTACTCATGACACAAAGGAGAGTGTCACAGAGTCAGATCGCGTTGAGAACATCACTGACTAACTGCTCATTAGGGGGCTGTTGTCTCGAGCAGGCAATAGTGTTGGCTTTCCAGTGATTCACAAAGAGTGTCTTGTTGTCTTTGTGGGCGGCCATTACTCACTCACAGTATGGCAGTTGTAATTACTTCCCTGTTCCCCAGCATCTATGTGTTTACTCAGAAAGGCCCTGTGGCATTGCGATTGGGCTCAAATCATAAAACACCCTCGCCTCCGTTAACAAAACACATCATCTGTGGCGTATCACAAAGTCAAGACTGCCGTTTAGCAACATAAGTCACAGTGAGATTGTGTTTAACCTTGCAGGCTGTCGGTGCATTTTAAGGTTGACCACCTGGTGCTTTTCACTAGTAATCTTTGAGGTCAAAGTCCAGTTTGGACAAAGCAAATGACACAATGGCTCATAGAAAAAGTGAAGCCTTAAGCCATTTTAATCATTGCCCTAAATTATTAACCAGTTTAATATTGTTTACTTGACAACCTGCTGCCTTTAGCATCTTTTCTAAGCCTCACTCCACCCAATACAAACACGCATGCACACACACACACACACACACACACAACTGTATTAAACTTCAAGTGGATGGACAATTAGAGTATAAGCCAACTTCGCCAGCAAATGAAAGTCACAGGGAGTTTGCAAGGCATTGAAGAGGCTCATGAGGGTTAAAGCATTAGCTGAATATTAAAACACCACATCAAATGATACCCATCAGATTCTTCCAATGACTTCATATTTTTATCCATGTTCTTTCCACATTAAGGACTTCTAATGAACTCCAAGTTTCCTCGAAATTACCATTTTCCTTATAAAACACATTTGAAAGGCTCTAATGGTCATTGACATCGGATTTAATCTTGATGTGGCAGCGTAGGTGTTTGGTCAGATATGTTCTCATAGTATCGTGATGTGAAATAATAATGAGAGACTGATAGATTCACAGTTACCATTTACTTGAACCATTTGCTGTCATTTGTGTGCACATATGTTGAATTATGGCTATTCGTGAAACTCATAGAGTCTTGATTATGCAATACAAGCTTATATCTTGAAACAACATCTTCCAACTTAATATATGTATATATAATAATTGCGCATGAAAATAGTCCGATTTCCAACAGAAGGAAAATAATTTTTCACCATATTACATTATGTCCCTTGCAAAAATTAACCAGTTTCAGTACAGTAATCATGGATTTTAGTTTTTTCATGTAGTAAAACCACAGTAACCACATGAACCAGTAAACAAAAATATGATTACTTTAAATATAGACAGTATCATCATACGCACGTCCCTGATAACACAAGCACATCTGGCAGAGTTCTATTTGATGTCTGCATTTTCATCTTCAAGACACCTTGCAGATGCTGTTTGCTCATCTGCCCTACATCTCCGAGACGTCTGCTGTCAGATGTCATATAGACCTCTAGAAGATGTCTGAATTACGTGTATGATTTAAAATGGACAACAGCTCTTTCTAAGATGTTTAGCAGATGTTTTTACACACCACATGTTTTCCAGATCTTTAGCAGACATCTTACAGATGTACCTGTGCTGAAGTTAACTTCCGGGCTGTGTCTGGTTATAACATAACCATTTAATTTATATTATAAATGTTATTGTACATTAATTGTATACATTTTAATTACATCTAATTTACAGTTGTTGATTCTTTACGGGGGTCTCCCGGAAGTCACGTGTGGTCCACATAATGTTGATTTATGCGGTTGCCGACAAAACCCTCTATAATAAAACTACGGTTAATTTTCCTGTAAGGGCTCGGATATCAACATATAGCACGTTATGTTGGCATAAATTTTCCGTATTGCTCCTCTACCTGTTGCACGTCAAACATCGCTTAACTTCCGCTGCTTCCGCTAGTGTTCAAATGATGCGCGAGCTCCTGAATAACGGCTGCTTTGCCGATCTGATCGTTTCTCCTCTTTTCCATGATCAAATCCTCCAAACTCTGAAACTCCAAAACGTGAAACTGTTTATCGGGCAGGAAGAGCTTTAACCTGTATGGCTGTTTGCCTATCCGTATCTCTCCCCCCATCTTGAACTCCCGTTTACCGAATCTGCACCAGGCAGCGAAACATTCCGAATTTCTCCAACTTAACTCTCGGTCCTTGGCGCCCACCTGCTCCATGGCGTTCTGCACCACCATATCAGAACTGAGGGGCTTGAATTTATACAGCTCGTTAACGATCCGTCCCCTCCTGCCCTGACTGGCATCGGTCAGAAAACTGTTCTTGATCTCCGTCCGGTGCAGATGCACCACCTGAAAGTCGCCGACGTACACCGCCCAGTGCGGGTACTGGCCGGCGGACACGAACTCCAGCACGTCGCCGGGCTTACATTTGTTCAATAAATTCTCCGGGCTAAACGTCTCCGCATCCGTGGCGTTCACGTTTTTCTCGTAAATGCACTCGTCTCGATGGTAAACGGCGCAGTCCAACTCGTTGCGCTTGTCGAAGTGCTTCTCTTCCTGATTCCTCTCCAAACCATCGACATGATGATGCTGATGATTATCGTCCAGCTCGTCGTCGTCGGCCGCAAAGATGTAAGAGACCCCGATCCGCGGGCCGTCGTCCTCGGATCCGTGAGGGTCGGTGGTGGGAACTTCGGCGTAACTTAGGTGTGACAGTTTGTCAACCTGGTTGCCCATATATGCCAGTTCACCGGCGGACAGACGTAGTGAAACGAGCTCCACCTGTTACGAGCAGAGAGCTGAAGACATGTGGAAGTAGACTGCGATGCTCTGTAGACGCAGTTCATGTGTTAGCCAACCTGCTTCGTGTCCGGTCCTCAATTGAGAGAAAAAAAGCACTTTAAATCAAAAGCACGGTGTTTTTCAGGTACATGTAAATAGGATGAATCCCGACGAAATTATTCGTTCATAGTGTTGTTGGAGTGTAATCCTCTCAGTTAGTCCGATCACACCTGATGCGTCCAAACATAAAGTTCTTCGTTTACAATATTGACGAAATCCACTTAAAATGTTGCGGCGGTTTCCTTAGAAGAAAAATAAGATTTTCCGCATCCTGCCGAAAATATCCAAGTTATCTGTTAGACGCACAGCTGTGCTCAAATAGTTTAGTGCTGCGATGCTCGAGTCCGACAAGTAATGTGCGAACTATCGGGTAACGTAAGAGCTGAAGGGAAAAAACAATCACACTAACACACATGCATTTAAAGAGACAGAGCGCAGTTTTTACATCGTCGTTAACACCCTGTGTCGACACCAAGATTCATGAACAGTATCATTTCATTTCGGTGTTTGTGTTACAAAGTGCCGAAAAATACATTAGAATAATGTTATAGGCAAGACATTATTATAATGAATTTTACTCATTTTTAATTGCATGTAAAAACACATTTGTTCCAAATGTTATTGGGAAGATTAGACCCTCTCACATAGATGTAGTTTTATTATAAATAATTTATTTAAAAAAGTAAAAGAATAAGACCTGTGTTTATTGGTTTAGTCTGTATACCTAAAAGTTTCAAAAGCTGCAGGATATCTTCAACAAACAGGTGCAACCACCCACTGTGTCACATTTCCTTCCATATTAAAATTTAGTGAAATGTTAACGCTTCTGACCTAGTTTTAAAAAGCAGGTTTATATATGTCAAATTCAACTACTGCACCACAAAGAAATGTATTGTATTATTAGCAGCATGTAATATTTAATATCCTAGACTGACCCTTCACTGTCGTAAAATAAAGAACGTCCTGAAACAAACAGTCAAATCAGGTTTTATTATTTAGGGTAGTTGACTGATCCCGTTGTGTTATTCCTGATGATGACATGCCCCATTTCAAGGCCTCACTGCCCCCTGGTGAAACCCAGAAATTGTGCTCCTATAGTAATTACAGTCACCAGGGAGTCTGCTGCCCGCAGCCGAACCAACAGTAGATACATTTTGAAAAGTTAAAACCACACAACTTTAATGGAGGTTTTGTAACATATTTATTAGTACTTTCATATATATATTTTTACATATTCATTTGTTTTAACATATATTTTGGTCTATGGCAATGGCGCGACAGGGGAAAGGTAACTTTTGTACCCATTTAATAATGAGAGCATTTTCACAGTCGCATCAATTACACAACAACAGAGTTTTTAAAATGTAGGGTGACTTTATAAAACTATTGGTTATTTTTTCCTAACACTGTGAAAGGGTCAGGCAAGGGGCTGGTGTCGTCTGGACTGTATAGATGGAATGGTGCGGAGGAAAAAATGAGGAGAAAACTTCACACAATACACACAACAATTCTACACACATGCATCAATCGGTCTTAATCATCATCGTTAAACACCACTAGAAGGTTTGTTTGGGGAAACACTGCCAGCATCCTCAGTAAAGGCAAAAGGAAAAGATTCAGGCCACTGAAGGATAACTTTTCATAGTACTGCATATTTTCACGATAAACTGATACTGATATTCAACACATCTAGGTACTGATGAATAAGAGATACTTTTGTTGTCACTACTGGCCGGTTTGTGTGTGGCTGTCCCTGGGAAATAGTTTAACTTATAAAAACCGCTAAACGTTGTTAGTCCTAGCCAGAATTCTTTTAACTGGCCTTGTATATCAGTGCCACATGAGTGGAATACATGCATTTGGTGATACAGCAGTCTATTGGGCACAAAGAAAATAAGGCAGCCGAAAAATAAAACAATGGTAAAAATCAACGTAAAAAATAACAGTTGGTCTTTGGTCTCAGTGAAGCAGATGCGCTCCTCTGCGAAGCAGAAATGAGACAGACAAGTTTCAGCTGGAAACAACCCATACACAGTTTTTTGAAAAAACAAAAACAGAATAAACCTGATGTCTTCCACAGGCTTTGTGCAAAAGTAAACCGCATCTTCATGTTTTCAAAGCCTGCTGATTCAGTCTAGTAGCTCTGAGATTTTGTGCAATGATATCATGCATCAGGTTACAAAACATAACAATACAAGTAGGATGGGGTTCATATACAGAAGACCTGGGGTGACTTCACCCAACCACATTTTTCAAAGTCTATATACACATTAAAAGGTCAATATAGGATTTTTGTAAATAGATTGTATAATTTTGAGCCGTTTTTTTTTGAGTGATGTGGTATCTGACAAACAGAATTGTGGGAAGGTTAGGTCATGTGATTAAACCCGTCTCAATGAATCTATAGTTTGACTCTGGACTCATGACCTCTGGATGCTCGCATCCAGACCTGACGGGCGGCGGCAGCATTTGATGTGTTTCGGGGTCACAGAGGTAATGTGGTTACTCGTGATGTGATTGGTCGGATGTGGGTGCGGTATGGGGTGGTTTTGAGGGTGACGTTTTATGTGGGTTGATCTTTCTGTGGAGCGTAGATTTGTATAGAGGGGGGAGCTCGCCCACTCCATTCTTTCAGCTCACCCTCCTTGAAAAACAGGTTGATGGCGGGGAGGGGAACACCGGACTCTGCCGGGGGTTGACTCAGGGGACCCGAAACCCCACTGTCAGGGTCTGCAGGCTGTTTGCCTTCCTGCAAAGAAAAGTAAACATTTCCACATTTCCAGAGTTTGATTTCTTAATGAGATATCTCCATTAAAAAAAATCGAAATTCATGTTTTTATTATGTTATTTTGTGCTCGTTAGTTATACTTTTTAAGGTTTTTATGGCTTAAGATCAAAACAAAGCAAATGGAGTTTGATTGATATTAACTGGAATTCACAAAATCTGAGCTTGAGGAGTTCAAGAGTTTATAAAACATTTATCAAAAAATAATGTTTTTTATCGGCATTCCAATTAATATCTATCAAACTACAGTTGGGTTATTTTGATTAAGTAATAATAACACACAAAAAATACACTAACAAACACAATAAAAACATTACTTCATCTGTTTTTGCAAATAAACTTCAAACTAACACTAAAGAAATTAGATAGAAATACATTTGATGCGTCTAAATATAATGGTATTGACAATAAAACGTGATATTAAAAACTAATTAGATTATCTGTATTATCTTTATCATTTTAATTATACACATATGATAAATAATTCGGCACAAATTTAAAGTTTTGCCTTAAGAGCCACAAATGGTTAAATTCTCTCTTTTTAGCAATGCACTATTTATTTCTCTTTTTTACAGCTCAATAGATACCATGATATTATTGTGACTGTGATATTTGGCCACAATAATTGTGTCAAGAAAATCAAATAATATGACGGCCTAATTTGCATCAATGTTCCAAGCTAAGAAATCACAATTTAAAATGTATTATTTTCAGGTCTATAATGAGCTTATGAATCCAAAAACACAGGTGATTGATATATTAAGGACTTTAGCAGAACAACTACCAAACCCACATTAGGAACAATATGAAATGATTGAAGATTTACCTGGAATGACTGAACAAAACTGAGAACTTTTAATGAAAGTTTTCGACTGGAATGTAGTAACTCTTGGAGACTGAAAAAACAGATGAGGTTAATTATTTAGTCAAATCTGTACCACATGTATCATGCATAGTAATATATCCGTTAGGGTAACTGGATGTTGATGTACAAGTTACCTAAAGTGAAAAGAAATACTGGGATGGCAATAAGCTGCATTTGAACTTGCTATGCCATCCCAAGCAGCATGGCTCAACTTGTATGCTAAATGAATTATAGATGACGATTGTTGTAATCATCACCTGTCTTTACTGCACAACTTGTGGGAGACGATCCTCTGACACACTTTGCGGTTTAGCTCAGAGCTAAAGAGAGGCATCCCGAAGCAGAGCTCCAGAGGTACCCACTCGTCCTCACCGGCGGATCCTGGGAAAAAGAACAAACAGAATTTTCTGAGCAATTGTTCTCTTCAAATATGTATAACATATATTGAAAACATAGATATTGATATAAAAGACACAAGCACAGAATATGCTGAAAAGACAGCAGACAGTTTGCCCACACCTTCAGTTCCCTGTTTCTTGCTGCCGTCTCCATTATTCTCCTCTGTGACCAGCTCGAAAGATTCATTGCTTCCATTGGCATCAAGCACTCCACTAAATTCAGAGTCTCCTGTGAGCAAAGCAAAGAGAGTGGACCTAGTGCTCCTTTGAGACCCTGAGGGTATCATACAGCTTTCAGTCTGATTAGTGATGCAATCAAACATGTGGACTGCAATTAAAATACTAATTGAATTAGAAAGCAAAGAAACCGCTTTAATAAAATACAGTGATGACACCCTGGACCTGTTGTTCTCGTTTTCAGTTCCAATATAATTGCAGCATTAATCAATAAGGTCTGGGGTGGCTAATGTCAGCAATTGTTTAAATAGGCAACATGGACTTGGAAAAGCCTCTTAGCCTCACCTTCGGTGTAGCTGGGTCGTCTGGGATGTCTGTTGTTGTAGTTCAACATGGTGATGTAGCCGCATTGGTGCTCCAGATCTACTTTGTCCCGCAGAGTCTTTAGGGCTTTGTGTGCACACATATTAGAATATGAGAAATCTGAGAGAGGTGACAAATTACAACATCTGGTTAGAATCTCTAGATTATCGTGGATTGTAAATGCAATGAACCCTAAAACACACAATTAAAATGTAAAATGTATAATTGAATTGCGATAAAATTATTGAACATCCCTTAAATGAGACAATTCAAAAGGAAAATTACTTAAGACATTACATCGACATTACATCGTTTCAAAGACAACACAATTTTTGGTTTAAATGTCCAAATACTCTTTAGGCTTCTGTACAGATAGCTGAGCAGTACCTGCTTTGAAATCTTCTTCATCAAATGGAAAGGGCACATGGACAGTCTCACCGTGTCCGTGCTTTCCATGACCCTAATAACAGTGAGGTGTAGTTTTAATATATGCAGGTATAATATTATGTTAACTTGAGGAAGTTCAGAGTCCTTCCCCATTACCTGAATAAGCACAGCAGAGTGGGTGAGGGCATCATTAAGCATTGCTAGCACGTTGGATGCCGGGACGACCCCAGGGTCATGACCCCATGATGTTATAAGCAACCTATCATAGGCCTGAGGAAAATGTAAAATAATTATTTAAGCATTACTTCACTTACATACCTTCATATTTTATTTGACAAAAAATGGTAAAGTATGTATTTATATTAGGGCTGTCAAATGATTTATTGGGATTAATCGCATCCAGAATAAAAGTTTGTCTTTTCATAATATATGTTTGTGTACGGTGCATATTAATTTTGTATTTATAAACACATACACATACATGTAAACATATACAGGGAATATTTACATTTATTTATTTATATTTATAAATAATTAAAAAAGATATATAAATGTTTAAATTTGATCTTTTTCTCATTTTAATCATTATGAATTTGAATTATTAATTCATATTTAATTATGTTTCTTTCTTTTTTTAAATATATGCACCTGTGTGTATGTTGTAATAAATACAAAATTAATTATGTAAACACAAACCTTTATTCTGGATGCGGTAAATCGCAAATAGTCGTTTGCCAACCCTATTAATAATTAAAAACTTTTTATAGCTATCAATATCACCCTGGGTGAATATGGCAATGTCAGCTCAACCAATGGCATGATTGGGGGCGGAGCAATCTGTTTGGCAAACCAATCCGAGGTGGCCAGGTTTAAGTTTGGGAAATCTGTTCAATTCTTTTTTGTGGCACAGAAATTACATTTTTCACCTTCGAACACTTAAATAATAAAATGAACCTGGAAAATCTCAGGCAGCTTCCGAAGCCTGGACCCCTTGGAGAGCAGCAGAGAGGGTGGGCCTTGACCGGTAATGTGATACAGGTAGAGTTTGAACCAGATGGAGCTAACCTCAGGAATGGCTGGGCCGATGTGCTGGAGGACAGACAATATCAATCTATTATAAAACAATATGTTAGTCCTCACCCAACCATCGGTAGTGACAAATTAAAAACATTGAATTACCCGCACACCATAATGTAATTTATTATCCTCACCGAATTCTGGCCTCGGTTTGTGCTTTTCTAAATAAAATTTTAATCTAAACATCATATAAGAAACAACAGAGGTGTAGTTCACGTTTCATAAAACATGACATTTTTATAACGAATCTCAAAGGCACATAAAGACCTATTTAGCTCGAATCGCACTCTCGAGAGGACCTCGATCTGACTGCTCACTGAGCAAACACACAATTCTACAAGTCCCAGCGCTCACTCCTCCCTCCCCGCCGTCTGAATACAGTCTCCCGGGTATGCTGGGCTACCTGAGGCGTGCAGCTGCTGATTGGCCGGATCTCGTTGCTGAGGGGCGCCATGGAAACCAGTAGTTTGTAGTTCTTGTTCAACACACGGCTGCAGGTGGCAGGGTCCAATCCCAGCAGGCTCTCACAGCGGAGGAGGTCCAGAGGCAGGCCTGACAACAAACACAAACCTTCATTAGTGCCAACCAGGACAGGCGAACGTGTGTCTACTTGTACCAATTTATATTTGGAAGATAATTAAATCCATCTTGATACAGTTGAAATGATGACATTAATAGTGACATGCATTAAAAATTTAACAAAATGACAGCGGTTTGTCTCATTAAAATCTTGTTTAAACTTTGAAAATGGAAGAAAATAGGGTTTGGGTTTTAAGCTTAAGAAATGTGTATATTTTAATATGCATGCGTTTACTTTGAAATGACTTGAAAGAGCATTTTTTCCAATCAGTGGAAAGATCACTTCAAGCAAAACTTAAATGATAAATGCATGAAGTTAAAATGTGGCTAAAAAACATCAAAGTGTATTTTCAACATAGTTTTTCAAAACATAAACAAGAATATTTAACCATTTTCATTTATATGCACCTTTAAAGCAAAACATAGCAATAAATTGTAAAATAAATAATACAATAAACAATAGTAGTAGTATTATTTAATTAATAATATATTAATTAAATAAAACATACTTTTATTTTATTACAAGTTATCAATTATATATTATGACACATATTAAGAATAATAAGTAATAACTGTCAATGAAATCAATTATAAAATTAAACAAAATTAACAAAATTAAAATACTTCCACAATTTACTCTCGTCATCCCAGATGTATGCGTCTCATGACGAAACTCGCATTTGTCACAAGACGCACAAGAATGTTTCTTTTACAAATATTGTTTGCTTCAGAAGAGATTTATAAACCCAATGGAGTCATTTGGATTATTTTAATGATGGATTTATTCCCAAACTCAATACATAATGAACTGTATATCATAATAAATTTCCCATTTATCCTCCAGCTCTCAGATGTCGTCACATACCTATATTTGGTAAGTCAGGGCCCTGATCAGGAGTGAGATCTTTGTTGTAGCGCAGAAAGAGTATCGTGTTCCTGAGGGTCAGCGCGTGGTCAAAATATCTCTGAGCCTCTCCTTCAGCGGTGCTCTCCACCTTAGAACATCACACATGATCACACAGAGAGACCAACATGTCACATGTGCAAAAAACTAAAAGATACAAAGATAATAAAGAAAAAATGCAATAGCCTTTATGCTTTTGTGTGCTTGAAAGAGATGTGAGAGCAGCGGCAATGAGAAAAATGTGAACACGTGTGTTGTGTAATCAGCCCTCAGCAGCGGCCTCATTGTATTTCAATGCAAGCACAGAGGCTGAGATTGTCCGTCCGCTGTGTCTCTCAGCCTCCTTTGTGATCTATAATAGGGGTATTACCTTCTCCAATTCCATGAGAAAACTGTCCAGGGTCTCATCAGACAACTTCCCCACCTCGAACATCGTGACGGCGTGGCTCTTTAAGTTCTAAGCAAAAAAAGGCAGAGAGGAAATGTACTTGACTCCACGGTCTTTATACAGCTGATATTCAAAATCCGCCGTGAAATTTATTAAAAGGGATAAAATCTATTTTTTATCACTCGTCGTACAGAAAAACTTGGACCCCACTGCAGATGATCTATCATTTTCAATCGCAGACTGAGTATCAAATATCCATAGACAATGAAACAAGAATCCGTCTTTGAGCGAGACACTCACAGGGGAGAGATTGCCCATCATTAGGAAGGCGGTGAGGGTGGAGTCGAACAGGAAGGCGATCCTCTTCGTTGGGGCCGCAGGAATACTTAGACTGCTCACGCTAGCTGTGTCTGGATGACATGGAGAATCACATAGAGTCGATTAAATCCCCATTATTATGATGTATGTAGTGCTCCGAGCGAGACTAATGGTTAATAAAACCCCACAGTAGAGTCAGTCTGTGTCTGAAGGTTCAACCGTGTGTGTGATTCCCACAAAAGTGATCGCGCTCTCACCCTGGTCCTCCAGGCTGGTGGTGTCAGTATCAGTGGCTGAGGAACCCGCCTCCATCACTGGACTGCCACCTTCCCATGAGAGCAGCATCTTCTGGGGGTCCATCGTGCTCCTGGTTTAAAACAAACAGATGAGGACCTGCATACTCATATGAAAAATACAATGAAAGTGGGAAAGTGAAGGACCCTTCACACATACAGTGGTTTGCAGTATATGAGATGTGGCATTTTTCGATCCATTTGAGATTAATGCATTAATAACGGTTCGGCTCATTAACGATGTTGTGTACTGCTGCAGTTCATATTTAAAGGAACAGTTTAAATACAGAAATTCTCAAAAATGTCAAAAAATATAAATATCCTCATAATTTGAAGAGTTTGGTTCCAAAACTCAAATAAAAAAAAAAATTTAATCATGGTTTTATTGTGTTTTATTGAGCTGGTAAGCCGTATTATTTGTAATTGTGGCTGAAATCAAAGCAAACCAACTGCAGTTTGATTGATATTAATTGGAAATCAAAATAAAAAAACATGATTTTTGACATTTTTTAAAACGGAGTTATCTTTTTTTGAAACCAAACTTTTATTGACCCTCATCCCATCCCAGTATATGATATTCTTTCTTTCGTTTAAGGAAATATTTTATTTTTGCTACATTTTATAATATAAACAATATTATATTGTATAATAAATGAATGTCTTATAATCTAATTATCTCATAGCATATTGCATTCATTATAAAAACAACTGAATTGATTTGAATTTAAATACATTCAATAGTGTTTTGTGAGAACAATTGCTATTTTGAGCTTTTTTAGCTAAATTTTATTTCAAATTGTAAGTATTTAATGCATATCAGACAGTGCTCGAATTTCATTTTTGAGTAAACTAGCCCTAAATGCTTCTCTCTTCAGGGACTGCAGTTTTAGGGCCTGTCCACAAGAACATGGGTATTTTCAAAACCGGGGATTTTTCTATGCGGTTTGGCCAATCATCCACATGCAAATGCAGTTCCAGGTCACTGTAAACATATATTTTTTTTACACTTCAGACAGGGTGAAGATTTTCGAAAACTCTGGTTTCAGTGTTGTCGTGTAGACGGTGAAACCAGAGATTTGGCGTATGACGTTGGAATGTGTGCTGCTATCTCCTTTCTATGACGTCAGATTTCAGGCTTTCTATTGGCCAAAGAGGCTTTATGGATAGAGTCAATCGCTACCTGTTTATAAACCTATTAGTTTGGGATGATTTTGACAGTGCTTTATAGTGTGTTTTTGCGTTTTCATGTGTGCACGGCTTTTCTTTATTGGCCAGCGAAACTTTATGCTTAGAGTTATAACGCTACCTGTTTGCAAACCTATTGGTTTGGCATGCTTTTGAAAGCGCTTTATTGCGTTTTTGTGTGGACACAGCTTTTTTTAAACGAAGAAGGAAAAACCTGTGTATAAAAATATCTGTGTAAGTGTGGACTTTCTATATGCAATCAGGCTCAGTGCTTGACATCAGGCTGGTGTCTTCTTACACATGAGCCAGTAGTACAAATGTCTATTCAGCAATGTTAGATCTACAGATGAAAGACCACATACTTGAGTCTATTAACCGAAGGAGCGCTCTTCCATGAGGGGTGCAGCTGATCTGGGCTGATCACCTGACCCTTTTTGATAGCGAACCCCAGGCGACAGTACATGGACACGGCATTCTGGGAGAACACAGAAAAGACTCTCAGAGTCTTAATGCTTTCATTCAAAAGTCACATACAAATCAGTGATGCATTTGTAACCACTTTTGTATAGGTTTAAAACATTCATTTAAGAGGAAGTCGAGAAGTCTGTGTTTGCGAGGCATTCACATGCCCCTATGAATATTGGAAACAGCTCTGTAACACAGATTATATCTTACTCAAACACAAAATCATCTGCTCCTTTCACCTGTAGACTAGAACATAAAATCTCATTCCGCAGCTGGGCCAAACAAATCAGAGGTTAAGATGAATACAAATTCCCTGGTTGTCCAAAGGTTATGTGTATAGCATAGAATATCCCAGGATGGCTGTAGGTGAAGCGGAACAGCGCAAGAAATTGGGGGAGTGTCTCATTTGGAGATAAAACTCAGTTGGCTCTTGAGAAAGATTGAATGGTGTTGGTGAAAGTAGGTCAGGCTAGATGTGACTTGGGCATCGATCAGAGCTCTTTCCCTTAAAATTCCCTTATAGTTTCTATATATTGTGGTATTAAGGACAATGTTTATATTATGTTGTATTTTCAAAACAGCATTAAAGGAACAGTTCACCCACAAATTAAAATTCTGTCATCATTTACTCATCCTCGAGTTGTTCCAAATCTGTATACATCTCTTTGATCTGATGGACACAGAGAAAGATATTTGGAACAATGATTGTTACCAAACAGTTATTGTACTGTTTGGTTACAATCATTCTTCCAAATATATTTTCTGACAGAATTTTTATTTTTGGTTGAACTGTCCCTTTAAACAAACATGTTTTAGTAGTTGTTTTAGTAGTTTTGGGAAAATTCATGAAACACAAGTAGTGAACTTCATAATGTAAAATATTTTTTTAACATAAAACATTGCAACTTGATGCATGAACGATTTACAAAAAATAATTCTGCTTGTTTCATGAATGAGACCCAATATGTATGCTCCTCTGAAATAAGGTATTTAGTCTCATGTAGACCCATATCCAACAACGATGGGCAATACCATGTTTGAACCAAAACCAAGTACCATCAAGCTTAATATCCCTAATATTGACACCAACACCTCTGTTTAATGTGAAGTTTGATTTTGGAGACTAAAATTAATAGTTATAGCCATTATTAACCTTAAACAGGCCTAGACCACAAATGATTAGATTCCTTCTTGTTTATAAACATGATCAGTCATTTACCAGACTCTTAAGTTTAAAGATCTATAAAACAGCACAAAACACCTGGTTGACTACAATGAATGTCACATTAAGCTTGAGCAGTGAAGTGAAATAACTGCAGATGATGCCTCATTATCTCCGGTACGCTCTCTCTCTCTCTCTCTCTCTCTCTCTCTCTCTCTCTGAATGAGCGCTGTGACTGAGCACTGACTGTGACGGCTTGCGCTTTTTACGGTTTCTGCTTGTGTTCAGATAAGCTTGAGGAATAGATGTTATTTCTGTGCAACAATTTGCTAAAAGATTTTTCACTTGGAAGCTTATGGAACACAATTTATGCTGAACACACAATTAAATCATTTAGTATTAAAAACACTTGATATTTAATAGAGGGTTGATTCTCTTGATCTAACATGGGGTTTGCATCTCTATTATCAAACTTTCAGAATGGACTGTATTGTATTCGTCATACACCATCAATGATGCCTATTGATCTATTCAAACACACAATGCACTCATAATTTGTAATAAATAAATAGATTTTCGCTAATATAATGAATGCAAGAAAAAAACAATTTCAAATTGGCTAAATGTCAATGAGATAATGAATGCCAAAAATAAAAAATAATTTCATTGGTAAAGATTGTGTGCTTTCAGTAAGGTCAGCTTTTAACGTTTCCTAATTAGAAAAGTTATGGATTTTCATAATGGATCTTTTGAATAAGGTTGTTTTTCACCATGCCATCTGGTGAAATGGGGTCTAAACAGCTACAAAGGAGATGTGTGAATAGAACCAACGTTCAGAGGCCGGCATCAGACTTTCAAAGTCGGATTCATTTCACATCCCATCAAAAGGCCAAAGGATTTGGAAAATTGCCTCTATTTCAGCCCTGCATCTTGAATTCACCACCCAACTAAGGCATCATTTTATAGCAAACATTCCATGTAAATGGCCATCCATTTCCAACTTCGCACGACACATACCTTCACCAGGCCCAAGTCAATCTCCAGTACATTAGCCAGCTGAAATGACAAAACGAAAAGTGGTATGAGATCATCAGAGGCTAAAAAACAACCAGAATCGTCAAAGACAGAATATGATGTGCACAGGACGAAAAGAGGCAATAAAAAATGTGAGTGATGTACCTCGGACACATTAGTCTGTTCGTCGATGGAGACGAAAATTTTGTAGAGAAGCGTTTCGAAATAATCACCCTGGACTCTGTTCATGACAAACCCCTCGAGCGGAGGCACTGGGAAAAGAAAGCACGTGGGTGAGTTTGTACCCTAATTGTTTTCCCTGCCATTTCTCCAAATGGATTTGTGATTATCCCATTATCCTTTTCAGATCAATGATGCTCTCATCCGCTGTAACGTTCAGTCTGTGGCTGGCGTAAAAACAGGATGGACCAGATAAAGCCATTTAACAGAATTGTACCAAGCAAACAGCCTTTGGGGATCGTCGGAAAACCTACAAATGCAGCTTAAAACCCGCCATTTATTTGATAGACTGCAGCGCTTACCTGATATACAGCTGTCATCTGATATGGGTACATCGAGATATATATAGCCCCGGTTGTACAAGCCTGAACAAATGGAGTATGTAAATGGAAAAATGTTGACTGAGTACATCATCCATGAGAACAGTATAACAAACAGAGTAAAGTAAACAATGCTGTTGCAAACCTTCCAAGTACATTTATTAGTGACCCTCTTTATACCTTCATGATTTATGTGAAGGTGCAAATAAACAGTTTCTCAGAGCCCAGAAATGTTACGAAGAAAAAGCTAAAAAGGCTAAAATGCCCATAGCTGACCTCTGTTCTCATCATTTCAAATCATTTCTCGTTTAGGTGAACAGACTTAAACGACACTCACTCAGAACCACGTTGTACTCCATTGATCCGGTCAGCTGGGGTCCAGAATCGATCATCTTATCAATGGCCGACTTCTCTGGCGCAGAGCAGATCTGTAATCAAACCGACAAAACAGCACAAAAGCTCAGGACCACACACAATTCGATCCAGTTGCAAACTCTTAAATGAACAACTATAGGGACGTTTGTCCTTTGACAATTTCTTAGTAGGGGGGCACAGGGTTTTGGACAGTTAATTAGATCCATTAGATTGGATTGGTGTATGATATTCTGTCCATTGGTTACAAATGAAAGTAACCATTATAAAATAAGTAAAATAGATTCTGTATCATATCTCCAGAAATATTGAATGAATACTCTGTAATTCCAGTAAAAATAGATTCCGAACACTTGCGTAAAATGACCTAACTCTTGTATTTTATTTCATTAAACAAGACTAAACATCTTAGAACTCTCTTGTCAACAAAAAAATTGTGGCGTGATTTAACAATGTTTAAATATAAAGCAAGACAAAAATGCTTAGTAGCACAGTGTCTACTAAATATTATGTGTATGTTGCGTGTAATTGGCAAGTAAAGTGCGCGTCAAGTGTTTTCAAATTTTTTATAGTTTTTACATATATTTTTTAATGTTTTTTTACGTGGGTCAACTACTACACTGTATTCTTTTTTATTGTAGTTGACTAAATTTAATTTACTGTCAATCCAATTGATTTTTCCAGTCTATTTGATGGGACAAAATGATTAAAGTCTCAACTTTTGAGAGTCATTAACTTCCAAACAAGAGACTTAAAAATATGTGCTGTAATTTTTACACATATTAAGGAAAATTTAAAACACTGAACACATGAAATTACAAACACCTCACAAAGGTTAATTTTACATCATTCCATCAGCCTAATATAGTTGTAGGATATAATAAAAAGGACAGCCGAAAAACCTTTCTATATAAATCCGCCTCACCCTGATGTCATCCTCGGTGATGTATCCGGTCTGCACCACCCACCACGGCTCTACCGTGATCTCCACGGGTTTTGCTGGCAGGAGATCCCGAGCCGATTTCCTCCGGAAGAATTTCTAGCCACAGACAGATGCTGTTTAGGCAGCAGTGTGAGGTTATCATCGTGTGTACAAAGAACTGCTCTCTACGGACTAGATCTTTGATCTTCAAAGGGAGCCATCCAGATTTGGGAAACGTCTAATGAACATTATGTTGCCATACTAAGAGAGCTTATGGATTTTTACAGCAATATCTTAATTGATCTAAAGCAAAACATTGAGAATGACTTACTTTGGAAGACCTGCATTGGTTCATCAGGTCAATATACTGGTTTCTGCCAATACCAAGCAGCCTCAGACCTGAAATGTCAACAGTTGGATCAATAATTAATTCAATGGCCTTTAAATCAAAAGCGTCATGTGTGGTAGGACAATCACAATATCACATTTTCACTACACAAGGAAAATGCTATCATCACAATATCTTTAGAAAGTTAAATAAGCAAATAATGGTATAAATCTTTGATTTTGTGTATTTTGTGTTTTAGTGTAGGGAGAAACAGAGAAGGCTCTTTATTTAAACAACATTAAATACCGTTGTTTAACCAAGTTCTAGATCGTAGATGGATTTGTTTACTCTGAGGAACCTCAATAGCTCAATGGACATTATCCTCTATGGCCCAGATTCTCCCCTCCCGAGGCCTCTGCAGCCTGTCCCACCCCATGCACAAAGGCACAGGGTTATGAGATCATGACAGAGGGCCAGGCTTGACCGCTACATGCCAGGCATGACGCCAAAGGCAGTGGGGTGAGCTTTGAAGGGCAGGGAGATCAGCCACACTTCATACAAAGATTAGATTGAGAGACCCAGGCGTAGCCCGCTGGCTACCTTCTGTCTACCTGACCCGAGATCATGTTACCCCTTCTGCAGTGCAAAACCACATACATGCAACAAAGACCCACATGAGCTTAATCTGTGAGCATAACAGCAGTTATAAACAGCATTATTGAATGAGCTACTCTATACTATACTAAGACATTTCAGACACTAATATATAAAAATACAGCATATAGACTCTAATCTCTCTATATAAAAATCATATAAACAATATATAAATAAATCTGTAAAATGTAATTAAAAATAATAATACAAATCCATAATTAATTTCATGGGAATTCCACTCTTTGATAATAAAATGCAGTCAATAGGTTTTAAAGAGTCGCATGATGACAATGAGACAATGGGGTTCAATCGATTGTGTACAATTGTTTTGTAATAATAGAAGCGACCGAGAGAGAAGCATCGGTAGCTGGGATGAGTTGTGAATACAACAACTGTTACTTGAGTGCAAATAACAGTAGAAAGAGCGACTGTTATTGTGAGAAGCTCTGAAGCCAGCTGAAAGAAATTTCCAGGGTCTGGCTTTCTGGCCATCTAACAAAGTACCATGTTTGAGTCAAACACTGGGCATTATCAAGAACACGCCATCCCCACTGTGAAGTATGCTGCTGGCTGCATGACACTGTGGGGATGCCTCTCTGCCTGGAGGGGTTTGAGTTGATGGTAAAATAAATGCAGCACAATAGGAGGAAACCACAGAGAAAAAACTAAAGAGTCTGAAAGATACCTGCCTGCAGGCTAGACCAGGAAGATTCCATTAAGACCAAAAGTATGGCTGCGCCTGAAATCCAATACTGAGACAGTCTGTGGTGAATTTGAATAAGTACCTACCTATTGGCCATTAAACAGTACGTTCTATATAGTATGAGTTGGAGTAGTATGAATACATTACAGACATACTGCATCCGCCATGTTTTATGATCATGTGACCGTTATGATCATGTGACCCTTATGCTCTTTGCAGTATGACGCATAAACAACAACCTACACATGAGCGTTGATAAAAACAAAATTCAGTCAGGAGAAATTCATTTATTGGCACTTACGTTAAAAACGGACGTCCTCCTTAAAGTTTACTGCTATATTTATTTGATTTACTTTAGAAATTTGACCGTTGCTCAGCTCGTGTGGCATCATGGGATAGAGAAGTGTCCATCCCATCCACACTCATGAATCTCGGCGGAAGTAGTAGACCATCAGGGTACTTCTCGCCTACTGTTTTTTTGCATACTAAGGTTTCGGACATACTACTCATACTCATTTTCGAACTAGGCTATTTTGGATTGTATATGAAGAATATTTTTTCAGGTGATTAGTGTCAAAACTGTTAAAAAAATCCACTGTGGGTCAATGAGTATGAAAGTATTAATATGTATGTCACATTATAGTATTCTACACAATTCAATTTTAATGTAGGATTACATCAACATACATCTGTTGACATAAATTTAGATGGATGTAATTATTCAATTGGCATGGGCAAATAAAAAGGCTTCATCAAGTAACCATATTCTACAATTTCATACAACTGTTATCCCAAACACCAGAGCAAACTGTGATGGTTTCTCAGTGTATTCTCAGTCTAAGTCCCAGTAGACTGTTAGATTCATTATGTTGGTTCCAAAACGCAAAGAAATGCATAATCCATGCAAAAGTCTTAACACCAAAAACCGTTTGTGTCAATGTTGGCTGTTTACAAATGATTTTACACTTGAACTTCAGACCATGATTTCTATGCTGCAGATTACTATGCATACTTTAGCTTAACCATGCTATCAAACATGCTGGTAAAATGTCAATATATTTAAAGGCTCAAAAGCTTGTTTGTTTATAAAATAAGTGATGTATAAATTCTTAGAAAAATGTGTCACATGAATTTATTTATCCGGTGAGCAAGTGGGTCCTTTAAAGGAGTAGTTCACCTTCAAAATGAAAATTCTTTCATCATTTACTCACCCTATGGTCATTTCAAACCTGTATTACTTTCTTCTGCAGAACACAAAAGAAGATATTTTGAACAATGTTGTTAACAGCGCCCCCCCCCCCCCCCCCATCCACTTGCATTGGTTGCTAAACTGAATGGGGGGCATTGCTGGTCTTTTCCCAAAATTTTTCAAAATATCTTCTTTTCTGTTTTGAAGAAGAAAGAAATTCATACAGGTTTGAAATGACATCATTTTGAAGATGAACTACTCCTTTAAATGCCAATCGTTTCCTGGTCATGTGATGTAAGTCAGTTATTCCTCAGCACTTATATGACCAAACTTATTAGAGCGTCCATCATTTTAAACATTATTATTAATGTCTATTCTTATGTTATGTGTCGAACATATTTAATAATAAGCTGTGGATGTATCTTTGATGTAATGCAATGCAATAACAGCTGCACCAGGCAGAAAATGTTACATTACTTATAGGAGTCCATTTAACTTCCTAAGTTTCTTCTAAGCTAATAGGAAAATGCTTTCATTAAATCGTTTACTTCAAAGCAAAGCAATTCTGTGCCACTGAGTTCTTAACAAGCACTGCTGGAGTGTCTCCTGTGGCTTGTGGCCTTGTTATCGTGCATGAGCGGTCAGCAACACAAGCAAACATTGAATCTCTGCTCAGACAGGGAGAACACTTACAGTCAGCAGCGGTGAAGTTGGGCAGCGAATCATAACTCTTCTCACAGTTCATGATATCCTGAATAAAACATAAAAGAGTTTTTTAGGACGCTACCCAAAACACAGTGCTGTGATGCATTAAAAGCTTTGAGACTTTCAATCTTCTATATAAAGAAACTTCAAAAAGAATTTCCAGAAATGCATTTAAATAAGAACGATTTACTCAAAATGAATGGGTCTCTGCAACTTTTCCCCTTGATTCTCCAGCAATTTTATAAAGTGCATGAGTCATCTACAGTAAACCTGAAAAAGAACGACTACCCATTCAACAAATGCACCTGTCTGGAGCATTATCAGAATACAGAAGCTCTATAGCGATGAACAACAATAATAGACCAACAATAAAAGGTTGAACATTTAATACTTCTCTACCGCATCTATAATAACAGGAAGAAACATTTGTAGACTGCAAAGTAGTCCAGAAAAACACCCAAAGCTTGAATAGCAGCACATGTCTACCGTATGTTGTATATGTCAAAAACTGGAGGCTGCATAGTAGTTGGTCGGATACAAAATATTTAAAAAATAATCAAAGAATCACGATACTTCTGATAAATACAAAAAGAAAAGAAAGTAAGTTTAATCAAACCTCCATGATGCTGATGTAGTAGGAGAAGGGGGTGACCCGCAGACCCTTGACCATGATGTCAGACAGGTGGTAGGGGTAGAGCATCAAATGCTCTCGGCTGTACTTCATCAGCTCTTCGTAATACTTGCGCTCTTCCTTTTTCACATGCCTGACTGTTAAAGAATTAAGTTTTGACAGCGTTAAAAGGAAACTCGGTTGTGATGGCTATTTCTTTGTAATTACATCTGCTATCAAGAGCTTTGATGTGCTCTGGCCGAAGATTGAATAGGAAATACAAATAGCTTGGCACACTGTCAGGATGAATGATAGCCTTGAAGTTGTGGAAGGAGAAAAGCAATATAGTTCTCAATTTATCTAAAGCTTACCTAGGTTATTACGGAAACGTAGCTGGTTTCGGATACTGTACAGAAGGACTTGTTTGTCATACTCGCGCTGCAAGTTTCCAAGACTCTGTCAATAAAGCGAGAAAGATTTTAATTCAAATTCAATTAATATAAAACTCATTTCATTCAATTCCAACTGATTTAAAAGCACAGTTAACCAAAAAATAACATTTTACTCACTCATCATCTGACGCAGGTAACGTTATATATGATTATTTTATTTTTGCGGATCACATTAAAAGTTATATTGAATAATATACTGGCTCTTCCAA
The DNA here is from genome assembly GCA_008369825.1 of Triplophysa tibetana. Taxonomy (NCBI): domain Eukaryota; kingdom Metazoa; phylum Chordata; class Actinopteri; order Cypriniformes; family Nemacheilidae; genus Triplophysa; species Triplophysa tibetana. Next base: position 14,664,165 of record CM017908.1, read on the forward strand.
GATTGGTAATGGCAATTTTTTTTAAGCTCGAAAAATGGCATATATTCGTCATAAAAGTATTACATACAACTCTACATGTCTAATGACACAAAACGACACAAATTTTGAGCTAATTTAGTCACGTTTGGATGTAAACAAGATTTTTACTGTACTTGAGTCTCATTGTTTGTTGTGGTCACAAGATATGCAACAACCAATAACATTCAGAGCTTGAGGTGCGTCCCAAATCGCACACTTATGCACTATTCAACGCCATTTTGTATAATTCAAATTGAAAATTCCCAAAAAAGATGTACAAGTAACTGGATAATGAACTAATTCAACCGAAAATATTAATAAGTGTGGAAGTCTGGACACGTCACGGCCTCAACTGTCTCAATAGGAGGCGGAGCTATCAGATGCTAGTCTCTAGCAAAGCTCTCATGCTGCTGAGTGATTTCGCCTCAAACTGATGGTGACTGAAGTCATGATGAACAAAACAAATGTACAAAAAAGACATAGATTTTATTAACACGCATTGTTCTGTGCGAATGTCGTGACGTCATTTGCGCTCGTCTGGGAAACTGATATATGTCCGGTTAGTTTAAACCCGTTTAGTATTCCATTATGGACGATACTACTCTCCTACAATTCATACACTACATGGTCGAGTGCGTAGAGCATAGTTTAAGTGCATAATGCATAGTATGTCATTCGGGACACAACTTTGAGCTTTGTAGAGCTGTGAGTAGCAGCGATGTTCTCAACGATTGGTTCTCGTGGTCACAAGACACGGGGGATACATGCGCCTTTTCGGATCTTCAAAAACCGGGTCTCCATTAATTGCCATTACCAACCTTGGAAAAGCCAGGATATTATTGAACTGTGAACAGTCCCTATGGCTATATGGGTAAATAGTCACAATTGTATGCTTTCGATTACCACGAACCAGAAAAATGTGGTTAGTTATGCACTTACACCGAAAGTCTCCACTTGAAACAGTCTGGCAAGTCTGCAGCAGCTACCCTTTGCTTCTAAGCTAAATTGTAATAAATCAAGAATATCCCTTTAAGGTAAACTGGGTATGGTTAGTTATCGCATGTTCCCTAAAGACTTAAACATTGAGTGAGGTTGAATGTGCGCGTTATGCACTATTTTGTGGTTTATGCATGCTTTCATTTAGACAAATGTGGAGGCAAAATGTAAACAAATGAATAAACCCTCAATATGTAACTGCATCCCTGGGTGAGAATATTTGGACCAGTATTCTGTAGAGGAATCTGGTGCATGTGTGGTTTATGTATCATTTTAAGGACCAAATGGTGCCGAAAATGCAAAATGAAGCTTATTTAAAACTGTAAAATAGGGAAATAGATTTTTATAACGTCCGGTTGAGGGTCAAGGGTAGGGGCGTGAATATACAGTCTAAAATACATTATGTCTTTGGAAAGTCAACACAATGTATGAAAAATACCATGTGTGTGTGTTCACAAGAACCTGAGTACGATGGTTATGTTGTGTGCGTGTGCTGAAGGATGAATGAAAGAGATGAATGGCAGAATGACTGTAAATCCTGCTGATGCTGTGGATTGTGATGCAGGTATTGCAGGAGTGATGCTGTCGAAAGTGTATCACTCAGGGGAAAGTGTTTGTTGTGTGTCGTGTGCTGTGGGTTACTGTACCTGTTTGACATTAGCTGGCAGCTTGTTCCACGGGTAATTCTGCCTGATGTGAAATTCAACGTCGGTGTTCATCGCTAGTCTCGAGCTCCACGCTTATTCAAACAGATACCAACGGGCTTCCGGGTAAGTCCGAGACGACTATACCCTCCCGGCACTTATTCAATGACTAGTCACCGTAAAGCTAATGAATATTTACGGTTTGAATAGTATTTTACCGTTGTCTGTAATTGCTCACTTCCTTGTTGTATTTTTAAGCGAGTCTTCGTCACGCTTCTGGCCATGGACGTCACTTCCGCTCAACGCGTGACGACAGGGGATTAGCTCAGGGTGCAGAACAGAATCGAAATGCATTAACACCGCAAACACAATAAAGAATAGAATATTTATTTATGGTTAACATTTAATCAACATTTTTTGTTGTGTGAAAAATCTTAAAATACATGATTTAAATAGAATACTATGCTTTTCTTCTTTACGTAGATTTTTGTAATTGTCATTCATTGGTAGCCTTATGTTTTCCCTTTAGCCTACATATTCGTACTTCTAGCCAAAAATAAACTATACAATACACAAAAAAACACATATCTTTTTGTCCTTTGCCTTAATGGAAATCAATGGTCACTTTTTGATTGACAGCTATTATCTTTATTTAGAGATCCCAAAACCACATTATTTACTGTCCTGTTATTACATGACTCGAAAACAATGGCTAGTAATAATACAGCCTAAAATATCTTCAATGGCATTGTTTTCCTATTTAAAATAGATAGTGTTCAAGCATGCGTATTGTACTAAGCAAGCAGTGCAGTAGGCAAAGGAAACACAGTTGTGTGCAACCTACAGGGGAGATGGCACCGCAAAAGATGATGTTCCCTTTCTGACATACTGGACTTTATGGTATTCTGTGACTGTCACATAATCTGCCTGGATGCAGGTTTGTTTTTCTTTCCCTCTGAAGCAATCTAAGCATGACAGTAATCCATCTTCTCCCAGCATGCAGTTGATGAGAGGGCTATAAGAAGCATCTGCAATCTGCCAAGTAGACAAGATATAATATGTAATGGTGCAGAAATGATATTTATTTGAGGTTTAAAAGGTTTATTTATTTGATGGAGCATAACAATATTAAACGTATAATCTACAGCATGTATTTCATTTCAGATGATGATAATTGTTTTTGTTATGTATATAGAACTGTAATGTATAAACATACATCTTTGTGGATCTGCATGCAGCTATGCTAAATTTGGCCCTGGGGGCTGACAATGATGAACTGTGTGTGTTATATCACAAACGTATACAGTATATTATTGCCATCATAACACTGTTGATGCTGTTTATCGGCATTGTCATTTTTTTCTCTATCTCCTCGATCAGAGGCAAACCAAGGTAACCAGGCCCAATGTTTCAGCTGTTAAGCTCACTCAGGTCAGCCATCAGCACTGCACTATATTTACCAGCTTCCTGTGTTACACAAGCCAGCCAAGGGGTGTGCACTCGATTCCTCGAACCCAGCGTCTGTCCTATGGATAATCTGAGCTCTTGGTCACTGCCATAGTAAACACACAAAACGTACGATGAACGGCCTACCGCTGTGGGAACAGACAAGAGGAGGGTCACATGTGAGACCCGGACGACAGCAGCCCTCAAGACTATTCTAGGTAACTGGAAAGCACGCATTCAAACTTCAAACTCCACACTTAAAACTTCCGAGAGCCTCTATTCCCTCTGTCTACCATGTGAATGTGTAATCTTTGAGAGAGATATTTGAGGAAAATGGTTCCATGCTACTAAACTGAGAATGACATTTTTGTAGATTCGCCGGGGCGTTAAGAGCAAACAGGTGAGTTAGAGAATATAAATAATAGCATGATTAAATTACAAAATGGTTTATTGTACAGATTGTGAATTCTGATATTGGGCTATTTACTATTAAAGGTCAGAATACCTCCATTAAATGATTAATGTCCAGGTAATTTAATAAAGTTGTCAGACCTGTTGTTGAAATTTAATGATATTGCATTCAGTTCCAAAATTGGATTAATCATTGTATTTTTGTTCCATCATGAGTCATCTGTGTGGTTTTCAGTTGAAGGGCTTTCAGATACTTAATAATTGATTGAGATATGACTTATATCGTATGATCTTGCCTAAAATAAAACAAAATGAAAAAAGACAATCCTTATTTATTGAGGTTTGTAACTTTGTACCAGTCACAGTATCAGATTTATTTCTACATGATTAATGTGGAAAGTAATTTAAGTTACAACATTTGTTGGCATTTTAAACCATAATTCAAATTTTGCTTATTGGTCTATGAATCAAACTTACAATACAAGTGTAGGGTGGTAGAGAAAGAGTTTGTAACTATTGTATTCTTAAAGTAATATCCGTGTTTTTTTATTATTTACTCACCCTCAAGCTATTCCAAACCTTTATAAATTTATTTTATTGAACGAAACAAGAAGATATTTTAAGGAATGTAGGCAACCAAACAATTCTGGTGCACAGAATTGACTTCCATTGTAGTAGTTTTTACTACTATAGTAGTGGATAGTGCCCCAGAATCTGCCATTGTATCCAACAGAACAAGGACATTTATTTAGGATTGGAACTGCTTGAGGGTAAGTAAAGGATGATAGAATATTTATTATATGTGTGGAATTAGCATAATATCGATAATCATGATTTTTAACATCATTATTATTGACATTATTCTCAGGTTATTTTCAACCCATCACTGGATCAAAATGTAACAAACCCAACCGCTCAGTAATAAATGAACCCATGTGGGTTGTTTTAACCCATTGTTGGGTCAAACATCAACATTTTCTAAGTTAAATTTACCCCAACGGTTGGATGTCTGCCAATTTTGACCCAATGCTGAGATATTTTTAGAGCCTATTGCCAAATATTTTTTTATTTCAAGTGCTATAAAAATATTGTACAGTATGTGATCGTTTTTTCTTAGGGGTGCACTCTCAGCCCTATTGTGGTCTCACAGAATAGTCGTTAATAGTAAGAAAAGAAACAATTAACATCATAAAATAAACATCAGACCGGCCTATGTTATATGGGGCAAAATAATTCAGTAGCTGTCTCTGGGGTGATTAGACTACTTAGTGTGGATATTAGACTTGTAAAATGGTTAGGCCGTGAAGGGCAGACCCACCACGAGGATCAGAAACAGCTGGGAAGTGATACGACTGCAATGATAAACTTAGCATTGATAGGGAAATGTGGCCAAGTGCTACACACGGACGCATTAAAATGATTTAAGGGTCCCTGGAATAGAAAGTCATGGTGTTAAAGAAACAGTGCAGGAGATTAAAGGGCGGAAAGGTTAAGCCTTGAGGCCCGTGACTTTGACAACAGCAAACTGTAAAATGTATTACACAATAAGTGACTAAACTGTGTGTCACAGGTATTTGCAACCCAAATCACATGTTTGATTGTCGACGTTGAACAATCATTTACTAATTCTCTTTTGCAGCATGGCCGGAATATTGCCTGAGACCTTTCCATTCAAAGACCAAGAGCTCCCTGCTCATCTCCTATTTCAGTTGAACATATTAAGACAAGAGCAGATCTTAACCGATGTTATCTTGTGCACCGGAGACAAGGAGATCCCCTGCCATAGGAACGTCTTGGTCTCCAGCAGCCCGTACTTCCGTGCCATGTTCTGTAGCAATTTTCGAGAAAGCAGCCAGGCTAGAGTGGACCTGAAAGGCCTAGCATCACAGGTCATCGAATGCATCGTGGATTACATTTATACGGGAACCATCACCATCACCATGGAGCTTGTGCTCCCATTGATGCAGGCGGCCTCCATGCTTCAGTACGGAAGGCTTTTCGAGGCCTGCTCCACGTTCCTACAGGAGCAGCTCAATCCGGACAACTGTCTGAGCATGATCCGTCTCTCCGAAATCCTTCACTGCGAAACCTTAAAGGAGAGGGCGAAAGAAATGGCTGTGCGCTGTTTTTCCGATGTAGCGGCTTCGGAGGACTTTTGTGAACTTTCGCTTCCTGAGCTCATGTGCTACTTGGAGGACGACCGGTTGTGCGCTGAGGAAGAGCAGGTGTTTGAAACTCTCCTGGCTTGGATACACCACGACCCATTTTCGCGACGCGGTGCCATTCACGATCTGTTCAAGAAGGTTCGGTTGAGGTACATCCATCCGACATACCTCTTCCAGTTTATCGCCAACGATCCGCTCGTCCAGTCGTCTACGTTGTGCACTGAGATCATCGAGTCTGTTCGCCGTCTGATGTTTTCCGTTAGCGCGAAGTGCACGCGGGAATTAAAACCGTTGTGGAGCACGCCACGTCGCTACACGTGCCATGAGACTCTAGTAGTGGTTGGAGGCCGCAAGAACAACGAACAGACGTCTCGAGAGGCGCTGCTCTATGATGAGAGGACACAGAGATGGCAATGGCTAGCTAAACTGCCTTTGCGCCTGTACAAGGCATCATATGTCTGCATCCACAGCATTCTGTATGTGGTTGGAGGACTTAGCTTAAGTCTCATTTCGGGAGAAAGTGTAGTCAGTTCCACCGTGTACACTCTTTCATTAAAGACCAACCAGTGGAGGACCGCTGAGCCGATGCTGGAGCCACGTTATGCCCATCAGAGCGTCTCCTACCTTCACTTCATCTTCGCTCTTGGGGGTATAGGGCCGGACAAACAGATCTCGAATACTGTGGAACGCTACAACAGCATGTTTAATCAGTGGGAGTCTATGGCGCCGATGCCCACAGCAGTCCTACACCCTGCGGTTGCCGCCAACGATCAGAGAATTTACGTGTTTGGGGGAGAGGATGCCTTGCAGAATCCTGTAAGGCTTATACAGGTAACAAAAGTCACTTAGATGAGTGCTTCTGTGGTTTGGTTGCTTTGTTTATGGTATGATCTCATATAAACAAGACAAATGTGTCTCTTTAGGTGTATCACATTTCCCGGAATATGTGGTCTAGACTTGAAACCCGGACGGTGAAGAATGTCTGTGCGCCGGCTGCCGTCATAGAAGACAAGATTTATATTGTGGGAGGTGAGACTGATTCACAAAACATTGAATCTGATTAGCGGATATAGCATTTGCACATTTGGCAGACACTTTTCTTCTAAAGCCACATTATTTTCAAGGTGTGCATTGTATTTTGAGTCAGTATGTGTGTTGATCAAAGCAGAAAACTTTGATCTTGATTGTCATCTACTCAACTGTTGCAATGAAATTCTCATTTTGTTTTTTCCTCACAAGAAGATGGGGTGGAAGCTAGAGATAGTATTGAAGGATTTTTACTTTAACTCAAGTATAATTTTTTTAAGTATCCCTACACTACGAGAGTGTTTTTACTTTGGAAAAAAATTACTGCACTAGCTTGTAGAGCATTTAATCTTAGTTTCACTTCTCTTCATTTCATAAATTTGTTTTTTACAGTACATTTAAAAAATCTAGGACTTTCCCACTTTTGAAAGTGAAACTACTTAGAGAAAGTATGAGATTTGAATGTACTTCTTCAGTATGAAACTAGAACATTTATTTATGTGATGTAGTGGAGTGGAGCAAAAAATGATAAATGCTTAATGTAGTGAAGTTAAAGTTATTCAAAGTAAAAACGGATATTTTAAAATATTCTTGAAAGTACAAATACGACACAAGAAGGGCATAAAAAAAGTCAATTCAATTAAATAAAAGAAAATCAAATTTAAATTAAATTATATGAAATAAATATCAAATAAAAATAAAATAAATACATAAAAAAATAATGTAATACAGATTTTTAAAATAATTTTCACAGTAGTTGAGTCACAAGAGCAAACAAATTTGTTGCTGGAAACAAACTCATTTCAGAGGCAGAGCAGGTTCTTTTGAAACAAAAGTACCAAACTGGAATTGCAATAAAAGCTAATGTTCTGAGTTCTGACGTAAGTTAAAGCAAAATGACCACCATGTTAAAAATGTATGCCTACAGTTAAGCTGCCTTAAATTTTTACGGTAAATTAAATTACAATTACACTCACTTGAATTTAATTTATATAAAAGATTCTCAATGTAAGTTATAAAATAGGTCAAAGTTATGATAAAACATATTAACATGACTTTTTGAGAACATCTTTTTCACTGTGCAAATATATCTTAAACTATGTTTAACATACTGTATATCACTTTATAAGGATACACAAGAAGAGTGATTGCCTATGACACGAAAGCCAACAAATTTGTCAAGTGTGCAAACATGAAGGAGAGGAGGATGCACCACGCGGCCACAGTCATCAATAACAAACTCTATGTAACCGGGGGACGCTTCCTCAACGGTCATGATGTCATTGAGGACTCCGACTGCTTTGAGTGCTACGACCCTAAAACTGACGTGTGGACTTCCAAAGGCTCTCTACCCTACAAGCTATTTGATCACGGCTCGCTATCTCTGATCTCCGTCTCCAACCGTCCGAACCCACCGTGACCATCCGACACCTCTGCCTGGGCGTCCCGTTCACTCCCCTGCTCATTAAGGGAAATGAGAAACATGGGCTCACAGCTGAGACTGGAAAGCATCTGATGAAGGTTGCACTCGTCTGGGAGCAGAGTATATCTCTGCTGTGGCTTTGATGGTGCGCTGCTGGTGCTTCCCAGCATCTGTGTCGCCTTAAATCAAAAGAGATTTGAGCTGGCAATTGGAAGAGTCACAGCGGACCACAGGGAGTAAAGCCCAGGACCTCCAAGCAAAATGGCAGCAATGCACAGCTGCTGATGCAAAATCTTCAGACACGTGTCTCTTATCACAATCTCCCACTATATCAGAATGACTTGAGTAGCTAAATAATTTTAGCTAAAGAGACAGCTCACCACCCCAAAAAAATGTATCATTTACTCACCCTTGAGTTGTTCCAAATCTTTATAAATTTCTTTGTTCTTATGAATACAGAGAAAGAAATTTAATTTTCTGAAAAACAATTTTTTGGTGTTACACAAAATAAATTTTAATAGAACGAGGGTAAAGATGTCATGACAGAATTTGTATTTTTGGGTAAACTATCCCTTTAAGTCTCATGCCTTGCGCCAGCTCTGAGCAATACAATTTGAAACCATTCCATTAATTCATGTATGATGGTTAAAAAACAAAACTCGTGAATCACATCATGTCTGATGCACCAGGCATTTTTCAGCTTTGATGTTGAAACATGAAATTATGATTCCTTAAAGAACAAGAAGGTGATTGTCCTGGCTTCATCATGTTGATCACTAAGTCTAGTCCCTGCGGTTTGAAGAGGTCATCTTACCCGCAAAGTCCATTAAGAAATAAAAGATAGGGACTTGAAGAGCCCTGACATCACTTAAGAGAAATGCACTGTGCAGACGGATTGAAGTTCTGGGATGTTCAGATCCGTTTACTCGATGTCTGTGACCTTCTGTTTGATGATTAAACAAAAAAATAAGCTTATTGGAAATGTCTTGAGACAGGCTATTCGTTCCAAACTGGATCAATTCAACTTAGTCTGCACTGCACTTTGTCATTTACAGGGCACAATGAATAAATATAAATAAACAACTTTATGTTGCATAACAAAGGGGTGTGACCGAGAAGGGCGACATAATCCAAAACACAGCTGGTCTCAAGCTAGAACTCGTCACTAATTTTAGCCCCAAAGCTTTTAGATAGAAAGTACAACCCTCAAGCGTAGATAGCCCTTGACAACTGTTGTCATGGAAACCACCAATCAAAGTGCAGCACAGCTATTCTGTGAGCATTGTACTGTCCCATCTCATGGACCTGTTACTAAGAAATACATTTTAACTAGAATATTTTTAATCATTTATGACGTACACAATTTATGTTTGTCTGATATATAAATATCTGGGGAAATTGTCTTTTTTGTTATATGAATTATGTTCAACATAATTGTGAACTGATAGTGCTTGTTTTGCTTTATTTTTAATAACAGACTGGATCGCCGAAAGGAAGACAATCTTTTGTTATTTACTCACTCTCATGTTATTGCAAACACAAGATATTTTGAAAAATGTTTGTACCTTAACAACCTTGGCCTCCATTGACTTCCATATATGGGCACAAAACCCATGAGACATTCCTCAAAATATATTATTTTGTGTTCTACAAAAGAAAAAGTCATATAATGTTTTAAACAACATGAGGGTAAATGATGACAGATTTTACAATTTTTGGGTGATAAGCCTTTAAGCTATTTTTTTTACAGGGATGTGTAAATATAACCAATATACGGTATTTCCGATGCTTTAATGGATGTTAACGATGCATATTTAGCTTTCTAACATATTAGCAGTGCGGTTTATTGAGAATCTCCATTGAACAACAGAACATATCTTCACATTCAGAACAGTGTTTTGCTGCCCTCTACAGTTATGTTTGCCTTCGAATGTGAAAAAGTCATAGGGAATATATAACTTATTTTTTGTTAATGGATTAAGGAAAAAAAAGTGTTTATTACAGGAATGATTATTTCTGATAAATTGACGCTGCTGCTTGTAGAACATGGCAGAAGTTTTACAGTAGACTGGTTAACCTAAAGCTATTCTGCCCTCTACTGGAGAACTGGATTTTTGTCAAATGCTAAAATGCCTCACAGGAATCCTTCACTCAACAATGAAAATACTCTCATAATTTTCTCGCCATTTCATCCCAGATGTATATGACTCTCTATCTTTAACTTAATTTAATATTGTTTTTAATAAAAATTTTATTTTTTGTAATAATTATATATCGATTCCAAAATATAACAGCACACAATTAATACACCAAGTCCATATTCTCTTTTAAATTTTAATTAACACATTTAAGCAACTTTCTTCCTTGCTGTATTTGTGTCAGAGTGATGCGGAATGAGCAACAATGTAAAGTTAAACTTCAAAAGCTTTATTTATAGGCAAGTCCTTGTTTAAAAAAAAACATCATGCAGACTGATCATTCTACAGATGCAGTACAGTCAGATATGCACAGAAAAGAAGAACATGTCAACAGGCTTATAAACCACTGCAGTGTATGTGCATTTATTTATGTGGGTATGTGTGCATGTTTTTAGATATGAAATATATAAATAATTTAAGCTGTAACGTGAAATTGGTAGCTTCAAATAGTTGTTTAACTCCGTTTGAAGAATTCTTGGTTCTGTCTATGGCCAGGCAACTAAGATATTACAGTATAACATAATTTGCAACATTTTAAGACATCGAAGTAAATGATACGTTGAAAAAAACATTTATTGAGGTTAAGCGAAATCGGCAAAATAAACAGAAAAATAAAATAACTATAATTAATAATATAAATCAATATTACAATAAAGCAATTTTAATAATAGAGGAGTAGATCAGATTAAATTTGGATATACAGGAATGTACATAAATATATCATACAAAATTTAGCTCCTGTCTGGAGATGTGAGATCCGCTTTGGGGCCGTCACCCACCTCTGGGGTCACTATATACATGAGGTCCAGGACTCGTATTGCTCAGAGGAGTTTTGTTTTGGCACATGTAATCAATTCATTAAGAAACACTTCAGCTATAAGCATTCGCTATAAAAAAAACACATTTTGACCCTCGTCTAAAATCTCAAAAACATTGGTCAGAGGAAAAATATAAGTACTCTTTGTCGTTATCTAAAACTTCATTACTTTGAACCATGTCAATATGACAGCAGCAACTTTTAACAAACAATAAGAACAAAAAAAAACATTTGGTAAGACTTAATGTTGAATTGTTGTGGAGTTATTCTACAGTGTCTCTTGGTCTTTTCAGCGGTCCATTGGGGTACATTAAACCAGAAGTGGATGCCTATTTACATCTTTAACATTTAGGCCGATATCACAGCTATATATTTACACACAATTGCCGAGTTCCTGAAAAATGTACATTCAAGCCATGTGCCTTTAGTGCTCAAAGCAGTTTTCTTTTCTCACCAATAAATTCCTAACATCTCTCATATTATTTGTTTGTGTGGTCAACACAAGCTTATAAGTGTATTACACTACATTCAGCATCTTTAATGACAGAAGAACCCGACATTTCCTGAGACGTCTGGTGCTTAAGGACTCACGCTGGACGAGGGACGGCTTTATTCCTTCACCTCTGGCACTTTTTAAATGGAAGAGACAAGGGAGAGGTATTAAAGGTACATAATACAGCTAACAGAGCTTACAAACCACCTCTCACATAAACAGAGTTTATTTCTGTCTGGCACTTTAAACGTTGAAATTCCGGCCAACAGGACTGAAGCATTCGAGATGAGAAAGATACAAACTATTTAAATAGGACAATCACGCAGTGAGAGTTCAGAGTACTTCCGATACGAAGGCCTTCTATCGTCCTAAATCTCTTTGATCGTCCGTTCAGTCGGCCTGTATTTTGAAGAGCTGGTGGAGGACATGTAGACGGAGTGGGTTCTACGATGCAGACGGGCACGTTTGGTGGACTGGCTGCGCCTGCTGTTGGTGATGATGTCATGAATGAACTTCCTGCAGTCCCCGCAGACGTCCATGGTGATCCAGTCTTCTGTTAACTGCTCAGGGAGCTCCAGGTCGTCTTTGAAGGACGAGCGCTCTCCGTGCTTTGATGATCTAGAAAGGACAAAAAATGATTTACTGGCCACCTTTACAAAAAATAAATATGTGATGCACAATAATGGACTCAGATGGCAACAGCATGGCACTGAATTAATATGGTATTTGTGTCCCATGATGATATAATACTTTACATTTTGCATTTAACTACAATATCATTTCTATGGTACTGTCCAAAAATACAGCAATGACTTTAACTTGTGGAATTTTACTGTTAGCACACCAAAATATACTAAACAGTATATAATAGACAATATTATATAGAATTGAATGGCAGTATCATAACCAGAGGTGGAGAGTACTTGAAGTCCCAGTGACATTTTGCATTTTCTACAGTAAATAGCTTATCAATGTGGGTCATTTTCTGTTTAAAATTAATATATTCTCATAATTTTCAGCTAAAATCTGAAAATGCACTTCCACCCGGAAATGACTATCCATCTCAAATGATGTAAACTAGACGGCTTGGCAGGAGCATGCGTTAACTCCTCCCCCTCAACTGTCAGTCTGAAGCCACATTTCAAAATCATTGCAACACCGGTTATTACACATTCAATCAATTCGCAGTGAAAAACTCAAGCCACGCCCATAATTTTCTCCTTTGAAATACCCTTTCACTCGGAAATGTGTCCGAATAAGGAAGTAAAGATGATCGCAACTTCCAGTTCACGGGGACTCAAGTTCATTTCTCAAGTATCTGAACTTTTTACTATTCACTGTATTTACTAAAAATTATTTCACCTCATTGTAAAGCATATATCATAGGTTGTCGTCAACAACATTTAATTAATACATTTGTAGAGTGAATAACCTTTAATATCGAAGTTCTAAAAAACTAGTACTTTCATATTTTTACACATGAAACATTTTGGGTAAAATACTAGTACTAGAATTTTAATGTACAGCAAGTATGAAAGGTAAAAAATTGACATATATTCATAAAATGTTGTGCATTAAGTGATAATAATTTATAATTTAGTTATTTCACAAATAAAAACAAGTATTTATTAAAAAAATACTTGAAATAATAGTTTCAGCAAATATAAAAATTCTGACCTCATTTATGTAGAATTATATCATTTCAAACCTTTATGACTTTCACCTGCAGAACACAAAAGAAGATACTTTGAAGAATGTTGGTAACCGAAAAATGACGGTACCCAATCACTTCTATTGTATGGACACAAAACAAATGTCAAAAGTCAATGGGTACCGCCATTTTGTCGGTTACCAACATTCTTCAAAATATCTTCTTTTGTTTTCTGCAGATGACAGTCATACAGACTTTAAATTATATGAGGGAAAAAAGATGACAGAATTTTTAGTAAAGTCCACGTCTGTAAAAAAAAATGTAAGGGTTCAAAAACTAAACATTTACAATTTCATGTAAACTTACAACATAAGTAAAGTTTAGTATTTTAAAAATGGAAAAAAGTTCCAAAAATAATATAAAATGTATTAAAATAAAAAAGAAGTGTTCAAAAGTCTTAAACTATTAAAACCATCTGTATAATGATATTATGAAAACTCCCTCAGTGTTGCGAGTGATGTGAATCTCACCTGGACATGGATCGCTGAAGACTGTGGTGCTTTTGTCCAGATGTGGTGGAGGTCTTCTCTGTCTGAGATGATGCACCAGGTTCGCTTTTGGGCAGCATGCTAGGGGCAAAAGAAGAGATGGGTAGCCTGGCATGGGGCTTGGAAGGCAACTTCATCTGAAACAAAAAAAGACAATTAAATTTTCCAACAGACAAAGTTATATAACTTTAACCTATATTGTAAATGTGGAAAGTGGAAAGGAAGTTGCATGTACCTTTTTACAACACTGCGAACAAACAGGCCTGTGAGAAAAAATAAGTATTATTCCAAAGCGTAACCGAATTCTGTATTTCTTACATAAGTTAGAAATGAAAAGCTCCACCCACCTTTTACAAAACTGGCATGTGTAGGACCACGTGAAAAAGGAGAATTTCTTGGTCCGACATGAGAAGCACAGCTAAGAGAAGAGGTTACAAAATAACCGTGTCAGTAAAAAAGGTACAAGTTTAGAACATAAAGATCAAACTTCCTTTAGGCTGTACTTTCCCTTTAAGAGCCATACCTTTCCTTTCTTCAAGGCGTTATAGACGTCTTTGTATGGCTGGAACTTCTCCAGCTCAGCTTTAACAAGGACCTGTCTGATATGCATCACTTCCTCCACAGTCAAAGTGAGGCATTCCACAGGATAGCAGAACTCCTCCTGAAACAAAAACATCACCTTCACAAACATGCCAAAGGATTCACCGCATCAATAAACATGCCACGCTTTCACGCCCAGGAACGAGAATTGAAAAAGATGAAGCAAAACCATAACACATTCTACACCCTCTGACACCCAACATAAATAGCAGCACAATTGAGATGGAGACCGAGAATGACATTTAAATCATTATCATGGAATGTTGAACTCTCTCTTTATGTTGTTATACAAGCTGAAGCACAATAGGTAAAGTCTTGTATGCAAAGTGACAAAGATGAATAGAAGCCATGATGTTGTTAATGCAAAAGTCCTCACCCAAATGCACCTTTGAAGGAACTGATAAAAGAACGTATGAAAGCCAATATGCACCTATTGAACGTACTTTATATTAAAATATTATGTCAAATGAATTATGTTTGTAAGATACCAAACAAGAGATTCATATTGGCTTTAAGCCTCTCGCCACCCAGCATTAGAATATTTCAATTCTTTAAAATGTTGTTATGTTTGATAACATACCAGACGACCTCTGCCTAACGCTTGAGCCTGAAGAAAACAAGTACAGGAATTTTATGTCTTCGTAAAAGCAAAATATGTCTTTATTTACAAAAACAAAAATACGTAACTGTTGCGCTTCAAAAATTACATTTTAAAACTAAGGCATAACAAAGAAAGCTTGGGAGAAGAAATAAAAAAGATTGGATAACTAGTTCGATAACTAATAAATGTTTATTACTACTAGCATAGCTTTGACAGTTCAAATATTTTGTATAATTTAAAACAAAAACTGGATGTACAGTAATCCCATATTTTATGATTGTTATACTTTAATATTAATTACTATTTTTAAAATAATAATGAATAATAAAATGTTAAAATCATAAAATATGGGATTGTTAAAAATAAACATCCTTAAAAATAACTTATTGCCTCAACCTCTTACATAACAAAATAAAATAAAATAAATAACAATATAAAAAATATACTATAATATAATATAATATTATAAATAAATGAACATGAAATATTGTTCAGAGTTATTTCTAAAGTATGTTTATATTTAACAATAATAAATAATATAAACAGCTGACTCTACATTACACTGTACTTAACCTTCAATTACGTATTTAGCTTTAAAATGCATGAACCTGTGCATCATTTGAAAGGATGGAGTCTCTGGAGCACAATAACAGTATAACCGCTTTCCTATTACCATCATAAAATCATATCAGATAACCTGTATGATTATAGGCTGTTTTCTTCAACGGCTTTCACCACTCACTGTGGGCGTGCATCACTTGGCAACATGACAGATAAAGCCAGTTCACTGCTATGAATTAATGATTAAACAGCTACACCAAAACAATGATGCACAATCTGTACAAGAGTGGAAGTGATATACTTTGTTTTCGGGAAGTAGCTTCAATGTAAAGCAGAAACCAAAATAAGAGCATATATCTGTACTGGGATAAGACTAGATGACTGTACAGTTCTTTATCAGTTTTACTGTGAAATTGATTTCTTTTCCTTGTATCAAATCTAAGATTGACAAATTTACAACTGTTCAAAAGATGTTGGAGATGGTTTCTTGATGCAGCGATGCATCCAACAATGTTTACAAATGATGGTTGATTCTGTAATGCGCTGTCATTTGTAAGTTGCTTTGGATGAACTCAGCTAACAAAAATATTTTCCAAAAACGTTTCTCAAGCATTGTGTTTAAGCTATGAAAACGTTTCTGAATGTTTCAACATTCAACTATCAAAACATTTTTATACCAAGATTTTGAGAATGTTTGGTTAAGTAATGACATAATGTTGGTAAAATGCTCTTTTGCAGCAACGTGTCTGTTGAATTAATAAAGGTAGTTGACAAATCCACCCTACATGTGTCCCATAGTGTGACAGCAAAGTTGAATAAACAAAAACTGATAATAACTAGGGCTGTCAAAAGATTAATCGCATCCAAAATAAAATTTTGTGTCTGCATTATATATGTCTCTGTAATGCAGGGTGCATATTCATTTTTTATTATATATATATATATATATATATATAAAACATATACATGCATACATGCATATATGTGACCATAGACCAACAAAGTCCCAGTGAAATAAAAAATTACAATGCTGATATGAAATATTGCAGCGTTTATTGTAAATGGTTCATCAATGTGGGTCATTCTCTTTTTAAAATTCGGGTGCCCTTCATGAGCTTTGGTTTAAATCTGAAAATACACTTCCGTTCTGTAATTTCTATCCATCTAAAACGATGTATGGTAGTTGGCTTGGGCGGAGCATCTATTAACTCCTCCCCTCCAACTGTTGGTCCGGTGCAAGTTCCATTTCAAAATGCAACAGCTGATTTTATAAATCTAATCAAATCCGAGAGAAAGATGAAAGACACACCTACTATTTTTCTCATTCGAAATTCCATTTCACTCGGAAATGAGTCAAAATACGGAAGTAAAAAACCATCGCAACTTCCGGTTCAGGGGGACTTTTAAGGCAACATTTTTCAAATTGAGATATTAATCTGAAAGCTGAATAAATAAGCTTTCCATTGATGTATGGTTTTGTTAGGATATGATCAAAATACAAATTTTGAAAAATCTGAGAAAAGTCCTTAGCAAAGCATATAACTATAATATAAAATAAAGTTTATATAATTAATACTTATTCTTATAGTATAGAATAGCATAGGAGAGAATTATCTTCATTCATTATTTTTTCCTTAATTTTGCTGTCACCCCATAGGACAAATTTACAATGTATATGGCACCTACCCATAAATATGTAAAGGAGCTGATCTGAGATGTAGTAAAATGTCCATGTTAATATGCCAGGGCTGAAAAACTATACAAATGCAAAAATAGGCAAAACTAAATAATGTTTTATGAAACCCTGTGTGGCGGAGGCTCTCACTATTTAGCTGCAAGACAACAGGAATTGAGCCTTTAAATGGGCTTCTGGACGTAAACTGCAGCACAAGTTCTCAGGACCGAGGCTGCATGGAATTCTGGGAATCTAATTATCCATTTACAAGACACAGGACAGTTAACTGTGTCCACCGCCGGCAGCATCCATTTGATTACTCTACACTAAATGACCCTTATTTACTGTTCTGGGTCCTCATCCCTTCAACCAGGAGAAAAAACACTTTGCAAGTAAATAAAACGGATTTGTGTGGTTAAAGCTTGTGTTTCGGAGTAGAGCGTACCTGAGATTTAGAGTTCGGTCGAGATGGAGGCAGGAAAGACTGAAGGCTGGTGAGAGCATCCTTCTCTGTAGAGTTTCTGTCCCGAAAACCGATGCGTTTGTCAGGCTGTGAGGAGGAAGATGTTGGCAGGAACTGAGGAACTGTAAGAAACAGAAACAATGTGAAATGTTGTGTTTTTGTTTGTAAAAACACATTCTGGATATTTAATGAAGGCTCTTACTCTTTTTGCCCCTAACAGACTCGGGAGACGTGTCGTCCACCACTGAGGTGGAAATGCTGGAGCTACTGCTTGATTTCTGATCCTCCTACAATAAGAAAAAAAGATTATCAGAAATATTCATCTAAACGTCTTTTGATCAGCATCAACAGTTAGCTCATTTGTGCCTATAACACAAAACCACTCACATCAGAATCCGAACTGTTCAGTTCATCCAGCCTCGGTGCCTTGAGCAATCTTTTTCTCTGTGACAGCGGTTGGCTGTTTTTGGGGCTCTGCGGTGGCGAAGAGCCATTGGCCAGAGAGAGTGTGCTGATAGCCAACTTGCGAGGTCCGTCAGGGACGTCTGCATGAGGGGGGATATGATGGACATTGTAAGTCGCCAATCAAGAAGCCAAATTCCAGTTTGTTCAGAGGTTCTTTTAAGTGACACTAGTGACACTTCTGTGTTGGTTAGCATAGTAATGACCTCAGTATTTTCTAGCAGAAAGCTAAAAGATATTCTGCCAAAATTGAGAAAAGCTGTCCATAGGGAAGAAAAGCGTAGGAAGGTCTGTTGTTGCATTTTGCTGTGGTACCAAACTCATAAAAAAAGCAAAAATGAGTGAATATGGACACAGCTGCACACTGCTTATGATATAAAAATTTCACAAAAATGTGATCAGACTGATCAGAATGAAAATAAATCTTAAATTTAAGCTGGAATCATCCAACGTGATTTGTAAGGGAATGCCTAAACAAATCCTTACTAAAGGAGCAATGTGGAGATTTTAGAGACATCTAGCGGTGAGGTTGCAAATTGCAACCAACGTCTCACTCCATCCCTCCCTTTCGAAGCACTACGGTGGCTGACGCAGGACAAAGATGTAGTTACGTTTTCGCTTCTTTGTCAAATAAGAAAATGTATTTACAAAACGCGCTCTGTAGAGCAGTTTGTCCGTTTAGGGCTACTGTAAAAATAACATGATGAATTCCATACAAGGGGACCCACGGTGAATGTAGACAGAAATAGCTCATTCTAATGGAATAAAAACATAACGCTTCTTTATGAACGGTCTTTATACACATCTGAACACATATAGATGGAATATAGATATAGATAGAAATGACACTTAGCACCTTTAAGGCATCAATAAAAATGTATGTATACATTACTGCACTCACATTCAACCTTCCCATCCACACACATCACAAACAGATATAATAGACATCTGAAGTGCTATCAGTACCAGAAGGGTGACTGTAGAACTTAGCTCTCAAACTTACATATCAGTGCACAGATTACAGGGTGTAACTCAATAAAATCATATGTCTGAATGCTATGCCTGACCAACAGAGCCGCCATTCACAGTACGCACCGAAGAACCTTAAGACGGCTTATATAATTAATCATACAAGAAATTATGTCTAAAGTGTACCAACTTACATACAACTATGGCACATACAACACCACACACTTTAACCAGCACAGTAAATTCAGATTAAATTACAATGGCATGACCAATTGCAAAGACCGAGTTGACATGCCATGATAAATTATATTAAATTCTGTCTGTTTTTCCTATTTGTCTATTTTTACAATATTCCTAGTCACTTTAGGCTCAAGTGAGATATTCATAGCTCCAATACAGGTTAAAAAAAACCTTGCAGCATATGAAATATTGATGTCTGCGGACTCAAGGTTACGTAAACCCTCTTAGACTAATCCTCATTCAGAAATAAAATATGAATTCTGTGAGCTCTGCTGCTCCCCGACTCGAGTTTGGGTTTGATTCACAAATAAGCAGTTTTTACACAGTAATGCTTGTGCCAGGAATACTTTACCTGAGCATCTGAACAAGTCCTGCGGGGTGCTCATGCTTTTCCCTGCGCCTAGAAAGCAACGTATTCTTCAATATGATGCCTGAGTCAACAAAAGCCTTTCTGTTTCATTATTAGACATTCACACACTATGCCAATATTCTGTATGACTGATACGGTTCTCTAACATTCACAGCTCAACCTGGAACATCATTAGCATTGGACTCGCTCTGGGACGGATATCAGCACATAGAAGCACAAACACGGCACACAAACGCAGCAGCCCTGACTAAGGATTAGTGGGGGATTTGGTGGTGGAGAGATGTGCTTGCTAGAACAGCGGGAGGAATTATAGAGATGTACAGAACCAGGAGATCTGTGTTCAAGTGAATAAGCATATACAGCCACGAAAACTTAGTAGAAAATAAGGAGACCATTGCAAATTTTTCTTTAGCCTTTCTAGATGTATTGTGGCCGTTCCAGTTCAGTATCTGTTGAATTTAAACCTACGTTAAGCCTCAGAAGTGACCCAAGTCTTCCAACATCCATGTGAAAGATTGACAACATGACAAGACACATGAAAACTTCGGGTTATCACAAAAAAATGTACAAATAGAACTGTTGTATTGCTTAAAAGTGAGTATAAACTTGTTAACTGCAAAAATTCTCATTCTTACGAAGTGCTTTTGTCTTGTTTTGTAGTACAAATATCTAAACATTCTTAAATCAAGTAAAATTAAGTGACATATTTTTTCATAAAACAAGACCCAATATCTAAGAATTAAGATTATGGTGAAAACAAGCAAAAACTCCTACCATGGGCTGAGAAAAATAAACTTGAATTAGGTACTCGAGAAAAGGGCAACAGAAATTCACGTTTTTTGAGCCAATGGACAGATGTTTTGCTTGCTTTTACCATAAACTTACTTAATTCTTATATTATTTATCATAAAACAAGGCCAAATGTCTTCGGTCACTTTTCATATCAAGTAATTGTATATTGATTTCAGAAGTTTGAGATATTTTCACTAAAAACAGGCCAAAAATGCCTTTTTTGTGTCAAAAAAATTCTGAGCATCTCTTCGGTTATTTCGACCGGTTTCTCCAATTTTCATTTTCTGCAAATAAATGCAAATAGTAACAATATTTTTATTTGAAATTTGTGAGAAATATTCGTAGTAGTCGATGGTAGTGGTCATTTTGCCTAAACACATACAATTTTAAAATCAGAAAAACTGATTTGAAATAGTCTCTTAGTTTTTCCTGCGACTGTACATATGAGTGCAAATTACGGAACCTAAAAGAGACGTCGCTTTATTATTTCACATACTTATTTTACATTGCGTGGCTTAATACCACACAAGCGGAAACTGACTTAAGTTTGTTCTAATAATCGATACGTTTCATTCTCCCCACCACCACACGTGACAAGAGGGATTCTGACACAACCACGAAAGCCAGCGGGTCAGTGAGCCCACAGCCGGTAAAGCCACTGTGAAGTTTTTACCTGACGAGTCAAAACTGACAGACATGCTTAGTGGACGTATTACTGTGAGGAAAAGCAGAGGTTATGAATGAAGAGAGAGAGGGGAAGAAGAATAAATAAAGCCATGAGTTAAAACAAGGCATTAATGCATCGGATTTCAGACATGTAAAAGATTAGCTTGTAGAACACCACTTTAATTCATCAGCTTGGCTTTGATCCCTTCTCTAAAGCACCTTTTTTAGCAATAAAAGGTTTTAGATGGAACAAACTTTTCGTTTATTCACAAAATTGCTATTCATAAAAATAGGCCAACCAATACAATAAAGTACCTGTGTAACTATTTACATAACACATAGATCTCTATGTATGATAATCTCTTTAGGTTTAAAGGTTTACGACATAACGTGGATGATGAAAATCCATACATGAACTTTGTTTCTATAAGCAGATGAAGAACACAATATAGCCCCTCACCACAACAAACTACAGAAGACGTCGCAACAGATTAAGATTTGTGTTTATGTAACTGTATAATCTCCCTTAAAAACACACAAAACTCTTTATTTGTGCATAATGTACATGCATACTCAATTTGAGGTAAAGCCTCACAATCTCTAAATACACAATAGAATCTAACTGCAAAATAACATTGTGAGACTTCACAAATAATTGCTGTGCAAATTCACTATTAAGACTCTAATGGAGAAAATGTTTAAAACATTAACCTTATCATGTCACATGGATCTATCCAAGACGTGAATCGTGGGTTACAAATAAATGCGTAGAGTTAAGGGAAAGAGACACAACTGCATTACTGATATACTTGTTAGAGAACACAAAAGCAGTCATGCAAGCGAATGACACACTGCCACACATCTGCACTGCTGTTTAACATTTCCAGTCTCTCCTAGTTTTATCCTACATACTTACCTCCATCCACATGACTGTTATAATTGATATTTAGATTAAAATAAAAATAAATGGTTCCACCCTCATATTGTTTGCAGCCCTCATTTTTCCACCGAACACAAATGATGAATTCTAAATGTAAATACTCGCTCTTTACAGTGTAATGAAAGTGAATGGGGACTGGAGCTGTCAAGACCCAAATGACAAATGATGACATAAAAAGACAAACAATGTTGGTCTTTTTCTCACACAATACTATTGGATGGCTTCAAAGACTTGGGTATACGATAGTGGCATGGCTCACTTTCATCACACTTCTATGGTGCTTCTGTGACATTTAGAGCTTGAAAGACCAAGTCCCCATTATCTTAAATTATATGGGAAACGAGTAAACCGAGTATTCTTAAGAATGTGCCTTTGTGTTGCATGGAAAAAACAACGTCGTACCGGCCTGCAACAACACGAAGGTTGTTAACTATCACAACAAAACACTGCTTTAACATTTACTGTAAATACAAGGCAATTCAACTAGAATGATGTGTATATATATATGACCCCAGAACATAAAACAAGTTCTTTGTTTATGCAGTAATTAATACAAATCATTTATGAATATTAAGTAACTAAAAAAAGCAGTGTTTGTATGTGTATATAGATTCCAGGTTATGTTTTATACCTTTAAATTATTGTGCACTAAAGAGTTTGGAAATCTACTAACCCAGTCGACTCCTGCGCATCATATCAGGCGAGACAGGGTCGGAGTTCTCTCTCTGTTCGGATCTCCTCCATGATGCGTTCATGAAGACTTCGAGGTTGTGGAGGATGAGGCTTTAGTTTACGAGAAGAAACCTGAAAAACATCCATGTCCACAGTGATTGACAGGTCAAGAACTGTACATGTGACCATTGGATTCTCTATTAAATGGTCCATATCAAGGGAAATCTACTGTTTTCTGATCATTTGAGATGAAATGTCAACATGTAAATAAAATAAAGGGGAGATTAAATTACATTCTTAATAGTGACCTCGAATCCCGAAGTAAACCGTGTGTTTGTGTGTGTTTTATACTCACAGGATTCAGAGGAGGTCTGGAGCGAATGAACTGCAGTATGATCTCATGAGCGCTCTTCTTTAACCTCGGAGGAATAGTCACCATTCACCTGTAGCAACGGGGTCTAAGGTTAGACAGACTATTAACGCTTAGCCCATGTCTTTGATAATCAATATCGCTGCTGTCCTTCTGAAATCTCCATATTTCTTGATTTTTGTTGTTGCCATAAATCATTATGATTAGTCACCCTTTATGTTTGTCCCTGAGTTTTGCAAATATTTAACTTCTAAAAGTACAAAAAATTGCGTGTCAACACAATATTTAATCATTTAAATTAAAAGTGTTATTTCCACTTCCTAAAAAGCAGCAAATTTGGAAATCGAAGGTTTTGGAAGGACAGTGAAGATATTACATATAATAATAAAACCTATTTGTTAGAGATAAAAGCACTGTTTGAAAAAAAATCATCACTATTACACCTCTTGGGTGTTTGTAATACGAGTTCAGAATCTTCTGAAAAGAATGCATTGAATGCATTTAGAACAATTTAAAACATATCAATGACATCTATGTGACATTATCTGTACGTTAATAACCGGAGGCAAAGGTGTGTAAAGAGTTGACCTTTTACCTCGCTCAGTCTAAACTGCCCTATCATGAAAGGTGTTGGCTGTGACGTGGTAAACCTTTGAAAGCTTTGCAACTTTATACATCTTTTTCTGAACGTCAAACTCCTGCCACCTTCATTTACTGACTTCAACGTCCTGTTATCATTCAACTTAATCCAGTGATACCTTATAAAACTTTTTCATACCCTTGAAGCTTAAAAATACTCTGCTCTTGTCTGATAAGGCACATAAACATTTTTGCGGGTGATATTATGCAACAAAGTGCAATTGAACTGGGAATTGAACTGTAATGATGGTCAAACAAAGCTATAAACAATAACTCACGCCTGTTAGTTCTGAGAAGATTTGAGTTTTAAAATAACTTTTCGTAACAGACGTTCTTAAAGGTACAGTTCACACAAAAATAAACTTCGGACTTCATTAACTCACCCTTAAATTCCAAATCTGTATACATTTCTTTGTTCTGAAAACACAAATAAAGATATTTGGGAGAATGCTTGTATAACCAAACAGTTCTTGGCCACCATTGACTACCATTGTCATTTTTCCTACTATGGTAGTCAATGGTGGCCAAGAACTGTTTGGTTACAAGTGTTCTTCTAAATATCTTTCTCTGTGTTCATCAAAACTAAGAAATTCATACAGATTTGAAACAACTTGGGTAAATGAATACAGAATCTTTATTTTTGGGTAAACTATCCCTTTAACCAGGCAATAGAAGGAAACAAAACATATTTTGCCGTTTCTGCAACAGACACTTTTGTTCAACAGAAACTTTAAAAACTAACGAAACGTTATTTTTAAATGCATCCTTAATCAACCCAATTCAATATTCATGAGCAAATGTCCTGGAAGTATTTTCAAAATGTCCCACACACTCACCATGACCTTGCGAAGTTTGTACCGCTTGGAACGGATGTCGTCCATGAGCATCTCATAAGGTGTCAGCTGGAACTCAATGGGCAGAGGGTTATAGAGACGTTCCTGCACTTTCTTCAGCTTAACGCCATGCCTCAGGTCCCTCATCACCTGAACCCAGAACTGTGCCTGTGGACAACATTCAAAATGTTGTTAAGACCTATCTCAAGACAACACCAACATAACCTCATAACAGCAAACAATCCCATTCAGGATTGTTTCGAGTCTTACCCAGTCAGCGTTCTGCAGCTCGTTCAGGTCTCTGCCCGGCCCCTCTGGGGTTTCTCCTTCCATCTTCCGCAAATTCTGAAAGAAAAAAGCGTGCCATGATGTATGCATACTTCATCTGATTCATCCCACGTAGAGATGCTGCCGAATACACACAAAAATGCACTGTTGCAATCCATTCATTCTCATGTGAGAGTCAGTCAGAGGAGGTCAAGAGTAATCTTGATGATCAATGAAAGGCTAATGCAGCTTTTATCCGTCTGTACTGCTGCCAAAAACAATAATTCATTAATAAAGGGTCATTTCCACACAGAGTTGAAACCGGGATATGGCATCAATGATAGACATTGTCCCTGGAGGTAATGAAAGAGACGATATAAGATTTATAAATCGCATGAAAAGAAAATGCTTGTCTGATGGTCATCTCATCAAATTATGTATGAGGATTTATTACTCAAAACTATGAATTATGTAAACCAGACAGGATCCGGTTTATAGTCAAAATAATAAATCAATATTTCTCATCCACTGGATTTCTAAATAAATTCCTTTGGTAAGCTTTTAACCCTTGTCCAAAAAACAGAGCCGCTTGGGCGAAAAAGCTCTGACATGGCATGAATGCACGAAACACACATGCAGACACACAGCTAAACATATCAAAGCATTAAGACTTTGATCTATGACATCATAGTTTGACATCAAAAAACACAACTATAAACAGAGGCTGCGTCCGAAATTGGCTAGTTCCATTTATATAGTAGGCAAAAACAATATGAGTCATATATAGTATGTACAAAACCGAAGTATTAAAACAAGTAGGCGAGAAATACCCGGATGGTCTACTACTTCCTCCGAGATTAGTGAATGTGGATCGGATGGACACTTCTCTAGTCAATGATGCCACGGGAGCTGAGCAATGGTCAAATTTCAAAAGTATATCAAATAAAAATAGCGTAAAACTTCAAGGCGGACTTAATGTTTCTAATGTAAGTGCCAATAAATGAATTTCTTGTGACTAAATTATGTTCTTTATCAACGCTCACGTGTAGGATGTGGTTAATATGTCATAGGTCAAAGAGCATACGGGTCACATGACAATAAAACAAGGCGGACGCAGTATGTCCAAAATATATTCATACTACTGCCACTACTGTTTTAAGGCCGATAGGCAGGTACTTATTCAAATTCAGCACGTCAACAGTATGCGATTTCGTACACAGCCAGAGTCTCCTTCACACAGAGAAGAAACGCACTTTGAATCATCAGAAAGGATTTCTGTCAATCAGTTTAAACCAGCTGAATCTGCATTTTCAAATCTTTATATCCAAACCTTTGACTTTTCCTTAGCATACTATACTGAATGTTCAAAGATTTAGGCTACCTACATTTTGATCTCACATACTATGTAGGACAGTAGAGCAATCCCATTAAAATTAGCTTCTTATGAGCGTTTGTTAATTTTACATTTACATTTAGGCATTTGGCAGACGCTTTTATCCAAAGCGACTTACATTGCTTTATCCTATACATTTTACATAGGTATTTGCAATCCCCTGGGTTCGAATCCACAACGTTGCATTGTTAACGCAACGCTCTTACCACTGAGCTACAGGAAAGCTACTTTAGGAGTAGATATAAGGATAAATTATTTAATGGTCTCAAATCAATCCTAAACACAGGGCCATGTAACAGTTTTTTTTTAATGGCACCTGTATTTCAAGTTAGCCTGGGGTTAATATATAATATTAATAATAAGGAATTAATTACAATAAAATATATTGAAAGTATTACTCATGGAACAAAGTTTGCAATACAAAAGTTTGACTGAAAAAACAAGATTTTACAAATAACTTTTGCTTAAAAAAAATAAAGCAGCAGCAAAAATTAGGAGACCGTTCCAAATCTTCATTTAATCAGCATTTCTAGATGTTTTGTGGTCAGTCCAGTGACTGCTGAATTTCAACAAAATCAAACGTCAGGAGTGACAAAGTCATTCAAGAGGAATGTGAAAGACTGACATGACAAAACGCTTAAAAACTGTGATAAAATTGATCACATAAAAAAGATATATTTCTTTAACTTTTCCTAAATATTACTGCTGTACTGCTTAAAGTAAATGTGAACTTGCTTTCATTGCAGTATTTCAATACAGAGCATCTTTTCTGTTATTTTAAACAGTTTCTCCAGTTTCCATTTTCCGCAAATAAATGCAAATAATATTGAAATTTGGTTCACAATATGAAACAAAAATGATCACTTTACCTTGACACATACCTATAAATAGTCATTAAAAATGAAAATCATTTTTAAACGGTCTCTAATTTTTTCAACTAAACCATTCTATAATTTAAGCATTAAGTAATTCTGAACAAAAGCGCTGCAGGTTTTAATCCACCTCCGCAGTCCGGCACAATTTCTGACTCACAGTTTACATCAACCCACTCATTCTATTCAGAAAACCCAAAAAAGCTTCATGAGGAGGTGTAACAATACACAAACGAAGTCTTCTGGTTTTCAGAAACCTGTTTGGACATGGATTCTTGGTTTTTCGGAAACAGGTGACAAGGATGAAAATAATTGTAGATGCGAAAAAACAAACACAAAAGCCTGTAAACAATCGCTCATGAGCGTGAGGAGGAAACTTTCACTGAACCGTTCGGTGTGTGACATTTCAGTCTGGTTTTAATGGTCTCAGTGTGTTTTCTGATGGCCACATGACGATTGTTACCTCTTTGGCACTCTTGATCTTTTCCAGAAAGGTGCGTAGCTCCTTGGTCTCAGCATAAAGGGCTCGACATACGGCCTGGTAGTGGTCAGCAGCATCTGATTGGCTGGGAAGGTGAGACGTGCAGAGCTAAAACAAAACAGTGAGATATAAATCAATGCATTTAGTGCTTTAAAATGTTTACAAAGTGGTTCTCAAACTTTTTTGTTGTAAGGCCCCCTGCTTCGCTTTGCAGCCCCCCAAATAAAGACTTACAAACTTGGAATTTGAATTAAACCAAGAACATATTCAGTTGTACGAAGCTGGAACATCCATTCTATTGGTTAGTGCTCTTATTTTTCTGATGTTTGATTGCATAAAATATATATGATACATTTCTATAATTTCTAAAACCCCACAAATGATGTGCCCACCTGGAACCCAGCAAACTACAGCCCCCAGTTTGAGAACCACTGGTTTACATTAAAATCATATCAGTTAAGATCCGGTATTCCGGCAGGATGTGTTTTCTTATCATCTGAGTTACAGATATTTGGAAATGTGTGAACACAAATCTTCAGTAGCTCCTGTTTGTCGAGAGGTCTCGACTGTGTGTCAGACTAGAGAAGCATATCTTAATGACAATAAAAGACAATTGTTACGCTAGATGTGCTTCAGAAACTGTTTTTCCGACTTGGATTTAGCATCTATCAGACAGGAACAGTTTATGAAAACAATTTACTGTCTGATAACTTAATCCTTGCAGTGGGCATAATTGTGTTTTAGCACATAGCTGAGAGCCGAACCCATCGCTCACATGACTGACAGGTAGAAAACACAGGCCTAAAATTCAGTGTCTCACGCATTATGGTTTCATCATGAGAAGCATTTGAAATGTACAAACATGCTGACTAAAGACGCCCTGAACTGGCTTAATGGCATTTTTGCCCACACCCCCTTGTGCCCTTCCCCGCTCGGGAATGTCTTGGCATAACAGCGTAACGTCACCTATCTGGGGAGTTTCAATGTGGAATCATGTTTAACAAGAATACTGACTACGCCAAGGGATAGTGAATACAGCTTTGGAAAAAGTTCTTTTATAGATACTATTATTTATAAGGACAGAAATACCTTATAAATAATAGCATCTACAAAAGAAGAGGGAGAGCCCAAGGTTAAGACATTTAGGTTATGTAAATATAAAATGAATAGGTGTCAGGGATGATGGCTGACAAGCAAGATTGGTAAGAAGAGTAAACAATGAGTGTTTAATTTTTTAGTGCACTGTCCCTTTAAGGGACATGAATGGGAATTAAATGAATATTACAGGAAGTATTTTACTGTAAATAAACTGACTGATAAATCACAAAAATGCACAAGCACATGGCTTGGAAAGTACTTTACTTCCTTCTTGTCCTCTTTATCTTCATATTAATCAATCTCTCTCTCTCTCTCTAAATATAGAACTCAAAGGTTTTATCAGGCAGGCAGGGTATAAAAACACGTGTGCTGGAAAAATCTAATGTCACGGTTCATCTGTCAAACGTAAGGCAGAGACACAAGTATTATCTAACCAGTCCTGAAAAAGCTTGTACTGTGACCCAAACTGACCACTACAGGAAACTATTTCAGTGTCAGACCAGGTCCACTTCTGCAAACATATTATTAAAAACACATGCTGGGTCCCAATTTGCCTACTTCTACTAATCTCTAAATGTATGTACTGTGTTTGTAATGGAAAAGTATGTAGATTTAGTATGTAGTAAAACAATATGCACGCAGTGGGACATATTAACAGGAAGCGGAACTGGCCGCTGTTGCCTAGACAACATTTTGGTCATTAACAGTCACACACATTCAAAATACAGCTCTTCTATCGATTAAGGTATTTATACATTCATTATTCCATCTGTAATGTTTACTGTATACCTACATTTCTTAACTTAGTGACGCATTACGTTACGCACAATGCTATATAATTTATTAACTCTTTCCCTGCCAGCCTTTTTTTTTAAAGTTGCCAGCCTACGCCAGCGGTTTTGAACATTTTCACCAAATTTGAATGGCTCACAGTACAGTTTCTGTAAAGAATATATGGACAAACAATATATCCAACGAAAGAACGGAGTCTCTACTTTTAAACAAAAGAAACCGTATTCTTCTATCTTCATTTGTTCTTTTCTTAGCACCTCTTAAATGTGGGTAGGTTTCTTCAAAAATGCATCACTTTGATTAAACAACTGAGATAATTAACGTTTTTTGTCAAAGATTTCACCCAAATTACACTCAGAACAATCATTAAAACCGATAAGAAATATATGTTCTAGGTTCTGGGATTCTGTACTTTTTCCCAAAGGTGTGTAACAGCGCCACCTGCAGTATAACAGTACAAACACTGATTGCCGTAATAACTCGTCTTTGGCGGGGAACCGATTTTTTTTTAAATGACAAGATAACTTGTCAATGGCGGTGAAAAAGTTAATGCAGTGAACCACCACTAAACTCCGTCTACTCGCGGTGAGTTGTGGGTAATAAAAGCCTTTAGATTCTTTAGGGAATCTTTGGAATACACTTTTCAACATACTACGATTTGGGACGTACTAATTTTACTTTCGAATACTTCTTAGGACGGATAGTATGAGTATTGAAATGGACCAACAGAGTATATTATTTCTATTTACAGTTTTTGGGGCTTTTCAAAATATTCTTCATCGGCCAATTGACAAGTAATAGTAATTCAAATTAAATGTTGATTCTATACGTTTAAAAAACCATTGTGGTGTCTTTGCTCTATGTAAATGGAACAAAAGAAAAGGCATAATGAATGTTAAATGAATGTTCTGAGTTTTTTTTAAGTTATGTAATGAGAGTAAAAAGGGTCTTTAAGACCTTTCTATGTATACTTCCCAAAACAGTGTAAATTCTTAATACACAGTCTCAAAATATAAACAGAATGTTTATGACAATGCCAAAAAAATCTTTATTACCTTAAATTACTGAAACATAAGAATAACATTATTACAAATTGGTCCGCTTAGCCAATTGAGTTTGAGGTTGTTGTTTCCCAAACAATGGACAGATTATAATGCTGAAATATAAATAATTTTGATGTAAACTAATAGTAAATAACAGTGTATAAACACTGATCGGAAATTACTGAAAATTATGGAACTCCACATTTTCTTGAAATTATGAAAAGCTGTATACAAAACACTTAAAATTAAATAAAATGTTGTGATAAACAACATCGGTTACAATCCGTTGCAATAAAAATGCAATTAAAATGTTTCAAATCTTCAGACAGAGCTGGTGGACCAGACTTTAAAATTGATGGAAGCGAGAAATAACCACTAATTCAGCATTTATTACTTACAGATAATATGTCACGGTAGCCGCGGATGTTTGACACATCTGTAGGCTCTTCCTCGCCTTCATCCTCTTCCTCTGTCGCCTCGTAGCCTTCATCCGGACAGGGGTCTGTCTCTGTGTACACCATGTTGGTCATGAGATCGATGAGCTGCTCCAGAGGAGGACTGAGTTCTCGTTCCTCATGTTCCTTCAGGCCGTAATCCAGAGCCTTATAGATCATAATACCCAGAGACTCTATAATCTGCAAAACACATTATCACATTCATTTAGCATTACTGAATGAGTCACATACATAGGCACATGCTCTGACATAAACCTCAAACATGTACAACACTTAACACTGATAAAAGACACGAACGACTCCATAGATCAACATACAAACTGATTAAATAACCACTTAGTTAGGCCTCATTACGGTCTTGTGACTCCAAGACCTCCGTACGGTTTAATGGTGAGCAATTTTAAACATCCAGACACTGGATATATGGATCAGTCATCACTTTGCTCCCCATAAGCTACATAACCAAATCTGAACCATTCATGACTGTTTTTGTGGGATCAAAGAGGCTTCTGTTCTTACATACTAATGAATATAAAAGAGTCAATTAACCATCCTAAAGTCTTTAATTTCAGTCATGACGATGTATTTTAAGGGCAAGATTAGTATTATTAAAGCGGATGTAGTCATGAGTCAGTTGAAAAATCACACAAGTGATCACTTATATCCAGCTTTGAGTTAACACAATTGAACTGTGAAAAGAGTTTATGTAGGGAAACGATAAAATGCCATCCATTTTTTTAAAGGACAAGGCCCTTCAGGACAGGACACAGAATTCATGTGCATTTATTTTCGCTCATTGTTTATGATTGTATTATTTTATTGTATATGTAAACTCTCTTTCAAAACTTTTCCACAAAGCGCATATTAAAGCTACTATCTTCCTTTAGTTGTTGTGAACAACTCCTATTAGAGAACACAATTTCTTTAATATCATTGAGTGTTTCTGAGCCCGTCCTTTGTTGTTTGATAAACATTAAAAACAGAGATCTTTATTATGCTGCTGCCCCTTTAAGAGCTTGGGCAATATACTGGAACACACATGTGTTTGGTCACGAAACTAAATACCTTAACAGGGTTTCCTTTTAATATGGGAATTTTTACGTTATTTTGTGTTTATATGTCCATTTCAGAGTAAGAAGGCATGAAAGAGAACTCCGTTTAGCATTTTGTGCTCGGACTCTCTGGGCCTGCGCGCATATCTCAAACAACCCGCGAGATACTGATACCCGAAGGCTTTTAGTGATTATTCTTCATGAAAGCTGCATTGATACATGTTTGGCCTTCTATCAAAAGCGACTTACAAATAAATAGTATTTAGCGTGATGTAAAACGTTTTGTATTCTTTGCAGAATTGTTAGAGAGCTTTATACAACAGTTCAGTGCTTAAAGTTTAAACAAATGTTTACCGCATTAGCTTCACATGCATGCAATACTCGCTAGCACCCGCCACACTAGCATACTATGGTAAAGGCTTTCCAGCAGAGATGCATTGAAGAGCAAGATCGTCTGAAAATCAACCCCGAGAAGGTTGCTTGATTTGTACCAGTATTCATATCAGCATCATTGTTTGTCCAAACCACTGTGCTGCTTGTATATACTCGAGTCGTCTTTGCTTATTTCATTCATTTTCATTATAATTTGCGTGGTCTAAGCTATGATAAAGCCAAGGATTTCATGCCTGTGTTGCGATTGACTACGGAGCAATTCAGGAAGGGCCTTGTTCCTTTTGTGTAGTAGTGAGTTAGATTTCAGATTTCAAATAACAACAATAGTTTTCAGAAATCACTTAATGCACCTTTAATTAAATATGCACAGCGGACCTGACTCATAGGACGCCCCGGTGGAGACATGAGGCGCCAACACCCCACCACACCCATTTTAAATAAAAGATGCGATGAAGAAGTGCATTGCAATGCCAAGACCCAGCACTGGTAACAATTACCTTATCAAGATGAAAATCAAGGCCATAAAATGAGTTTGTGGCCAAGCAGATAAGTCTGTGAATTATATCACTCAGAGTACTCAGTCTCTTCCACCATTATTAAACAAACCGAGACTCATCCAAGCAGCTCTATATCAATATTGACACTCCTGAGGATTGGCTGCGGTTAATACTTCTTAATCATAACATGTTGTCAGAGGTCCAGACGTTAATCCTCATCATGAGGAAAATAAATATTTAAGTGTCTTGCTCTTATACAATGTAATCCTCTATGTTATAAACCACAGATGAGCTCAGGTAATGACTCCGAGAGGAGACGCCTCCAGCAAGCATTCATGAGGATTCATTACCATAAAAACAGGACATTTTAAAAAGGTATATCAGCATAAGATGAATTTCAGGGAGTGCAATGTCTACAGTGAAAACTCACGCACGTCAACTCTATACATAAGCGAGCAATACAGTTTAAAGTCAGTTTTAGAATCAAGATGCCGGCTAAACATCGTGATGTCTTTCACTCATCAGCGATAGACAATGCCATCATCTGTAGGCCAAACCCTATGCAATACACTCATTTACAAGCTAAACAGACATTGACGAGGCACAACATCACCAAAGGTGAGTGGTTACAAATAAATAACACATGACATTTTGTGATGATGATGATCAAGAACTTCACAAATACTGTATTTTATTTATTGCCTTTCATTCTAGGTTTTCCAGGTGCTGTCAACACTGAAGAATCTTCAGACATTCATTTTCAGTTTAGTGACGTGTAATTGGAGGCACTTCTGGGAGAGGCAGTGAGCAGAGCTTTTATGTTATAGAAGAAAACAGCAGGATGATGTGTTCTGATGCAGATAGGTTGAATACTTCATTATCTATTCAATTATAAAAAGCTTTATAGACACACGTCAGCAACGAGAGTAAGAGCCCTGGAGATAAATTGAATAGTTTTGTTTCTACAGAACTGCTGATGAATACACCCAGACATCAGATCGCCCTATGATAATCCACAGTCTTCATGTAGAACTGCAGTAAGCCAGTGATGCAACAATAAGCCATGCTGATTTCACCAAAAACACACACGAGCCGCCCTGGTACATAGCACAAAGCACAAACCAAACCAGAGCATGATGGTAATACTAATGACATTTACAGCAACTACAAGCATTACTACTAATGTACGATTCATAACTATTACTATTTTCGTTATAACTTGTATTCTATTTGAATATGGTTTTCTCACATTTGTATATAGTTTTTAGATATTAGGCCCAACGCAAATGTTGTCATACTGTAAAAAATCTCAGTTACTCTTTAAATTTGAAAGTCGAGAAGAAACGCTCGGGAATTGTTTAAAAAATGTGCTGCGCAGATTGTGAGGGTCTTGGAACACACTTTTGCGAAGTAATGCAATAACGAAAATTTCAGAAATTGTCATTTCGACTCGTTGCTGTAAAAAAAATGTACAATGGTCAAACACGTCCATCCATCGTGTGATTACATCGAAAAACAATGGAAAAGTCGGTCAATAGGAAAACATACTCTTTATCAAAGTCCACCTACTGTGATTTATATTTTACTGTGTAACATTATCGATCGATAATTACTGTCATACTGTACAAGTACTACATCTTCTTATACCCTCACTGTAAGGACATAACGTTATTATAAAATCTTCAATTAAATTTGAGCCGAACAAAAGGTGTTAAACCCCTGCTTCACTCCAGTCGAACCCATTTCGAGTGATATTTCATCCCTCTCAGTATGTCCACGCTGGTAGATGATGTTTCTTTACTTCCTCAGCTTTCTATGTGTGTCACACCACGTATGTTAAACAATGAAGACACTGCCTACTATTCACTGTGGCCGGTTCAGATGACATCACCGCTCATCTCAAGACCTGATTTGAGGATGACATTCAGACCTCATAAAATAAGTTAAGGCGGGTCGTTGTTCTTGAATTTGTCACACTCTTCATGCGTAAATTGTGAACATTCACCTAAAAAATGCATGAGGCACTGTTAAGCCCATACATGTGAAATAGTTTGGTCATGACTTTACCATCATGACATGTATGTTAGTCATACTTGGATAAATGCTTGATTCTCTTAATGTTGTGATCTTTTAAATCTTATTAGAAAGAATCAAGTATCTAACTGCAAACACAGTCTATTCTGAATTTAAACCGTGTGTTTAAAAACACACTTAGGGTGTACTCACATTTAGCCCGGTTGCTCTCAACTGTGCCCAAGCATGATTGTCACAAAAGAGCGATTTGAGAGTACTCACACTAGTCAATTGAACCAGGCCTTAGGTGTCCAATGCGCCCAGGCGTGGTTCGATTGGGACAGTGTGATCTGCTTCTATTGAGTTAGCATGGCAGTAGAACTTATCGCTGCTTTCTTTGTCCAAGGCGCACCCATATGCATGACTGGTAAAGCAACCAATCACTTTTCGTTTTGTGCAGAGGTGTGGAAATGTCCCCGCAGTAGGCCGGTGTACATTCATGAACTTGTGAAAAGGTAACAGCAACAAAATAATTATAAGATTCTTAGAACAGACGGCTTTGTGTTGTTTCCAGACGACCGTTAAAGAACGTGACACGCATGTCTCCCGGAAATCCTGTGAAATACAACCAATCAGATTTCGAACATGCTGAAGTGTTTCCAGAAAAGTGTGACTTATGCATCAGATGTTTAGCCAATGGTCCGTGGGGATGACGTTTGAGGCTGTGACTAGCATGCCAGCATCTCCACGGTTGTGGGAAGTTAGCTGTCCGTGTGGCTCAACGGACCTTAAACACACACACACAATCACATGATGAGCAGTAATGTGTACCTGTAACCAACATAGGGGTGTGCGATATGACGATATTTGATCGCTAATGATTAAAATGACTGCACGATCCACTTTTTCGGAATAATCGTTTAATCGTCCTATATAGTGCAAGATATGTTATATCCGTTGCTGTTCTATTGAATTTCGTTAACATCCTTGCGATAGATTGGGCGATGTTAACAAGCTCGTACACGTTGCTTGTGAATTCAGTAAGATTAAGAGATGTGGTCAGTGACGATGGAGGGAAACACGGAAGAGTTGGTCCCTAAAAACAATTCTACATCAGTAATATTGAAATGGTTTGGGTTTTCCCCAACTGGTACAAATCAGGTACAACCAAGCATCCGGGAACTACAAGGCTTAAACAAACGACTTTAGCGAAAGAAGGATTTGAGAAAGGAATTCAGTCTGACAGAACGAGCAAGCGCTGGAAAGATGTAACTGACGCGGTCGCATTTTACCTGACCAAATACATTATTACAATAAAGACTGTGGAAAATGAGAGCTTTAAAAGACTGCTCACAGTTGAAGATCCACGTAACGAAAACCCAGCCGCAAATATTTTTCCTCCACGGCCATTCCACAGCTTTACTCCGAGTGCAGCAACAAGATGCAAAACAAATTCAAAAGTTTTTTCTAACAGCTGATTTATGGTCTTGCACTTGCATTAAATATTAACTTGATTAAAATATTCTTCAAAATATAATTGGTAAAGAGTATATTTTTATATGGGGACATAGTTTGGCTGTATTGTAGCCCCTTTAATTTACAAAATAGTCTTAAAACCAACTTGAAGAAGAAACGTGATAAAATCGTGAATCGTGATCTATCTAGAAAAAAATCGTGATTTGAGTTTTTTTCAAGATCGCCGACCCCTAAACCAACATTCCACAAACAAACAGTGTTCATATCTGAAATATTTTATTTGTTTCAAATCGTCTTAGACAGGCTTGAAGAATAATCAATTGCAGAGCTAATACGAAGTCAAACAACTGCATAAAAAAATTGGTAATTTAGCATTTATATTACAAAGATCCTATTTAGCTGGATCATCTCTAGAGTAAAGTAAGTGTCAGATCATCCAGATCAGACAAGACAAGACAGGCTTTTTTTATTTTTCCATCACATCTTGTCTATACACTAAAGGGTCAATGTGCTAATAATCAGTGTGCACACTAGGAAGGCATTAACATCAAAATGCAGCACAAATTCTCAAAGAGATCTTTGTGGAAAACCAATGATTGCTCTCAGCCTCAGATTAAAGACACGGAACGAATGTTCAATGATCATCTGATGCAAACTGCACACAGAAATACCAAACGTTTGCAAGCTCAAATC
The DNA here is from genome assembly GCA_008369825.1 of Triplophysa tibetana. Lineage (NCBI taxonomy): Eukaryota > Metazoa > Chordata > Actinopteri > Cypriniformes > Nemacheilidae > Triplophysa > Triplophysa tibetana. The sequence continues at coordinate 14,701,379 of CM017908.1, forward strand.
TTATTTGCTGTCTTTACTCGAGCAAGCAAACTAGATATTCATGAGCACGACTTTACATTACATTTTTCCAGAGCTGGTTTTTTAGATTCGTACATTTTTGTGGAAACCATTCACATACTTTCTCTCAACCATTCAAAGACTTTACATTTTAAAGAGCCATTTCTAGTTAATTATATATCAGATGGATTTCTGGGAGTCAACGTTTTCTGTCTTGGTGAGTTTAAAAACCATTACACGGGAAGAACATGCCACACATTAGGGCTTCATTGATACTATATCGACTGCTCCACCAAAATCTTAGCAAACCTTTCCATCTTAACAGCCCAAACTGAGCCGGCTGTCGACTGATGTGATTCTCAGAACTGAGAAGGAGGCAAAGAGATCAAAGAGGCAGGGGGCAAAGAGGTTCCTCATGTGGAACTGAGCTGACAGAAGCGAACAAAACATCCTGGAACTCTTACACACATCTCCTGAAGAGAAGAGCAACATTTCAGCTCTATGACAAAGCATATATAAATATCAACATTTGCCATCTTTTGTTAGATAAAATGCCAACCCCGGTATGACCCCTAACCCTGTACAAGTAGGCCTAATTCTGCCTTTAGGTTATATTACCGTATTATTCCCAGCTCTCACGCTAAACAAAACAAAGAAGACACAGACTACTGTTGTCTGAGCTCTTCTCATATGACATCATTGCATCCAAGTCAAATCCTGAGTTTTTTCACATGCTCCCAGCATCGTGTGGAGATGAGCCACTCAAGCACCAGTTCAATGGCTTTTTTTTAAAACGAAGTTTACACCGGTTACCTCCTAAATTTGCAATCTGTACATTTTTCATTGCAAAACAAATCTGCAATGTTTAGAAAAAAGAGGCAGAGCTTTAAACTTAAACCTTGTAAAAATCGGTGCGAGTCAAAACTATATGAGTTTCTTGGCATGCCAATCTGAAAAACACTACATTTTTTTGTTATTCACGATGTAATAATGGAAAAAATGAATGGAACAAAAAACTAACTAACGCAACAAACTTGGATCAAATCACTCCAAAGAGAGAACTAAAGACCACAGACAGTGTGAACGCAAAAGGAACTTAGTGTTTACACTACCCTGAAAAGTCTTTGCACATTTGTTCATTTCATGGATAAATTGAATTGGAAAAAACTAATTGGTTAGTAAAATTAGTCATTCAGCAGATGGGCACAAATGCAATTTTCCATCCAGTCTCTGTTGCAGGTCGAGTCTCATCTTCTTTCTGGTGCTACAAGAGAATGCCAAACTTTAATAAACATTTTTTTTTTTTTTGACCGCACTTTTAAAATGAACTGAACTATGTAACTAATCTTAGAACTTAAGTAATTGGTTATAGATATTTGTTAACATAAATAAACAATGAAAAATACTTCCAAAACATGTATTAATCTTAGTTAAAAGTTAATTTAAACTAACATTTACTAATACATGTACTAATTAAAATCCAAAGTTCTATCAGTTAATATTTTTTTTCATTTCATTTCATATACTGTATAAAATATACTGTAGCAAATGCATTGCTCATCGCTCATAAATGCTGGTCAATACATAACATTATTTGATGAACATATTTTTATGCCGGATTCAAATATCACCGATCCACACACGTAATAATTTTTTGAATTATGTTAATTAAGCACAAGTTAATATACATTTGACCACAGCTAAAGTATTTAAAGATTCACAGTTAATGATTCCTCAGTCGGATTATATTAACTTTAAGAACTACGCTGAAAAAACGAGACAACACTCATATTGCTATATTAGAAGTGTTAGCGCCTTTTGTTAGCACTGCTCTGTAGCAACTCTTGCATATTGGCTTGTTTGTGTCCTTCGGCTTTCCATGTTCATTTGCTTCATATCCAAAATATTTCCAGATAGCACTCCTGCTGTGTTCTTTATCAACCAAAGCCGGTTGCGGAGGCGCCGCACACGCCATATTTATATTCACTTCACGTTTGCTATTTAACCAGAGCGAATGAGACGAGACACGTGACAGGCACTGCGGTCACGTGTGGTGTTTGTCAACGCGCCTTTGGAGATAAGTGAAAGTGACAGCTCGGCTAGGATCGTAGTATCGATACTTCGGGAAATTAGTATTGGTACCGTTCAGATATTTCAGTATCGATATTTATCGAAGTATCGATATTTTTGACAACACTAGTCTCTGTACAGAAATAGTTTCAGGGCATTTGAGAACTGGTACCAGCACCACTTGGACTTAGAACTCAACCTCTGAAAGCTAGACAAAAAGACAGAGAATGGGTATGAGAAAATGAGGCTGAATAAAAGAAAGTAAGGGAATGGTTACATATTGAACTGGGCTTCATCCAGAGCCCAAACAGCAAGGTGGACATTTGTTTTTCACACTTGTGACTCACTGTCCTGTACAGACAGGCTACACAAGCGCATGTCGTCCCACTGTTGGGTGTAGGAAAGATCCCTCCTGAAGCTTTGCCCAGTCTCAAAATTTCCAGACCTCACTCAAGCATCTGAGGTGGATATGAATGGAAAATGGGATGTTCAAAAAATTGAGGACAAAGACATTTTCCTTTACATGACGTATTGTGTCACTGTAATATCTACGCATTTTAGTTTCTTTTTGGCACATGCATCTTCTGAGAGCTAAAACCATGAGTCTTTGAAGGAAACATTTCTACAAATATATTCTTTTTTCACAGAACAAATTAATTCTTACAGATTTTGAATGACATAATGGTAATTAAATGATTACAGAGTTTTTATTTTAGGTGAACTATCTATTTAAAATGCTCTTGAAAAGAGGATCGTCATTTTATTGAGTAGACTGTGTGTCAATCTGGCACAAATCTCTCCAAGCCACAACGGTTACAATAGGTAAACCTAAATAGATGCTGCACGAATAATCGCGGTTCTCACTAAATATCGTGTAAATCGACCCTTTGATTGCGTTTGTGATATCGCGATGGTTATGATCATGTGTCCGTGCAGCTTGTCCGTGAAGAATGAATCTTTGATCAGCAGTGAATGCTGCCCAATTTGAAATGATGAGATTCAGGGGCTTATAAAAAGCAACACCTGTCAAACATCATCATTATAAATATACTTTATTATCATGAAAATACCTGAGAAGGCTTGTAAAACAGTGATAGAAAGGTCTCCCTTAGCATTTTCTCGAACTAGTGTCCCAATTTGCATACTCTCCGTTCTAAATAGTATTCGAAAATATATATAGTATGTCCCAAATCATAGTATGCTGAAATGAATATTCTCAAAGTACCCAGATGGTCTACTGTTTCCTGTAAAAATTCAAAATGTGAATCCATGGCCACTTAACGGATGATATTACCCACAACTCACCGCGAGAGGGCGGAGTTTAGTGACGCCACACTGCATTAATAAAATTAAATAAAAGCTTTGTGAAATGAATAAATTTAGGTATAGAGTGAACATTAAATACAAAATAATAAATAAATACTTAAATGAGCTGTATTTTGATATCGGGACGCAGCAAAGGTGTGATGTAATTATTAGTAGTTTCTGTACGAGATCCCTCTGGCTTTCAGATGCAGCAGCATTTAACCGTACTTCACTGAAAAATTGCGGTTAACTGATGGTTTATCGTGCAGCCCTAAACCTACATTTTGTGAAACAGATATGGGATCTGCAAAACAACTAACTAGCTAGCTATCTTTAAAATGAATTGCAAAGTCTGACACAAACTTTAAAAAGCACCAATTAGCTATTCTTTAAAACGAACACCGTGTCTACTACGGTCGCGACCGGCACGATGCGACAAGACAATGGCTTCGTTGTGTCGAGCCGCATCCAGTGTGGACAACATTTTAAATTATATTGGTTATAATGGGATTTATTGTCTTTTATTGTGTCGCGTCGTACCGCATCTGGTGTAAACACGGTGTAATAAAACTAAGAAAATGATCTAAAACGAATCAACATCTTAACTCATCCCTACAACATAAATCTTGCTTGGCTTCCTGTACTTTAATATTGTATTGCATAGTCATTTGTACATTTCCTCAGGAGTCAGTTACATCTTAAGGTGCTCCTCGCTTATATTATGACTAATAAAACAAACATTGATAAATCAGTAACTGGTTAATCAATCACAGAGATCCAGGATAAACTACATTTCTTAGCAGTGAAGTGAAGTCAGAGCGGAGGTCAGAAGACATAAGGGATAAAACTGATTCCCGCTCAGATTGGCCTTCACGCCCCACTGCCTTACATCACACAGTTAAGCGCTGGTCCTCAGCTGACAAACACACAACAAAGCTTGTCCTCATACACACAAATAGGCCATGCTGGCATCTGTGCTCTAGATTCAACGGTCTCTATTTCTTGTTCTTAACCTGTATCAAGCTTCAGGTAATCTTTCAGAAGGCACAAGACACTGATAATGCCTTGTTGCGTGACTAAAAAGTGATTCTTATGTGCACATCGAATGTAAATAGTACAATCTATGCGTCAAGGGCCGTGTGAGACCCAACTAAAGTGCTTGAACATTCTACCTCATCCTTACGCAAAAACACACACATACACAGAGTCAGCTGAGGAATGGTATTTATGCAGAGAGGTGAAAGAAATGGGCTTTGTGCAGTCATAAAGAAAACCTCCAGGGATTAAACCACGAGGCTACTCAACTCAGAGCGAAAAAACAAGTTCTCCAACCCCACAGAAACAAAGTGATTTGATGTCTAAGAGACATATTCTTCTAAATAATTAGCATTACATGCAGACACTGAAGGGGAAATTGTGCTTGGAATTTACAGGACAGTTTACAGGTGTTTTTCAAACCATGGTTGGTTTGTTATTCTTCAACATTCCTACACCTGAAGCCTGTTTAGCAGCTGCCTCACCCTTGAAATCAAGACATCTGATAGGTAGTTAGACCTGACGCTTGAAGAGACTTAGGATACTTGTTAATCCCCATTTGCCACTGAACAGGATCTGGGGCCAAATCCTCTTTGTCTGTGCACCATGGGGGGAGGAAACACATAGATCTTTAAAAAGTTGCCGAAACCTCTAGCAGTCAATATTGTCTGGCTCTTTTATCCTTTAGGGATTGCGGGTCATGGAAGCTTTAATGATCGGTTGATGGACGCTCATTGATAAGTACTTTGTCTAGTAGCATTTCATAATGCACACTTTACTTAAGACTTATGTATTTCTCAGTCTGACTTTGATGGAGTGGTTTTTCACTGTTGAGAAAAATTGAGGCCAAAGCATCTCAATTTAATTACTATTCTCCTATTTATGAAGCATTTGATTCTTTGTACCAATAGAGTTGATAGGAAAAATTGGCTTAGATTTTGCAGAGGGTGCCAAGGGCCGCTGCGCTTTAGAAGCTGGATGGATCCCAGCTGAAAAAAGCTTCTTAAATCGACACAGATTTGGAAACGAGTTCAATTGACAGCTAATGGTTGATGGTTAACTAATGACAGAAATCTTAGTGTTCTCCTTGAAAACCAAATTATATCGGTGTTAAAATTGAGAAAAATTATGCACATCCAGGCATTCTACATAGAGAGGCAGCCACAACCAAATTTAAGGATTGCAAAACTCCCTACTTCCTGCAAGAATACAAATTCGGTCATTTATCCAACCTCATGTTGTTCAAAAATGTGTATAACTCTTTTGTGAAAGAAATTTTGAGAAGTGTCTCTGTGTGTTTGTGTCCATGGGATGGAAGTAAATGGGGAGCAATGCTATATGGTTACCAATCTTCTTCAAAACATCGCCTTTTGTGTTCTGCAGAAGAAAGAAAGACATCCAGGTTTGAAATGAAATAAGGGCAAATAAATGGTGAAAGGTGTCACATTTTTGGGTGAACTGTTCCTCTAACAATGAGTTCACACCAAACGCGTAAATAACATACAAAAGTGAATGCAAAGATGCGTATAGAAACAAACTCGTTGCAGGTATGATGCGAATGAGACGAATGGGCGGCGCGATTGCCGAGAACGTCTTCCGCGAAGGTTGAAAATATTTGTTAGATCCCGTCACTCACTCGAAAATAACCAACTTTTCCCGCGAGTAATAAAGGGTGTGGAACCCGATTGTTCCCATTTGGTGTGAATCCAGCATAAGACAGCACAGATCCAAAGGGATGCTCTGGATGAGGTGTGTCTGCAGTGAGTCCTGATGTGCTAATACTGCTAAGACACGTTTTGTGAAAAGGCAACATCACATGATCCCTGAGAGCGACCGGATGAAAGAGACAGAGAGGGAGAGAAGGGTGAAGTCATGCAGAGCACACACACCCTGCCCACACAAACCCTGCCCACACACATCTTATTACTGCACTTATTGCGGGTAAGGTCACTCTGAATGTACACACATATACATAAAAAATCCCATTCGAGCCCACCATGTGCAAAAATGAGCTTTGATGAAAAAAAAAACAATACATTACAAATGAACATTTCAAATGAAGCGTAAAAAATAATTTTTGTTGCTATACACTTTCTTCATTCACTCCGGTGTTGAAACACATTTTCCACTGGAGGAAAATGTACAATCAGCGAAAGTTGTTACATGGCTCTCAAACATTTACTTTACTTGCAAAACTGAGAGCTTATCTGTGCAGTACATCTAATCTTTGGCAGAAGAGACTCTGTTTGTGTACAGAGGGAGGCAGAATCTTCCCATTCACTGTCAAAAGTCTACCGTCGTTCGTTTTTTTCTGAGTGAAGGTCTTTCTTAGTGAAGGTCCATATGCCATCACGGGCAAATGTGTTATTTTTACTTGTAAATTTGTGCGCATGCGGCCGTGTGTTCGTCTGCGTGCATCCCCTGTGTGGACCCATCTGTTACAGCTTTATAAAATCTCTCACATTTAGCCGAGAGAGCAAGTGAATCTTTAAAACAATTGAAGGTAAAGCATTATTTTTGAAAAACATTGGAAACTGCATAGAAATCTCTTGTCTGCTGAATGAAAGACCTGTATGTATGCCATGTCCCGTGTGAGGTGGGCAGCAGGAGATCTTTCTGTGTGCTGAAAAGCTTGGGAAAATGCTCAGTTTCAGACGGTGTGTGTCATAGCACAGATTTGGCATATTCCCAGAATGCCAGGGAGCTTAGAGACCAAAACACTGAATTTTTGAGGGCAGGCTGAGCGTCACTTGGTTGTCACGCCAACAAAGAACAAACGCTTGTTAATGAGTAACATCAAGCGAAGTGACCGAAGAAAATGAGGGTCAGATACTTCTTGTGACATTCAGGTTTGGATGGATCACCACAAACAGAAAGAGCACAATGAAAGCCAATAAAAGATTCAACCGTTTGAGGAACACCTAGAAACCTCCAGAAACTAAACATAGAGAGAATATAACCAGCTTTGTTTCCAAGGAGGATTTATTAATCTTGCTATAAGAACGCAGCGTATCAAGCTGGTGCGCTTCACCAAATATAGAAACAGAATGACTCACTGTCAAGTCAAAAACCAGTCTTGAACTTAAACAAAAGCAAAAAGATGACTCACCTCTATTGATGTACTGGGCGGTATGTGTGTATCTACAAACAAGAGGAGAAAAAAACAATCAATTAAATCTGAAACAGCATATTCAATACGGCTGTTCAACGATTAATCGCGATTAATTGCATTCAGAATAAAAGTTTGCTTTTACAAAATATATGTCCATGCACTGTACATATTTGTTTTGTGTTTATAAACACATACACATACATGTATATAAATTTAGAAAAATATATAATAGTTTTATAAACATTCAGATATTTCCTAAATATATATATGTACTGTATGTGAAGGTGTATGTGTTTATAAATACAAAATAAATATGTACAGTGACATATGTAAACACAAATCTGGATGCAAACCTTATTCTGAAAGCGATTATTCGTGATAAATCGTTGCACAGCGCTAAAATTAAACAACGTTATAAAATATCCAATGCCACAAAATATAGCATTCTTAGTCACCATGAAACTAAAATTGTGTTTGACTTCTATTCCATTTCATTACGTGTATAAGAGTGAAACAGCCTCCGATATTAGAAAAAAATGTAGGTCAGCTTTTAGATTGGTTTGTTGTAAGTTGGGCATAGAGGGGATGACAAAAAATGCCTGGCCATTGGACAGTCAGTATAGTCCAACCGCTTTTTGTTGCTGACGTCATGTGGTGAAGAGTTGTTGTTCAGAGGGGGTGAGGAGTTTAACATTTTTGATTAAAGATTACAAGTGACGATTCATTTCTTTTAAATAACAGTGTGCACGGAAAAAACATTTATAATAATCACTGCAACACTGTGTAAAACACTTTGAATTGTCCTGTTTGATTGAATGGTGACTTGAATGTTTTTACATCATTGAGATGTGGTTCCTAGAATGTTTTGGTCGAAACACCCCATCGTGGTTTGCAGCCCAGTATAAATTTAACACAAGTTAAATTGACCATGATAAACCCTTCCCCCATTTCTATATTACCCAGAGGGTCCCTGGGGTTCATCTCTTACAACCTTCACATAAAATATTGAACTCAAATCTGGTGGAGGCAGACTGTGAGGTAATTTGCACAAGTTGAACCTGAGACCCAGGACATCTACACAGGGGTTGGAATCATAATGTCTGTCTTTTTAGTCCTCTCTTCAGTAGCTCTGGGGGTATAATGTTACAGCGTTAAAAGAGCTTCTTTGGGGATTGGCGGAGGCCCAGAGTTGAGTGTTGCTACAATGAATGAATCCAGTGTCACTCTAACGGTCACTTTCAACAATAAAAACTCAAATAAAACTGGAACTGTGCACCAAAACCTGCAAAGTATCCTTAAAGAGTCTGAAGAACACTGAAATCAAAGACATGGCTTTTTACCATGTTCTGTGAAAACATTGACACCCTACTAAAAACGAAAGGGGGTCACTGAATCTAACTCATCCTTTACACGGTAGCAGGTTACCATGGAAACCTTTTTAACCATGCATCTAGAACAATAGGAGGCTACCAAAACCAAAATAAAACACGTAAACACACCCAGTTCATAAAACAAATGAACGAGACACCATATTCATAAACGGAGTCAGTTATTAAAGGTGATTATAATATTTTAACATTTGCATAATAATAACAGCTTCTCTGATATATTTTGCATTAAATACTACCATTATATTAATTCGGAAAACAAATAACATGACAGTCTGACTAATTCTCTTTAATTAAAATGCATCACTTGATGACAGTAAGTGAGGTGACAATATCTATGAAATTAACCTATATCTCACAATTCTCACAGTTAACCAAAAAATGATTCAGTCTTGATTTACTCACCATCTTGTTGTTTAAAATGTTTATATAGCTTTTTTGTTCCGATGAACGTAAAGGAAGATATTTGGAAGAATACTTGTAACCAAACAGTTCATCTTCTCCTTTGACTACCAGAAGGAAAGATTTCTATGGTACTTTTGACCATAATTGTTCTTTGACCATAGTTTTCCTACTATGGTGGTCAATGGAGGCCAAGAACTGTTTGGATTCAAGTATCCTTTCAAATATCTTTCTCTGTGCTCATCAGAATAAAGACATTTATACAGATTTGGAACAACTCGAGGGTGAGAACATGATGACAGAATCTTTATTTTGGGCGAACTGTCCCTTAAAATATTATTCGAGAACTACTTTGCAAAGCACATGGTCACATCTGTCGAGCGAGATATTCCAATTTACATCTTTGCAATTGACAGACCATATTTACTTAATTTTAGCTTTTTTAATCAATTTCCATGTTCCCTGAAAATCAACCCCATGACCTTTCTAGCATAGATGGCATTTCAAGCATGTTCCGCCATTTGAGCTCCAAGCAAAAAACACTCCCATATAATGTGTATCTAGTTAAGATTCTTGCTGTTTCTAATGTTGTAGAAACGATTAGTTAAGTACTAATAAGAGTAAACAGAAAGCGAGCAAAGGGTTGTCCAGGAGAGAAATAAACACCCATGAAGCATCGCCTTGAAGCTTGTAGACCGAGTATGGCTCTTATTTACACATCACAACTCTCTGAATAATAGATTCTCAAACTGGTTTATTAGGTTGGAGGGACAATTGGCAAGTTTACAACGCACAGTCTGATTACACAGGTCAGTCAGCGTAATTTGAGCACGGTCACATTTGCCAGGGCAGCAAACTTCATCAGAAAAGCGGAATTGAGCAGACAGTCACATTACATAAGTATTGATCGTCTCCGGGTGATGGTGTCCCTATGATCTAATTACTCTCGAGACATCTGCTACTAGGACCTCACTTGTACTTCAAGATTTTTAATAAGGCATTCTGACGTAACATATTCCCCAAAATACCTCTATCTGCTCCCCTTGTTAAATCTGGGTCATTCAGTCACAGAATGTGATGTGGATCATGTTAATCACTTTGCTGAAGCCTTCTAAAGATGGTGGTTAGTTAATCGGCAGCTAACTGTAGGTCATTCACTTGTTAGTACTATACCCAAATGAAGCAAAGGACATCATGGAATGGAAAACCAACTTGAAGGTTGAAGATGCCTACTATAAAAAGCAAACACAAAGCTTCACAAAGCAACAGCAATCTGCAGAGTTCAACTAAATCCTGTTTGGGTGGAAGGAAGGATAGAGACAGACATCTAGATAATTACAATTATATGGCTGACAGTGAGATTAAATCTCAGGAGAATCAGAGATGGAAATCAAATCCCAAGCCCTAAGCCTACGGAACCCAAATGATATAATGATTAAAATTTTAATTAGGGCTGTCAAACGATTAATCGAGTGTTTACATAAAATATGTGTGTGTGCTAATATATTAAATACACATGTACATATTTAAGAATTATTAACATGTGTAAATACATTTTTATATGTATAATGTATACTGTATGTATATAAATATTTAGCATGGAATAATATATTTTTTATTTAAAATGTATTTAAAATTATAGATGCATGTGTATTTTATGACATTTTAAAAAACATTTATTTTGCAAACGATACATCGGGAACAATTGTTTAACAGCCATCATTTTAATTTATTCCTCTCTAACTGTGAATTTTTTTTATAATTATTCTAATGTGTAATAATATCACATAATATCAAGAATTTATCAACCAGTAATTAACCAAGTAACCAATCATTCAATCTAATTCACAATTTGCCTCAATGTTTATAATCAATGTTATATTTGTGTATACTTAACCATATATGAACACAATTAAATGTTTGAACAACAATGCTAATATTCATAGTAGCCTATCAAACGGGCACTAGGTCAAAGCGCAGGTGCCTTTTGTTTCACCCTGGACTGCACTGAAGATGTTTATAGATGAATCTATTACAACATGGCTCCATTGTATTTGGTGACTCGACGGTCTCTACGATGTAACCCACACATTGCGTTGGTGAAGAATAACTCGTTTGTAGGTTAAAATATGAGAATCTAATACATGTAACTTAAATAAGCATAAAACATGTCAGTATACAGTACATTGACAAACAATAGAAATTCTCGCTTCCATTTCACTAACATTGTAAACCAAGGTCTGCTTTGAATTAAAATGTAAAACCGGTATAAAACTCTATTATGTTTTGGGCCTTATTCCAATAGGATTTAATGGTGTTATTGGTTTCCATCCGTCACATTACATCCAAACACATGACCGGTGAACACTCACATTGCAGTTTCTATTAGGCTAAACACAATTCCCAAACATGAACTTAATCCATTATAGTTTTGTGGTGTTTCTTTTGTAATTTTCAGTAAGATTTTTTAGTTTTAAAGGTAAATTTGCCTCCAAGTAAATCATGAAATCTGTGGCTCTACACGGCCTCGTGGACTCAATTAACCTGTTTATCCGTTTATATTTACGTGGCAGTCGGTTGTAAACACCGCGACACATTGTCGCGCCATTTACTGCGAATTTGAAATTAATTCTCATGGAAATAATATTGTGGTTACCTGGACCGCTTTGTTGATATAGTTTAATAGTTCCGTCCTTTCGGATCCTCACATCTTCAGGACCCTCGATCCGTCCAGGATAACTCACACCTTTCTCTTTCCGTCTCTTTTTTTGGGTTAACCACCTGCAGCATTGATAACACACGGCCCACGCTTGCTCCTCATTGATCGGTTGACTGTACAGTGTTAAAATCTCCTGCAAAGACAATTCATCCTCGCCGTCTGTACAATCCACGATGCTGCTGATGTCTGCGGGTTTCGCTCCATCTCCCAGATCCTGGTAAACCGACGGTGAGATTAACATTTCTCCGTCGGTCATCCTTCTTCTCGAGGTGTCCTTAGAGTAAAAATGACTGTATTGCTGAATTAAAGAGAAATAATTGTATGTTTACGTTAGGTCTGTCATCGAGAAAAACAGCGTGTGTCCGTTTCTGCCGCCTGCGTCGCTACTTCTGAGCTCAGCTGTGTGTTGGCGTAGCAGTGTTAGAGACCCTCAAATGACTTTTCCGCATGGCCTCAGAGCCAGTCAAGTTCATGCAGCACTGCGCAGACCAATCGGTGAATGACATCACAGTACCGCGAGAGCGATTTGAAGATATTACTCAAATGTTTGTGACATTTAAGTGAAAATATAAACTTATACTTTATTTTTGATATATACGATGATGTCAAAAGGTTATGGACCGTAAGTCAAATGCCAAATAAATTAAAAAGAGGAATTAACACATTGAGTCAATATTATAATTGTTTAATTTAAATTATTATAGATGTTTATTATGAATGTATATAACATTTTGGTGACATTATATTACAATGGCTATATTTTTACTTGCTGCTACCACGCAAATAACCAATTCCTTAAATCTTGCTTTCTATTGGTCATACTGTAGAATTTAATTAATATTCTAGTATTTTGGAGGGGTTCCCCAGAGGCTGCTCATTTAGAAATACATTTTTGAGTCACTTCACAAGATTAAATTATTGGCGGTAATATTTTGCAGTCTTTTCGGCATTTTTAAAAATAGACCCCAATTAAATAATGCTTGTTTAGTTAAATCGAGAGATTGACGTTACAGCAAAGTTCGACAAGAATGGTCTGGTGCAGTGATGTCCAATAATAAGATAAACTACGCACTCTAGTGGTAATAGAGACACACAACATCCAGCCGGTTTGCAAGACTGCTTTAAATGAAATGCCTAGGAAAACATGGAAGGCTACAAACCCCATAACCACTGGTGGCAGGTTAAAACCATGTCCTCCATGTTAAAGGCAAGAGTTGGTTTATTAAGATTTAAAAAAAAAAAACCTGCTTTAACCTAAAATATAGGCCTACTAACATAAAATAAATTACATTAATAACATTAAACATTTCACTAAGCATGAAAAAGTATTTGTAGCCTGCTTAATATAAGACTTTTATCATTAAATACACCATTCCAGTTCTATAAAATCTCTAATCTGCAAAAAAATGAAAACATGCTTTTCTCATAAAACCCTATGAGAATTAAGGGAAGATACCAGGCTGCTGCTAAAATCAAAAATCGCCTCGACATTTATCAAACCACTTAAGCAAAGTGTAATTTTTCAAAGATTGCATTACTGAGACATCAAGCTCGTGTAGTATGAATTTTTATATAATCCTCATCGCTGCATGGACTCCTTTGGGTTTTAATGCGAACACTCCACATCAGGCGAAGATTGCTTTTTCCCACTTGGCTCCTCTGGGTGAGAAGCTGCATTACTAACAGAAGAGACACCCTCTGAGTGAGAATTCTGTTTCTTGTGTGTGGTCTGCTTTGAGTCACATGTAGGCTGAAAAACAAACAAGCTGTTGCCATATCAAATGAAAACCACACTTAATTCAAACATTGACACTGTTCTTTTTTACACTTCATTGATGTCCCATGGTCTGATTTGGCTAATTTATTCCATAGGCTTGATTAAGACAACCCTTAAGGATTAAGAAAATGCATAATCTGCCATTTACGTTTTGTTATGTTTTATAAATACTTTTCTGCTGTTTTTAGATACAGAAACTCCAGAAGAAAGACACAAACCTCATGACTGCAGTACGTCCTTTGATGCTTGGTTTTAGTCACAGCCTGGTTTCCACATTGTGTTCCTGTGTTAACCATCCTCCTGGCACCGCAGGAGGAGAGGACTGATTTGGCCTCCACACCTTTACCTGAGGAGGTAGTGACGGTTGTGTTTCACTAAAACCCAAAGCTTTCTTCTTTTCCTCAAATTATAAACCCTTACCCATAACGTTGCCTAAAATAACCATCAAGGTAAACAAACTTTAATTTTCAGATCAGCATATTATCAGTTTGGCAGTCTATGAATTATGAAACATTTCTAGCAATTCACAAATCAGACACATATTTTTAAGCTTATTGCGTCAAAAAAATCATATACCTGATAGTTTTACATTCTCTTTAAGAGCATGGTTACGTTCTCCACGGACAGCGTGGCTCTTATAAGTCACAACATTAGGAATTTCAGCATCAGTATTTGTAAGCCATGTCGATTCGGTCTCTCTGGTCCAGCTTTCATGATATCGCGGTTCAATCGCATCTGCACGACTCCCACCGCAGCCCATTGAAATGCCACAGCCGTACATCCGCTGATAAATGATTCGCTCGTGCACCCGGTCCCACGCGCGGCAGTAATCTCGAGCATCTGCCAAAACTTGGGATGTGTCATCCTTTACGTCATCGGGGGCAGGTTACCGTTTATTGTGATACAGTGTGAGGGAAAATTGCACCAAAACAAAGATTAAAACGTTTCCGTCTAAGTGTTTTAAAACCTTAAATAATTTAAAATAAGTGTTTGTTTAAACGTTTACGCAAACACATAGAAAAGTGATACATCTTTTCATAAAACATGACATGTTATTTATTTAAATTGTATTTTTGTAGCAATTTCAGTGATAAGAAAACAATGCATTTTAGAATTTTGTTGCATTGTGTCATAAATTACTATACTATGAAATAAACAAATAGTAGGTATAAATTGTTTTTATGTCCCATTATGCCTTGATGACTGGGTTCACATGTATGCTCTCTTAGTTTACCCAAAACCTGGTGATCCATCGAGAGTCATTTGAGAATATTTGAGGAGAAGCATCTTAATTTAAAAATATATATTTTTGTACATCATAACATAACTTGATATGTAGGGCATATGTAGGGCTTGCAATTAAGTTTGAATGTGTCATTACAAAGAAATCATTATTATGCATCATTTCTAAATAATACACTAAGCACAATTACATTATATTCTTTTATTGACAGTGATTATTCTTAGCAAGCATGTGCCCATCTATTTCTCCTTTTTCAAAAATAGAAATGAATGTAATCTCACAGAAGCACAAACATTGATTTGTCACAAGATAATTCAACAATCACTATATCCACATACCTGACCACATGATTATACAATCACTATATTCCCTGTGCAAACTGTAGATTAAGCTCAGTGAAGACATTAAAAATACAAGCATTGATTGGATGCGTAGCCATTATGGGCTCAATGAAAGAGGAGTGCTATCACTGCCTCAGTGTTTAATGATGGACCACTTTCCCAAAAGACGTGGAAAGGTTCATTTGTAAACATGAAAGCAAACACAACTTGACAACCAATCACAAAACAACAGATAATGAGATACTCTGACTGCTAATGCAGTCATCTGCAGGAATCCTAAAAGAATGAGCCAGTGAGAGGAATGTACTGGCAGGTAAAAGGTAAAGACAAAAGAATCAATAAGTCTTTAATAAGTTACAGGTGTCATGGGTCTGAGTCCCAAAGGATGGAATGGTGCATTTGAATCTGAACTCTATTTGAAGTCAAGGACATTGCAGTCGATCTTGTAGTAAACATATGGATAATATTCCTGCTGGCTGAGGTTCAGACCTGGAATGTCCATAGATGCCTAGAACACAATAAACTGGAATCAGGTGTAATACATAGAATAGAATTGAATGGAATATAATTATTATAAATTGCATGTGGCCTCCATCGGAGCAGAATAGAATAGCATGTGCATGTGTCCTCCATCAGTGCATTATAAAATTTACAGTAAACTTTACAAATATTTGCAAAAAGGGTAAAAACATTTTTTTATACAAGTACAGAATATAAACGTTATTTTATGGTATATAGTATAAATATACCGACTATAGGCCCTAGTTAAAGTACTTAGGCAGCTTTTTAAAATTACCTTAGAAAAAAGCATTAAGGACCAGTGTGACAGACAGGGTTAAGCTTAGGCCAGGGCTAACCCTTAGTTAAATTATGATATTTAAGTACCTTTTTAAAAAATGTTTATGGTTAAAACATTACTGGTGTGCATCTAGAGACAAAACATTGGCAATGGCCTATTTTTTGATATTTCAGGGCATGTTATTTTCAGTTCAAACAGCTCAAACTTTCATTTTAGTCTAGGACAAGCCTAAAACCTTGTTTGTGAAACTGGGCATTAATCTTAAATTTGATAAACAAAAATAATAATTCAGATGAGACATGTTTTCTAAACAACTTTTGAGTCTGATGCTCTTTATTTATTGAATTCTCTTTTTAAATCCAACGGGATGCCAGCAGTACCACTGACTGTTATTTTACCAAGTTTTTAAAAGTTCAGTAGCCATAATGAAGGTGCACCCATAGAGCGCAATGGAGAATTGAGGCATAGTTATGGTATTCGATGAATGTCAAAGCAAATGAGAAGCGATATGGGAAAAAACATTCTGCAGTCACAGACATTTTTACACAAAGGCTAGGTTGCAAACTAAATTGATCAGAGGACCCCAAAGCTGACAGAAAAACAGTGGGTAATTTGCTGGGGTTTTTATTTTATTGCAAATATGTTCAATTTCAATAGGAAACACACATTTACCAAGAACACCCTCTGTAAAAAGGGGTCTGTGTCAATTGAGCAACAGGAGCATGACTTACGTCAATAACATTAGCACTGCTGTCCAAATGTTTGTAGAGGTCTTGCAGGACATCTCTCAGTTTCTTTGCATTCTTCTTGTTGGGCTGCAGCAGCATGGCCTGGAAATTGACTGGCAGCCCATACCTGAGAAGTACAAATTCTAAAATTAAATATCTGATGGTGACATCATCAGAGAATCCATTACAGAACAGATATTTGTGTTCTTGTTAGCCACATTGTTACCTTAAGACGGACTCAGTAAAAACTCGGAGTGCCTTGATATGTATCCATGCGATGAATGCCTCGCTGAAGTTTACTTTAAGCCAACGTACCAAAGGACCCTATGTGGACGTAAAGAAGGGACATTTTTCTAGTCACTTATTTTTTCTATTGCTTAACATCAGGGCCTCTCAAAGTGCCTGTGTTTTTGAGGTTCCTCATCAACATCATTGTGAGGAAATCATAATATTCAATAGTGTATTAAAATTAAAGCAGCTGCTTGCATACAAATTGCTTCTTCTTGTCGGTGGAGAGGCGAGTCATCTCCTCTTTGTCTGCTTTCATCTCCTCTTCATTGTACTGAAAGTCACGCACCATGAACCTGAAACAAAAACATCAGTAACGCTGGGTCTGGTTCCCTTTCTGAACAGGATAAAAACACACAAAATTGTATCCTCCATTTTGCTTTATAAATAAATCTCTATGACTGTCCTACTGCAGACTGTAAGGCTTAAAAGACTCACTTGTTTTCTCTTGCTTTGTGTTTGAAGTCATCAATCGCCTTCCAAAAAAGTGTGACACTGAACAACCCATTTTCTTGGTCCTCAAACAGAAGCCTTATAAAAAAACAAATCACAACACAAAGCAAAATTTAACCCTGAATCAAACAAATGTTAAAACAGCTGACAAGGATGATGATGTTGGATCAGTCTGAAATGTTCATTGGTCTTCATTGTGTTTTCTTTGGCACTTGATGATTTCCAATAGAACTAACTCATCCATCAGAAAACAATTCTCGGTACCTCAGACCTTTGTACACACCTTCCAAACTTCAATCACACAGAGCTCTCCTCTTTCACCCCACTGACAAACACTGAAGTAACCAGACTTCTCTCCAGCCGCCCCACCACCTGTCCCCTTGACCCAATCCCCTCCGATCTCCTTCAGGCCATATCCAGCACACTCACACCTGCACTCACACACATCATCAACAACTCCCTGCTCACCGGCACTTTTCCATCCACATTCAAACAGACCCAGGTCACTCTCCTACTGGAGAAACCCACATTGGACCCCTCTACTCCCGACAATTAAAGACCTGTCTCTCTCCTACCATTTATGGCAAAAACACTTGAAAGGGCAGCATTCAAGCTGGTGTCTTCCTATCTATCCCAGAACAAACTACTGGATGACAAGCAGTCTGACTTCAAAACGAACCACTCGACTGAGACTGCACTGCTATCGGTCACAAAATTGATACATTCTGATACATTTCGTTGCATAGTACTTGTACATGTGTAATGACAATTAAATTGAATCTCAATCTCAAAAGCACTGCGGCTAGCCAAGGCGGAATCTAAATCCTCGGTCCTGATTCTGCTAGATTGATCTGCAGCGTTTGACACTGTCAATCACCAGATCCTGCTAGCAACCCTGTCATCGCCATGAATCTCATGCTCTCCTCTCCGCTGGTTCAAATCCGACCTCTCCAACAGACCCTTCAGGGTGTCAAGGAGGGGCTCGCTGTCCACTGCTCACCACTTGATCACTGGGGTCCCTCAGGGATCGGTGCTTGGACTGCTGCTTTTTTCCATCTACACAACATCCTTGTGACCCATCATACAGGCACATGGCTTCTCGTATCACTGTTATGCTGATGACACCCAGATCTACATCTCGTTTCACCCAGATTATGCCACTCTAGGAGCTCGCATTACAGATTGCCTCGAGGACATCTCAGCTTGGATGAAAGGGCATCACCTCCAGCTGAACCCTGCCAAGACAGAACTTCTTGTGTTTCCGGCACACCCTACGGTGCAACACGATCTCAACATCCATCTTGGCAATACCACTCCTTCCAAAACAGCCAGGAACCTCAGAGCCATATTTGATGAACAGTTGTCCTTCAATTGATCACATTGCAAAGACAACACGGTCATGCCGATATGCCTTATTCAACATTAGAAAGGTTAGACCTTATCTCACTGAGCATGCGGCACAACTCCATGCCCAGGCTCTGGTAATCTCAAGGGTGGACTACTGCAATGCTCTCCTTGCTGGTCTTCCTGCAAAGGCTATCAAACCACTCCAGCTGGTTCAGAACGCAGCAGCATGCCTTGTCTTGCATTGCCTTCTCATAAAAACAGTAAATCGCTTTCCTGCTCTTTCTGCTTCAGAACTCCTTCCTGGTGGAACATTCTTCCTAACTCTGTCCGGTCAACCACATCTCTCACAACATTCTAAAAACTACTTAAAACCCATCTCTTCTGTCAATACCTGTCAGACAAATAATAATAAAATAATTAAAAAAACTCACTAAACCTTTCCCTCAACAGGTAGTGGTCTAGCTTTTTTTGAAACCAGTAACTTTGTATTGGCACCTAATGTATTATGGCTCCTGTATGAGATATCGCTTCTTATTCCCCAACTCTTTGTAAGTCGCTTTGGATAAAAGTGTCTGCTAAATGACTAAATGTAAATGTAACTGAGCACATGGGTGTATGCGGATGCACATTGTAGTGCCAATATATTTAATATTGTGTGTCAGTAACAAAGGATAAGTTTACATTGATACAGTCTAATGATATTATTTGTCCATCTAACAAGGGTGATATGCAATGGTTTTGACAGAGTTTGAGACACTTACAACAGAGTTTTACTTACTTTGTGGACCTTGGAACCACCATTTCAGAAAGCGTTTCATATGTCTTCTGCCAGTCTGCATAATTACTCCTTTGTTGTTCATTAAAGGGAAAAGAAAACAATTTTATTATAAGGACTTGTATAGTTAAAGGAGTTCTGTAAAGTTTTTGGTGAACTGCGAACAGTACACACAAACAATATGACCCATTGTGTATAGCATGAAAAATAAGCCTCTTAGATTTCTCAATATTCAGATAAAAAACAAATCCAGGCGCTTACTTTGGAACAACAACAAGTTGAGTTGTAAGGTATTCAGAGTCCAATACAAAATCATCCTTCTTGACTATATCAGCCAAACTCCTATTCAAAAGATTCCCCCTAGTGGACAAGAAATATTTTTATATCACATGAATAAAAAGCTCACACAGTAAGGTAATAAAAAAATTCTACCACTTACACGTTTTTTCTCTCCAGGCTTTGTAGATTGCCTTTAAGGCTATTATAAGCTGAAGCTCTCGCTTTAAGGTCATTCTCAATCTGAGTCACTTGCTATAAAACGGAGAACCAAAAAATTATGTTAAATGAAATAACAGACTCCTTCAGACATATCACGAATGATGTCAGTGCTCCTCACCTTAGAGATGATATCGGATATGTTCTTAAGGGACTGTTTGATTGGATACTTGGCCATATCCCATTGAAAACGTATAATGTATGTGATCAGATCAACTGTGTGGAAATAATAATCAATTATAAATATTTATACACAGTCACACAATCGTATTCACAAGAATGTTGACATATAATTCATTGGATAGAGAGGAATGATATGAAAATGTGTCAGTGAAGGTCCAAGTTCACTTGCCTCCATTGGCCAAAAGATTTTCCTGAACTTTATCTCGGCTGTCCTCTAAAACATCAGCCATGTACTGGGCCACTTTCCTCACCACACTGTACAATTAAAAAACATCAGCAGTACATGGTAAATATATATGAGATAGAAATATTTAATGATCAACAAAGTGGAATTTAAAGCATCCCTGCTGAAAAAAAACAATACAAATTCTTACGGCTTGTTTTACAGACAATACCATGAACCATCAGTTGTTTGGCATTAAAGCCATTTCTAAATTTCTTCCCATTTTAAATTATCTTTCCATTCAGCGAATTGCATACCATCAATAGAACCCATCACAATTTCCATTAAAACATTTTTTCAGCAAGGATTTATGATTTCTAGTAATAACAATGTAATATAGACTTAAACCTCTCTACAAAAGAGTCCAGTTTGGCAAGCTCATCTGACAACCCTACAAGGATATCAAGAGTTCCCACCTGTTGAGAAAAGTCACCAGACAGATAAGAATGATGTCAGACATGTATTTTAATAAGCCATAATGTTAAACACCGAAATAAGGCAATGATGAGTAATTTACTTTAAGATCAGGAATGTTGAATTTGTGGTTAGTGGACAGGTTGTTGGGATTAATTGTGGCCAGGTTCATTTTCTCCCATGTCTGCTGGCAGGTCTTCTCTCCAGGAGCAGAGATCAACCAAAACTCTGTCATGATTACTCAAATGATCAATCCTAAAAAAGAGTGGATCATGACTGACGCATGGTTGGATATGTAAGGATAGTAGCAAGTGAGACACAGACAATTCATGCTAAAGTCACTCTGATATACATATATGTACAAATACATCTCAGATTTCTTTATGTGACAATAATCAAAAGTCCTTCAAATATGACAAATACAATCGAGTGGCTCATGTTTGGTTGATCATGTGACAAATTCATACTTCTCCATTTCGTTGCATACAAATGAAAAGCCATTCAGTGCTTTAACGTCAAAAACACAGTCGCTCTAGAAACCGTTTACAACTGATTACATAATTTATAAAGCCAAAAGCTTAACGTTACACCGCAATGTCAAACGGAACCTGAATGAGAGCCACAGAGTGAACCGGGTATCGAGGACTGCGAATATCGTATTACCACACGCCTGTCACGACTATAAAATATAAAGCATATTTGGCAATACTTACGGATGATATAGATCACTTTCAGTCGGGTTCAAAATAACGTTAAAATGTATGATGTTTTAAAACATTGCTGAAAAGAGAGGCGCGATGTTAAAACACATTCGGAGAGCATCACATTATAAGTCAGCTGACTGAAGAAGGATGTGTTTGGGTCAGTTGACACTGCGTTCAGGATGCGCATAAAGAGATTGGAAGCCTTACTTGACACGAATAATTTGTAAGCTTTATGTCAATGAAAGTCAATTCCAGCCTTCAGTCTACCGGTTGTTTATTCCATGGCTGTAAATCACTCTGTTATGAATAAATTGAAAAATAAACTAAGAAATTCGTATACCTGTTTTATAGTTTAATAATTTCATACTAATATTATAGTTATTGTAGCGATTTTTGAGTTTGCTAAGAAATGGGCGGGGTCAGAGAGGAATCTTTACTTTTTCCCTTAACGAGGAATAATATAATAATTCTAAGAAAATATCATATTTATTTTATGAGTAAGCGTGTCCACCGCTCCGCCCACAATTGAACACACTGCTTAACTAGTTCAAGTGGTTTGGCCGAGCTCATGCATATTAATAATATGCGATGACGTTCTAAGAAACTGGCTAGATGCATCCAATAACGTAACTAATCATTATTCATAAGCCAAGCCTTCCTTCCCAGTAGTAGGGTTTGTGCACACGCTCCTCCCCGTGTTCTCTCACAAATCACCCGCCTTCCTCATCCACCAACCATTTCTGCTCGCTCGAGACTTACAGCAGCGCTCCCGTGTTCGACCCACGTTCTCCTCGCCCAGGCATATGGCACATTCAGCCTCCTATCTTTCTTCTACTTGTGTCCCCACTACTCTTTAAAAATTCCGCCGAAAAAGAGAAGACGATTGTCCAAGTCATTCAGGCCGTTATCTCACGTAAGTACAACGTTTTCGTTGTTTCTGACTCCAGCCCGGACAATTCAACGGCTGAATTGAGGAACTGTGACACAACATGGCGCTTGGTTGTACTCGCGCTAGTAATACGGGCGACGGCATTGCTCCGTGAAGGACAACAAGAAATGACATTAAAGTCGATTGTTATAATATTATTAATAGTTGTACAATGTAAAGCTATATTTGGCTGTACTCTAACGGGTATAGTTAGTAAATGGCTGATTCAGTGAACCAAACCCAGTCACATACGACATGTTGTATCAGGTTGTTCAATGACAAGCCAAATGAGACAGGTTACACATTATTAACAAAAACTGCTGATTTTGGAGTGTTCATCTTAAGTCCATTTCAGTTCACAAATTTGTTACATGAGCAACTTTGTGTGAGTTCACTATGAAACATTTGTATTGATTAAGAATTTGGGAAAACAAGTCTCTTGCACAATTTTTTTGTAACTGCTACATCAATAAACCTTTTAAACAAAAAATATAACGTCATCATCATTATTTGCAAAGTTGTACCTAAAACGGTTTTAAAGCGGTAACCTAAGGATTATCAAACTATGGTGGGTGTAGTGTCTTTATGTAAGAACAAATGCTATGACCTCTGATACAAAGTAAATCAGAAACACACAAGTTACTTCATTTATTGATCCCACGAGGAGTGTTTAAGATAACACCGTGTTATTTAATGCTTAAAAATGAGAAGGCAAGGTAACTGATCACCGAGGTCTGAGTAACTTGTCAGGTACAAAGTTCGACAGTAAACCTGTTTTCACTTGATAAGGATCTTACAGCCTACAGTGATGCTGTAAACAAAAAAAACCTTTGAAGTGTTCTGTTTATAGGATATTTAAAAAAATGTTTGTTGTTTTTTGCACCCCAGGGCTCCCCACTCTCTCTGCTAGTGTATAATCGCTACCCAGAAGGCCTAGGGAAGGCCCTCTACCGGGAGCAGTTTGACTTCAACGCTGAGCCGCCTTGGGATCCTAGTTGATAGTGGGAGAGGACCATCTCCCAAGTTGTCCATGTAAGTATTGAAACCTTAATATTATTTGTGCTTATTAATATAGCGCTGCTTTCCATTTTTATTATTTATATTTTTGCCATAAATCCTTATTTTTAGTTTCTCTTTATGTTTGTCGCTGGGTTTCGCAAAAATCTAACCAATAAAAAGCATTAACTTTGACAACATAATCATTTAAAACGTGTTTTTTACTGAGAAACAGCAAATTTTGACCACCAAGGTTTCCGAAGGACAGCAAAGATATCATTAATACAAATACACATTTATGAGAACCAAAACTATGTTGGTTCTGTACACACGCTTGTGTGTACATAACGTAAAATCTTGACATAACAGTTGGTCACTCAACTGGATTGTTTATGGTTTTCGGTCAGCTTCTATGTAACATCTCTGTTCCTCAGTCATACAGCACAAATCCATTGGTAATACCATCAAACGCTCCATTGTGCCTCAAAGCCAGAGGGATTTATCTTGGTTCAGTCTGAGAAATAGCCTGTGTGTTGTCGTCATCTCTAAACATACCGAGCTGGACTCATGTGATAGTTCTCTGGTTATGTGATTTAGTTTTCTCTCCTTGTTTTATTTACTGGCCTTGTGGCCTTAGTAGAAAAAATAGAACAATGACACGAACAAAGATTGCTCATATAACCACACAAAGTGTTTTGTCATTTGAGATGTTTACATATACATGTGGTCATATGGCATTGCTGAAATTTCCGTCAAAATTTGACATTATTTAATGACGTTTATTTAACTGAGTTTGGGAGGAGCGTAATCATGTTATCCAACCAACCAGGGCGAAGAGGTCCATATATTAAACCATCCCGGAGCTCTGTCCAATGACGGTTTTGCAGCATCGCTCCAGTACCCCATCGCCTCACTCCCAGCTGGTGTCTATCCCAGTTGAGGTGGTGGGGAGTACTTTGGGTTCAGAGCCATTCCCTCGGACAGCATGCCAAATATGCTTTTGTTATCATATTTGATTGTGTTAATGCAAACTCATGAGAATGTTATGCAAATTGTTCTTCTGAAACTTACTTTTGTTACCCCGAACAGTTTGTTGCATACCAAGAATACCCCAGCGGCTCAGTAAACTCTATGATTGTCGGATTTGCGGAATACGGTTGAGATGAAAGGATTTTTTGATGCACCAAACTACATAATTGAACTGCTAGAAGGAGGAACGACCCTCATAGATGTCATCGACAACCACATCTTTGAACAAAATCTGGTACGTTTAAAACAAAGCTTATGCACATGGAATTTCAAGTAGGATCAGGAAACAAATGTTGCATTAAACAAATAGAACATACTCAGTGGATTTTTTTCTCAGGCTGAAAAGAATGCATTTGTTGTGGCCGACCTTGGGGCCCTAATGCGACAGCATGTCCTGTGGAAGACCACAATGCCCCTCATTCGGCCCTTCTACCCGGTCAGTTGCAACAGCAGCCCTATAGTCATTGAACTCCTGTCTGCACTCGGCGTTGGTTTTGTTTGTGCAAATAAAGTAAGACTATTAAACAATTTGCTTAAACACAGAATTCTTTAAATACTGAAAGGTCCCTTTGGATTTTGAGGCAAACGATCTAATGGAAACGTTTTAATATATTTTAGGCTGAAACTACATTGGTACTCAATCATGATGTTTCTCCAGAGAACATCATCCTGTCTGGTGTTTGCAAGCAGCTCTCACTTATTAAACACGCAGCCAAGAATGGCATTAACTATCTAGTGTGTGAAAACGAGGCAGAACTTTGCAAAATTGCCCGTGCCCATCCTGAGTCCAAGTAAGTACTGAAAACTAAATAATTGAATTCATGACAAAATGCATTTTTTTATTACCCTATGCATCGGGAAAGAAGATGAATCATTCTCTTTACCTTGACAGGCTTTTACTACAAATGTCTACTGAAGCACAGGTGGAAGAGGCGAGTGTGACCATCGGTTGCTCCCTGAAGGGTTGCAGGCATCTTATGGAAATGGCCAGGGAGTTAAATGTGGACGTAGTTGGAGTTATGTAAGTGAACAGATTATAGAGTTCAATTTTCTTGAGTTTTTGTGACAGGAGTTTGAACACTGTTTTACGTTCTTTCTGCAGGTTTCAGGTACCAGCGTCATGCAGGGAGCCCCAGGTGTACACCCATGCACTGTCAGATGCTCGCTGTATCTTTGATATGGGGGTGAGGAGATGTTTATATACTTCGTATTTAAAAACTCCTTAGAGAATGTAGATTTATGGCATACTCCACAGATCATTTCAAGTGCTGAGTTTTCCCTGTGTCATTCTACAGAAGGAGCTCGGCTTTAACATGACAATTCTGAATATCGGTGGCGGATTCAATGGTTCTGAGTTTCAGTTGGAACAGGTACTTCAAGCTTGTAATTTCTTATTTTTCCTCATTTTGGATATTGTTCAATGTAGACATTATATTATAAAGCAGGTATTTCTGCTTCTCATCCTTCAGATACATTCTACTGTCGCACCACTGCTTGAGGCCCATTTCCCCTCAGGGTCTGGAGTGAGTGTCATCGCTGAACCTGGAAATTTCTTTGTGTTTTCCTCCTTTACCCTGGCTGTCAATGTTATTGGCAAGAAATCAGTATACCAGGATCTCCACCGGGAAATTCACAGTAAGTACCATCACATTAGATAGGTATTAAAGTGACCTCTGCCTTAAGCTGCGTTCCCACCAGAAGCCAATGAAGCGTTTAGTGCGAGAGATTTACACGTTAAGTCAATGCAAATACACGTTAGGATATCCTGTGGCGCGTTTTGCGCGAATGAGGCGTCCTGAATGATGCAATTCGCGTGAATTGGAACATCTGAACTTTGGTGAAAATTTGCGCCGCATTAACCAATCAGGAGATTGCTCTAGTAGTGACGTGATTATGATGTTGCGAGCGGAAACAACCATGGAGGAAAAAATCATCATCGTTGTTTGTGGATACCCGGAGCTGTACGATACATCATCTTACTTTTATCGAAGCAGGAATAAAAAGGATCTTTCTTGGAAGAAAGTGAGTGAGGAGGTCGTACAATATGGTAAGTTGTAAAAAACGCTCTTTACTCAATTTGAGCTATATATTTATATAAATATAAGAGACTGGAGCTGCCTGGCGGAAGCCCCTCCCATGAGGCGAATTTGCCTCTGTTTTGAAGTAAATTTCACGCGCGAATGAAGCGAATCTCAAGCGTCCAACTACACGCGAACGGCGTGATTTATTCGCGCATGTCAAGTTTGGTGGAAACGCTTTATTGACTTTCATTCTCAATGTGCTTTTAGGTGAGCTGAGCTCAAGTGACGAAGCAGAATTTGTGTATTATATGAATGACGGTGTTTATGGATCTTTTGTGGGGAAGTTGTTTGGAAATAACATCACCGCACCTTCTGTGCACAAGGTAATTAAACATGCTGGAACTCTTGTGCTACATGCTTGGTTGTTGAGATACTGAGATTTTAAGATTTTAAAATGGTATCTTGTTTTTCCAGATGTCACTCGCACGAGATGAACCAGTGTTCTCCAGCAGCTTATGGGGTCCCTCATGTGACACTCTTGACCAGGTGGTGGAGCGTTGCCTTCTCCCTGAGCTCTCTGTAGGGGATTGGCTCATTTTCAGAAACATGGGAGCCAGCGGTCAGGGGGGCTCAGCGCCCCTCAGTGACACAGATCAACCACCTGTGTATTACACCATCTCCACAGATGACTGGTAATTGTGGACATGTTGAATTTGACCTCTTGTACTTCTGCTTGGTCTTTTGCTCTACTGCCATTTAAGTAATAGATACTTTAAAATATATAATTGATAGTAAGTTCTTTCCCACAGGTTTGAGATGCAGGAGGCTGGGATCTCACTTGATGACACCATGAAAAACTTCTCATTGGTCCAGTATGGCTTGTAACCCAGCCAAAATCCGTCCCCCTTACCACTTGGCATGTTTAAAGCTTGCAGTCAACATTCCAACAGTCATCGGTGGAAAACTTGTATAGGTTTTTGGTCGGGAGGAAAATACTTGATATTTTATGGGCAAACTAATTGATTGACATCGTTACCTCAGTTTATTACACTTATATAAAGGCTCACTTTACATAGCAAACAAAAACAGCGCCGGAAAACTCATATTAAATAACATATGCAACAAGATGGACGACTGTGGAGATGGCACCCATACCCTGGGTTTCTTAATCGAACACCGTTTACATAAATGTTCAACTAATTTAATTTTATGATGTAAACATGTATAGATATAGATGACCTACTGACAGTCTTGTAATGAATTGTCTGTCTGTATAACATGATGCATTTGTCTCAAAAGTAATTTCAATTAGAGTAAATTTTAGTATCTGCCTAAATTGGCCATGGCCTTTTAGTTTGCAGGTAAGTGGAACAATTTGTTAAGCAATTCTGTACTTGTTCATCTTTGACAATTTCCATGGTTTTATATAATAAGGGAGCATTTTATTGTTCCTTGTGGCAAACTATTGTTTCCTCATTGCGTGTTGCGTCATGTAACCGTGTTTTAAAGGTTGTTATAAATCTCATAGTGCTCTATGGTGGAGTATACTGTGATATGAATTGTCCCCTCGAAAAAGTTTTTTTTTCTAACAATTAGACATCCTTGGATGGATGAACCTATTACCATAAAGTAAACTACAAATGTTTTTCAAAACTAAAATGCTTCCAGGCAATAATTATCAATGCGAAATTGATATTAATGTGTATATTGCAAATGTATGTATTATCCTGTGTGTCAAGCACAGTTAAATATGTGATTTTGATTATAACATGGTTTTTATAAAATCACTACCCTCTGAAATAATGAAATAACCATTGGTCCATTGCCTGTCTTTGACTGTACAATTGTGCTTCTAAAAGTAATGAAAATTAATTTAATACATTTTCTTTGAGCAAATACTGTTGTTGAGTCTTTCTTGTGTGTGTCAAATAGTGAATTGAAGAACTTTGAAGCTACACTGCAGCCAATTACAATAAACAGATTAATAATAAGCATATATAATATTCTCCATAACGATTTTCTTTAGATAACCCTTATAAATCAATTTATAGAAAGCTTGTGTGATTATGTATGTTAGAGGAGTGAAAGGGTAAATAAGGGTTAAAACTGGAGGAGGAGCCATGAGTGTGTTTTCAGCCATGTACATCATGCAGTTTTTGTCATCAGAGCGTCATATTGAGGTCGCAGCTTCACCGCTGTAGATCAAACGCAATAATAAACATGAACTCCAGCATAAACACTTCTACGGACATTATGGACTGTCAGGTAATAATAATCGTCTTTATTTATCAAGTGTTAGTACAGTTTTGACGTACTCGAATAAATGGCGAATCTGCCGGCTTGATTCTGCTGTTGTTGAGCTTTCATAACAAAGGGCATTACGTCTTGGGCAAACAGACTGGAATGTAAAAAACGATATTTAGAGCTGTTAAAAGGGACATGTTGCTACAGTAAAAGGTTCTTATAATGCCTGTTTAGTATAAAGGAACGCGAATGGTGAATTGAATCTACATTAAAGATGAATGAATAAGGTTAAGGTATGTTTGAAACAAATTATTAATATTATTATTGGAAAAATACACATTTTCTTTATTCACATATAATGTTATCTAAATGTAATCGTATTACTAATATTTTTATGAAGATACTGTTTTATAAGAACATGATACGTGTGGTTTAATGTTCTCGTAAGCAGATTCGTCATAAGTTTGCCCAAGCTGTGCCGTGGCTGTGCAGTGTGCATCTGTTCTTCTATCTCAATATGAATGATAAATGTTGGAGTTTATTACTTTTAATGTTAAAATCAGCAGAAAAATACTCCTCATTTCTCTACTAACGAGTATGTTTTTTACAGAACGGTTACAAGGATCTTGACCCAAAAAGCACTGAAGATGAACCACTTCTCAGAAAAAACCCAAAGCGATTTGTTGTCTTTCCGATTAAATACCCAGACATCTGGAAAATGTACAAGCAAGCTCAGGCTTCATTCTGGACGGTTGAGGAGGTGAATAATTTTTCTATACTTTTAATGTTAATATTCTACACAAAAATACAAATTTCTTTTTTTTATTATTGAAAATGATTATATTATTACAATTGTATTGTATAAATCGAATTGTAGTAACTGTTGTACTTACTAAGTAATTGTAACAATGCTTGTAATCTAATTTCAGCCCGTGTGACCATGTTTGTTTTTTGACTTGTCTAGGTGGATTTATCGAAGGACTTGGCTCACTGGGACAACCTGAAGTCTGATGAGCAACACTTCATATCTCATGTATTGGCCTTCTTTGCAGCAAGTGATGGGATTGTCAACGAGAACCTGGCAAGTCTGTCTACCGTCTGACCTCAAACACCCTTTGCTTGTACTTCATGATAAAGAAAATCAATGTCAAGTGTTGCTTATGAAATAGGTCGTTGAGCAAGAATGTTTATCTTCACTTAGGTGCAAAGGTTTAGTCAAGAGGTACAACTCCCAGAAGCTCGCTCGTTCTATGGCTTTCAGATCCTTATTGAAAATGTGCACTCTGAAATGTACGGCATGCTCATCAACACATACATCAGAGATCTGAAAGAGAGGTGAGATGAAAACTGGCGATGGGATGTTCACTATATGTCAGTTGCAACATCTAACTTGCTTGCACACAGGTGACAGATGTGAGATTGGGTTAGCCACTTTCTGCAGTTTTGTGAAATGTGGTTTATGAGCAAACATGGGAGCATGCTTTTGTCTTTCCACAATGTATTATATACAAAACATAATATACTGTAAGTTTACATCCAGATATCTTTAAATAGAAACAGGTCTTATTCTATGTTTTATATTAGTCGTAAAGGGATAGATGACCCAACAACGCTGACACCCCTTTTGTCTTCCAATGTATGGACACAAAACCACTGAGACATTTCTAAAAAATCTTCTTTTGTCTTCCGTTGAAGAATTAGTCATATACAGGTTTTGAATCACATGATTGGGAATAATGATGACAGAACATTTATTTTGGGTTGAACTAGGGATCCTCCGATACCATTTCTTAAAGACCGAGACGAGTACCTACATTTTTTTCTGGTACTCACCAATACGAATACCGATGCCTGAACTTGTATTTTTTGGTCAATTATCCAAGCACCACACACAGAAACTAATTGAAAAAGGACAACTTTACTGCTTTATGTGTCACAAACTTTCAAAGTTTTCACGTGAGGTATCGGTCTATGGTATCGGTACATCTACAGGTACATCTCAAAAAAATTGAATATCATGGAAAGGTAAATATTTTTTGTCACTCATTTCAGAAAGTGTAACCTATATATTATATAGATTCATTACACATAGAGTTAAATATTTCAAGCCTTTAGGTCTGGTGTCTATCAACTGTAGATGCTGATTTCATTTTCCAGCAGGACTTGGCACCTGCCCACACTGCCAAAGCTATCAAAAGCTGGTTCAATGACCATGGTGGTACTTTGCTTGATTGGCCTGCAAACCTGCCTGACCTGAACCCTATAGAGAATCTATGAGGTATTGTCAAGAGGAAGATGAGAGACACCAGACCCAACAATTCAGATAACCTGAAGGCCGCTATCAAAGCAACCTGGGCTTCCATTACACCTGAGCAGTGCCACAGGCTGATTGCCTCCATGCCACCCCACATTGATGCAGTAATTCATGCAAAAGGAGGCCAAACTAATTATTTACTGCATAGAAATTAACATACATTTCAGAAGCCTGACATTTCTATTTAAAATACCTTTTTTTATAATCAAATTTTCTGAGACACTGTATATTAGAAATAAAGGCTTGAAATGTTTCACTCTATGTGTAATGAATCTATATGATATATGGGTTTCACTTTCTGAAAAGAGTGACAAAAAATATTGACCTTTTTTACGATATTCAAATTGTTTTGAGATGTACCTGTATATGAGTACGAATACATGACCTTGGTATCTTGCATTCCTAGGGTGAACCATCCTATGCCGAGTATGAGTATGCTGAGTGAACATCAAAGTCGTGTATGCTGAGTGTTTTAAGTTTTTTTGTCTTGTGCTGTGTAATTTATATTTTTCTTTGCCTGTTTGTGAAGTGACCTTGGGTGTTTCGAAAGGCGTCATTAAATAAAATGTATTATTAGTATTATTATCCCTTTAAAAATCTTATTAATAATGCACACTCCATGAACATGCAGTCCACTGTACATTCAATGTAAATTCACCAAATTCACATTCAAACCTCATGCACTTCTGCAATACTTTATTCTTCTTCTTTTTTTACTACAGGGACTATTTGTTTAATGCAATTCAGACCATGCCTTGTGTGAGACGGAAAGCAGAATGGGCCTTGGAGTGGATCTCAGACACAAACTCAACTTTTGGTGGGTTGAATTAAGTATGAAAAATCGCTCAGTGTTTTCCGATATAGAATATTATACTGAATCAAATCGATTCATTTATTTCCAGGAGAGCGTTTAGTGGCGTTTGCAGCAGTAGAGGGCATCTTCTTCTCCGGGTCATTTGCTGCCATCTACTGGTTGAAGAAAAGAGGCCTGATGCCCGGGCTCACCCACTCCAATGAGCTCATCAGTAGAGATGAGGTCAGAAAGGATATATTCCTGTGGCTCAACAGTGCTAGAAACCCCATAGTCATGGGTTTAATTCTCAGTACCTAAAATATTCAGTGAAGCTAGTGTACTTTAGACAAAAGCAAAATAAAGGCTGTACTAATTACAAATTGTGTCACTTATATTTTAAAGGGTCTGCACTGTAATTTCGCCTGTCTGATGCACAGCTACTTGGTGAAAAAGCCTTCGCCTGACAGAATCAAGGATATCATCACAAAAGCTGTGGGCATTGAACAGGTGTGTAAGCACCACCGTACACCAATGACACACAATGCTTATGTCGTGAGTGTAACTGCAACTGTGTTTGTTTTTATATAAGGAATTTCTGACAGAAGCCCTGCCGGTCGATCTGATTGGAATGAACTGTTCTCTTATGAAGCTGTACATTGAGTTTGTTGCTGACCGATTGCTAACAGATTTGGGATTGCCCAAGGTGAGTAATATATCAAAACTAGCTGTCATGCTAACTGATATTAGTCTCATATTCATATATGCAAAGGGCTCACATTACGTTAATAAAACAATGCTTTTTGATTTCTGTTTTAACAGGTGTACCGATCAGAAAACCCCTTTGATTTCATGGAGTCGATTTCACTGGAAGGAAAAACTAACTTTTTTGAGAAGCGAGTGGCGGAATACCAGCGGCTTGGAGTGATGTCAAACGTTATGGACTGTGAATTTACTCTTGATGCTGATTTCTAATGATGAGCTGGAATATATTTATTTATTGGACTATTTCATTTTGTTCTACAGTGGAATGTCATTAAGATGAAATGATTTCAGTTCTTTTTCTTCTAAGCAAAGAAAGTGAACAAAACAAATTATACATTTTTAATTTTGTCTTGGTGTTGTTTCTTTATTTACATGATACATATGAACTCCATGGAATGATTTGACTTCATTTACGGTAAAAAAGCCGAGATCAAAGTAAGGGGTTTCCTAAGAGGAAATGAAAAACAAGTATTTTGGGTGTAAATCTATTGGGATTTCAATGATGTTTTGAATAAACACACCAACTAATCCTTGAGGACACATGCCACTGAGAAAACAATTCCAGGAATAAAACATTAGAGCCCTATAGACATGTCACCAACAACATCTGTGACCTCTATACTCTCAAAGGAAGAGCAAAGAAATGTTCTAATAATGACAAATCATGTACATGCTACACCTGATGGCGTAACATTAGGAAAACACTTCTTCCGAAGTTTAGTGGATTTATTGAATTAAAACTGTAAATGTAGTATATTTTAAAAGATTATTGGTATTGTCACAAAACCTTTTACTTACCAAGACAGCACAATTGAGCATCTTAAAGTGGTTGCAGCATGTTTTTTTACAAATGTGTCTTAGAAGCTTTTTTAAGCAAAAATTTTAAGAATAGATAGTTAACATGTTTTATGTGTATTTGTTTTAAATAGGATGTTTGCGTGTGTTCCAATGCTGCTCACAATCTTTTTTAATTACTTATCAATTTTTTGTTTCTTTCGTTTAAAAATACACTTTTGGCATAATAAAATAATGAAGAAATTTATAAATGAAAAATACAGCATGAGAATCAATACTGCTTAAAGGGACAGTTCACCCCCCCCCAAAAAAATCTGTCTTCATTTGCTCACCATGAAGTTATTCCAAATCTGTCTAAATTCTGTTGTTCTGATGAACACAGAGAAAGATGCCTGTTAACAAACAGTTCTTGGCCACCAATGACTACCATAATGGTAAAAAATTACAATGGTTGTCAAAAGTGCCCCAGAACTGTTTGCTTTTCTATATTCTTCAAAATATCTTCTTTTGTGTTCAGCAGAACAATAACACAGATTTGAAACAACAAAAGGAGGAGTAAATGACGATAGAATTTTCATTTTTAGGAGGAACTGTCCCTTTAATTTAGCACTAGCAAGTTTGTTACAAAATGTTACTCTGTTAAACGGATGTTTCCTATAAAACAACACTAGCTTGTTTTATCATTATTACTTTGCTAACAGGGTTAAATTGTGCATTTGGATGCAACTGTTGAAAGAGTGGACAATACCCAACAAAGCTGCCTATGCAGTCATCTCACTAGGTTATTATGAGACAATCTTCATGTAAAGAAGAAGGCGAGAAGTAGTATAGCCCCTCCCACCTCTCTTCACTCGCTGTCTCGCTCTTGAAGCCAGCAACAGCACTTCATTCTTTCTTAACATACGGTTCGTGTCTGCCTGCAGAAAATGGACCGGGACTGGCGAACCTTAGCCACGCAGCGAGCCGAATACGTATCGGACCGTCTCCGCGGGCTACTGTCATCCGGCGTGGACTTCCTCCGAACCGAGCTCGGGGTTGATCTGGGGCTGAAGCCGGAGAAGTATCCGTCGTGGACGATTCTGAGTGCCGCCGCGAGCTTGCTGTTTGTGCTGGTGTTGGTCGCGGCCTGCGGACGGAGAAAGCGCCGAACGGCTCCGGTGACCGCTACCAGCAGTCCCTGCACCGCCGCCGAGACCCAGATCAAAGCCACCCTGCCGCCAAAGAATGTGAAGACCGAACCGAGCGAACCGAAGAAGAAGAACAAAAAGAAAGCAGCTGACAAGGTAAGCGGCCTGTGATTTTGATCATCTGGTTTTATTGGAGCTGTCTAAAAAGCACTAACGTAAGTTAGTTTGCTTCATTGACAGCCTTTTTAACCATTATTAAACATTAACTTTGCGCATATGATATTGTGAAAATGCTGTCTTGATCGGCAGCACATTAGATTTTGAGACGCATCCAATATCGCTCTGTAAATCATATACCTATGATTTAAGTTTGTGGCTAAATGCTAACCTGTCAAAGCCAGCAATAAACCTGTGCGCACGAAAGAAAGATTAGCGTATTTGCGCATTAAACATTTTAACTGTGCATCGTTTATATCCTCGTTAGTTTTAAGTGTAAAGGATTCAATCAGGCGTTGAGGTTTTATCATGAACGCTGTCATAAGACAGACACAAGAGCCACGTAGCCACATAGCTGACCGGCTAGCTCAAGCCTAGCATTCTCTTATAAGTTTCGTTTTCTTTCACGCCAACGTTGGTGGCCGATTTTATATGATTTAAAGACTTAGATCTGTAGCCACGACAGTTTTTATTGCCGAGGGGTAGTTCAGAGACGCTGTCAGTTGAAAGGAGGAAGGAAATGTTGAGTTTTTAATTGTCATGTGCCCGCAGCAGAAGGCCCAGGAGAATGGACAGACAGTTGCTGAACCAAAAGAGGAAATTAAAGTCAAGGAGAAGAAGAAAACCCCCCCTGCACCAGAACCAGCACCAGTACAGCCTCCAGTTGATGCAAAGGTTCATCTCACACATTTTATTTTGCATATTTCATAATAGAAAACTATGTTATTCACAGTTCTAAAGGTAGTTAGGTCAAGTTATTTCACTTCACTCAAAGTACCAAAGCTCTCTCTCTAAGACCTTGAAAGTTTTCAGTATGGAATTTCAAATATAATTATTTGGCTATTCAAAGTCCCATGTGGCTATAAAAGCTTTTTAAAATTGTTCTGTCATTCAATTTGAGTATTTTTATGACATTGGTAACTAGAAGCGTTTTTTGTCAATTTCAAGGTCAATTTAGGTTGAACCCCCTTAGATTAACCATGGTTTTGGTACAGTAATGTAACGTTTAATTGAAGTATTGTAATTAAGCTGTTATAAAAGTGGCAAAAAATCCAAAACACCTGGCTACTACACTTTTTATTATAACAAATACATGGCTAATATTTGCAAGACAAGTTATCTAATGGTAGATATTATGCTGATACTGGTAACTTTTTACTTTTCCTTAAAGAGTACATAACATGAGATCGTGAAAATAAATGTCATGCAGCTAGTTATGTTGCAGTGTTTGAAAGTTAGCAGTCTGCGAAGTTGTACAGAGTCGTCTCTGAATCACGAGTCGTCCTTAGTCCGATTCGCGAACCGCTGTGGATTTACTTCATTACATATTACGTTTTGCTAGGACTGCCTGCGAAAACTTCACTCTTCTCCCCCAAACACAGTAGCTCGTACGCCTCATTCGCGGTAGACCAATTACAGCAGAGCAGAGTAGACCATCTGACCAATCACATCAGACTAGGCTAGAGGAAAGGAGGCGATTAGAAAGATGAATCGCGGAACGAATCATTCGAGAGTCAGTCAAGAAGTAAGGTAAGATTAACTGCCTATTATTATGAAATAATAGTGTTTTAACACCTATGTACATAAACTTGTTGTCGGACACTCCATAAACCAAAGAAGGACCTTATAAATCCCTACTTAAGTAATCTTTAAAATCACTTTTTTCCTTCACTAGTTTATTTAAATAGTCATACAGTGTTAAATTAAAGTGAAAAATATTCCATGTTTCCTCTCAGTTAATAAGTATGAGAAAAACAGCATGTATGGTGTGTTGGGTCAAAAAAAGCATGTGAACTACACCACGACAGTTTAACTGTGGTGAAAACCATGCTATTTGGGATTTTTTTAATCTTTTCAAAGGTCAAACATTTAATGTTTTGCAAAAAGTACTCTTTTGTTTAGTAGTTCTATAAAGGATGTTTGGATCAGCCTTGGTTCAGTCTGTGATTTAGAGGTCGGGTGTCAGTATCAGGATGTAATCTGATAATTACAGACAGAGCAAGTGCAGAGGACGTCTGAACATAAAATATGTACCCTGACCCAAGGCCTTTTCTCCAGCATTATACACGTATTCAAGACCAAATAACTTTTTCAGGATGTTCAACATCTTTCTATGTTTATAAAATGGCAGGCCGGACATGAGATGGCACTGTGTATTGTGTGGGGGGGTACTTTATGACTGTTACCGGGAAGTTGCAAATGAGTGTGTGTTTGGTTACTATGTAGGCTAAGAAAATCAAGAAGAAACCAAAACCAGAGGTGAAGGCAACCCAAGATGTTTCCTCCTCTGTCGGCAAGGAACCAGATGAAGGTTTGAAACTCATTTGGTTAACAAACTCAAAAGCAGCTGCAGCACCAAACATACAAACATTTAGGGGAACCAAGTTCACATTTGTAACGTGGAGTCTAAAGTTGAGATTTTCTTGCTTCACACAAACTTCTAAACAAAATAAAAAAGCATATAAATAATTTTGATTTGGTGTCTCTAGTTTCAATAGCATAAAAGCAGTATGAGCATGAATTTCATGAGGTAACTCTGATTTTCAAATGCAAAACATGTTTCTGAAGGGAAAATTCAAGTCATACTGTTAGAGGAAGATTGAAAGTGCTTTGCTTTCTCAGTTTGACTGTGTTTAGCAGGTGCTTGGGAGACTAAAGTCAGCAATCGAGAGAAGCGTCAGCAGCGCAAGAAGGAGAAGGGCCCTGGAGACAGCTCCGGCAGCCCTGAGAGCAGCGATCGTGCCAGCTGGAATGTGGAACAGCCAGCACCTGTGCCGAAAACAACCACCAAGAAGAACAAAGGTACAGTTCTGCATTTTCATTTTTAGTGGCCTTTTGAGACTAGTTTTTAACAGCCAAAAATAATAATGATGGCATCCGAGAAAATGTCAATACGGAAGGATAAATTCAAGCGTAAATGTGAGCTGGTTTGAGTCATACAAGCACTCTTTGTTTTACTGTAGAGTCATCGCGTCCCAAGGCCGGAAAGGATGAAGCTGTTATAGCCCCAGGTAAAATAGCAATTTCCACTAGCCGAATCTGGAAAAATGATGCTGATTTTTTTGGACCGATTGTATGAGTAAATCTCCAGAATTCTGCTAAATGGGTTCACAAATTGTAATACTTAACTAATGTCCAAAACAAAGGATTTACAAATTTGACCCTTCTTGTAGTGATATCCAACCGGATTGATGCAGGCACTGTAAATGGAGGCGCGTGGACAGTGAATCACCAAACCCAAATGAATGCTTCGAACAATGAGAAGCGGTTGGTCAGTAAAACGGCCCATGTACACAAGGAGCGTGAGAACTCCTGGAAAACAGAATCAGAAGGTAATGGAATGTGGCTGTTTATGCCTTCAAATGGACATTTATAACAGTTAAGTTTGTGAATTCTAAATTAATATTGATTGTTTTTGTAGTGTTATATCCAATCAGATCTGAAAGATTACAAGGATTTTAATGAACATGCATTGTAATGAATGTTTAAGATTATTTTTTTTATGTTTAATGCATTGAACACTGAGATGTAACAACATGTTCATTACATTGCTTTATCTGTTAGAAATTAGGAATTGGCTGAAATTTTACTTTATTTTCTCTTTTTCTTATATCCATTGAGTATTTTTACAGGAAATAGAGAACCAAACCGTTTTCAGTTATACATTTGTCACGTCCTCTCATTGTCTCGTAGGGCCATTAACTGGTCTGGATGGAAGAATTAAATTGGAAACGAAACCAGTAAACCTAACAATGCTTGGATTAAACGCATCTGGTATTATTACTAATTTTTTTTAAAGCACACAATTCAGATGAGTCCCTCATTATCAAAGAATGTACAATAATTCATATTTTGTTTCAAAATTGCAAAAAATTGATAAGGTTAGCAAATTTAAACCTTTTTTTATAGGTGGAGAGCCTGGGTCTCAATCTAACACTGAACGATGCAGTGATGCTATTGACAATGAGTGGTCCAGCTGCAGTAAGTTTAGAGTTTGTTTAGAGGTCAGACAGAAGGCCAAATATTTGCTTCATTCACAATCTTGTGTAAATATTACAAAGGAGCGTTTTCATATGATTTCAGATGGACTTGCTGTTGTGGACCCAAGTTCAGACTGGAACGCTCCGGCTGAGTTATGGGGCAATTTTGAAGTACCCAAGAATAATGCCCCGGTGCTAAAAGAGACACCAATCTCTAAGCCGCTTGGGGTATGGAAATGAAAAACCTAAAATCAAATTTTCAAATATTCCAGTGTTAATAAACACGACCATTGACAAAGTGTTTTAATGGTGTCAGGAATCCAATGATGACAACGATAATGCCGATCCTGCTGGAAGTGCCAAATCCAAGAGAAGAAAGAAAAAGAAGAGACCAGAAGAGGAAGGTTCATCCTCCGAGGTACGAATTAAATTTACTTTAAATTAATAGTCAACGGTGTTTTAATTCTGCAGGTTTGGTCATTTGGTTGTGTCACGTTATTCTTTAGCTGATCCAAGAGAGTTCTGCTCCGCCAGAGAACAATGTGACTGTGAAGCCCCTTCCTCGTCATGTCCCGAAGGAGGATGTATCCAAGCAAAACGTCCCTCCACCGTCCTCTCAAAGTGAGTAATTAAACATATGGTTAATTTAAATAAACTTAATTTAAATAAACGATAAATAAACGTATCAATCACAAAAAACTGATTTGCTGTTTGAATTATAATCATACTGAAAAGAATCCTTCGCTTTTGCATCCACAGAGAAATCTGATCAGAACTGGGAGCCACCGAAGCAAGTGCAGAAGAAAAAAGTCAGAAGGGAAACATGAACCCTGAAAAACGTCCGAGGAAGCTTATGCAACCGATCGTTTATGCAATAATTTCACAGTACAGGATTTTATACAGAATGAAATTAACTGTGCTTTTCAAAAAATCCAAAATAGCAACAAATCTGAGTCGAACGAGCTCAGTAAAAAAATACAAATAAAACTAGAGTTAAGGTGAACAGTCCGTGGGCTGGAACACTACTTATGTGCACTATTACGTTACACTGAGATTTGTTAAGGAATACTTTTCATCCTTGATATCAGACAAACATTCAGTGGAGCCGAACATTCATGATCAGCGGCTACTAAACTAATTTTAAAACAGTTGAAGGTGGACTAAGGAAATTGTTGGGACGTTTTTTATTTACGTGACATCATTGCTGTACCGCGGAATTACACTTGCTGCAATTGCTGAAGTGTTGCAGTTAGTGTTGAAAGCCACAGAGAGGCGCTGCGAGTCAGTGACGTAGATAGAAGAACTTTGTGGTGTTAGCTGAAGCGGTATGAGGTGTATTACTGTAATCCTGTAGATCAATGCGGTGAAAAACA
This sequence comes from Triplophysa tibetana, assembly GCA_008369825.1. Lineage (NCBI taxonomy): Eukaryota > Metazoa > Chordata > Actinopteri > Cypriniformes > Nemacheilidae > Triplophysa > Triplophysa tibetana. The sequence goes on from CM017908.1 coordinate 14,741,755, forward strand.
AGAGATATTACAGAGAATTTTCTAATTCTAAACCTATTTTCTTAGAGCTGTCCTTCCGTCCTAAGCATATATATATTTAACCCATATAAGTGGGTATGGATATCGGATATGTTTAGAGTTGAGACTCTACCCTTTTTATCGACTCAATGCTTTACTTTTCACAACCTAAAAGTAGAAAAAGCCACGCCATATGTATAGAACTATAAGGTCTTTTTTCTATGCTCAAACTCTTTGTAATTGCACTCTGCTGAAGGTTGTAAAAATCCCTTGTGTATGTGTTCTTTTAAATCTTGCACAATGTGAACATTTAATTGTCATTTTTATTTTGACTGAGACTGTTTGTAGGTTTATGTGATTTGATCGATTAGAGCAGCTTTAATTCCATGACACTAAAATAGGATCAGTATCAGGAATCTGTTGCCTTAATCTAATCTTAGTAGTGTATGCTTCTATTCTTTCTCATTTCTTTTAATAGAAGGTGTGACATTTTACTTTTAAATTTGATAGATGTCAGAGTTGCACTTGCATGGATTTAATAATCATTTCTCGTGATGATGAAAATATCCTGATTCTCTGTCCATTCGTGCAAGTACCTCTCACTGTAAATAGGCTTTAATGAACGATGAATGGATGTGTGGGGGGGCATTTTAAATGCATATTCATATTTGGGTTGACTTAGTGATTTGCTCATGGTCATTTTTTGTAGATTTCGGTAGATCACGTGATTCTGAGGCACGCTGATCTTGCGTCGGGTGCCTGCCTTAGTTTTTCATTCTAAAGGTGATTAGAGCAATGTATTTCTACTAGTTTTTGGATTTAAAAATGATCATGTTTACTTAAGTCAATGCAATATTTCTATGTTGATTTGTTAAATAAAAGAAAATTGCTTTTTGGAAAACTCGTTGCAATGATGGACTAGCTGAAAACAAAGTTATTAAAGTGCTTGTGATAATATTGGTAGGGGTTTGTTAGAAAAAATATTACATTTATGGAATTAATTCATCTTAAAATGCTTAAAGACTTAATTAGAATTAGTTTTGCTGATACGTTTTATTATTAATTTAGAATAATCAGAATAAGATTAATTCAAAAAAGGTCCGTGAACTATTATTTTATCATTTCATTTAAAACCTGTGGCACAGAACCCACATTAATTTTAAATTCATTCAATTAATAATATTCAATTTTTGAGGGGTTTTATATCTATCAAGACGATAACATTAACATGATACCCCTTAAACCAATTGCAATTGTGCTCTGTTGTTTACAGCCACATCTGAAGAAGTGGGCAATTAGACTTTTTTTGTTAATAATGGTTTAATATTTCAATAATGTATAAAAAAATGATATGCTTAAAATGTTTAAAGTAAATGCATTTGCCCATTCATAATAAACAGGGATAGTTCTGTCATTATTTTTTTACACTCGGATCGTTTCAAACCTGTATACATTGAAATACTTAAATATTTAATCTGCTTAACACAAAGGAAGATATTTTGAAGAATGTCATTAACCAAACAGACCCCTTTCCCATTTACTGCTATAGTAGGGAGAAGATACTGTGGGAGTCAATAGGGGATGTGATCTAGCATTTTATTTACTAATATTCTTCAAAATATCTTCCTTTAGCAGAGCACATATGTATACAGGTTTGGAACAATCAGAGGGTAAGTAAATGATGAAAGAATTTTTCAAAATCATGGCAAAAACACTGTAAACATTGAATGTACCATTTTGCCATGCACTTATGCAGCGATTTACATTGCATTCATATGGGTATTGCACTTAGGCCTACTTTTGGCATTCCAACATCTGTTTAACATCAGAGTTTAAAATTTAGGCTAGTTTAAATTTAATTCAAATTGATAACATTTCACAACTGTCCATGTTGTTTTGTTGCCGCTGTCCATTGGCTGAGAGCTGTAAATCTCTTGATGCTGTTTTGAACCTTTGGCCTACAGAAGCTTAGGGGGCCGGGGATACAGAGGTTCATTGGCCTGGGCCATCTGCTCTTCTCTCTGTCACGTAGCTCATGCTCCGTCCTCATGAAACATGGATCCTGTCATGTAATCTCAATGGAGATTATTGTACAAATTATAAAAGTCCGTTTTATTTTATTTTCATCTTTTTTAAATTTTGGCCAGTGGTGAGTTCTAACTATAAAAAGTAATTCATAATAAAGTAATTTTCATAACAATTAATATTATATATTTATTGTAATTTATTATAAAAGTACTACGTTGAAATTTCTAAACTAAATTTGTTGAGTTAATGGAAAAAAACAAGTCGGCAAATGTTATACATTTAAACCATTGATGAAAAATGCAAAACCTTAGACATTTCTTGGTAATTTATTAGGTGTATAAAATATGGGAAATCCATGGGAATCCTCTGCTGTACTAAAGCAACCCTGGAAAAGCGTCCCGCTTCAGTGGATCTGACGTCACGCTAAAAATCCCCTCTGGTCACGTGACGTGGAGATGAGCTGGATTAATGCAGCGGTGAGAAGAAACGAACGGGACGTTAACGGCGGTGATCGACGTCTCTTGAAGTCTCCGAGTTATTAACAATATTCGCATCGAACTGAAAGGACATTCACAAAATAAGTCAGAGGCGTTTTATTGGAAAAATGATATCGCCGTGGGACAGATGGTACACGACCAGCTGCTGTCTGTGTTGCCATGTACGGACGGGCACCATTATCCTGGGCATCTGGTACATGGTAAGTCAATGTAACTCTTAGAATTTATATCATATTGTATACCATCATATATCTTCATATTTATACTTTATATTTATAGCTATTTCACTATTTATATTATGATAAAGAAATGAGGCATTCCTTGATATTTATAATTCTTAACTCGTCTTAAATGCCCAAAATGTTTAAGGTTAAATGTTAAGAATGATATAAAACTATTATTTAACTGCTCAGTTATAGGCTGTTAATCGTCCGTAGCATTACACAACCTATAGTCTTAATCTTAAACACAAGCTTGTTTTAGAAACCAGAGCTATTTTGCATAGTATAAATAGAAATATAATCTTGACCTCCTGCTTGAAATCTTTCCTAAAGAAACATTGTTTGAGGTCACAGTTGTTCCCAAAGACCTAATTCCAAATGACCAGGAAATAAATAAACTTCCAGTCAATATATTCTGGTCAACTAGTAAATCTATTCGTTTTTTTCCAAGGTTTTTCAAAGCAGGGAAAGAACATCAAAAACATCCATTAACCTAAAAACTGTCAAGATGTTGGATGTCTGGTGACACAGATAGAAAAATGTTGCTATGACAAAACATAATCAAGGGTATAGAATGAGATAAAGATAGTTAAAGTGTGTCAGACAGGGAATTTGCTTTATAAAGACCCTGTTTGTAGATGTAAAGCTATCTAGAAACAATAAGATTTTTGGGGGGTTCTAATTACTTTTGCCTGTAAAGTCACACGGAGCTGTCAAACATTTCAGCTGTTTTGTTACTCCGAGTCATTATTAATAAGATTATGAGAATGCAAAATCTACAACTTTTAGACTATAAATTATATATAAGAATTGATTGAGTCTAAAGATTTAATATTGCATGGAACATATTTATTATATTTTATTTATTTCAAACTAGAGATGCACCTAAACTATATTTCTCCACTGATACCGGTAGCCGATTATTCAGAATGTTTTCTGCAGTTACTGACTCTGAAGTTTAAATTAGTATTACTATTCATCATTCATATATTGACTATTAGTACTGAACGTTAAACTGGAGATGTTTATAATAGTCGATTATTATCGACCGTTACCGATTGTTGGCCGATATATCGGTGCCTCTGTATTTCAAACTTCATTTTACATTTCAAGCTCAAAATTCCCGACCTCATCTGATTCTAGTTTTTCTCTGTTTTGTTTAGGTATAAATGCTACAAATTTCTGTAAAATGATCTCTTTCCCTTGCAGCTCATCAATGCAGTGGTTTTGTTAATCCTATTGTCTGCTCTCAATGACCCAGTCCAGTATCACCACCTCACCAGTTCTGATCTCGGCACGGATATGGACGTCATGGATGATGCAAGTATGCTTGAGCCATTAATTTTCACGTATTCATTTGTCAGACACCTTCTAAAGTGCAATAAGAACTCACGCTGTACGAGTGATATTCTGTTTCCTTGTGGTGTCAGAATAAAGCTTCTTGTACTGCCAGAGATACTGGCTCTAGTAACTTTGATTAAAACTGACTGTCGTCATCAACAGGATTAAATGATGACAGGCATATCCTTGATTTTGGTGTGGGCTGCCTCGGGTCTGGGCTCTGTTATATGAAGCCTGTTTTATAATAGTCGCTCAAGTAGACAGAATGTACTGGTGTAATTTATGCGTACAGAACAGTATGTGGAGGGGATTATGTGGAGGAGCTATTTCAAAGGCCAGTGTTAGTGCAGTCCCATGAGGAGGTCAAATGAAATTGATAGTATCATTCAAATTATTTAGATGAAATTGAGTTGAAGGTGAGATACTATGTGTAGGTGCTGCATAATACGGTATACACTTTTGAAATTTGACCTTCATTTATTCATCATTTTGTCCAAACCTGTATGATTTTCTTTCTTCTGCAGAACACAAAAGAAGATATTTTGAAGAATGTTGGTTTTAAACAACATGCGGGTGAATATATGATGACAGAATACGTTTTTTAAGTGACCTATCCCTTAACTGATATTACACAAAAACAAGTTGGTTGCTCTTCGTTTTGGCAATATTTCAACACTTTGTGTGATCCTTTGTGTTTCTCAATAATGTGAGATGGGCTTTGGTTTTGGAGAAAATGAGCTTAGTTGTTGTTTTTGAAACGTATCACTAGAGAAAGCAGGTCAAGTAACTCATTCATGAGTGACTTTGTCTCACAACAGGCTTGACTAATAAATGATTAACTCAAGACAGGTAATATTACTGGGTAATATATCACTAGCGTTTTCTGTTAAATTATTACGTTCTTTAGGCAATCTTCACCTTAGAAATAACATTAAAATAATATATCATTTTTATTTGACAGATTGACAGATCATTTCTTATAGATGGTCGAAGGCACATTGCCCGAAGTAAAAAATCCGGTCTGTGTTTGGTTATAATGGAACAATTTATTTAATATTTAATTGATGTAAATATGAATTAATTGAATTATATTAAATGAAATCTACTAGTTATTGGTTCTTTGTGGAGGTCTACTTGAAGTAAAGTTTGAGCCATAAAACGTTTGTTTTTATTTTGTAGCTCCTAGAACCGTTAATAGACTGTATCTACAAAAGGAATCTATCTACTGAATTTGCTATTTAATTTTCCATTTAGTTGATTCATCTGCGCAGTATCATTGAGCTTCACTTTAGTTCAGATTTACACATTCTTCCATTCTTTAAATATGTATTAAATAATATATATAATATAAAATACAATACAATACAATACAATAGATTTTCATTTCAGTTTTGCTTGAACTTGGAACTTTCTAACGTTTCATTACTAAAGTATGAATGTTTAATGTCAGTATGATTGGATTTGTGTGATGTGTTGGTATTCTGTATAAATATTTTCACAAATTTAGTCAATATTTTTGGAGTGTAGTTGAAATAAATAATACGCAAAAATCAACATTGTAACAAATTTGGGGCAAATACATGCTGTCCATCAGATTTCCATCAGTTACATTGAATATAATATGATCTTCCTCCATAGACATGTGTATTGCGGCTGCTATCTCTTTGCTGATGATTTTGATTTGCGGAATGGCTACCTACGGCGCATATAAGGTTTGATAAATCCCTCAATCGCATCTATTTATTACACTTACTTTAATTATGATTCATTCATTCATTTTTACGTTTTCTTTTAGCAACATGCAGCATGGATCATCCCCTTCTTTTGCTATCAGATCTTTGACTTCGCTCTTAACACACTGGTAGCAATAAGCGTCTTGGTTTATCCCAACACTATACAGGACTACCTTCAGCAGTTGGTAAGTATTTTATTACAGAATTTAAAACGCATTTGAGTGGCCAAGTATCGTTTGATCATTAACTCTGTTTTTCTGTTGTTGTAACAGCCTGGGACCTTTCCATACAAAGAGGATTTGATGTCCACAAACAACATGTGCCTAGTATTAGCAGTGCTTCTCTTTATTGGATGCATCTTGGCCTTTAAGGTACATTTCATTGAATGTGATCTGTTGTGAAACACTGAGGTCCTTGAGATCTCCACTGTTGCAGATGAATACTCTGCAGCTATCTTTTAAGAAGCTTGACGTTTCCAACAGACTTCAGATGTGATTCAAATCGCTTTATGACAGCCTGTTAGCATTAGAGAGAGAGAGAGATTACACTGCTGGGATAAACATAGTGAGCTAAAATTTACCTCTTAGTTTCAGCGCTGTGCTGTTGTACAGTATGCCAGGCATTGTAAAATTTGTCTATTGCATGTGATCATGTGAAAAATGAAACAGCTAAAAGCATCTAAAATCGTATCCATCTTAAAATTGTGTTCTTTTTATAAATGTCATAATTTGGGAAACAAAATAGTGCAGACTATGGTTCATTGCTTATCCATATGCTGTACATGATTTATGAGGATGTTTAATTCAGCATCAATGGTTATTTTGTTCTCCTCAGGCGTATCTTATTGCTTGCGTGTGGAACTGCTACAGATACGTGAGTGGAAGAAGCGGTACGGAGGTCCTGGTTTATGTCACCACAAATGATACTACAGTAAGTCAAGTGATTACAAGAAGTCCCACTATGTCTGACGCAGTCTCTGTTGTGAACGTTCACATAACGAATGGCTCAACATTGAGCCGAGAGTCTGTGTCAAGAGTGCTTAGAGTCTGTTTATAAGGCCGGTTTCTATGTTTTCTGTGGTTGTTATGTCAATTGATCATGTGTTTTTATGCGTTGTTGTGACCTATCAACATATTCGTTTCTGTGGATGTATAGACCACACACCGCAGTCACCACAAAAATGTGGTTTTACATGTCAGATGAGTTCAACAACCTTTATAGTCTTTATGTAACATTAATACAACATTTTTATATTGCAATACTACAATAGTTTCAAGTAATGTTAACATAAAAAAATACAACAAAACTTTCGTTTCTTGTGGGAACCCATGGCTGAAAAATGCAAATTCTCTTCTGGATATTATAAACTGGACACCTCTATTGTTGCAAATTCTAGAGATTATCCACAATGATCAATCTGTAATGATTTACATCAATAAAAATAAAATTTTGTTCATTATTTCTGAATCATATTAAAAGCATTAGGTTTAAGTTTCAACTTAATTTAAGGTCATTCAAATAATAAACAAACTGTAAGAAAAGATATATATTTAAAAACAATAAGGCTAAAATATACAAGTGAACCAAATATTAGAAGTCTAAAATTGAAATTAAAGAAAAAAATTAAGTAAACTTAATTCAATTTTTTACCTTTTTGGCAGACATAATTTTGACAATTTTTTTAGAAAACAAGACACAATAGATTGGGTCAAGTAAATGTGTCCTGATTTAACAATTTATAGATATTTGTACTTGAGAACAAGACAAAATGAAAGAGGAAGAGATGTATTTGTATTTTTTGCAGTGAACTACTTTATACTGTGTATGCTGTTACTTTTCAACAAAGGCGTTTTATGAATTAACAGCTATCTGTAGATATGACAAACCAAAAATAATTTGGATACCTTCAACATTTCTCACAGTTTATTCACTATAGTTTAGAAAGCTTAGCTTATAAAATATAACAAGAAGTAAAACTGTGTCAGAACAAATTAATCTTGCTCACGAGTTGCTGCCAACAAACTGGGATGGATAAGCATGCGTGTTTGTCGTGCTGTCCCGGGGCGAGGGCTCCCAGCTCTGTAATCCTCCTCGAACTCGGAGCACCTGCCCCCTTGACCTGGGAGAGGGCTCCGGGCTTGGTGTGTGCCCGGACCCAGATCATGCTTGCTGAGGTAAAACACAGGCTTGTTGTGTGGAGTCAGGGTGGAGGAGGGATGTTGCGTAATGTTTGAGAGAATGGAGATGAGGTGGCTTGACTACTTATAAGCTGTTAGGATTAATGCTGTAATTGTTTATCGAAAGCCAGCTGAGTTAATTATATAATTGCTCCTCTCGAACCTTGTTGATAAAACATCATATATATTGTCAGATAACTTTGATAGTGACACCGTGTCTTCACCTGACACGCCGCATCCAGTGTGGACAACATCTGAAAGGATAATGGGTTCTAATGCGTTTCTAATGTCTTTTGTCGTGTTGCGTTGCCTGCCGTGTCCTGTGTAGACATGGTGTAAGGTGTGTAATAGATTGGGTTGTATAGCTGTCAGCTGTTAAATTTAAGTACACAATAATACCAATTAAGGGCAGCCAATTACCAATAAATACTTCATTTTGTTCAGTCTGTGGTGTAAAAAGGTCGCATTAGCAATTAAAGACAAAAACCCACAAAATGATATCTAGTGTCTGAATAATTTTTGGTTTGATTGTATGTACATGTGTATTGTATGTATTACAATTCTTTTGTAAAAAAATATATTTTTTGACATTGGAAATGCTAGCCGGGAATGTGAATCTGACCAACTGGCAGAAAAATTCCTCACCATGAAGCTCTGCCACAACGATCTCACTTAATTCAGTCATAGTCCACCCTACAGTTTTCTAGTACAGTGAGTCTTTGCACAGCTACGGGGGATCTGTGTGATGTGCATCACTGGATGTAATGATGACAGTCTCTTCATGCCCTCTGTATTGTTGAGTCAGTGTTTATGGAGGGCATTAGAGAGGGCACTCTGCTGTGCTGTCTGTAATCTCCAGTCTGTCTGCCTCACAGTAATCCTGTCTCACTGCCACGATCTATCTGGCCTCCAAACACTGACAACACAAATATAGAACTACTTAATTATTATGATATCTTTCGATTTTGTATCTTTAAGTTGGTTTTGTATGTTTTTATGTTTGACTGTTTCTTTAAATTCCTAATTCCACTGATGTGGTCACATGCTTTCAAAAAAACGAGACACAAGAAATAAAAGGCCATTCATGAGGCTTTCACACATTTCAGCTGTAAGCCTCACGTAACTGTCCACGTTTGTTTGGCTCAGTTGAAATGCTCTCGGTTGAAGGTGAAAATGCTATTGCCTAAGAGCTTCCCTGAGCATATTACTAATAAGCTCATCTTTGTAAAGGCTGCTTTTTATTGGCCTTTCTTTATTAGGAGGCTGACACATTTTTCTGTGCAATGAGGATGGTTACATGTTGAAGGCATGTAGAAGGTGCCCTTGTCCACAGTAAAGAAATACTTGGTTTTTGCGTGTGGACTGCCATGGTTAGCTGATGTCAATATATTTGTTTGCAAAGCAAATAAGATAATTGAAATGACTCAACCTGAAGAGAGAAAGGGGGAATGTTAAATAAACAAAATTTTGGTGAATGTTGATGGATGTTTTTTTTATTACAATAGGCAGTATACAGCATATAAGGGACAATAAGGGTGTCTTCTTTGCTTTTAGGTACTACTTCCACCCTATGAAGAGGCAGTCGCCATCCCACCGAAGGATCCCCCACCCCAGTACACTTTGGCTTAAGATAGCCGTTTCTCTCTAATTTCTCACAGTCCTTCCCTTCTCCAAAGAAACAGTTTCTCGACACAATAGCCCATTCTGCTGCCCCGGTCTATGTGTGACGTAAGTCTCCTCTCCTCGCTAGAGGTGGTAGTATGACTTTGAAACGCTCTTCCCTCTACAAGACTGCCTAGCTGTCCTGGCAACCCAAAGTTTTGTGTCAGCTCCAATCTGATTTGCACTTTCAGTGATGATCTGTGGCACTGGCCTTCTGAATACTGTGAACTTTTCTGTAGTGTTGTCTACTGATGTACCTGAGATTTGAATTCAGCGTAAGAGCACTTTTCAAATGGGAATTACCTAGAAAATAATGAATGTAAGAAAATCAGTTTTTACTTAAATCTTTTGCAAACGTTGTACGGTACAAAAGAAATATTTAGAAATTCTGGTTCAGAATTTAACTAAATTAGTTATATAATTAAGCAATTCAAGTTTGTTTAACAAAGGGAAACCTTATAAGTCTTTCTGTATACATAAGCATGTCCCAAAACATGCAATCACAGTCTTTAGTTCATATTCTCTTACAATATCAATACAATACAATCACTACAATATTAAAACTGGGTTTAATGGATGTCCCAGATAATGATCTGCGTTGAATAAACAGTTACACAAATAGCTGAATACACTTAATATTTGCAACAATAAGTCTGGTTCAGATCAATCGTCTCTAAAATCAGGAAAATCAAGTCGTTTGTAAACATTGGAATGATCTTTTTATCGAATCAAAAGCAGACAGTGCTCAAAAGAAATAAATGAGAATTACTGGTTGATATTAAGGTGTTTTTTAACACATATGGCCACAGACTGCAATGTTTTTGCACATATACATGTTAATAATCGGTGTTATTGTCTGTGATGAAAGCTGTTATCAGTTTTTGTGACAGATGAAAAGAAAATTATGTGACCCCAACATTAGATATACAGTATATATATATATTAGTTAAAATAGTCTCCTCTTAGCTTAAAGTAGCACCTGTTGGGAACGTTTTCCACTTTTATATCCAGTGGCTATGCAAGGGTATGTGTTATATGTATTAATAGTATACAATGATTAGGTAGACCTTCATTTATTAGTTTTGGTAATGTTGGGTATAGGTGCATTAATGATATCTGTAAGCATTTAATTTTTACTGTTCTTTGTGTGTGTAGACTTCTATCTACAACGTAGGCATCTTAAATTCAGCTTCAGATAGTTTTGTTAAAATGGTTTACTCACTGAACTACGTATCTCGCTAACGCAACTCCACAATATTGTATGTATTTGCAATATCGGTTGTCGGTTTAAAATATAAAATGGGTTTAAAATATAACATGTAGATTTGATCGAAATACGTACGTAATATTCCTGGTGATCTTTCACTATTAACAAAGGGCATCACAAAATGAATTTAATAAAACAACAAAAATATTCGTAATGTAGAATGTGTTTGTTTTTGTGCTGTCATGCATCCTGTATTGGGTTCACACTGGCTTATGTCTTATTTCTAAATAAAACATTACAGTAATGCTTCATTGTGACTGTTTTTTGTCCTTACCATGTTCAGCAAATATGTTTGTAATAATAATGAGAGTTTAAAATGTATATGTTATATCTCTTGCCTTTATGTCATTCAAAACCTGTGTATGAATCTTTCTGGTGTTTTTTTAAATATTTTCTTTTGTGTTTTGCAGAAGAAAGAAAGTCTTACGGGTTTGAAATGACATGAGGGTAAATAAGTGATGAGTTTCCATATTTAGGTGAACTGTCACTTTAACATCCACAGTTCTCAGGGAGATGTGGGTTAGATCAAAATACACTGATTCCACCAATGAAGCGATGTTTGTGTGTCCATAGGGGGTGGTTTTACCTATTTTCAGCTCTGCCTGAGCACAACTATGTCAGGAGCAATCAGTTTGGCTATTAAGAACTCACAATATGTACACAACATCCCCTGACCTACTTTGGATGGCTCTGGATTCTTAGGACACTGTCCAATTATGCCACCAAATCTTGAGGTCCCCTCTGTGACTGCTCAGATCTCATATTTAATTAATTATTTGTTCTATGGATCGCATTCTATTTGTTAAAAAAAATTGCTGCACATGCCCAGTTAAAATTGATAATATTTAACTGCGTGGGTATTAAAGAATTAGACTTCAGAACTGAGCACACGTGACTGAGGAAACTAGGGCAGTCATTCCGAGAGGACAGCGTTTAATGTGTTTCTTATGCTCGAGCTCTTTAGTGCTGTCTGAAAAATAGGCTCAAGTCCAAAACAACTCCAACATTTTTAGAACTATTGCACTTTCAATTTATAATACAGAGGTATGCAATGTATTAAAAGGTAAATATTAGCTTTAGTCCCTTCAAAATGTGTATCTTCTTTCTCACTATTTTTATATTATTCCTAAAATTAACTCTGATCTGCAGCAGATCAGTCAGGGACTCCACTTGGCCTCAGCTGAACTAGGGACTGTTGCTCAGCAGTAATGCTCTGTTTTACTAATGCTGATGTAGAGCAGTGGATCAACATCCACACTCCCAATATTAACCCAAAAAAATTCTGGTAATTGGTCTAGCTAGAAAGATTTATATTTGTCATAACCCAACACTAAGAAATAACTTGATTTGTAGTTTACATTTTTGGTACCATTGCTTGCTCAAAATATATTGTTTGTATATTATCCGACATAATTTATTGGCTAACATGTCAATTACCTTTATTTTAGAGACAAACATGCTATTACATTTATAACACTTTGTGTCCATTTTAAAGTGTTTCTAGAACCTAGCCATGAAGGTACAAATTGGTGTAGATCGAAGTAAACCATGTGACCGAATGTTTCTCTTCAAGAAATGAGAATGAAAACAATTCAACACATAATTGGATGAAGAGAACCAGCTGGATCCAGCTAGGCAAAAAGTAGTTTGCATTAATGTATGTAATCAATTATTCTATTGCTGTATGATTTATTTCCAAGACACTGACAAAGTGGGTTAACTCTTAAGGACATCCATGACAACCATTTAGATTTGATCACTGCAGCTCTTAAATCCAATTATCCTGGGTAACTGCAGGATGAGGATAACCCCTTTAAAGACTGTACTCTCTAGTGGGGCTTTGACTAAAACTGGACAAAAAAATATTCGAGAGAGCATAGCTGACACTTCGAAAAACTGAGTGCACTTTAAAAAACAAAACCATAAATTGCTGCAGTATAGCAACTAAACGGTAAGACTGGTTGAATATAAATAATTGACATCAGATGGAAAATACAAAAGAAAGAAAAACAAAAAAAATCACAATGACCATTTTAGCCAACTTTATTTGTAATAACATCTGGTGGAAATGGCTCTACTTGTCCCCCTGCGGCTGGTCTGGCATGCTTCTGATGATGTCAGAATCACCTGTAAACGAAGTCATTATTTATAATGTAAATCCTTACACACATCTGCAAGATACACTAGATTCCAACATTTGAACCTAAAATCCTATCAGCACTATTTTAGATCACATTAACCTTGACATTATAGTCCAGAAATAACAAGTTTTAAGATCAAATGATAGCTCTTCTAACAGAATAAAACTGATGCATGAATACATACCAGGGTCAATGATCGCCAATGTGCACACCCTGTAGTATTTGCCACAGGCTGTACCAAGCTCAATATTGTTTCCACTGTAATGATGGACTCCGGTTTTGGCCAACATAGCGTAGTACTCGATCTCAGATTTCCTGGAAAAAATTATCACACAATTACTCAATAAATGATCATCAATGTAATTTCAGAACAACTTTAATTAGGTTGTCAATTAAGACAGTGACAGCTAAACAGTGAATACCTCAGAGCGGGGCAGTTGTTGGCCAGGATTACAAGCTTGGCTTTACCTTGGCGAATCATCTTCTGAGACTGTTTGTAACCAAGAACGTATTTACCGCTTTTCATTACGAGCTGCAGTCTGGAATTAATGGACTCCAAGGACTTTTTCTGTAAATATGTAGGAATGAGACAAAATCATTACTATACAAATACAACACGGGAATAAAGTCCAAATGGCACAAAATACAACTATGGTCATTCCAAGCATATTAAATACCAAGATTCATTTTTTGAACATCTGCATACATTGGAAACGTGATAACCAACCATATGTCCAGCAAAATCTTGGTTAGTGAACAGTAATTTACTGGCAGCCAAACTTAATCCATTCTAACTATTAAAACAGTTCAATAAAGCCTGGCTTGCTCAAATGTGTGAACTGTTTATTTCAGGCATCATGTCTGTCAGAAAGACTTTTAGTAGTTTAATAACGCATTATTAATTGTACTATAATTCTGTTTTATACGCACTTGCGCTTCGTTTATTGCTAAATGACTATGGTGTTTGGCTTTCCAAAATAAGAGTTTTATCAAAAAGTGCCGTTTTAGGTTCCACAATGCGTCTGAACCCACTTTCAGTTCATCTATAACGTTAAGACATTACGATAGATATTCAGTTGTTAAAAATTCAGAAATTCTGAAGTAGAAAACTGTCAAGCGGTTTCATTGCTTAACTAGCACAAATTGAACTCCACAACGCCAAAGAGATGTAAACATTTTTAGAAAACGCCTATCAATAATGTAAACATTGTAGGAAAACGCCTATCAACACTTCCTCTGTATACGTTTAATATCACATATCAGCTTATGCTACATTAAATAATCACTTTTCATCATGCGGCCTGTATTGAGCTTCCACGTGAAGCTCGGAGGCACGCGCAGCTGCGCTCAACTCACCGCTTTCTTTGCAGTCACCATTGTTCCTGATTAGTCCGATCTGGCCAACCTATACACAGTTAATGCGGTAAATTAAGATCCGGGAATTAAAAATTATACGTTTATTTTGCGTATATGAGCGTTAAGATTGGGTAATTTTAATCATTTATACTAGAGCGAATCTCACCTCCTGATCACACCAAGATGGCCTCGTAGGAAAAGGACTTCCCAGCGTGCACCGCGCGCGTAACACTCGTGCGCTAGCATCGCGATATCTTATTGATCTCGTTGATATCTAAACGTGCGTTTGAACTTTGAAGTTAATTATAATTAAATGCCATTTCGAAAAGGAACAGCCATGGCAACTAACCTGTAAGTTTGTTTAAAAGAGAAACGGATTAAAATCATGCTAGGTATGATTAAATAACTACAAGGAAAATCAAGGTACGTAACCTGGCGATGCACGAAAAATATAATTATATTCTACGTAAATAAATTATTAAATAATCATGGTAAATGGTTGAAAATGACCCAGCTGTAGTTGTTTAATGGTATAGTTCACACAAAAATGGAAATTCTATCCTCACTTACTCACCTTCGAATTGTTTCAAATCTTTATAAAGGAATTTCTTCTGATGAACACAGAGAAAGATATTTGGATAATAATGCTTATAATCAAACAGATCTCGCCCCCCATTGACTAACGTTACCATAGTAGGAAAAAAATAATTGGTAGTTAAAAGTCCCTTTGCTCTCCTACATTCTTTGAGATGTCTTCAACAAAACAAAATTATGATAAAGTAATTTTGGGTTATAAACATTCTTCCAAATATCTTTCTCTGTGTTAATCAGAACAAAGACATTTAAACAGACAACTCGATGGTGAGTAAATGATGACAGAAGTTTCATTTTGGGCTGAACTATCCTTTTAATTTAGACTGGTCCTATATGGGGAGTCTGCAGACCTGGAGCATGCAACTTTGCGCTATATGGGGAGTCTGCAGACCTGGAGCATGCAACTTTGCGCTATATGGGGAGTCTGCAGACCTGGAGCATGCAACTTTGCGCTATATGGGGAGTCTGCAGACCTGGAGCATGCAGTTTTGCGCCCCCAGGCAGTTTTACGCCCCATACAGTTTTAGGGCGCTGTTGTTCCTTATTTCTCCACCAGGGGTTCGTTGTTCATTATGAACCACCAGAACAGACCTAACAGATAACTTCGTCGTCTATCGCGTGTTAGATGTATGGTAAATAATCGTTTTTCTTACTAAGAAATGGTCCAACATGCATCGTTTTTTGACGATTAATTGATATTGTTATGAATTAATTGAATCATCTTAACATATATATATATAAACACGTTCATCTCGAACGAAAACAATTTCGTTCAGAATCAGCTACTTAGGTCGGCTGACTCGATTTCCTTCTCATTCATTCCCGTAGCGTACAGTGCATTACTCTGTTGAAGCCCAGCGTCCATTGACTTCAATGGGGCTGCTTTCAACAGTTTTTTTCAGTGCTTAGAAACAAGACGGTCATTGGATAATGCTGCGATTATGTCCCGCCCACGGACGCTCAGCGTCTCTGGGATGAATGGAGGAGTGGGCTGGACCGGACTCAGAGCGTCTGCGTGATGATTGGAGGGTCTGTCGAAAGACTGCATCTCGTTTTGATTGACAGCGATTTTGTTCTATAAAAAGTCGCTGACGCTAAAGCTATTCAATCTCAATCCCATTGCGGATTTTTCAAGTGTATTTGAAAGACAAACTGCTGCAACCTATTTCTTGGTATTTGCTTGCCGAAATTGCTTGCCAATTTTCATCATACATTTCACACAATTATACACCACATTCCTTGTTTCAGTTTAATGTATACCCACATTTCCTCCGTCGTGTTTATATATATTTTTTAGATAGTTTGTTCATTCATTCATTGTGAAATGAGCTTCCCCTCTTTGAAAGACCAGCAGCCGCCACTGGTATAAATTATGTACAAATAAATGAATTATATTCTTCTTTACGTTTGTTTGTGTGTGTGATTATATATGAGGCGCGCCCCCCCCCCCCCCCCCCTTTTGAATATCTCCCTAATTCTGAGGTCTCAAGGTTGGCAAGTATGACCTTAGCTAACCACGTGAACGCAACTCGATATCTCTTACTCATTTTCATATTTATTTTCTTTATAATTTATTCTCATTTTGTCTCCGTATAGTCAATGCGAGATGGCCTTTCCTGGTAAGATATTCTTCTGGCCTTGTTAACTTGCATTCTATATTATATATAAACTATTTCAGTTTAGCTGCACACATACTCAAGTTTTTTTATAAAAAAATAAATAATTGAGCACCAACAACCACAAACATGTTCAAACTCAAATTGAAAACATGAGTCTCATATGGATCTTGATTTGGGTTGTTAAAGAGATGATCCAATTATCCACTGTACATACAATATACCTCTGTGATATTATCCATTGAATATTTTAACTTAATGATCTGGATTAAAATGTGTGTGAACCTTTATGTGGGTTTTATCACGTTTGAGATTGTCATTGCTCAATTAATCCTGTATCTTGTATTCTTCGTAGTAGTTGTTGGCTGCTAATTATGTTGTGATATCATTGATCTCGTTTGTAATAATACTTGGAAATAATTAAAAAAAATATTAAATGATCATGCAGTTGTACTGTCTTGTTATTTGAATGTAACTTTATAACATGCCTATACATTCACAACAAACACTCAAGTCGTATATACATATATATTTGAATATAACTAGGCCATATTATCATATATTATTTTTGTACTCTATATCTGATCAAACTGTGTGTATTATTAATTTTTCAATTCACTAAAACACTTTGCACTTGCAATTGCAATCAAGTGTATCCTGTAAGCTATGTATTAAGACCATTAGTAGGTATCTACAAATGTTTTAAACTGTTCTTCATATCGTTACAATGTCAACAAAAAATCATGGTAACTAAAGATATTTGGTTAGCAGTTTGATTCATGTTTTATTTTGTCAATCAACTCCCCCTACTGGAGAAATAAGGAACAGCAGGGGCGTAAAACTGCCGGGCGTAAAACTGCCTGGGGGCGCAAAACTGCATGCTCCAGGTCTGCAGACTCCCCCTTCTCACTTTGCGCCCCAAGCAGTTTTACGCCCCTGCTGTTCCTTATTTCTCCAGTAGGGGCAGCATGCAGTTTTTGGCCCCTGCCGAATAATTCATACAAGTTCATAGAGATTTATTTTTCTAAAACTTTTTGAAATAACAAGAAAGTACAACAGCATGATCATTTAATATTTTTTAAATTATTTCCAAGTATTATTACAAATGAGATCAATAATATAACAACATAATAGGCCTAATAAGCCCAAGCAGTTCTAGGCCCCTGCTGTTCCTTATTTCTCCAGTAGGGGGAGAATGCAGTTTTACGCCCCCGCAGTATAATTCATACAAGTTCATAGAGATTTATTTTTCTAAAACTTTTTGAAAAGAAATATGAAAATGAATAAGAGATATCGAGTTGGCATACACGTGGTTAGCTAAGGCTGATCCAGACACAACATTGACCTGGTCGCCAATAAGTATTAATTGTTCTGTCTTTGAGTTTAAATTAGACACACACTGTATTATAAATATATATATGTGTTAAGATGTTTAATATATTCATAACAATATCAATTAATCGTTCAAAAACTATGCATGTTGGTTGGGCCATTTCTTAGTAAGAAAAACGATTATTTACCATACCTCGAAAGTAGACAATGTTATCTGTTAGGTCTGTTCTGGTGGTTCATAATGAACAGAGAGCCCCTAGTGGAAAAATAAGGAACAACAGGGTCCTAAAACTGCATGGGGTGTAAATGGGCTGCATGCTCCAGGTCTGCAGACTCCCCCTTCTCGACTGGTCTTGTTCTGCAAAATAGATCCTCCTGTCGCCTGCAGGTGTCGCCAAAGTCACAAAGCGCCACCACTCATAAACTTGACTTCGTTCATTAATTTAAGTTAAATTCAATGCCGTGCCTCATGAAAACTGATCATTTTATTTGCATCTATTTCAATTTAGAAGTGTCCTTCCACAAATTAAGAATTTATCAAAGGAGACAAATTGAACGAAAACCGGATACTCAATATAAACGCACTTTAATCGGAAACAGAGAAAAAAGAAGTCGCACCATTTTAGCATTGCAAATTAATCTCTTAGTACTGAAGGTGCTGCGAATTAGGGCAGGTTTGCATACGACAGTCGCTTATATACACCCAAAATAAAACGCGCGTTACCTACTGAGGGATGAATGACTGTCTCTGTCAAGCGCTCGTGGCTTGATTAGAAGCGTCTCGTGCATTTGATGTGCGCTGTAACATTCACAGTGTTTGACTTAATACTGGAACAGACACAATGGGTTGCACGTCTAGCACTCAGACCACAGCTCAAGACACAACACGACCCAGCACCAAACGAGATGGAGGTATAGATGGTAAGATCGTGTTTTAAGTTGCCTTTGTTAAAAACAACTTTTTAATTGGGTGCTTATGTAATTAAAGTTTAGGATTGTACACTGCTGGGTGATGATCATGTGATTGCTTATAAAAACACAAATGCATTCTAGATTCTTGGAGTACTCTTGTGATCTTAGTTACTTTTGGGATCTTGGGTCACCCTAACTAGAAACTGAACCCGGACCTTTGTGTAATGCACCCAGATCTTCATCCATTATGCTGTCATCAGCCCATGGGGTTTAGTTCTACTTGACTTCAGGATCTTTTATAGAGAGACCTATAGTATTAATTACAATAAAAGTCACCCTGGAAGAACCCAGAGTTAAATGGCGTAAACAGGCATTTATGGTTGCACATTTGTGTGAATTTTTTGACCATCGGTGGAGGTCCACCCCACCTTGTTTCTTTAAATGCGGTGATGCATGTCAACCTCTTAAAGGGAGAAGTGTATTTATTAGGACGTGAGAAGAAGGTTTCATGCAAATAATGTGGATACTTTGGACCACAGTCTAGACCAGATCTGATGTCATGATGTTAGAACTGCTGTTAGTTTTTTTTTTAATAGATCCATTTATTTCGAGGAATGCGCTGTACAGTTATGAAGGAATTTGTTATCATTAAACCAGGATGTTAATGTTTTCCTTTCAGTTTCAGATAATTATTAACAGTATGGTTTTAGTACTTTAAGGCTACTGTGAATTGACTGTAAACCAAACTTTAGTCTCGCTGTTTGTGTTTAATTTGAAGTAGAGCCGCAGAGTCCTCGTTCAGGGTCAAAAATGAACATTGACATACCGATCACCAAATCATATTCAAACAAAAGATATGCAAACCGTCTACAAGAGCATGCATCAGACATCACTCGCACGTCTTCTTTAAAAACAGTGGAAAATCCACAATCAGAGGTTTATTTAGATGCCTTGAGCTGTTTTTTCTCCAGAACTTAATGGGGTAACTCTTATGTGGAATATTCCTAGCAGACATTAAAGACACCAAAACTAGAGAAATAAAATCGCAATTGGTGTTAATATTGTGACAGCTGCTCAAAGAACCGCAGGGTTTAACACCGTTCATTTCAAGGCAAAATTATAAAAGGCTCTAAAATAATTGTATATAAATACAGTATTAATTAACGTACATTTACGATAAAACACATATTTGTGGGGACAAAATTTCCTTAAATCAGTCATCTAATGATTTTTTTCTGAATTGGAATTTTAAGAAATTTAAAAGAATGTGAGTCAAAAGATTTAGTTGTAGTTATATAAATCAGCTTAAAGGAAAACGTGTGGGAATGATTTAAATATAGTAAAATGTTTTAAACAGAGCTTTGGGTTACACGTATAGGTTGCTGAAAGCATTATCCAACATCCCCAAGTATTTGCATGATACTTTCTTAACCACATTTGTCCAAATTCCATTGTATCAAATTAACATCCTATCTCCCACCCCAACAGGGATCCAAAACATGAGGAATATACCATTAGATGAGATACTTATATGACTCTTATTTTTTAATCTCTAGAGACTGGTAATGAAAACGGTGGTCCCGCAGCAGACAGTGAGACAATTCCAGACCAGTCAGAGGCGGAAGGATCTCCACAGACTACAAATGAAGCTACAGAGGAAGCACAGAGCCCTGCAGCAGTGGATGAGACAGTCACAGCTGATGCTGCTGAATCTGTAGAAGCTACCCCTGACCAGTCTGAAGAAGCACAAACCAACCCTTCCACCACTGCTGAAAGCAATGAAGAACCTGCACCAGCACAAAGTGGTACGTTTATATTTTTCTTAAGACGACCTGATGTTGTTGATGGTGCCGGTATATTACAACAGTTGGTGAATACATTTTCAGTAACTCAAAGTAATCCTCAAGATCAAGGCCCATTGTGCCTCCTGTACCGTGCCTGTGTATGCAAATAGCTCGGACACTTTCAAGGAGCATATTTGTTGATGCAAATATCTTGCACGTTGTCTTTGGTACTGGAAAGCCTATATATAGTCATGATTCCTGAAATGAATACTCATGATAAATACACTGCTCAAAGAAATAAAGGGAACACTTCATCATCACAACTCAACACCAAGTCAGTTTACCTTCAGGAATATAAATCAACCCGGTAGGATAACATAAGTGAGTGTGTACCACTTTTTCTTGTTTTGGTGCGAATAAAAGTGAGCACCACTGGTACAATGGAGGGGCAACAGCAAGGGGGGTCTGGGTAGGACCATCTATGGAGTGTCGGGATGAAATCCTATGATCTATTGTCCTCCGGGATCTCATGTATCCGAAGCCGTCAAGAAGCACCATAGACTGTCCAGGAGCTCACTAATGCTCTGATCCAGGTCTGGGAGAAGATCCTCGGGATACCATCTGCCATCTCACCAGGAGTATGCCCAGACATTTTTGGAAGTTGTGGGGCCATTAACATTACTGACTAACATTATGAGTTGATGTGAGGAAATTGAAAAAGTTGAATGAGCCTGTAATTCCGGCCCTGAATGTGTTTATGATTTTGGCTTCATTGACCATTGTCACATTATTATGTTCTCACAACATTATAAGTGAAGAGTTTTAACCTGGATATTTCGTTCATCGTGTGATTTAGGTGTTAGGTGTATAAAAATGTATCTGAAACATCAAAGCATAGTTGGACAAGTTTTTTTACTCATATTAAACTTTACTTTAATATGTAAAAGGGGTGATAGGAGTTAAACAGCTGACACTAAGTATCCTCTCCATTAGCTAGAAGTACAATGCCACTCTGTTCTCCATTCCAGCATATTACAGTTCTTACACCTGTAGCTCAGAGATAACATGACTTTGGCTATGGAGTCACAGCTGTGGTGTGAGGTTCCAATTCTGACGACGGATTAATTTCGTGTATTATGAATATGCAATCGATGATTTAAATAGGCATTCAAAGCTCTCTGATTTCTGTGACATGTCTGAAACTTGCCGATGGCTATAGCATGCTTCAATGCCAACATTTAAAATGTAAATGACAATGGATCCTCTAATGCAAATATTTTGGCCACATTGTGGAAAAATGGGAGGATTTGTCGAACACATAGTGACTAATCTCAGAACACAATGGAAACAAGAACACAACAGGAAATAATACTCAATTTCTATTGGTGAACCGGCCACAGGAGGACACGGCAACTGATTTTATTGTTGATCTGGGAAAGCCAAACAAGAATTAGGCTGCAAACAATAAATAAAGTAAATGTACTATCAAACTGAAAACACAGTATGTAAGGGATTACGGAATGGATCATACATAAATTGTTGTTAAATTTACTCTACTTTTTTTCTAAATTTATGCTGCTGTTTACAATGAGAGTGAATCGTGAACAGAAAGTATTGTGAACTAAAGATTTTAACCTTCTTATTTGGTAAAGACATTCGAAAATTGAGAAAGGAATTAAAAATGATTATTTACTAAAAATCATCTGCCAAAGCTCTTCAATTTAAATTTCATGTTTCTATGCCCAAACTTGTTGGGCATCGCAATCCGCTATAAGAACCAATGCTTAAGGCATCATTAATAACAAACTTGGTCGTATTTAAATATCAGGAAAGTAATGCAAATCCCTTCCCTACCAGATACAAAATAATATGTCGATGAAGTGTACGCTATGTTCTAGTCTCCAACTCCAGGTAATAATAATAATAACAGTGATGCTTAATTTAACTGATTCTCTGTGTCCACAGAAAACACAACTGAGGAGCAGAAGGATTCCTCTCCTCCAGAGGAAGCACCTGGTAAGGAATAACAACAAACATACAAAAAGGACAAACATAAAAATCTAAGAAAAGAAAAGGAAAGATAATGAAGAGCACAGAAACTGATTTTAAGTTTGAAGGAAAAACTCAAGATTTACACAAGGATTACAAATAGAGTTTAAGATTTATAAGTCCCAGTGAAAGAAAAAAAATACAATTCAGGTTTTTTTTCACGAAATTTGGGTCATTTTCTTTCATTCATGTGCTCTCATAATCTTCTATTAAAATATGAAAATGCACTTTCCCCCTCTAGTGACTATCAATCTCAAGTGATGCAAGTTAGACGGCTTGGGTGGTGCATCCGTTAACTCCTCCCCTCAGTCTGCTGCAATTTCCATTTCAAAATGCAACTGCTGTTTTTATATTAAATGTATTACTTGTGCCTTAATACTAGTGTGTTCAGAATGGTAGCTGGCTAGTTGCTTTATTTTGTATTAAATATCATCATGGTTAGACTTGGTGGCGCTAGGGCTGAAGCCTTGAATGTATTATTACCATACAGTCACATTTCAGATCTTTTGTGTGCACAGTTTGGTTATTTTAAATGTAGATATGCAGCTAATGTGCTTAAATAGAAAGCAAAGCGGTCACGGCGCAGATCGACACATATTTATTTTTCAGCCATGTTGGTACTGAAAATCCATTGGTGGAACCTACACATCTTCACCGAGGGCATGGCACCTAGTTGCTTAGCAGCGGCAGACACCACGAGAGTGCAAGCTTTTTTAAAAAAAGAGAAAGTGGGGCAGCGCACCTTTTACAAACGTTTTTAGATGAGAAATGTATATTCTAACTCATAAATGGATATATCTGGGCTAAGCCACGGATTTCCACTTACCCTACAACCAGCACTGGGGCTCATGCGTTAAAGAGTGGTTTAGAAAAGTCCCAGACCTGTCAACAAACATCACATGATGAGTGCCATAATAAATACTTTGGGTTAAAGGTTTGTTCAGATCCAAAACCGGCATATAAATGATTCAATGATCCTCTATTTCCACAGAAAACTCAACTGAATCTCCGCCAGAGGAAGTTCCTGGTAAGTGGGATATGGTGACGAACTTACATGATCCAGCATCTCCTCACAAAATACCCATTCTTTGCTGTTTTCTTAAATAATTAATCTTCTTTCAGCCTCTAGTGAAGAAAGTTAAATCTGAATGGATTGCCACAGCTCCTGCAGAACCCAGATTAGGAACACCAGGATTTTCAACCACAACATGTTAAGTTAGTGTATAGTTATTTATTGCTTGCTTATTGCCAAGACATAGACCAGCTGGTCTATGAAGTCTTTGTGCCTGTCTTGATACAGTATATATATACATTTAGAGCGAATGAAAATACCCCACACCAGGTATAGTTAAATATATTAGAAGTTCTTTTAACTATAGATGTTCTATGTGAACTTCTCTTCATGGCTTTACCCCTACAAAGAAATGCAAGAAGCCAAACAGTGTATATAAACTGATCGATGTATGTTATTATATGATGTAATAATTTCTGTGATAACTGAAATCTCCGACCTTTATAATGAAAGACTCATGTGGAAAACAGGCCTTTATTTTGTTTACTTGTAGAATGTTAAAGCTTCCTTGCAACAAACCTGACAGTAGATAGAACTGAACTTAAATTTATGAAATGTTTTTGGTGTGGTTGAGTCTGATGTGATAAAGATGTATTTGTAAGAGATTAAAATTAAAGTAGAAGTTCAACCATGTTTAGATATGTTGATATTATAAATTGCATGACTATAAGGATGACAGCAAAACATTAAATTCACTTTGTTAAAGGATAATATCTATGTCATATTTATAAGACCACTGGAATATTACACCTTTTAATTCTTGGTTCCTGCATGTATTCAAGCACAAACACATAGTAAAAGCTTTTAAGTGAAGTTTATGTTCTTATTTGTTTTATGGTTTGTCTCCATTAAGCTATATTTACAGTTTGTGCTGTATGCTGCGGTCAGATAGTCAGGAGGAATCAGTGATGGGTCCCAACACAGCAACTGCTTCAATCTCAACAAGTCCATTCTGTAAAGGATACAGTCCATTTTAATAATTAGCTTGTTTCAATAAAAAAAAAAATCGTAACTTTGTACTTACCCTGGGCAGGGCGGCTACTTGATAGGCAGCTCTGGCTGGGAAATTGCGGCTAAAAACTAGAAAAAATATAGTAACGGATGGAGAAAGTGAACATAGATGTTAAAACAATATTAGATAACCACTCGCTCTAGACAACCAGATTTACCTAATACAAAGTATAATATACATTCAGGTATTAAAGGGGATTAAATTTAATATTAAGCTCCTGTGTTGATTTTTTTTGTTAGTTTGGTTAGAATTTTCTGCTCGACTGCAGAACTAAAAATGTAATGGGTCTTTTTTGGAGATATTTTTGTTACAAGAGCTCTTTTAAGAAACCACATATTCTCTGCAAAGGGAAGCTGAGAAAGAAACATGCACATTGTGTGATTCGTATCCTAACAAAAAGGTTAACCTCCATCAAAATCTGTCATTTACTCATTCTTCAAATTCCTATTCCTATAGTTCCTGTCCCAGTTTACACATGGACATCGAAATGTAATCCATTAGCAGGTTGATGTTGATGGAAAGTGCAAACAAGCCTCTGTTAGAACATAGCTCTGTTTGTTTGAGCATCCTGACCAGTCTGCCATAATAGTGTGAGTTTGTCTGATCAGACATTAAAAGTCCACTTTACAAACATAGAGGCAAAACAGCCTGTTATGTCCACAGGGCTTTACATTATTCATACAGCATTACAGAATACATGATCCTCTTAATTCATACTCTAGGTTTGTATGTCACGTTACGGAAAGCCGTGTGTGGTAGGAGGCAGTGATGATGGGCTGTCTGCCAGGAGAGGAGTCTATCGTTTCACAGAACTGTACTGTATCTATTTACATGCAGATCAGGGTAGGATTACCCTTCAGCATTGTAGTAAAGAGGAAATACCCAGTGCTCCATAGAAGCACCATTGTGTAACATTTGCGTTATCCAAAAGTGCTCTACAATAAGGAATTAATATGGGTTTGTCCGTTTAAATATATACAAACCAGAGTTATTTCTGATCCAGACTGAATTGCAAAGGCCTAAAATTCATTATCATCATTGTATGTAAATCATGTCAAACTTTCGATAACCAAGAGCTTAACTATAAACGAAATGTGGTGATTCCCCTGAAGTGAATTATGTCACCATGAGGCTAAACTGAAAGCTAAATCCTAGATCCAATCACGTGATTTTGTCAGTATTTACTCACACTGCTTGTAAACATCATTGACACTATTGAAGTCATTCATGTCTGCCAGCAGAACCGTTGTCTTCACAACTGCAAAAGAGCATAGACTTTATAAATGTTATGACACAAACCTTTCAAAAGCACAAAAGAAAGTGAAAAGATTACATACCATTTTCATATCCACATCCTGCAGCTTTAAGAATCTCCCCCATGTTAATAAGTGCCTTTGAAATGATAAAAAAAATATGAAACCCGCACTGGGAAAGGCGAAAAGGGAAAACATTCATATAAAGTTGACGGTGCTTGTTTGTTACTTTTTTGTCTCACCTGTTTGGTTTGGGCCTCTACCCCTCCTGTCACCAGCTGCATTGATGGTACATCCATGCCCAGCTGTCCTGAGATATACATTGTGCGATCCACCACCACAGCCTGGCTGAATGAAATAACAACAGCAGTTATGTTTATGTATATTTTAACCAGAGACTGTGGAGGACTGGATTGGGGGATAGTACAGGATTTATAAATCATCCTGTTTAATGTAAATGTGGAGATTTAGGGGAGAAGTAGATATGTTTTTTCAAAATCTCATCATATTTGCACTACTCTGCCATCTGCTGGAAGAATCAGTACACTTACAGGTCAACAGACAGTAAAAGGGGTAGTTCACCCAAAAATACAAGTTTTGTCATCATTTATTCACCATCATGTCACTCAAAAGCTGAACGAGTCAAGATATTATGAGAAATGTTTAATTGGTTTTGTGTATCTGTCTCTTGGCTTTAAAGCAAGAGATATGAAAGAATGTCAGTAGCAGAGCAGATCTCGCCCCCCATTTACTGCATGTCTGCTCGTTTACTGACATTTTTCCAAATATCTTCCTTTGTGTTTAGCAAACAAAGACATTTATACAGGTTTGGAACCACCTGAGGTTGAGTAAATGATGACAGAATTTTCATTTTTGGGTGAACTATCACTCAGTCTTGCTTTATACTAGGCAGAACGATTACAGTTTTTGGGTATTAAATGTTTTCATGGTCTTGGTTACAGACATGACACAAAGTCCAACTTTCGCAAGATAAAGACCTTGTTAATATGTGTCTAATTCAGGATCAGTTCACAAATAGTAATGTAATCTGCAATCATTTATCAGTGTTAAAGTGTGCCAACACAAGAGTAAAAAATTAATTTAGCTCATACTAAATTGTATTAAAGCTTATCCTAAGCACTTGACCAAAACTGACTGTTGAACTCTGGTCAAGGCAATGAAATTCAGACCTCAAATGGGCTATTGGCTGAAACACAGACTCCCCCTGATGTAACCACATGAGTCCCAACAAAATATATCACATTTTATAAAAACAAGCCCTTAAAAAGGACGGAAATTATTTTATGTGAACACAAAAGAAGATATTTTGAAAAATGTCGATTGACTGGTATTGTGCCCATACAATAGAAGTGAATGGGAACCGCCGTTGTTCGGTTACCAACATTCTTAAAAATTGTTATTTTTTGGGTTCTGCAGAAGAAAGAAAGTCAAACAGGATTGAAATGACAAGAGAGTGTGTAAATGAAGACAGAATTAAAAAGTTTGGGTGAACAACTGTAAGCGTTGAACAATATCTGCATCAGTTTGTGCAATAAATCACAATTTTACATTTTAAAAAGTACCAAAGCTCCTCAGTTCTAACGATGTCTACTGGTAACAATCCTACCTGTATATGCCCTGTCTGATAGGGGCTTTGGGTGTATAAGGGGTCTTTCTTTGAATAGAAGTCATCGCGTTCAAGTAACTTACAAGAGAAGTGAACAAATCAAAGTTTCTAAGCTCACTACCACTGTGCCAAACTACGACACGCCCAGAACAAACATTTGCTGAATTGTTTAACCGACATCATGTCTCATGTCGAGCTGTATGTAAAATACATTTAACGGGACGGGTCAGGATTTATGCAAAGATCATAACGTTCCATATGTCCTTTATGCTACAGCATATCACGTGCGCACCTGACGTTCACAAACATCGCTTGACAGCGTGCAGACTCGCTCACCTATATGGTCCGATCGCACCTGGAGCAGATGTTGTGTGAATGATCTTTCTGATAATCGCAGACATCTCTCAAATCGCAACAATCCACTGCACGCTTCGAGCTGTGGGGATCAAAAACGGAAAGTAAGTTTATAGCACATCTAGTAGGCGTTTTAGGATTTACATAGATAAATAACTAGATGCCGCAATCCATGCACGTATACGTGTCAACCATCTTGCAACGGTCCATTTACGTCACTCACAGTTGACTTGAATTAACATACCTGAATTAACATAACGCTGAGCAGCCATGGCTGTTAAAACCACGGGGTATTCAATTCTCGAAAATTTGATAACCTTTCGAAGTTGCCATGTGTTAGTGTTGCAGATATTATGTTTGAGTTTACACAACAACAAATATATTTTCATAATCATACACACCCAGTTTGATTTTGAATGTTAATGGACCGGCTCGCACAGTTCCAATATGGCGGACGACCTATGTATAGCGCCTTAAAACAGATGCTAATACGAAGTCTAGTTATTTATATCTATGACGCCTTCAACCATAACTATCTGCGTTTATATTCACTTTACCTTTAATTTGCTTTTATACATTCGTTTTTTCTATCCCGATGTATTTTTCAAATGTTTCAAATCAGGCACATGAAAAATATAAATTGAAAAAAAGCCATTTCGGCCTTTCATGCTGAAGTTGTGAGTTGTTTGTAACAGGAACATTACGGTAATTCATGCTTTACGGCGGACTGTACATGACATCATAGTAATTTACCGCAATAGCGATTCCACAGCGCAGCTTTTGATTCGCTTTGGCGGTACTTTAATATCACGTTCGTGACGTTCTCCGCTGCGACGCACCAAGCGCATTTAGCCAGAATTTAATCTGTGAGACTAAAACCAGATGAGACGTAAGGTGACAAGTAACAGACCTTTATTCAAAAAAGACAAAATAACAGTACAATGTGAATAATGCACAATAAATTAGAGTGTTCAGTAAAAATGTCAGAGTATGGAACTCGTATAACTCACCGCCGCAGGACGTGTAAGGCATTTATAACATCCTTAACTATATCATCATTAAGCTCTTGTACAAAAACAATGATTCCATTAAGTGGCTATGGATCAAACCAACTCGGATTTACAGACAGTCAGCAGAAAGTTCACAATCAGGGCATGAACATTGTGAGAGTCCATTTAAAACAACGTATCCTTCTTGTGGAAAAACTCTAGAGGCCATATGCAAAATTGATATAACTATATTACCGTGTCTTTAAAGTATTGCTTTCGGTAGGTATGGATGAAATTGTACAAACAGTCCCATTACCATGAGATATAATGAACAGCGTTGAAATGACTCGATTTTTTTTTAAAGACCAGAAGGGAGACAGTTTCTAGCCAAGGAACCCCTGAGATAAAGAACTTTTAAAAGGGGCACATGTAACTTCTTCACACAAATATCTGCCTTGTAAGAATCCAGTGCCAGTAAAGGGAATAAAGGAAACAGACATGAAAAAACTACACCAAAAAAGGTGACATTCAGCAAAAACAGACCATGCATATGTACAAAGCTGTGGACAAATGTTTTCAATATTCACGCTTAAGGAAAAATAAATGAAGGAAAGCTGTATTAATGGTCTCCTTTTGATCTCTCTAAATTATCATCAGTAAAGATAATATTAGACTCAACAGCATCTATACTGTAACATGGTCCCACAAAATCAGAATCCTAAATTTGGTGGTTAAAAGAGGGTTAACGAGCGTTCTAAGGCATTTTCGAAATACGATTGTCTTTGGTTTAGTAATCCATTCACACCAAAAATTGACCATCAGTCCAACCAGTGGTTTTATAAATTGTGCCAAACAAACGTTCAGTTATTTTCAGCATGGTTAAATATATAGTATTACGAAAGTATAACAGATGGTGGAATTCGTTTTAGGAAGTAGACAAGAAGAAAAAAGCCAATGTACCTCTTTATAATAAAAGAGGGATGAGAGATATTCTGCTCAATGTTGTCATATGTAACGTCTGAATTCTATGTTAAAGAAAAATAACTTGTATCATTGCATGACTTTCCGTCATAATTCTGATACCCACTGAGACCTTCTCAGAATGTAGAAACAACAGGAGGGCAGAATAATATGCGTCGGTGCAAAGAATGAACACATGGTGGGATTTAAGACCTGGCCAGCCAGCTTGTAAGCATCTTCTGTTAATTAGTTAAAAATTCTGCTGCCGGCGTTTCTTTGCATCCATGGCGTCGAGAATGGGTTGCCTCTTGGCCGTGTAGCGCTGTCGAAGTTCTTCTATCTCACGCTCCATCATGGGGTCCAGTGCACTGAGACGCAACTGCAGCTCTTCGAAATCCAGGTTTTTTAGCTAAATCACACATACAACCACAATGATTCACCTCATCAAAACAAATGGTAGAAGAATAAACAAAATGGCATCAATGCACTTACAAAATCGAAGTCTCCATCTTGTGGCACTTTCCAGTTATCAGGGAAAGCAGTTTTGATCACGTAAGGATCCTGCTGGTTATGATTGTAACTCTCTTGTGCTTTGTTGGAATCCTGCTTGTCGAAGTAGTCCATAAAGGATGGACGGCCAGCTAGCTGAGCTGTTGGATTTCCTATATCATAGAAGAAAACATCTCTTATGAGTCCTTGGATAAAAAGAAAACAAAAAGATAAAAAATCCACCACTCACTTCTCATGGACCCGACATCTATCTCCTCTTCTTCATCATCACTGTTGATGACCATGGTGCCCAGATCTGACTCCAGCATAGTGCTTCCGTGCTCGATCATGGTCTGAGCCCCATCGCTCATGGTTCCTGTGGCCCTCATGGTGCCTGCACTCTCCGAGCCAGACTTTACCATAGTGTGGGAGTCTACTTCCACTTCCTCATCCTGTATAACACAGACCACGTCAGCTGAGACAAAAACTAGGACTGGGACGATGTATCGTGTAGGGATGTGCATGAATGTTCGATTCGCAATAATAATTTGAAAATTAAAAATGCTGTTCAAATATATATGTTTTTTGTAAGAATAAAAAACTGTATCGCCACAGGGTTAAGTTACATCTACGGAAGACATTATTAGAGTTGTCTCGTCTTATTAAACGCTTCTTCACCTTGTCTGTAATGATTTTATAATATACTGAAAATTTTACTTGTATGTGTTCCTAAATCCTTTTTCACTCGGATGGCAAGCTAGTTATATATTTAAATTTTACACACCTGCGGCTGGCCGGATCGCGAGTGATGCAAAATGCACCGGCGCATTCGTCTACCAAAATAAGCTAGCCTATTTAGTTTCATATTTATGTTTAATGTGGAATTATATTATTTTTATTGTCCTCTATGTAGATTATGGAAATTGGACAGCGTGCTGCATGACTAGGCTAATATAGGCTCATAAAATGCGCGATATGTCAGGAGACATGATTTTAACCACTTCATTAAGTTTTGTGGAAAGCCTTTCTTTAAAGCGAATTTCGTTTTGTATAAATGTTATCTTAATATTAATCAATGTTGCATCAACCAATCGTCTAGATTTAATAAATGGGAAGAAATGCGATGCGATTTAATAAATGGGAAGAAATGCGATGCGATTCAGAATCGATTCTTATTAGTGTGCCCTAACGAAAACGCTGTGTTCATCCCAAAACAGACAAATAGTAGTGTATAATCTTCAAAAAATAGAATTCCCACCGAGTTCTCATCATCCTCCTCGAGCTCTCTCTGCTGCTCTTCTTGTTTCTTTGCCTTCATCTCCATAGCTTCTGTGATCAGGTCTCGTAGAATGGTTACTGGCTTGGCACAAGTTATGAAAGGATGCTGCAAAACAGACGTAATCATATTTAAAATGGAAAGAGAAGTTAACAACGGGGAATACGACTAATAAACTTCATGATAAATATTATTAGTAAATGTCACTAGAGATAAATGTTGAATAGAAATGATTTGAACATGAGGGATCACGATTAAGAAAGAAATCTAAAGTGAATATGATCCCTCCTTCTTAGGTAACTGCATGAGTAGCCAAGGAGAAATATTTGAAGATGCTTTTTAGATCCATACCTGGAGCAGTTGAGTGGCTGTTGCTCTCTGCTCTGGGTTCTTCACCAAACATTTCTTCACAAAATCTGTGAATTCGTCACTCCACAGCTCTGGTTTCCGGAAAGTGGGTGGAGGGTTTGTCGGGATCATAAAAATTGCCTGATTTGAATACAAAAAGGTAACACATTAAGAGACATTATAACTATCCAATTTCCTGTCAAAATGACGATGGAGCATAAAATATTTTGTTTTTCTCACCCTCATTGGATGAATATCTGCATAAGGAGGCTTTCCTTCAGCCATTTCTATAGATGTGATGCCAAGAGACCAGATATCTGCCACACAGTTGTATCCAATCTCCTGAATAACTTCAGGGGCCATCCAGAAGGGTGTTCCAATTACTGTGTTTCTCTTAGCCATTGTGTCCTATTATGGTCATTAAAAAAAAAATCAAACATTGTGTAACAATTAAATCTGGCAAATAATTTATTTAACTACATATACTATCCATAAAGTAATTAAGTGCTTACTGTAAGCTGTCCAGCCACTCCGAAATCTGCCAGTTTTGCATGTCCCTCTGTGTTGAGTAAAATATTCCCCGCTTTGATGTCTCTGTGGATTTTCCTCATGAAATGGAGATACTCAAGACCTTTCAAGGTGGACTTCAGGACTGTTGCGATCTCATCCTCAGTAAGCTAAAACAGACAAGGATTTTCAAACATGTGCCTAAAACAAGTGTTTTTTTCCCCTTGTATTGTTGGATCACTTACTGTTTTATTTCGCAGTCTGATGATATCAGACACGGATCCAGCACCACAGTATTCCATCACAATCCACAGATCTGTGTTCTTGAAATAGCTGCCATAGTACTTCACCACATATGGACTAAGTATACAAGAAAATAATATTCACCATGTTAGATATTACACACAAATAGATCTCATTTTATCATATCATGCATGAATGAATGAATAAAATAGTATAAATTGGTCTAACCTGTCACATTGCTGCATTATGGAGATCTCTTTGATAATCTCCTGCAGGTCTGATTCGACAGGAACCTGCTTGATGGCCACCACCTGACCTGATTCCTTATGAATGGCTTTGAACACACTGCCATATGATCTGAATCAAAAATATTTGTTTAGTTTTCAAATCACGTGTCTTACTACATATACATTGAGAGCGATTATAAAGCGATTAACTTACCCTTCTCCAAGCTTCTCAAGAACATCAAATACTTCCTCTGGCTGCTTGGTAAGACTGTCTTCACTGAGTTTCTTCAGTTTACTGTCGAGAACAATACAATTGCACATTATTTCGTGTATAAAATTACACTTGTACAGGGTTTCAACGTCGCATATTCACGAAGAAAAGTAAACAGGAACGTCAGACTGCGATAATTCCTCTTATTTATACGTTGAACACACATAACGTTTGCGTATATGATATCAACAATCAAATCTACGGAGTAAGTTTTTGACACACACACCTCGATGTCAAAAAGTGATCAATTGCATCTATGTTTACCCAATAAAAAGTTTGTTTCGTGTTCTCCGCTGTTTTAGTTTTGTTGGCGAGGCCTGTAAATATTAGCCAGGATGATAACTGTTAGCCAAGCTGGTTTATAGCACTTACTTTTTGGGCGTCGGTTGATCCATTCTTGATATTCAAACTGTCTCGTATTTTTATGAACAATTTCAAATACTTTACTGTCTCAAAAATTTATACAAAACAGCAATAAAGCATGATTTGTTTGGAGTTTCAGGAAGCGACGCTATCTGCCTTTCCGTGCCGCTACCAACAGCGACGTGAAGCGAGCCGACGTGTATAATTTTCCACAACCAATCAAACTACAAAATAAAAGTCAGCAGAAGCTGGACTTCATGCAATAATCGCTTTATTTTTAAATTTCAAGAATTGTAACAATAGGACAAATGTTATATTATATTTTCTTTAACAAAGACACACGGTATCCACTAGTAAATATTTTTAGGGACTGAAACTTATATAATTGCATTAAATGTTGTGTTTGTAGACAGTTTCATCATCGACAACATAAACAAACGTTATTCGGCCCAAATTTAGGGTCCGGTAGACCTCAAAAGCTGTTGAGTATTTTAATTTAACTTAATAGATTTAAAACAGAGACTGGAAGTTAACCTCAGGTCTTATAAATAAATGATTTATAATAAATTTAACATTTTCATAATATCATATGATATATTATAATATTAAAATAATCAAATTTTACATAAAATACTAATATTATATATTGTCAGTATCTTTGTTTTAATAAACCTCTCCAATATACCTAAATATTCATAATATTTCAATCTGTATTAACACATGAGCGTTTATATGTTTGTGTTTGACTGCTGTGGTGTTGTTGCAGGTAAAGGAAGACAAGACGTATTTACCCTTTACACCGCAGAGGGCATTCTCACCCAGTGGTCTGAACGGGTGATCTGTCACGCACATCAGCGCTGACACTAACCAACCAATCCACGGGAAGCTTCAATATGGAGTCTGAGCGCTGCCTAGCAACGGGTTATTAGGTCATGGGTTGTTTTGCCCAATTACATTGTAGTAGAATGGTGTTATGAAGGTCCATGACAGGCAACAACTTTTGCATCTTCTGCATTCGCCTCATGTTGCATTTAAGTCATATTGCATGCTTTGCTCAAATCTCTATCTTATTTTTATAGCTAAGCAGCATTTGCTTTGGCAATAAAAACTAATAAACATTTGTCCTGTTAAAGCACTATAAAAAATAAAGCAGAGAGAAAGCTGACAGCTGACGGCATGAAATAGAGGGAAAGGTAGGTGGAGAGCGAGTACATGACCGAGGGATGAAAGGGGAGGGAGAGAGAGAGAGAGGGGATTTGATACCAGCACACGTCACAGCAGCAGATTGCAGTCAGAATGTCAGAGCTGCACAGCACTTCTATTAGACACACAGGATCACATCATCCGCAGAGCTATTGGATTCTAACAACACTGTGAATACACTACTGCCTAAAGTCAAGGGACACAGACAGAAAAAACGTGTGTGTGTACTTTATGTGAACAGAGGGAACTGAACAGCGTTATACAGTCCTGGATCCGTGTGCCATTAATGAACAGAGTTTGGGAGAATGAGTCTTGACCCTGTTCAGGTCATGAAGGGGCCAGACCCCATACCCAACACCTGCCCGTCAGCCTCTAACGGTGAGAGCAAAGCATCCTGGGAGGACAGCAAGGATATCCATGAAAATACAAAGAAGCCTAAAACAGTAAGTCACTCATTTGTCTTTATCACCCCGTTGGTGTTTTACACTTTTCAGCTGAAGCATATCTCATTCACCGTGAGGCGATTTTCCTGTCGCGTCCCGGTGAGGTCACACTTGACTCATATTTTGAGTGTAAAATGTTTACATAGCACACGTGTTTCTAAGGCCATCTTTACCATTGTTAGCCTTCAGAGGGTAACATCTTTGCATCTCTCATGAGATCATTTACCACATTTCCAGTCACTTTCCTCCAGCTGCAGTTTGTCAGAACAACATTATTTCATAAACACACTTACAACAGCAAGTCTTTTAGGTGTAATTACATGACAGCCTTTCATCTCATGTTGCCTTGTTGTGGTGTCAGTGTTGGTAAATGAGAAACAGAACAGATATCTGGCATGGGGATGGTGGGAGGGTGGGGGTCCGGTGGGAAGGGGGGCGATGGCACTATTAGGTAACAGTACTAAATGTAAGGAGATAATGCCATCTGAGGTCTAGCAGGTGCAGGTCTTTTTAAGTCATCCACTGCTTATTTAGAGAGTGCTAACACCCTCATAAGGATATCGAAATGCCATCTGTCAAATGCATTGGCAAACAGAAATGTGACATTGCTGGAAATGGCACCTTTTTGTCATATATGATATTACAGATCTCCTGGATGGCCCAGCAAAGCAAAACAAAACACTTGAGTCAAGTTTAAACTCAGCGTCTGTCACAGAAACTGGGGTCAAGAGTCTGCTGGTTTATGCTTCTGGATAATTCCCCTCTCATAGAGCCTGTGGTTCTATACTTACTCTAAAGCGTCACTGGCCTTTTCCAGCTCTATTAATAACCTGCTCTTTGTTATCCTCTGATATTCTCCCATTCCCTCAATACCTGCACTGTCTGTCCTAGACTGCAACATCAATAAACACAAAGCTCTCATCTTTCCCCCTCCATACACAACACTAATGTAATTATAAAGACGTATAGAAAGTGCCCACACCTTTATAAATCGCCTTTTTGTCTTGTATGACACCTTTACATTTGTTTTGTTTTGTTTCAGACTTTTTATTTGATTCACAATTCATTCACATTGGCCAAGTCATGCTTTAATTCGGGCTATACTGTACACCTTTACATTGCAAATTTTAAATACAAATTCTGTCACCATTTACCAACCCTTGATTTGTTCTAAATCTGTTTAAATGTATTTGTATACAGACAGAACATAAAGACAGAGTTCAGAATAAGACAGAATTTTAATTTAGGGGGGAACAGTTCCTGACACCAACAACAAAACTTTGTGTTTCGTTTTAAATAAAACATGTTGTCTATTTAGTGTATGTACCGTAATATTTCTCAGACTAGCTGTTGCTGGTATCAGGCTATCCTGAGCCCATCGTGGTGCTCGTAACTGTAGCTGAGCCAACTGAGTGTAATCACAGTGGCTCTATATCAAGAGCATTGAGCCTGAACCATTAATAACTCCACATATTACTGAGCAAGCATTTGGGGAGCTTTTTCAAGCGCTTGGTTTATATAACACAGTACCACAGGAGAGCTAAGCCCCTCTGTCAGAATATCCACTCCAGCATGCATCAGCTCTCATTTCTCCTCCATGTTTCTATGTTTCTCAATGAATATTTATGAAAGACACAGAATGTGAATGTATATTTATATGTATTACATAACTGACAGATCTCTACCTGGTGAAATGAAGCTTGATATGAAATGTTATTTTATAAAGGGACCAGTGAGACGGGCCAGGAAGGTGGAGGGAGGCATATTCTTTGTAAGTATTTGTACGTTTTGAAATGGTGACAAGGGTCAAGCAGACCGCCATCTATGTCGTCTCATTAACATCCTGTTCTGCTTGGCTCTGTACTAAACGCATGACCTCTTGGCTCACAATATGGATTCATTCAAACAACAAATAGGTTAATGCACACAACAGTTCAATGGTACTAGCAGGACATTTTGTACTCTATAGGACATCACTAAGTGGAAAAAAATAAATAAACAATTTAATAAATAATTTGAATAATTGAATATTCGTTTGGGTTTGTATGTTTTTACTTCAACACACCACAACTTTAAACATCAAAAACATCTGCAAAGTTTTACAATGTTTAAAGCGGCCATTCCCTGTGATGCCAATTTTTGTGTGTGTGGGCATATACCTCTAAAAAAATGTTTTGGAACCTCCTTTGAAGTCCTGCTTGTAAATGTCTCCTAGTCAATCTGCTTGTTTTATTATCCAACTTAGGTGCAATATAAAATGGCGAAACAAACGCTTCTGTTATTAGTGTTAATTAATATAACCTGCCTGACCCAATCGGTCCAGTGTCATTTCCCTTGGCATAGTAAGGAAAAAATTGCGAATATCCATTATTAAACAACCAAAAAACATAATCAAAGCTTCAAAAACAGCAAAAGAATGGCTCCTTTAAAGTTGACATCAAAGGGAGATATTATTTGTAAAAGAAATCACTTTTTGTGTCACTAAATGAATGGCTCGGGGACTACAATAAACTTCTTCCTCTGTTAGTTACATCACAAATCCTATAATGTACACGACTTCTGTAAACTGATTCCGGTAGAAAACAGGTGAAATATGTGACCCTGGACAACAAAACCAGTCTTATGGGTACATTTTTCGAAATCAATATTTTACATAATTTGAAAGCTGAACAATTAAGCTTTCTAATGATGTATAGGTTGTTAGGATATGATAATATCTGCCGGAGATATAACTGTTTAAATCTCTGGATTCTGAGGGTGCAAAACAATCAAAATATTGAGAAGATTGCCTTTGAAGATGTAAATAAGAGGCAGTGTTACTGGTCATCAACTCACAAAAATAAAGTTTTGAGGTATTTAGGGCAGGAAATTTACAAAATATCTTCACAGAGCATGATCTTTACGTAATATCCTAATGATTTTTGGCATTCATTTTTTTATAATTTTGACCCATACAATGTGTGGCTTTAACTTAAAATGTTCCTGTGCTACTTAAGACTGGTTTTGTGATCCAGGGTCACATATGTGAAATATAAAGCGTTTTTTGAAACTCGAAACATAAACATCTATTGCTTAGCAAATAAAACAATTAATAGGAACTTTGAAAATAGGTAAAATAAGACCTCTTTATAGTGTTAGTAGTAATACAAACAACAAAACATCACAGTGCAGTGACCCACAAACAAATACATAAACATTAAGATTAAAGGAACAACTAACTTGTATATTAAAAATGTATACACTGCCAAAAGAATCCTGGAAAAAAAACAGGAATTTTTTGACAGCTGGGGAGCCAGAAATATACAGGAAAAATAACATTATCTCCCATACAATTTCAAATTTTTCTGTTTCAATGTTCAGTCTTTTTCTGTAATTTGGCGGTCTTTGGACGTATCTTAAAAAATACATAAAAAATCTGTTAAAGGGGTCAGATGGCGCGAATGTTTTTCTGTGTCTTTCATGTGTTGTAAGCTCTCCTGGATGTATTAGACACGTAAAATAGCAAAATTTAAAGTGTTGGACACAAAAGATGCATTCTATCTAAAAGCCAATGCTCACCCAGACCTGCCTGCAACGTCTCGTGTAACCACACCCCAACAAATCTACGTCAGTTTGTGGTATGATTTGACTAAGACCGCCCAAATGTATACGCAAGTAAGGTGGGCGTATCTGTCAGTACAATTGCTATGGAACCTGATATTCCAAATATGGTAAGAGGCGTTACATTTCCGTCACACGCTTGCTGTATTCGACCAATCACTACTCAACTCAACTCAACTTTATTTATATAGTGCTTTTTACAATTTTCATTGTTACAAAGCAGCTGTACATGAGACACATTGAATACAAGTAAAACAACTAAAGGCATATACCTGTAAAAACAAGAAAAAGGTGAAAACAACAAAGACAGACATACAAATGCTCCACACACACAATATGCAAACATACATACACACATTGACATAGACGCACACACACACAGTGAAAGCACACATTGGCGATAAAGGAGAAAGAACCACAGGTCAAATATTAAACGGACTATAAATTCTTATATGCAATATTAATTATGTCTAATTTCTGAATTCTAAAGCAGCCCCCCCGGCCAGGCAAATAGTGCAAAACAATATGCAAACGGTGGTGAGGAACCCAAAACTCCCATCGAGAAAAAAAACCTCAGGAGAACCCAGGCCCAACCAGGGGATTCCAGTTCCCCTCTGGCAAAAGCTGCTGCCTCTGCACAAGCTCAACAGTGCTTGCACAACAAGGCTAAATAAAAATAAAACATCATTAGATCTAAGATTATCATTAACAATCTAATAGCATTTGAAATGTTGTAGCCACTACTCACTGGCTAACTGGCCATTCATAGCACACCTCGCTTTTCAGAGCAATGAGCTTTGTAAAAGATCCTTGCGTTTCAGAAAGGCAGGGCAAAGAGGAGATACAAACATGCACCGTATGTGGAAAATACAGCGTTTTTGAACCCAAAATTGTGTATACACATTGCAGTTGTTTTAGCAATTACAGTTGAACAATTACAGTTTTTTTAGACATTATGCGTATAAAATCTGTAGTAAAATAACTGTAAAATTATTATTTTAACAGTGTTTACTTCTAAATGTAAACGTCTACAAATATGTCTAAAACTAAAAAGCTACATTTTGTTGCTTGTTTGATGCAAATATTGGCAGGACATGATAAATCAAAAAGCCATCAGAAAAAAAAGAACGTTGAGTCCTTTTATCTGCGTGTTTATATTTCATATTGTTTGTGTTTTACTGAGAGAAGAAAATATGCCTTCAAGTTTTAATGTTTATGGCTGTATTCATAATACATTTTTATTTCCTATGTGTAATAACAGAGTGATGTTTAAATGACCTTCATAAACATATCATCACATTAATTACATTATCTTTTAAGTTCATCCACATTTTTTGCATATGGTGAAAGTGTATAAATGAGTATGCTTTTTTCTAAACATAACCTCTTTTTTTTCTTATTAATGTCAGAAAGTGTATTATGTCTGCAAATATAAATGTAAAATAAATCACATTTAGTAAGTAGGCTTTTACACTATGAGTCAGATGATAAGAAGAAGTCAATGCTCACTTGTTCCGTTCTGTAAAGGGCTTTTAGTCTAAATGTACCCATCTAACATTGTGCTGAACGATTAAATCCCCCTTCAATTATTCCTACAGCCCATTCTCTCTGCAATTATCGTGTAGTGGCCACTCATCTTCTCTCATTGCCCACTAATGTCTGATATCCACAGTCACCACATACCCAACAAAATCACATGCAAACTCTCTTCCTCAAACCGCTCAGGATCTCCCAGCATAAGTGACCAAAGTGTCTCATCTGGAATGACACATCCTTCTCCTGTTCTTTAGGGAAAGAGGCTTTCAACTCATCACAGATCAATTTGCACAGACTTGTCCTTTTCCCATAACCCCCAGGCAGTGCACGTCTGTGGTAGAAGGGTAGTCTCTCTTCAATGCATGTTGTGCGGCACGCACAGCAGTCTTACTGCATCATACTGTAGCCCCTTTCCAAAATTAACAAGCCTCTCTCTTCCTGGTGGTTTCCTGTGACATGCTGAGCAGTCAGCTGATTTTTGGGCCATGTAACTTAATGCATGTATGTCTGGACATGTGTTTATGCTGTGCTGCTGGGAATCACATCTCTGACTACAACACCATCTGATACCTTCACCAATGGCTTCCACTGAATGTTACTCAACTCAACTTTATTTATGAAGCGATTTTTACAATTTTCATTGTTACAAAGTAGCTGTACATGAGACATATTGACTCAAAGCAAATCAATTAAAGTTATACCTGTAAAAACAAGAAAAAGGTGAAAACACAGAAGACAGACATACCCACATACAAACGCTACATACACTCAATATGCACACGTACTAACACACATAGACATAGACACAGACGCGCACGGACACACAGACAATCAAGCGCATACAGACAAGCACACGCACAGTGAAAGCACACATTTAAGATAAAGTAAAGAGAAACACAGGTCAAATATTAAACAGATTATAAATTCCTAGATGCAATTTTAATTATGAAAAACTTGAAAATTCTAATTAAACAATCGATCGTAGAAGATGTTCATTCATAGTTCATTCAGATTACTGGATCATTCTCGGTGGTTTGTGATTGTTATGTATAAATACTTGATACACGCAAAAAAATGCTTGTAACCAAACAGTTCCTGGTCATCATCGACTACCATAGTAGGAAAAATTGCGTTATAACTTTCTGCTCTGTTGAACACAAAAGAAGATATTTTGAAGAATGTTCAGCAGTTCTGGGACACTTTTGACTACCATTGTCATTTTTTCTATGGTAGTCAATGAGAGCCAAGAACTGATTGGTTACAAGCATTCTTCCAAATATCTTTCTCTGTGTTCATCAAAACAAAGACATTTATGCAAATTTAGAATAAATTGAGGGTCAATGAATGATTAAACTTACATTTAATTACTAACCTATTAAAATGCTTAAAAGGATGGAACTTGATGCAGATTACCATACTTACCTTCCATCTAAAAAAATTGTGCTGATTTTTAAATATTAGGCTTATTAGGAATATGAAAATGTTCTCAATAGTAGTAATGACCTACTCCATTTTATACAGAGATGTTTTCAAAAGTCCAAAACACATGCACATGTTTTCACCCATATATAATTCAGCTATACCGCTTACAGGCTACAAACTACAAATGTCTGATGAATGACTCAAGAGTTCTTTCATTATATCCCTGTTTAGCCCAAACCAGAGAACGCAGTCACAATAGCTGTGTCATCCCGGGTTCTATTCCGCACAGAGACAGAACAGAATGTGTTTGAACAGAAAGGAGTGGAGGAATATCTCAGGTATCAGGTGGAACATGAGGATGAGCCCTTTGCTCCCGGTCCAGCATTTCCATTTGTTAAGGTAATGATGTGCTTATCTGCCGCTTCTTGTTTTCAATATACAATGTTTTATCAAATTGTATTCAGTTCTTTTTCGGAGAAATGTAAATATCTTTACATCTTTTGCAAAAAATATATAATAATAAATCAGATATAAAGTTCACTGTAAAAAAAGTTTTTACAGAATTTTTCAGAAATTGTTTATACGGATGTTCCACATATAATGCCAACAAACTTGTTATATGTAGTTTTGAAATACAAAAGAAATTTCCAGAAAAACATTTTTTTAATAAAACTGGGGAAACTGTTTTTTTGTGTCTTGTCTTAGGCACTGGAGACAGTAAATATCAGAATGCGGGAACTCTACCCAGATAGCGAGGAACTTTTTGACATTGTGCTGGTAACTTACAACCATGCCCATGTAGGAGTGAGACTCATCAACACCATTAACTACCACAGTAAGTATCTTTACTGACCCTCATCATAGTATGAACTCTTTCTGTCCACAAACATACACACTCTCTACATAAAATTTTTAATATATGCAACAACCAAAGCTGGCAATAACCAATGGAAAAAACAGCACAAAAACATTTTTGTTGCAGTCAAATATTGATGACCAGTTGATGGCTTTGCATGGAATGGAAAATAAGAATTAGTGACACAAAACGACGCAGAAGGTTCTTGTTGTTCTGACCTGTGTTCAAATCTCCGGCTGGCCAATCATATCTTCCCACAGAGATGCATGTGACACCTCTAACCTTTGTGCCGTTAACCAGCCACTTCCTGCTCGCTTCCCTGCAGCGCCACAGCTGGACTGGTTTTGATCGTTCCGGTGGCTAAATCAAGAAAAAACAAACATCGGTCCATCCTTTGGCCTCTCTATGGACAAAACAACAAATATGCGGATAGCGTTCCATTGGAACCATTTAGAACTTTGTGATCTGAAGTTCAAAATACATTTGTAAACCAATATGAATGTGAATATAGTGTTTAGTAATTCCTATTAAATATAAAAAATAATGCACAAAAAATATTAATTATTAATATAAGACTGTTCTGTGAACCGAATCAGAGCCAATCAGATAAAAGAATGTTTTATCTGTAATATCAGGCATCTTGGAAAAAGTCCCCATGACCCACTGCTCATATCACTAGGGAACATGTCGTGTTGTTCTTTGATGAACTCAATACCCTGAATCCTCAGAAAAAGTCCAGTCAGTATCAAGTAATGCTGAAACGCATACTGTAGTCACTTCTAAATTTCCTCTCCCCTTTATCCATGTTTTCTCACTTTATATCTCTCTATGTCCGTACGATCCACATCTTGTTCCCTCTTGGTCAAACTTGACACTGTCATGTAAACCATACCTGCTGATGATGTCTTGTTAAGCTGGCACTACTCATGCACTAATGTGTCCGAGGCTAAAAGAGGCGCATAACCCCAACATTCCCACCAGTCTAACCTTTCCCTCGGCTGAACTGTGATGGCCAATAGTGAACACTGAGATTTCGTAGTTACAAAACTGAAACAAGTCAGAATTGAAACAAGGCAAAATGCAAAAAAAGCAACATAGTTTGAATCGATCTTGAAGAGAATGTGAACTGATTAGGATTGCACATAACACTAATTTAAACAGAAATACGTCAGAAACAAACCAGTGTTTTCTTGACTAGTTAATATTCTTCTTTCGTGCTCAGACCTGTTCATCGAGCGGTTCTGCATGACAGGAGGAAGCAGTCCCATCGGGTACCTGAAAGCCTGGCATACAAACTTATATCTGTCTGCTGATGTTGAAAAGGTTCAGGAAGCGCTTGCTGAAGGTTAGGACACAACAAACGTGAGATAACACATGCAATTTTGTAGCTAATTTGAATATGTATGAATTTATTCAAGGTGAAGTTTGTCATTTCTACATCACTAGCAGCACCACTTCATTTTTTTTGCAGGTGCAATGAATGAATGACCTTTATTTGCACACAAAAGAGTTATCATATATATAATATGCATTGGATGTTACTGCCTTTACACGTGATATTGAATGAGTGTAAATGATGGGCCCTGAAGATGGATTTTGAATAACACATTTGAACAGTAGGCCTAACCTTTTGACGATTTTAATTTGAAGGGTTATTTCACGGATGATGACTTTCCTTGTTTTTTGAGACCAAACAGTTTTTTAAAAACATTTTTGCCCCATTTTTGTTTACAAATGGAGTGGATGCTGACTGCCTCTTCAAGCTTCAAAGGAACACAAAAGTATAACTCTACATAACTCTACAATTGTATTTTATTTTTCAGCAAACCCATGCCTTCAGGACACTTCGAATAAACTGAACAAGTCCCATGGAATTATTTAATAATTCTGTTGTGTTCTTTTGATGCTGTTATGTTTGAAGAAGTTTAAAGAGGCGGTCACAGTCCACTCCCATTGTAAACCAAAATAAAAAAAAACACTTAGGATTTTTTTAAATCCACAGAAGAAAGCCATAAAAGCCAAATAAGTCCTGCAGGGTAAATAAATGATTGTCAAAATTTTGATCTATTTCCTTAAAGTGCCAAATTCAATAAGTGTCTCCAAAACATTTTTAATTACAGTTTGTCATGTACAG
This sequence comes from Triplophysa tibetana, assembly GCA_008369825.1. Lineage (NCBI taxonomy): Eukaryota > Metazoa > Chordata > Actinopteri > Cypriniformes > Nemacheilidae > Triplophysa > Triplophysa tibetana. The sequence continues at coordinate 14,786,647 of CM017908.1, forward strand.
ATTTGTTAAGTCAGTAAAACATCCATAATACTGATAAGTTGATTGTATAAAAATTATGGAAAATACCTTTTTTTAAGTTTCATTTGGTAGTATCACTCAAAATAAAACATTTGAAAGTCTTCATTACATTAAGCCTTCATTACACAGTAACCCATATCTCAACTGATTTTGTAACAATTCAATGACATATTTGCATGTAAGTGACCACTTATGTCTTTAAATAACCATTTACGTGCCATACTGTTGACTGTAATGCCTTATCCTTTAGGATGTAGAGGTTAACATTTGTGTTTCTGTTTTCTCACAGGAATTGCTGCAGCCACCATGTTTATGCCAGGGAAAGAGGTAGAAGTGTCAGAAACACAGCTGAGAGTGGCGTTTGATGGCGATGCCGTTCTCTTTTCTGATGAGTCCGAGCGCATTTTCAAAGCTCATGGTCTGGACAAGTTCTTCGAGCATGAGAGGGAAAATGAAAACACATTGTTAGATCATGTATGAATTACTTTTTTTTGCATGACTGAATATGAACCAATAGTTTAATAGGATACAGTAAACATACAAAAACATATTAAATGTGGCTTGTGTACATTTTTTAACTCTCTAGTCTTCAGTCACTTTTCACCGAAAATATTATTTTCTCTAGCGGTTTAGAGCAGAGTATATTGCTTATTTTATAACTTTTAATCAGAATAAATTTGAATTTTATTAACTTGCTGTTTTCTAATCATTTAAATGTAGCTGGTTGGTTAATAACACATTTTTCATGTGACAAACTCTTTACCTGGACTTTTTTACCTGGACTTTTTTACCTGGACTTTTATGACTTTATTGGAACGGTATGAAACCTGGGGATTTTTGTGGCACAAAAAATAAACAACAAAAAATAAACTACGTGAAGAAAAAATAAACTGGATATGACTAAATGGGACTCGAAAAGGCTAAATGGTGTTTAAAAAAGTGGTTTACATTTCCATAGGAAATTAATGAGAAAAGGAAAACATAATATATTAAATTAAATGCAAAAAACATTTAGTCAAAAAGCCCTAAAAATCTGAAAAAATTAAAGAAAAAATATAATTGAAACAAATAGATTGCAATGAAAAACACCATACTTTTTCTTATTATTTTCTATTTAGCATACTATTTGGAGAAAAGTAAAAAACATTTCTACTGTAGGTTGATTTTACTGATAAAATACTGGGTTATAGCTGGGGTAATGTTTGAAAAATTGTAGACTTAGAATTTAGATTTTTCAATTCCATGTGCGGATGCTACAGAGATATGCACGGAAAATACTCACCTCACCTTTAAATTAGCAGAGAGAAAGGTAAATCTAGCTGGCCTTAAGACAACAGCAGAAACATCCATATAACATATGTCTCTTCTTTACAGGGCCCATTGAAGGGTTTCCTGGAGGTGCTTGGAAAGCTTCAAAAGAAATTTTATGCAAAAGGCCACCGCCTAGACTGTCCCATCCGCACCTACCTCGTGACCGCCCGCAGCGCAGCCAGCTCAGGCATCCGTGCCTTAAAGACTCTTCGTGCTTGGGGACTGGAAATAGACGAGGCTCTGTTCCTGGCAGGGGCACCCAAAGGCCCTATGCTAGAAAAAATCCGCCCCCACATTTTCTTTGATGACCAGATGTTTCATGTGGAAGGGGCCAGAGAGATGGGTGCCTTTGCCGCTCACGTGCCCTATGGGATTGCACAAAAGTACCCCTGTGCGAAAAATGCCAATGCAGGAAAATAACAAAGTCAGGGGAAAATATACATGCAGAGGTGCTTTGTAAATCAATGATGCACACATTGGATGTTGAAAGATCTAGCATTGATCTCTCTTGGCCTTATTTCCACGTGGTTAATGCAAGGCCACACACAACTTCATTGGAACTTAAAATTTAACTCAGTCGTGTACTATTGGAAAGCTTAAAGCACCATTCATCAGTACATATTACTGTAATAAAAACATTACGCTTTACTGTAATGGTCAGTTTTAGGATTATCTGGGTGCATGTCAGCATCACATGAAGGTCGTACTGTATTGAAAAATCTGAATGTTTGCTGCTATTGTAAGCCTAGATGGGTTTTCTTTGGTGGGTTATGAATACAGAAAGTTTTAAAATGAAAAGGATACTCTGAAATTGTGTATCATTTGTTTACACAGTGTTGGCTTTAACCACATTGTATAATTCAGCAATAGACTGTGATTTTGTTCTTGATTTTTGCTGTATATTGTGTTGTGTGAGCAAAGCTACAGCATGTGTATATGTTATCTAATTTGATGTAATGCAATTATTTGTATATGACAGATAGAATGGTAGTCTGTATTTGTAATGTGCAACATTGCAAAAAAGCCATTTTACTCAATATTTTACATTTCGCGCTGTCCTTCTGAAACCTTGTATCACATTTTTTGCCCTGAATCATTATTCACACTTTATGTTTTTACATCAGGTTTTGCAAATATCTAACCAAAACAAATTAGAAAGTTTTGACAACACAGTATGTAATCATTTTAAAAGTACAATGTTTTTTTCTGTTTGGACATGACAGGTTTCAGAAGGACAACAACGATCTAAAATATGAAGTTATGATGGAATTTAAAGCCATTTCTAGTAAATGATTTATTTTCACCCGTGAATGACATATTTTTATCTGTTACCTGTACTTTTCTGTTATCATCTGCATATAATATATATTTTTTGAAAGAAAAATATTGTAATGCAGTCATTTCTTTTGGTTCCTCAATTTATATATTGGATTGGCCATCTGGGCCATTGACTCACAGGCTAATCCACTCGTCCTATATAAAAAACATAATTTCTAGTTTAGTCAATTTACAATTAAGATATATATATATATATATATATATATGTATATATATATATATATATATATATATTATATACATCATTTGTTAAATTTACATTAATTGTAGACGACTATGATTTCTGTGCCTTTAGTCAATATGTCAGTTAATTTACATAGAACATTTGTTTTCTGTGTAAAATGAAGCACCGACACAAGAGTGAGTGGGTCAGTAGTGTTATTGTTTTATTCATTTTTAAGGACAGGATAATGAAACAACTTAATACTTTTTTAAAGCAGAGGTAACACACCCAGTTGCTGCCAATCTCATATTGATCTTGATCACCTATAGAGTACTACTGCATACTTTGTTTCTTTTTTTTTGATGAAATTTATAAAAGACATATACAGTTGAACGATTATTTCCAAAAACAGGCAAACCCCTGAAGGTGCGCTCGTACAGCTAAATTACAACTCGTAATTTTTAAGGAATTTTAGATTCATGAGGACGGCAAGGTCATGTGAAACCATTCAAAATAGAAGCAGCTTATTGATTATTGTCAATTTAGACAACTTCAGTCATATTTGCATAAGCACGAGCACACAACACATCATTCCGTAGCATTAGTCCTGCAAAACTGTTGATTCACAATTTGTTTGTGTTGTTTACATAATGTATCTATGCACCAATTGCCAACAAAACACAGAAATATGATGCAGTTTCACATACGAAGTTTCAGAATGCATAAAACACTGTTGCACCACCCCTATAAAATTGTGAAAACTGTCCACTTTTGAATCCACCGTATTTGTTATAACAGCAAACACTCTCACAGAGACATAGTTCATTTAACTTTCTGAAAATCTGCCTTGAACAATAGGAAAATATCCAGCAGTGCACATTTTCAAGCAAAATTTTCGATCAATGCACATTTTGAGGACACAGAGTTAGGTTTGGCAGTTTCGGCATCCCTTCTCACACAAATGCTGGGCAAAATATTATTTACCCAAACGTCCTTCTTGTTTGGTGCAAAGAGAGTACAGTTGTTTAAAAATGTTGCGTCATGTACATGAATGTACATTTTTTAATGTATTTATATTCATATGCAGTATTTCTGGCATGCACCTCCTCAGTATCACTGTAGGTGGCAGCAACGTCTTGTTTTCACCTCACAGGGTGACTACGATTTGGATGTTTTCTTACCTTAGAAAACAATATTTCACTATTAAAACAATATTACATGCCAATAAAAAATGTTTTAGGAGTCATTGCAAGACACTTATTATAGAATTGGTAATGTCAGGGATTTGTTAGCATTATTAAGTGTTAAAGAAAGTGAAACTAAAATTTGTCAGCATTCAATTTGTTTTGAAAAGGATCCATGTGACCGCTGATATCTATACCAGAGAACTCAGCTTGGTGCTCATGTGCAATTAATAATCACAAGAGACATCTCAGCATAGTGGAATCTTGGTTGCTTCGAAACTATAAAGAGACGAAATGAATGCCCTCTCTGTTGATTCCTGCTGCCTGCCGTGCCAATTACCCAGTAGGCTTTGCCAAACTGCGGTTGCAATTTCTGTGATAAACTGGACTCCTTTCAAACAACTGTGTCTGTGAGGTGCTATTGTAGTAATGAGGCCATCGTTGTCCACCCTGTGCAGTGATGGATCACATATAATTTACTTTTGATTACAATGAAAAATTGCTTGGGAGGGACCAGTCACTGTATTTATGCACTGTTTTTCAAGACCTTCTTATGTGAACCGATCAAAATAATCTAAATAGACCTTTTGATCACATAGATTAGATTTATGATTAAACAATAATTAGGATTCACAATTCTTGCGAGAGCAATTTTTAAAGATGTTTAGGATTTAAGCTTGAGTATGCTTTATTCTCTTATTCGCCCACTATTCTGACAAATTTAAATGAAGGACGAGATCCATTATAAATGCAATGGAAACATTTAGAATCGTTTGCATCTGATAAAGCGCACACTGAAATTGAATTCTGCCTGCAAATCATTGGCATTGCCAAAACAAATTGTCTCGCTCAGGGCATTCCATGTTTTTATGCACTCAGGAAAATAAAATCTGCACATTTTTATTTCCTTCCTGAAGTGCTGCAGTCAGTTTATTGTGTGCTGGCCTGATAAGGTCTCATGGAGTGAAGCAAATTTGTGTTTTTTGATATGCCTTTGTGCAAGATGTGCAAAGAGTAGTGCATTTTATGTTGCAATAATGAACACAGTTTTTTAAATAGTAACCTCAGGTTAGCACAGGCTTTAGACTTAAAATAGGCAAATCCAAACTGGCATTGACCAGATCGTTGTGGCCAATTGGGGCAAATGTAAACTGGATAGTGCAAGACCAAACACATGTTTGGGTTATAATTGCGATGGTACGTTCATGTTCTGTGTATACCAGTTGTGTGCATGTTTTGTCCGGGGCAATTTGTGTCCTGTAGTGGCAGTACTGAATAGATTAGGTTGAACAAGGGATTCAAATAAGGCTGGAGGAAAGATCACGACTGATTTATTACAAGCCAGCAAACTGCAGTCCCATCTAAACCTGGCACAGACAGATGGAGAAAGGCGCTGTGAACTCACATCATCTCCCTGCCGCAGCGAAGGTCAGCATCCTCGCCCTGCATGGCCGCGGTTCAGTCAAGTCAAATCAAGCGGTTTCCACTGTTGATGTGTCTATATGTATTCAGAACACATGCTTTAGTAAATATGTGACTGCAAAAATATCCTCTTATCTAATGGTCTGCATTAAATCCTGTGTACAACTAATGTTTAATATCTTGCCTGAAATCAATACCCCCATGCCCCATGCCCATTGTACCCGATGAATTGGCCTTTGTGGCAGCAACAGTGAGGTAATTGCCAGACGTTCAACTAATAACAATAATTATTCTCTATCAGAAGCTGCAGGAATTCATTTGGGAAAATGTGGATATTGGATGGGGTGTAGTCCCAGTGAGTTAATCATTGTTATAATCCAATATCACGTCTGGACACAACATTTACCCTTTATAATGAGTTTGACCAGTGTGCAAAATATACAGGTTTTTTTTGGAATTGACGTTTTGAAAGGAAATAAGCATATAATTTTAAGGACATTTGATGAAAACCATAATGCCAAACATAAAGATAATATGATAAAGAAAGCAAAAAACTAACAAAGAAACAAAACAGCACCATTTCCTTCAGTAAAATCAAACATTGCAAAAAGTAGCCATGTTTTTAGGAAGATTGATTAGCATTAGGCTACCACATGTTACTTATGCTGTAAATATCAGTTAAATTATAGTAATTACAGTATATTATATATTTCGTCAATATATCGTATAATATTATATAGTTTTGTGAATGCTATCAGAAAGGTCAATTCACGCTTTGAAATAGTGCTTAGGTTCGTGTCTCATAACAACTAAAGCTAGCTAAATGCCATCATATCCCCGCACTTAATGAATTACTGGCGTAAAAATTAGATACATACTCATAAAACACGTTCACATGCTCGTACAACTCGTAAACTAGAAATTTTCGGACTTGAACGACATGAGAAACGCAACCTCATGCGTAACCATTAAAAAAATAGAAGCAGCTAACGTTAGGAATAAAAAGCAGAGATCTCGTTTTATTCCTGTTCAGTAATTCATATAATTGATTGTTTTCATGGAAAATTTTGATGTGAATCAATAAACCTTAGTCAGAGTACAGTCTTATTAAAATTGTGGTGAGAATAGGCTGTGAGGGATTGAAGTAGCCTACACTGTGTTCTGTGGATTGTGCTGTTCTTTATGTTTCTTGAGATTCTCATGCTGTATTTTACACAATCGAAATGTTTTTTTATCTTGTAAAGGTCATGTTGTCATGAAGTACGAGACATGCAAGAACCAATGAGACATAATGGGACCTCTTTTTTTTTGTATTGTACTTAGAAAGAAATAGCTGAGAAATAGAAGACATACACATCTGGGATGGCATGAGGGTGAGTTTTTTTTTAAAGCGAACCTCCCCAAATCCCCTGTAATTCCTACCCTGAATTTGGAAGGAACATTGCACCCCTATCGTTGACGTATAAGCACATCAGAGTAAAATAAAAACATATGTTCGTCATGTCCATTTTCTTTCTCCTGCCCTTTTATAACACAGACATCTGTTTATTCTACAATTGATGTCTGGACTCTTATGGATCAGTAAAGACAGCTCGACACGAAAGTGAATGGGTCCTGACAGAATCCATCAAGCTTTGCTAAAGTGCCTCTGAACAAACAAAGCCATCAGTTCTGGATGACAGGCCTGAGCAGATGACACTGAGGTTGAAGAGTATTGGTAGACATCTCCTCTCTCTCAGCGACAGCTCTGCAGAAATGTCTCCTTTTGCAAGCATGCAGGTCTAATCGATAAGCTCATGCACTGCAGGGCATTGATTTCCATTCGCACTAAATGGAACTGTTAGACGCATTCTTTTACCTGTAACTAAAAAAAGAACAGTGACTTTCCCATAGACGTCAGTGTTCTGCTGATTCAAGTCTCATGATGGAAGAGAAAAATGAGTAGAACTATTATTTATCTCTTATTTGGTATTATCATGGGTTTTAAACATTTTATAGAATTTCAAGCTTTATTCTCAGGTTTTTTTTTATAATTTAACGAATAATTAATTTTCTCAAGCATCTCGCTGATGCTGAACCTTGCCTATGTGGTCGGCAGGAGGTATCCATGGCAACACTGCATGGATAAAGTTGTCCCTCGGTGTGGGCAATCTATGGTCAATCTTTACAGTATTTATGAAATTAGAAACAGCTAACTGCTGTCTCCATAGTAACCAAAGCCCATGTAGCACCATTACAGTAATCATCTAGGATTTGGCTTGGATTCCGGAAAAAATAATATAATAACTAACACCTTTAAAAATGAACTCGCTAAGAATACATCAGATTATTTACTCAATTACGAACTAACAATTAATATTTCTATTTAACATTTACCTAGATATATAATTGTAAAAAACAAATGTTCAGTTAAGGTTCATGATATGTGCATTAACAAATTACAACTTGTAATGCTGGGCAATTCTAGCATTATGGATGTGACATTTCAGTCAAAACATGAAATATAAATTCTCAGAGAATGCATCTAACAATATTCAACCATCTGTTTATGTTTAACTAAACCCCTGATGATAGAGTCAAAACATTAGAAAATGAATATTCTGTATGAGTTTTATGTTTGAAAAGTTTGAAAAATGAATGCTTTATGGATGTGACAAAAAAGGATGCACATGTTTGAGAGACAACTTACAACTTTGAAGGATTTCTGTTAATTAACATGTACAAACCATGAAGCAATATACTCAACCAATGGAGAAGGGATGGCTTTTCATAGAGCCTATAAAATAGTTGATGTATTTGGTTTTCATGCGTCCATTTATGAGGAATATGAACCGTTATGGAAGTGACAAGTTACTCAGGGACACTATATGCTTTAGAAATGTGAAATGCTTTAAAAACTTCACATGACTTCATGATTTCACATGACCTACACTGTAAAATCTAATTAGCTGATCTTACTTAAAAAAAGCATGCAATCCGATTGCCTTTAAAAAACTAAGTACAGTGAAATGGCATTCTTGAGTTCCATTCACTAAAAAAATAGTTCAGATGTACTTTTGACTTAGTGTGGAGTACTCAGAATTAACTATTATTACCAACTTAAGAATTTCCATTGGATTAATTGCATCCATCATTGGAGTTTTAAGTTCACATAAATTTAATTTTTTATTTCTCACAAATATTATTCTAAAAATGCATAAATCAAACACCTTGACTTGTGCAGCACAAAAGGAGCAAGAGGAGACTGATCTCAGAAATGTATGCACAGACTATGCTCATAGGTAAAAAAACACATGAGGTTCGCAGACCCTAATCACATGCACCTATCTTCTAAACAGTGGTAACCACAAACCTGAAAAATATGTCAAACTCATCTAAATATCTATGAGAAGTGAAGCTTAAACACTATCAAGTCTTTACCTTTACTAAAAACATAAAATAATCATATTTTTAAAAATGTAGTCTCCTAATGCAGTCTGGCGCAAAGCATGCTGGGAATCTTTTCTGCGTACAGGCAAGATCTGCTCTCCACTGCCTCTCGCTGGTGTAGTAAAGTAATTGCTTCGCCTGCCGCTACTTGCTTGAATGAAGTAATATACACTAAAGGCGAAAAGTAAGTTGTTTGATTTCCCCTGCAAGTAATCGTAACTTAATAAAAACTAGTAAGATGCGTGGGTCAATGACAAATAAGATTTTCAAGAAGAAAAAAAATATATTTTAAGCAAAACAGTTTGAAAATGCATTTTTATGTCCCAAAAAATGTATTGTGTTGATTTATATTGGTTTTACAGCATTTTAGGGAGCATTAATTCATTATTAAACAAGATTTCTGATTTTACCACCCAGAAAATGTCAAGTGGTGCGACCATATATTATTTAAAAATAATATACATTTAATGAACTTAGCACTACTGAGACTTGTAAATATGAATCATTGTATTGTCTAAAATGCATATCACATGGTAAATTCCCTTTCTATTTCTTTGTTTATTGACCTTTTATTCCAAATCTTATAAACGGCTGCTTTTCTGTCTGTTCAAACACCCATTTTTTCCATAAGGACTTTTTATGTTTTGTTTTTAACTGTAAAAATGATTTGTATACGTTATATAAAGGTTTACATTTATAATTCTTACTTCATTTTGCAATTGCAGTGGGAATTGATACTTTTAAATGTAAATTTGCTGGTTGCACCACCTGACCATGACTGGTCGCACCACCTGACGTTGTGATCAATAATGATTGATATTCACAAAATAAAAAGAAAGATATGTCAATGAATTTTATTCAAGTTTCAATTGGCTTTTTATTTGAATCCTCTGACCAATTTATACTCCATCTCAATAATATAATTACATTTAATTAACAAGAAAGTGCAAAACAATACTGCATGTTATGATAACATTTGATCATCGTTTCTTAAAAAATATAAATTTGAAACCTCAAGGAACACATTTAATAAATGAGAACATCTTTTATATGAATCAGTAAATTAGTGCAAATATTGGGCCCAGAAACATTAAGGGCAGAATTCAATCTACTGTTCAATAGATTCAGTAAGTCAAGATAAAAAACAACTCTTTTCAAATATAATTCAAAATCATGCTTTCAGAAAGCAACATACCTATCTCTATAAAAGATACATGGTTTCAGACCCCTTCTATTTTAATTAAATGAAAATATATGGGACATACAGGTGAAACTCAAAAAATTTGAGTATCGTGCAAAAGTTCATTTATTTCAGTAATTCAAGTTAAAAAGTGAAACTAATATATTATACAGACTCATTGCATGCAAAGTGAGTTATTTCAAGCTATGAAAACCTTTTCACAATAGTCTAATTTTGAATTTGGGGGTTTCTTAAGCTGTAACCCATAATTATCAAAATTATAACAAAGGCTTGAAATATCTTGCTTTGCATGTAATGAGTCTATATTAGTTTCACCTCTTAACTTGAATTACTGAAATAAATTAACTATTGCATGATATTCAAAAAAATTCGGGTTTACCTGTACTATATCATTTGTAAAATAAATTATTTTAGTTTAAATATTTAATAGAATGGGTAATGGTTTGTTAATCATTCGAATTCATTACTAATAACAATGCTTTTCTGTAATGCTGTATGACACTGCTATCAAGTATGTATTATTAACATGTAATAACTGTAATTACCACAAACAAATATTAACTTAAGTTGTAATGTATCTAGATAAACATAATGAACACAATTCCTTGCTTTTCTTTTGACAAGGTACTCTGCCCTTGCAACTGGATCACTTTTTAAATGAGCTCTATATCGTACTGTTTTCTCCTTGCTTGATAATGGCATCTACAAAAACATATTAAAATAGATTAATTTAAAGATGCGATTGTTTTAGTATCAATGTTGATTATACAGTCCTATATTCTTGAAGAATAGGACTTTAAGATGGACAATGTGCTCTTTAAATTGTCGCTCAAACCATAATAAAATAAACAAATATATATACATATATAGATTGCACCTTTAAACAACTTAAAAGCTTTATATATTTATTAAAATGTATTTAATATTTTCAAAAACATGAATTAACATGACTTTTTTAAGTTGGTTTAACTGTAACTCTGGTCGCGACACCTGACGTATCGGTCGCACCACCTGACATTTCAAACTCAATTCAAATCTAAGAGGCATTAACTTGGACGCCTATACAAATGTTTGACCATATGCTCAAGGTTATACATACATTTTTTAAATCAAATACATATTTTAAGAATAACAACACATTTTCAAAGTTTTCCAGGGGTCATACCACCTGACATGATAAGTTGAATCAACCTCATCATTACTCAAAAATGTCAAATTATCTAATATTTATGGGAGGGTAACTAACCTTGTTACTGCTTCAAATGGGTCCTCTGGAGTCTTCTGTGTGATGTCATATGCTGTCACATGGTTTTCTTAAAGGAACATTGAATAAAATTGCATTTTTATGTCGGTCGCTCTCCCTGACATTAGAAGAAGTACATTTTTCGGACAAAAGTTTTTTAAGTAATAGATTAGTTTTGAAATAGGACCGATACACTATTTCCCCTCATTTATAAGGAATTTAACATAAAATCATGCCAAAATATTTGATTAAGAATTTCAGTGAGAAAATTAACATTTATTTCTCAGTTTTGTTCTCTCTTTGTATGTTCGGACGGTCGCACCACCTGACATTTTTGGTCTTTCAAACACCAAAACTCAAAAAATCTATTGAATTTCAATAAAATGAAAAGGGTTTCTTATAAAGGACATATTGTAGATCCATTTGATATATGACATGTATTTATTCAAATTCTTTTAAGGAAAATAATGAATTTGGACACAAAAAATACACGTCATGTCATTGACCCGCATACATTTTGACGACTGAGTAAAGTTAACAAATAATTTGTAAGTACAACAACAATTAGATTTTACAGTGTATCAGAGGGGTGAAAACCTTTGTTGAACTTGATTTTTCAATCTTAAGGTTAACATTTAATCACCCTCTTATAGCTTATATAACATTTTATAGTTTTTAAATGGGCAATGTAGTCTTTAATCAGATGCACATGTTCATGACACGTTAACCTGTGGGTGGGCAGGGCAATAGTGGGTGGTTTGCTTATGGTTTACAGGTCCCTAAAGTGCATTCGTTCTCTCCTGCAGTAATTTTTTATTTGTAGATAAACATTCCGTGTAAATTCTGTTGTCTATGTGAACTCAATTTCTACTACTAATAATAATAATTTGTTACATTCACTGTACATAGCACTTTTCTGTACACTCATAGCGCTTTACATATGCACCAATGTGCAGCATCCACCTGGATGATGTGACGGTTGCCATTTTGTGCCAGAACACCCACCACACATCAAATTATTGGTGGAGAGAGACAGAGTTACGAAGTCAATTAAGATCATATCATTTTTTTTGAGGGGGCCTGTCTGTAAATGAGGGTCCATTATGTATGCGTATAGGTTTCTATACATATAGACATTTATAGGTACTAACATGATACACCTGTATTATACAGCTCATTTCACCGTTTTAGCAAACATAAACATAGCCTATCGGCTCTTAATCTGGTCCTCGCGTCCCTCCATATTTTGCATCTCTCTCGTTTAACACACCTGATTTAAATCACCAGCACTTCATGAATGAACGGTGTTCCCATTGACGTGACCCCTACACATTGTTCACTGCTCTCTACTCTCTGCACACAGGAAATCGGCTGAAGTTTGCTTCTGAAGTTAACTTCAGAACAAGAATTTGTAGCGTCTTCATACGCAGACAAAAGTTACTACAGAAATTTGAAGGGTTATTAAACCGCAATAATAAGATTTGCGTAACGTTAGTAGTTACGTTTAGTGCACTTCAATGCCCTTTATGTCCCCTTCTAAGGGCTTTCACGGGTGAATTGAACAAACCTTTGAAATGGTAAGAGAAGCACACAAAATATGCAGAGGGGAGTCTAGAGAACCGCAGTAGCTCGCCAGCTACCAGTCAAACCATTGTCTTACCTTTTACAGGACAAGGCAGAGTGTTCGAGGGTGAGTAAAAGTTTCTGTTGAAAAAAGTCTACAAGAACACTACAAGAAGTTAAATGCAGTGTAATCATCATCTTAAGCAGTCTACTCACTTTCTTCTTGCTCATCTTTCGTTATTTATGTAAAAAAAACGTAATATTGTGCGCAACCGCCATCGCTGTTTACAAATTAAACTCTTGCACAAAAGTCAAGATGCTAAGCACAACATGTGACATAATTAAACCAATAACTTTCAAAAGAGAGGATAGCACTGATTGCTCGATCAACCAGATTAACAAATAAACAACTCCTTATTTTTCATTTTAATCAATCAAAAATCTGCGGGGACTGTACATGTAATTGAGGGGGCCTAGGTCCCCTCAGGCCCCCTCGTGGCTACGCTACTGGAATTTGGGGATGATTAGGAGGCCTTAATGCGTAGAGGCGAATGGGCAAATTTTAACGGTTTAACATCTCATCCGAAGGTGGGTGCTTTTTTGAAGGTATAGTGTCCCTGTCACTATACAGGGACATTAGGACGCACACACTGCTGGTCACACAAACACCTCTTCCAGTAGCTACCTAGTTTAACCAACCAGGTCCCCATACTAACCAGCATACTTAGCTCCAGTGGGCAACCAGTCTTGGGCGAAAGGGGGATATGGCTGCTGTGTCTCTGTGACATTGCTGTTATATTGTATATTTGTGACATTGCTAAAGTTGAATGCATTTCTTTAAAAAAATCCTTCTGAAAAGCACTCACTCCCTCCCTATCCTTTTATTCATAAGTCAGGAGCACTTGACTCATCAACAAAGTCTCCAGATGTTTTGCCCGGTTCCTGTTGGACCCAGTGCCCCAGAATTATGTTTATCTGTGACTGAATTATTTTGCATCTGGCATGTCAGCAACTCTAACTTCACTGGTTATGAGGGGTAGTTTGTTGAAAGGGGTTCTGCAGACTATAAAAAAGTAAGAAAGAAATAGGTCTTACATTTATTTTAGTTAAGTTAGTAAATGTAAGTTCTTTTTTTACTTACAGAGAGTTTCAGTCGCTATTTAATTTCATTAAATGAAATGCAATTAGAGGTTATGAAAATGATGAAAATATGTTCGATTTTGGGTGAATATGTCTTAACCATATTCAGAAACACGACTCCATAATTGATTCTAGACACAACGTGACCCAAAGCCAGAAGCGAGATCAAAACGCCTAAACAAATAAAACCCGGGTCTTCCTACCCTTTTGAAGATGTGAGTTGATAAGACATTACCTGTGCCTGTGTGCTTATCGTCCAACAGTTTTATTGATGGTTTAATTTTAGTAGGTTTTTATTAGAACCAAAATGTGCTGTAAAGGTCACTTGTTCACCTCCTAGTGACATTTTAACTGTTGAGTCACACTTCGCCGTATGTGTGAGATGCTTGTTCCCGGAAATCAGGGTTATTTGATGTCTCTGTCAGTTTGATCCCTCCAACCGGCATCTCCCTCCAACATTGTTGATTTATCTCCACTCCCTGTCAAGCTGCACCGTCAGCCTCGAATGACTAAGTTCATCCACCTCTCTGTGAATTTAAACAGACAATAATGTCTTAACAGGAACCCTGGATGTAGAGCCACAGCACGTATCCTCTGAGGTCAATCACATTATGCATGTTAAACTAGTTATGATTCTGAATTGTAGTCACTGGCTCATTCAAATGTTGAGATCATATGAAACTGAATGTATCCATTTTTGACACCATCCAGCATTGCATTTTTTTTTTACTCCGGGGAACATTTTATTAAACAAAAATGTGCATTAATACATTTTGTCAAATTTCTCAGGACAAGGTTTTAAATCTGTATTTTTTCTAAAAGTAGTACTACACCCGAATAAAAATTATCTCAAAGCTGAAAAACGTTCATTTGAAATCATAAAGATCCCCAAACATGTAATGTGTACCTGTTCAGCTGCATCACAAGCCAGGTTTCCATTACAGATTTAAAGCAAAACTTGAGTGATATTTCTTAAATGTGGATAAAAATGTTTTTTACATTAAACGATGTTATGCGATTAAAGTCTATTTTGGTTCTTCTCGAGTTAAGGCATTCTGGCCATACTTCTTACAAACAAACTTTAGTGCATAGTGCCACCTACTGTGACGAAAGATTGAAGGGAAGTGTCACGAAACAGGATTGGCAAAACCCAGGCGCAGGCAAGTAGGGGTTAACAAAATATTTATTTCAAATACAAACCCAAAACAAAACACAGGAAGGGGAAAGACGCAGGAATTAATAGTGACTATAAAAGAAACACTTCCCACGAGGGGGAATAAACTGAGGAGTACAAAAAACGTATACTTCTTCAAGAAAAGCAAACTAAGTAGAAATAGGTTTAGACAAAGTAATACTGACAACAATGCGACAAGGAAAAGAGAAACAAAAGGGACTTAAATAGGCAACAACTAACGCGGGAATAATTACAAAAGGTAGGTGACAGGCAGGTGATAGAGATTAAAAACTAAGGGCATGATTACAGGAGACAGAAGGGCGGGGCTTAGAGACATGACAGGAGGACACGTGACGTAAAGTAACAACAAAAGCCACGCGTCTCCACACAAAACATCTGCAGGCCATGGTTCTGTCACGACCCTGTCCAGAGAGTTAGAGAACTCGAAAACAGGAAGGACAGAGTCCTGACAAGAAGTGTCTATATTTTCTTATACATTTTCATATAACCTCACTGTTCCTAATAAATCTCCATACTGCACTCACTCGTTTTCCTGCATTTGGGCCATCATACAAGATATTATTTAATGTGAATTCCTTACATCCTATCTTTCCAAATGTTCTGCCAAAACATTCTGCGAATCGTCATGTGAATTTTTTGTACGCCACGTGACTTGTAAATAATCCAAAACATGTGTTTACATTGCAGAAATGTGCCTATATCGAGTTTTGCAAAATTGCCATGTGTCCATTGGGCGTATTTTTTCAATGCATTATTTCAATATGCGCATTTTGAAGGCTAATGAACTGTCTACCTGATATAGTTTTTTTTTTAGATTGATCGTTCAAGCAAAGCGTATTTTCCCTCACTTCACTTGACAAGGTGTTGTTGTAGATTTGTTCCTGTAGACCCTCAAAACCTGTCAAAGAGCAACAGATTTTTGCCCAAATCAAATTCGTCTGAGTCAATCTCCATGAGGTGAACCGTTCTTCTGCTCACCATGGCAACCTATTTATGCACTGGCCTGTTTCCAGATCATATGGCGTGCGGTTTATGCAGAATTTCTTTGGATGACCCTTCTAGGAATTACTGACTAACAGTAGATAATGTGATGTAAATAATATCATGTTGATAAGAATATGAGAGATGTCACTAAGATGTGTTTAATGCACTCAACATGACTCATACAGACACATGCAGAACACCTTGTCATGGGGCTATTCCTGGAGGAGAATTCCAAGAATATGAGTGTTACACTGTGCGTATATCATTTCCCATGTCTAATGCCACGGTCACACTAGACTTTCTTTCCTTTGACTTCCATTCATAATGATAAATTCAAGAGGTCAAATTTGTTAAACTCTGACCAGCCAATTTCTTTTTACATGACCAATAGAAGATCGAAACATCATGATGTGAACTTTTGGTTGGACAATGCAATGATGTACAATCCACCATTTAAAGTTATGTAATCTACAATAACAGTGTAAATATGTCGGAATCCATGATTTGGAAATGGGCATTTCCATGCAAATGTCGACTTGTCAAATGTCAAAAAAATCTTGCCAAATGTTTTCATCATACTGATAGGCCAGATGTCAATATTTGGTTGTTTAAATATATGAAGCCTGAAGCTTTTAAAGCATTCGGGTAAGTGAATACATAGTCTTGTAAGTTAATTGTCACATCGCTAACAGAATGGTCACATCCATTCTCCTCATAAATGGGCACATGAATATCCCAGCAATCCCTTCTTAATTTCTTGGGTATTATTTCTTCTGGTTTGCGTATTTTAATTTACCGAAATTTTAAAAAGTATGTTGACATATATTCATAACGCATTAAAATTTCCATCTTTTAAAATAGAATTTTCTCTCTCTCTCTATCTCTCTCTCTCTATAAATATTTATATATACATGTGAAAATATATATGTGTGTACTGCTGCAAAATCGTTGGAAAGTGGAGTTTGTAGGAAGTCGACAAATGCACACACACACACACACACAAATATATATATAAATATATATATATATATTTATATATATATTTATATGCGGTATATATGTTCAGGAAATTTAAGATTTTATAATACTGCATGATCGGTTGAATATATGGAGTGAAACTAGAATATATGGAATGAAACTACAATATATGGAGTGAGAGTCTGAATATATGGAATGAAAGTCTGAATATATGGAATGAGAGTGTTAAATATATGGAATGAATATAGAATATATTGAAATAAAGTATGAAGATATGTGTTTAAACATGAATATATGGATTTTAATTAGAATGTAATTAAATTTAATGAAATGTGTGGGAATTTTATTGATTGGAAGTGTGAATATATGGAATGAAACTGCTGTCATCAAAGCGCCATCTTGTGTATTTATTTGTGATTGTTCAGACCTTGAACTACAGCGAAGATTGTAAATAGGAGATGCTGTGGGTGGTCCAAGGAGATGTCGATGTGATGAATGTCATATGTTCATGTTTAAATCCATATATTCATACTTTATTTCAATATATTCTAATCCATTTCATATATACATACTATCATTCAATATTTTCTATTCTGTATATTCAGACTTTCATTACATATATTCAGACTTTAATTACATATATTCTAGTTACATTACATATATTATAGATCCATTCAACATAATTTTATAAATACTTTAATTTCTGAACTCCAATTTTCAACGAGGGCAAGACAAATTGCTTCAGATTATTTATATTGGTCATTTAATCAATAACTGCATTATATTTGATTTGAAAGCATCTTGACAATATTACATTTAAATGAAATGACAAACCCCAATTCACTTTCCTATTTTCTATAAAAATTTCTATGTGCCTGTCCACTGCTTGAATGCCTCTACAAACACCCCTTTACTCCAGGGACCAATTGTCTGCTGTCATCTATTAACAGCCCTGATTCTATATTTAGCTCCTATCAATAATCAAATCTCTAATTACTGTTGAGCTGTATCTTCAGACCAGTGAGTAGCTGAGGGTAACATAGCCTTCCAAAAGATACTATGTCATTGATATTCCCTATTGCTTGATGAGACCTCCCATAATGTGGGGGAAAAAATGCTTAAGATCTCACACACACAAATTGAACCATCCCAACTTTGTTGCCATGGAAGCTCGGTCCTTTTGGCGAAGCTTCTCATTCTTCAATCTCCATTTAATTAAGACTCCTGAGCTGCCAAAGGCTGTTTTGCGTACAACTTTGCACGTATCAGCTCTGTCAGATCTTGTTTGTTTTGACAAAAAGTGTAACATCTCTTGCTATCTGGCAAGATGACTCCTGGAGCTCTTTAAATCCACTGCTTCAGGCAACAGTAAGGTTTAAGGGGTATATGTGGGTTTTCTGATATTTTACTTGCTTGCTTTTCCATCTCTTCTAATGGGATGCAGCTGAAATTCCCAAATCAGTATTCCTTGTACAGAGAAACTCAACTATTTTTTTAATAGACCTCTTTGTATTTGCCATTCTGTGATGGATATCAACCATGCATACAGTCATCCATTCATCTAAAAATGCTACTTAAAAACATCCTAAACCAAATTATTTGGTATAAAATGTCTTCCAGATTGGTCAACCTTGTCGCCCAGCTGGTCTCAAACCCTGACCATCTGACCAAAAATCACCAGAAATAGTGAGTAGCTTTAGGCTGGAGGACTAGCTTCAAGTCTTAAGGCTAGGAAAGATTTTTTAAAGATTTTTCAAAATGTGATAGACCATAAACATGGCAATTGAAAATCATATATTAAAGGGGTCATATGACAGGGCTAAAAGGAATATTATAATTTGCTTTAGATGTAATGCAATGTGTATGAACGATTTTAAGTTAAAAACTGTGTATTTTCCACATACCGTGCATGTTTGTATCTCCTCTTTGCTCCACCTCTCTGAAACGCGCAGAGAGAAACACTGGTCAATTATTAAACTAAGCGACTATAAATTCCTATATGCAATATTGATTATGTAAAACATTAAAATTCTAATTCTAAAGCAGCCCACCCCCGGCCAGACAAATAGTGCAAAACAGTTTGCAGACAGTAGCGAGGAACCCAAAACTCCAATCGAGAAAAAAAACTTCAGGAGATCCCAGGCCCAACCAGGGGATTCAAGTTCTCTGCCAAAAGCTGCTGCCTCTGCACAACCTCGACAATGGTTGCACAACAAGGCTAAAAATAAATAAACTAAATTATGGATTTTATGTTATCATTAATAATCTAATAGCATTTGAAATGTTGTAGTAAAGACGTGTCAAGTCCTTCTTTATCCAGCTCTATCATCTCAGCTCTTGTCAGGTTGCCGCTTCCCATTCTCTACTTTACCATCAGGTCTGGACATGAACTGCATCCTGCTCGCTGTGGTAACATTGGAACAATGATACAATACTGGCTGAGAGTAGAGTATTGTTCGGCACTCTTTAAAGCAACAAGTACATCAGTTGTTTTTGGAGGTAATCATGGTTCCGGTTGATCTAAATAATGCAGTCTAAACCCTCAGAGGATTTATATTATGGAAGTGTAGTGTATGCAAGATTTAAAAAATGCGTCTTTAGTCTAGATTTAAACTGACCGGGTGTGTCTGCCTCCCGTACAGTGAACGGAAGATTATTCTAAAGTTTTGGCGCCAGATAGGAAAAGGATCTACCACCTGCACTTGATTTTGAAATTCTAAGTATTACAAAGTGGACGCCTGAGAGCGTAACGTACGTGAAGGACTGTAATGCAAGAGGAGTTCACTCAAGTACTGAGGAGCTAAACCATGTAGAAAGGGCTGGGCAAAAATACATCAAAATGTATTTTAATATAAAATAACAAATACCTTAATTTTAAGTTTATCAAAATAAACTACAAAATACAGCGGCCACACCATGTATCAAAATAAGCTACTGTATTTTTGTATTTAAAACATACTACAAAATACTTTTACAAGGGAGGGAGCAAGAAATGTCTTTACAAACCCTCCATCAATTGACCTATTTGATCTATCCCTTCAACAAAAGTTTCAACTTTTAATGCGGTTGCAAAAGGATTTTAATGATTCAATGTAATTAAAATGGACAATTTCTCATCAATTCCTCATCAATTTCTAAAAGGAGTTTATATTCGACACACTTAAGACTTTTCAAGAGAATACATTATTATACATTCATTGCAAATGAAAGATACGTTTCCACCATTTCTTAGTTACCCATTTTAGACCGGAGCTGAAATTAGTTTTTGTTTGCTTTTGTCGAGTAGTTTTTCTTTAAATACAATGTTATTTTTTCTATACATCTTTCTTTGCAGGTGAAATCACACATACCATTGAGAACAAAACAGCATAGTGATGCAAATTCATTGCAATAGAGCATAAAAAGATGATCCAAAGCAATAAAGCATGACAAGAACGCATATCAGTCCTGATGATCCACAGAGCATAACTCTAATGCGCGCAGTATTAATGACATGTGTGGACTGGATGCCTTTTATCTAGCAATCTAACATGGGGCTGTTGCTCAGTATAATATATTAAGCCTTGGCTACTAACAAAAGGACCAAAAACTTAACATCAACAAAAGCAATTAAAGCAATTTATGCAATAGATAGATGGAAATTTCCTTCCGAGTGGGCACCAATCAGAGGCCGCATTTTTATGATGTCATCACTAAGACTTGTTACAAAGTATTTTGCAGCATTTTGAAACCACAAAAATACAAACACTGAAGTACTTTGATACAAAATATGAAGCCATTTTCATCAACCAAATCAAATACAAATTACAAAAAACTATTTTGTATTTCAAATACGTATTTTAAATACAAGTATCATAAATATTGCCCAGCCCTGCATGTAGGGCTTTATAGGTAATAAGCCAAATTTTAAAGTTAATGCGATGCTTTATAGGTA
Source organism: Triplophysa tibetana (assembly GCA_008369825.1). Taxonomy (NCBI): domain Eukaryota; kingdom Metazoa; phylum Chordata; class Actinopteri; order Cypriniformes; family Nemacheilidae; genus Triplophysa; species Triplophysa tibetana. The sequence continues at coordinate 14,807,750 of CM017908.1, forward strand.
ACCAGTGCAAGGTTGACAGAACCAGGCTAATATGTTGATACTTTTTTGTACGTGTAAGAACTCGTGCTGCAGCATTTTGGACCAGTTGGAGTTTTTGTAATAAGCCTGCAGGGCAACCTCCTAACAGTGCATTACAGTAATCTAGTCATGAATACATGAATTAACTTCTCTGCATCTGATAGCGACAGCATATGACATAGTTTAGATATATTCTTAAGATGGAAAACGCAATTTTATAGGTGTTGACGATATGTCTCTCAAATGACAAATTACTATCGAATAAAAGGCCAAGATTCTTTGCTGACGACGAATGTTTTATGGAGCTGTCAATAAGCTGTCAATAGTTAAGCAGTATTCTTGGTTGTTACGTATGGTGGTTTTCGGTCCAATTAGTAACATTTCGATTTGTCCGAGTTCAGTAATTAAAAGTTGATACTCATCCAGTTTTTATATCGTATATGCATTCCATTATTCGATGGAACTGCTGTGTTTCATGAGGCTTCCAGGAAATATAAAGTTGAGTATCATCAGCATAACAGCGAAAGCTAACTCCGTATTGCATTATTATATCCCTCAGAGAAAGCATGTATAATGCGAAGAGCAAAGCCCTAAGACTGAGCCCTGTGGAACACCGCACTGGACTTGCGATTTGCGTGACGCCTCTTTGTTTATTGCTACAAATTGAAAACGGTCGGATGTAGCAAGTTCAAGAAATGGGAAGAAGGAGGTTGGAATGTATTTGATTACTTATTACCAATTACTTTCTATATCCTATATCAACCTTGATTAGTTATGTGATTAGGGATAGACATGAAACAGCCCTCTTAATTCATTCAAATAAATTACAAACTACATAAAGTAGTAGTATTATTAACTGACCAAAGTATAACAAAGGTGAGAATTAAACATTAAAGCATAGATTTCAAAGTTCGACTTTGAATTTTGATATCTATTCCACTATTGAACACACGTAAATTACACACAGTATTTTGTTTAATTACATCAAAAGTAACTGAAATTAAATAACATAAAAAGGATCCCTTACTTTACTTTTTCAAGGAATAAGTAATTAAATGACAGTAACTAATTACTTAGTAACTAGTTCCAACACAGGGTCTAGCTTGCATCTTGTTGACTTAAATGAGCAAATGATTTTAGACAGTTCATCGTGATCTACGGTAGAAAATAATTGCAATTTCTCCTTAGGGGCGCTGTAGTTAGTTTGTTCAGCGTGTTTCACTTCTGTTTGCATTGCTATAATTTTTTCTCCACTATCTTGGATTTTATTTGTAAAGTAGTTCATTATTCATCACTGTTATGCTGAAATCCAGAATCTGAAGTCGTTGACAATTTTTTTTTTAATTTAGCCACTGTGTTAAATTAAAAACTAGGGTTGCTCTTCTTCTATTAGTGATGAAAATTTGGCTTCCCTGTATTTTCAAATACTATCCAGTATTACATCTAAAGTATGATTACGAAGGTGAGTGGGTCCTGAACACTGTGATTTCTGATCATAAATATTCAACATGTTGAATATTTCCCATTTGAGATCAGAGTAGTCCAGACATGCTTCTGGGCAGATTCAATCCCTCGTAACCTCATATCACAGGGAAGTCTGGAAAGATAACCGGTAGAGCCATAAACCCCGGATCGGGATTGTTTTAAGGGGGGAAATTTGGCCCAAATTGGGCCAGTTTCTTTTTCTCAGGGGGAATGTGTCACTATCAACAGAGTTAAGGTGTTCAAACCTCTAAGTACTGGTCTGTAATATGGATATGTTAATGGTTGGAGTCTTTACTGAGTTTTTCTTTTGAAAATCCTCTCTGGAGACCAATGGCAGAGATTAACAAAGGAACAATAATCTGCCAAATCTAACATGCAAATTCACTCTCATTAATGCAAGGAGAGCATAACGGAAACATTTGACCTTGCTGCATAAAAATAAGGCTCAGGATCCTCTAGCATGATGCTAATTCAGACTGGGGTGTCCCGGTTTTTGTCCTGGTAATTAAGACAGTCACAAAGAGGCTAATTAGGGCAATCCACATTAATTAAAATGGCTCCCATGTGAAGCCAGTCTCAAATTGGACTTAAATCGAAGGCTGGTGCAAATGTGATGGATGTTTACATAGATAGGCCCTATGCTGCGCTCTTATAAGGCTTTTAAATAGATGGTCTTGGAACATACTGCACTAAAGGGAGTAGACGTCCATAAGATTTGGTTTAATTTTGAATCCATTATAGTTCCAAGATTAATTATTTAGCTTTGTGAGAAGGCCAATGACGACCTAGTCCAAGAATGTGAATATAAAGGAAAGATTGAACCATACTTGAAAGTGAACATAATAGCGTCAAAAGCAGCATTTAGATGGAAGAGAAAATGGTCCAAGGCTAGGCTTGACAGTTTAGAACTACAAAATAGAGACACTCTCACTAACAAGCAAGAAGAACTGGTGACATTCAGTAATGAAATGAGTTGTAGATTTTACAGTTGAGAATTTGCAAGTAAAAGGGAACAAACAGCGCAATGTAATAAAGTAAAAAATAATGAGACTCCAGTGGGATTCCAGTTAATAAGCACTTGGATAGGATCATTGACACCACTGCTGCTCAGAATACGGTCAGAATACTTTATAACTTCCAGGCCAATAAGATCAAAATAATGCTGAAATATGTTTTAGACATGTGCACTCTAGAAAGCTTTGGAGATATTGTGGTATCTCCTTGGAATACAGTATGTAGATTGTTTCTTTCGTTACAGTGTTAGAATATTGCTTAATTCCTGTTCACAATATCTGATTTAGTTGTTCTTTACTTTAAACAGTTGAGAGGTAAACTAAGGGAGCATTACTATCCATGCATAATTGATGGCCCTGTTTGGCTCACTCAACTGTAGAGCCACGCGTAAAGAGATGGGAACTTAATTTTTTAGAAGGTTAAAACACACATTCTGATGTCTACAGAAGATAAAAGTATCGATCTGAACACATGTTGGTTTCCAAGGGTTGTCATTAAGTCAAAAGATCTGTGTGAAGAAGATTCTTTGGTGACCACAATCTGACCCGTCTCCGGGGTAAAGCATTAACTGGGAATTACAGTTTGGCATCAGAGCTGTTGGAGTACGTCAATCCAATTATTCTACTACAGCATCTCATGATTTACTGTGAGTCATTCGCAAAGAAACTAGTCAGGTAGTACACGTGCAGGCGTCTGCTGCATAGTGAGCCTGTAATTCGCATAATTTGTGCCCTTAGGAAACCCGTGAGAGAAGAATATTTTTTCATTATAAAATAATTACACACTGCGCTTTGTCACATCTTGCCATTAGCGGCAGCAAGAGGGCAGCTGTGTGCATGTCTCTTTCTTGTGCTCTGAGGATTGCTTCAGTCTGCTGTTGTTGGGAAAGAAATTAAGTTTTGTTCAAGAGTTTAACTTACTGATAATAAGCTTCTTTGCCATTACTCTCAGATGTGAATTGTGGTAGGCAGTGTGACTCACAAGAAGCAGTAGTGTTTGGTATCCATGGCCCTGTCCCAAATTGCAACTTCACAGTCTTTCTCCAAGTCCATACTTTGGTGATGTAACGCTGCATAGATTGTTGGGTAATCGCCTCAGTGCAAATGAGTCAGATTTGTCTTCCTTTAAAGAAAGTTGAAAAAGCCAGTAAAAACAGAACGTGATGGTCTAAAAAATGATACTTCTTAGAAATTATCTAAAACATTCTCAGTGATTCTCAGCTGGTAGTACCCTGGGCATCAATTTGTGATTCCAAACAAACAACAAATAATGCTTAGTTTACAAAAGTGAATTTAGCTAATGCTGTTTAGCGATTAATCGCATCCAGAATAAAAGTTTGTGTTTATAATATAGTTAGTATAAATATGCACTGACACAAAAAATGCAAACACAAACTTTTATTCTGGATGCAATGAACAGTGATTTTCTGCGATTTACCGCGATTAACCGTTAAACTGTTCTAAATTTATCCAATTATACACTCAGATGGGCCTATAACTTATATCACAAAACAAATTTTTATCTACATGCATCTACAGAACATTTATTTATTGTTTTGCATAGCTTTTATTTTGATATTTGAGTATGATGTATTTTTATAGAACGTGTCCATGTTGGCATCTGTTTAGTTTGACCAGCTTCTTTCCAGTGTGTTACCAACATTTTCCAGGGTTTTGTTTGATGCACTTTTGCGCTGGTGACAAAATTGTGATATGAACGACTTTTTTCATCATTATTTAATTTCCTCACTGAATTATCTTCAGTGGGGGCTTTTGATGACGTGATTGTTTTTATAAGTGAATGTGTGAGAAAATCTAACAGTTGCATTCATTAGAATGAACAGGAAATGTCCTACGCGGCTATTTTGGGTTCTGTGGGAAATGCTGCCTATTTTAACAAAATGTACAGTCGCATGCTAATAGGTTAATAACATAAATTATGATGACAATTCTGTATCCATGCAAATAACCCATGAGAGTATCAACACAAATGAAATCTGAGGAAGCAGTTTAGTGATTCAAATAACAAGTTTTGTATTTTTTTCATGAACTGATTGGTTTGCTTTTTCTTACTACACTTCATCAAAATGCTCATACATACTCTTTTCATAAATAATTTGGTGTTTTCTGTTCTTATATAAACCAGCTAGTAAACATGTTTTAGAAAACTTTTCAAGGATGATAAAACATATTTATTTTAAATTTGTTCAAGCAAACCCAAGCATATGGAATTACTGTTGAGTGCTTGTGTGTGTTATTCTGCATCTTTAAATAACATGAATCATTCACTTCTGTCTTTCAGAGCAAAACGTTTCGCATTGCAGTATTCATTTCAGTAAACAGAATTTGTATGTAACTTGTATTCTGCTCACCAACTTTCCCAAAAAGAAAGCCTTCTGTGGTAACATTATATGTTATGGCCGATAAAAAGCTTTTCAACGTGCGTCTCAGAGCCCCTGTACAGATGAGAATTTAAAGTCTGGTCGTATTCAGATCTCATCAATATTTCAGCAACAGTCTCTTGCTGCTGGTGGGTTCCACCATCATTATTAATTTACCACTGTTTTCTTTTCTTTTTTTTCTTTTTTTCAGTCTGTTGCTGCACAGCTGCTGTTACACAAGACAGATGTCTGAGTGTGGTACAGGGGTCTGAGCTGCACTGCAGATGCCCACAGTCATGAGTTCACGACTCATATTGTGTGATTGAGGCGTTTCCCGCCAACATTACGTCAACACCTTTATCCTACAGTATAAAGTAATACGGTACCCACACAATGAGAATTCTGTTACCAATTACAATCAATGGGTGACCAGTGTTTGTTGAGCCCCCAAACCCGACAAAGCAGTATGTTCCTGATTTTCTGGTACCACACATTATAAAGGCTGACGAAAAAAGGGGTTGAGTAAGATTTGAGGAGTGCGGAGTGAAATATTTATAGTTGTAAATTACATTTTGGCCTGTTCCTTACCCGATGATGTCATAATACTTGAATAAGTAGTATGAATGAAAATTGTAATGTTATGTTATGGTACATTTATGTTTATAGGTTTAGGGTTTGGGTGGGGTTTCAGCATTGTTTTTCGAAAATGTTTTATTCACATCGTATGAATTCATATTAATTACCCACTTTAATAAATCAGGATTTGCCATTGATCAGTTCGGGATTACAAATGTTTAATAACTCACACAGAATGACCACAGTTGCTCTTACTCTATACCTTCAAAATTCTACTTGCATAATGCAGAATGTAAAAATGTTTTGACATTTTACAGGCTAATAACAAATGGCAAGCCATCTTCCTTTTATTATTAAAACTGTCCATCCGTTTTCTTATGTTGGACTATGCCACTGATGGACCATTAATATGCACCAGCATAATCTCCTCATTTGGGAGCAAAGGAAACACAATTGTCTATATTGATTTTGAACCATGAATGTCCTTGTTGCGCAACCTGTGTTGAATTGTAAACATGTTATTCAAAATGTCTCGAAAAATGTTTAGCGAAAACACACTTTGTGATGCATAAACACTATCACCCAATTTGAAAATACATTTTTTATATGTTTATATAAATTCTGTGTTTACTGCTACCCAACTCAATCTGGAATCTATATGCTGCAGGTTCTTTAGAATTATAAATCTGGTAATGTGTGCACAGTATTAGTGTGGCATATACCCACAGATTGCAAGAAAATCATAATAAACAAATGGCACTTAATGTAGGTTTAGTCATTCAAAAAGCAGTAAATGATGCTACAAATGAGAAGGACATGGCCGAGTAAAAAACAGAAGCACTATTCGTAAGTAAATTTCACTGAAAAGTACGGGATGTAAAAAGCGTGTGTGAGGTTGGAATATTGATTTAATAATCTGCTTTTGTAAGCCCTCTCACTAATACGCCTCCATGCATTGAAGTTCATCTCGCTGCCCAGCCCTGTTGAAATAGATGTTTTTCTCTGGACATTTCCCAGCCCTGCCAATTTCATAATTACAGTAATTTCCTCTATGGAGCACGGCTACACAGGATCTACTGAAATACGTAGCTTTTAGCTATTAACTGTGATTTCTTTATTTGAATCTTTTCACTGTCTCCTCTTAATGTTGTTTTGACAAATACACACACAGATGCGTCATTTCTCCAGACAGCATAAGCATCACCTGGAGTACTCATGGTACAGCCTCTGGTTTTGAATCACTCAGTTAGACCAAGTGGGCCACAGGTGGTTACAACAGATGAGGGAAATCCCATGATTTTTTGAGACTATGAAGCGCCTGCTCCCAAGGTCAGCGATGCCAGTGTCAATTCACAAAAAGCATTCAAACCAAATTGGTCACAACCCCTATAGGTCAGTAAAGATATGTAGCTTTCCCGACCTTCAGTTTTTTCAGCGTGCTTGTAGAAGGTCAGTCCTGTATTTTTGTTACGACTCTTGAAGCAAAATGAATGCTCTCATTCATCTGGTTTCATTCAGCTGTTTTCTACATTCATTCATAATTCTTTAGTTAATACGGGAACATCTGCTCTATTCAGTTTGGAGGCGATTACTGAAAGGTGTTCCAGCATCTAGTCAAAGCATTATGGCTGTGAAAAGCACATTAAATCAATCCTCACCTTGAGCTCTGAGAGCCAGTGAGTTAAAGACCTGTCTGCTTGTCTTCGCCCGCCATCATGTCGGGGTTGGTCAAGCTTCTATTAAGATTATGGGGGAGCTTGTCTTGCCTCACCAGAAATAGCTTGACCCGATAATTCCCCCACCTAACAGAGGTGACATAAACTGTGTGAGGATAAGCCGTCACACAGTGAGACAGTGGCCCAGTGAAAGTGCCTCATGTTCGAGTTATATTCAGAAACAAAGAGCTTGCTGCTTATGCTCTTGTTTTAATGGCTTTATACTAAGGGTGCATGGAGAGTTTTTTTTGTTTGGGAGGATTCTTCACCCACTCCTATACAGTGCTGTTTCGATTTGAAGTGTTTTATATGCCCTGGGCATTTGAGTGGATTGCGCATTTTGACAGGAAGAAGGGAGGACAATGCACAAATAAGTGTAACATTAGGAGGGAAAAATGCAACCTTATCTTGCCTGAGAAATAGAATAATACTTGCCACAGCTAAGAATCGAAGAGGTGCAATCGGATGAGGAGCAGCCGAAAAAATTTAATCGCACAAGTTTCGATGCACATTGAGAGAGAGAGAGAGAGAGAGAGAGAGAGAGAGAGAGACCTTAGATGTAGCAACTCTAATGCAATCAGCAACAGCTGAGTCAGAGACTCCACACCAGCCATCCACATCCATACCCAGTAATACTGCCCCTCTCAAACACACACACTCATGGATCATAACTCAAGTTTAGCCTCTACCTTCATAACAGAGTTTCTATCACCCATCACGCTCTCGAAGATCTCAAAACTCTTTTGTTAACACCTACAATAACTAAATCAACCAAAGGGGACAGAGCTTTCCCATGTAGCACCTAAACTCTGGAATAGCCTTCCCGATAGCATTCGAGGGTCAGACACACTCTCCCAATTTAAATCTAGATTAAAGACACATCTTTTCAGCCAAGTTTTCACTTAATGCATAGTTAATGAACAGCAGCTACGCTAATTGTTCTTTATCACCCTAGCCTCGGGATGCCCATCCCGAGCTTGGGAGAGATTCCGCCAGGTCCAGATGAACGTCATATGCCCATCCCCAACTAGAGCTACATCTGAAAATCCTGTTCCATCCTCCTGCGCGGATTCACGGTTGGAGCTTCCTGGTTCGCGGCTTGTGGGCTCTCCCGGTTCTTGGTGGATGTTTGCTCGGTGGCTTTTGGTCAAAGTTACTGAGTGCAGCTATGACACCTCAGAGGAGATCTGGCCTTCCCGGCTGAGCCTGGTTTGTCCCAAGTTTTTTTTTCTCCATTTATTCATCATTAGAGTTTGGGTTCCTCACCACAGCATGGGCAATGCTGGCTTGCTCAGCCTCACCGGGAGACTTCATTTATTCAATTATTTATTAGATATTATTTATTAGAATGATCTTGCTCCGTCTATAAACACCATGCACTGTGCTGTGTTTTACCTTTCTGTGTTTTTCTTATTATCTTATTTTCTCCTGTAAAGCTGCTTTGGAACAATGCACATTGTGAAAAGCGCTATATAAATAAATTGAATTGAATTGAACTCCAGCAGACACAGGATTTCTTCTCCCAGGATGTTTGTTGTGTATTGAAACTCTACAGACTTGTTAAGCATTGGCATCATTTTACTTCATAAACAATTCTACCTGCTATTGATTATTATATGAGGACATAGTAAAACACAATGCAGCTCATAGCTTGCATGAGATGCTTCTTAGTAGGCTCACAGTTAATTAATAACACAGACTGACTACAATAACTAATTGCCCTTACAGGGACAGTTCACAAAGAAATTAAAATTCTGTCATCATTTACTCAAAGTTGTTCGCAATCTCTATAAATGATTTTTTTCTGAGGAACTGAGATATTTGGAAGAATGCTTATAACCAAACAGTTCTTGACAACCGTTGAGTGCAAGTAGGAAAAATTGCTTTATAAATATTTTTTTGTCATGTTAATCACAAAAGAAGATATTTTGAAGTATGTAGGAAAGCAAACAGTTCTGGTGCAATTTTGAGTACCAGTATTTTTCCCTATGGTGGACAATGGGGTCCTAGAATTTTTGGGTTGGAAGCATTCTTCCAAATATATTTCTCTGTGTTCATCCCTCTATTTATGCTGTGAACTGTATCTTGGTTATGTACAGGCTTAAGCTATATATTCACTTTCAAAGCCCCTATTTGTTTTAGTGCTGCACTTGTCGGCACAATAGCCAATATACAGTGTACAATAATATCTTAAATCATCCTACTGTGGGGGCTTTTCCTCACCAAACATCGATGTTTGCGAACTGGGAGTAATCAATCAGCACATCATGTTATTAATCCGATTAAAACAGTCACTAGATAATGCAAGTCATGATGTCACAAAACATAAAAGATTTTTGTCTTGATGTTTGCCTTCCCGGTGGGTGTTCATACGGTGTCTCAGGCAGGTCCTGTTGGGAAGCTGTTAATTAGCCGGATGCCTGTCAAAGCTCTACTCTGCTGGTAGCCTTTAAGATCACGCATTAAAAAGTTTTAAAGCTATTTAGTCTCACACCGGAGAGATCTCAGGGCATGGATTCCTTCTGCGTCATTGTATTTAAAAAATTAATTTGTGCAGGAACGGTGACCTTTTTATCTATGAAATGGAAAGAAAATTAATACATAGATACTGACACAAGAGAACAATACAAATGCCATGTTCCTGGTGTCTAGATTTGCAAAAGCATTATCCATTTAAACCACAACCTCACAATATTTTTTTGTTTGCTTCTGATTTGTCTCAACTCTCAATAAATACAAATTTTGTCATTTATTCACCCGCATTCGAAACCTCTTTAAAACTTGCATCTTTGGTGGAATCCAAGTGATACAGAAGATATTTAGAGAAATTTCTAAGTGATTTTGTATCCATACAATTGAAGTCAATGGGGCCCAATATTGTTTGGTTACCAACATTATTCAAATATCTTCTTTTGTGTTCTGCAGGCGCAGAGGAAAAAGAAAGTCAAACTAGCAATTACACGGATTATACTTTACTTTTATAGAGCCTCTTTGAAAAGATTTGTACATTTCGTTTATATTTACAGTAGGGCCTACAGAATGGTTTATTTAGAATCAACATGTAATTAAATGTAAATCAGAAAACTAATTTGGAATTATTGGGTTAGGGTTACCACCACTAGAACCACCCCTTAGGGAGAGACCCAAATACTCTATAATTGATGAACCGAAATGGGAATTATTCTTAAATAATTACATTCTAACCCCAAATCCTGAATATTTGGTTTTACTTTCAGCCTAAATTTACACCATTTAAACGTAATTGCGGCCAAAGCCACCGATGACCATGAATAATTCTGTAGCCTGTATAGTCTCAGTTATTATTAATGGCTCATGACCCCCCCTTGATTTTTAGGTGCTGGAGAGAAAAAGTGAAACCGTATAGGGAACTGGCCCCTGACACCGTTGTAGCAATCCCACTCGGCGTAGTGACATCTTATTAAAACGGCACCACGTAATCCTGCCAACACCCTCCCTCGCTTTAAATGCGCTCCTCCGGCGCAGTTCTGTAGACGCGCAGCCTCCTCCTCCAGCAGCGCGCCGCCGCGGTTCGTGTTCTCGCGGGGCATCCTACGGTAACATGGTTTGCAGCGAGCGGCAGCAGTAGACAGATCAGTTCGCTGGACCGTAAGAGAATCCGCTATCCTGCTCTCCTTTCGCAACATTTCAACACATTGAGTGGAAACTCGGCGTTTCTTGGATACGGTAAGCCAAATATTATCAACATTCAGCGCGCGCTGCTTACTTAAAATATTCATATTTTTAAATTCTTAATGAAGGAACGTTCTTCTCTTGCCGTGGCTCTCTGCCCATTCAGACCGCACTAGAGCAAGACAACATCCCATCATAACCACGCGCTACGTATTTCTGCATGAGGGATGTGTGGAACAGTCGAAAATAAAATGTTAAAGCCACGAGGCAACGCACGAATGTAATTTACGTAGAAGAACGCAAGACGTGTATTTTAAAACATCACATTAGCATTTCCGCAGTGGTTTCATAGGTTGACAGTTCGCTTTATAGAATTGGGTCATCGTGCAGCGTCGTTGTTATTTGTACAGTACTTCATGAATGAATTGATGGACTTTTGCCGCTATGACGAACGCGTGGAATGTTCGCATGGGTCAGGGGTCGCGATTGACGGATGTGCGCGCTTCCAGTTATTCTATTTGGACAGTCAGGGGATGCTATTGTTCACACGGACGAGCGTTTGAGTTACAGTACAAGTGAGGAAGAGATCGAGGAAGCGGGACGCGAATCCCAAACAGGCAACGCCGTCTGTGCTACAGGGATAAGCGCTTGTATTCTGCTTTATGTGTTCAGGGCAGAAATATTTGAATGCAGTTGTTGAGTAGTGAACAAGCGATGAACGTGAATCAGCGTTGCAGCAGACTGCTTTTGGTCCCAAATAGTTTGTATCGACTTGCATCACAATGTCAACATCTTATAAAAAAGTGACGTGTAGCCTATACCCTCTGGAAGTTAATAATGTTTGCTAGCCCAATTTAAAGGTATCCATTAAACCAATAATCATTAAGTTAGTCAAAATTTCATTTCATCATTTCGATTTAACACGAAAAGCTGAAAGAATCATTTGGCTGCTTAATAAGAATCACATATAATGACCATGAGGTAAAAGTGTGTGTTTTAACATATTCTGGATGATTCTGATGATATGATGGTGATGCTTTATACAAATAATATATGATCGAATTAGTTATGCCTTCATTTAGCATCACAACAGAGTGTTTTTTTTTCATTATATATTTTTTTCCATTTTAATCTCTTAAAGACGCCCTAGGTGTCATAGGATAGAAGGGTTTCCGGAATCCCGAAAGAACCATTTCTTTCTTACTTTTTACTTTTCAACTACAAAACGGCTTTTGTGGAGCAGAAATATTTGAAATATTTTTTGCATAAGCTTTAATACTTTTGAGTTGCTGTCTGATGGGAGGATTGCGACAAAAATCGTTTTTGTTACCTGTTGTTTACAGCAGCTGATTTTCATGAATTTAATTCCATCTGCTTTCTTTGATAAATCTTACACGAGTGACACATCTGAAATAGTCATGCATATCAATGGGTTTCTTCCATGCCATTGATGTTGCTGGAGCCTCCAGTTATGTAAGAAGATAAGAGTGGAAACAGAGGCGGGTTTGCCAGTAACATCTGTTTGTAATCAGGCTGTGGGTTCGACCGAATCCCTTCAGGGCTGCTCTATCCAGACAGAGAAACACATGGTGGAAGGGTTGTGACATTAGGTCAAGGGTTGGGTCAGGGCTTTTTTTCACACTTTTGATTTTCGTGGGGTAAGTATTTGATATATTTTGCATGCTCATGTGGCAGATGTGGGATGAAGGGGGTGAGCTGTCTGATTTTTCCAAAATTATTAATCAGGTTGTTTGTTCTTTGTTTCACTTAAATACATGCACCCCTTTGTATGTTAACCTGCAACTACAGTGAGTGGAGGCTAAAAAAATAGAAGATGACATTGACTTAAGGGCTTACTGGTTTCTGCATGCCATTAACAGCACCATAGGATCAGTACTTCAGACACATGATTGCCTCTTTGAGGCAAGATTCTCCCTTTTCTTGGGGCTTTTTCTTGGATTTCTTGAAATCTCGTGGGCTCATTAGCTGTCTCCTTCATTCTCAATGTACTGTTTTCTTTACATAGAAGCATATGATCCTCTTCACCACTGGTGAAAGGTTGAATATAATATGTATCCTATTCTCTTCTTTAACAAGGGATTGATTGTTCTCAATATGGAGAACCAGTGGTTTTCTGCTCATAAAATGCAGTTTTATGGTACATTATTTTGGGAAAAATTCACACTAACAATCTGAGAGTTAATGGACATTATTAATATTAGTCATGGTGTCTGACGGTAACGGAAGTTGATAGGGAGCAAGTGTAATTATCTTCATTAAGATATAGCCTTAGTGTAGAGGACTCGAATAATACTGTAGTGGAGTAGGCGGGGCGAGACCGTGAGACCGATGAGAGAGGACAGGGCCCGGACATGTTTTACGTTTGTATTTATGTTCTTGTGTTTTACTCCCGTGTGGGGCCGCTGGCTGTTATTATTTGATTAAAATGATTAAATGTCTGCCGGTGTCCGCCTCCTTCCTTCTTTTTAATGAACCTTGTTACAAATACTTTACGTTAAGTTTACAGGTGTGTAACGATTCATCGTGAGCCGGTTGAAATTTAATTATAATAAGTGACAATTCAAATTGGTTGAGATGTTAAAGGGGTCATTTGACTCGGCTAAAACTAATATTAATGTTTGCTTTAGATATATTAAAATGTGTTCGCACGATTTAAGATTAAAAAACATACCTTGCATGTTGTATCTCCTCTTTGCTCCGCCTCTCTGAAAGGCGCTTATATTTTACAAAGCTCATCGAACTAAAAAGGGAGGTGTGCTATGATTGGCCAGGTCACTAGTGCATAGTGATTGGTCGAATACTTCACGGAAATGTAACGAATACTTCACGGAAATGTAACGTCTCTTAGGATATTCGGAACATCAGGCTGCGGCGGCGAGGGTACAATGAGATTTAGAAGACTGTCTCCTTACTTGGGAATACATTTGGGCGGTCTTAGTCAAATCATACCACGAACTTACGTATATGCGTGGGGGTGTGGTTACACGAGGCGTTTCAGGCACAGGCTTTTAGATAGAATGCATCTTTTGTTCCGACACTTAAATTTGAGCAATTTTACGTGTCTAGGAAAAGCACAAAGTCTTAGATGGATTATAGAGACTTTTGTTTTATTCATTTTTTATATTAATTTGGAATTTGTTTTAAAATTGCAATTTAGTTTTGTTATTTGGCATAAAATATATTTTTATTTCACAAAAAAAATGTGCAGCATTTGAGAAATAATAAAAAGGGCAGTTGTTCATTTCTAATTTATCTCAAGTTATTTAAAAAAAAAAAATTTTGTATTGTGAGATCACCCTATTTACAAGTTTAAGTAAGTGGGATTATCTTTAATGCACAAGAAAACAGTTAAAAATAAAAAATCTTGTGTTTAGGTTGACTCTGTGTTAGTTTGAAGACATATAACATCATCCTGAACTTTGAGGTGCATTACAATTTTCTGATTCTGTATTATAAATCCTGTTTGAACACCTGCTAATGTAACGGAGCCCTGCGTGCCTCCCTTTCACCTGACCACTGCGTTCCACTCAGCTCAATTGCGGCTGCACCATGGGATACGATTGTGAGCTTGAGAACCTTTTCGAAGCAGGATGTGGCTTCTGCCTCCCCACTGAGAAGCTTTCGCTTCCTTTTTCCATAGAATGCCCAGACCAAGCCGCGCCCCGCACCTTCCATTAGTCTGCTGAAGGGGCAGCCAATTGTTCCCATCAGCCGCGCTGCGGTTGTTTCTAAGGAGCACGCTCAGAGCCGAAAGTGTGTGCGTGGCAGAAGCTTGTGTGTTTTTGTGGGTTCACGAGTGTTTCTTGCCTGGTCGTTTGTCTGTGAGTAAATGCAATCAGTTTCACGCTGCTTAAAAGCTCGCTGGCTGCAGAAAAACTTAAGAGCAATGTAATCTCTATCTATAATTATGCTTCATGTGAAAATGCACAAATGACCTGCTTTGCCGCTTCCTTCCCTTGCAGAGCCTTGCATCACTAGGAAATCAAGGGGCCTGAGAAGTTAAGTTGTAAACAAAAATGCTTCCGGCCGTTTCAACAAAGTCACGTTGACCCACAGTGCTTCTGTTTGTCCAGCCTGATGTTCTTGTTGAGTGGCTGGCCTGTTATCCCGCAATGAGTCTTTACACTGTGGTACTGTAAGATACTGTAGTGATAATTGGATTTACAGAGACTGCTGTTCAGGTCTGGCTTAGTTTCAACACGCACTGGGCACTCGTGAGTCAGTTTCTTCCCTGTCACATCCTCTAAGAGCTTTCATTGGCACTGGGGAATGAGGAGGACCTCTTCAACTTGACACGAGGGATGTTTGGTATTTGGGAATGATTTAACTGCAGAAAAAGATAGGAGAGGTAGAGCAAATATACAGAAGTTTACTTATAAAAGAGAAGAAGTGTACTGAATTTAGAAGGCATTTTAAAATAAATGATGCATACCTACCATGACGCCTTTTGCTGATGTATTGATTTTATTTGATGTTGGACATCAGTGACATTAAAACATTACATTTAGATCAGATTGACAGTATTACTTACAATTTTGTTTACTCCAAATATTCTGCAACAAAAAAAGAATAATAAACTTAAAATGTATAGTCTATGAAGGCCTATTGTTAAATGTATTTTTAGTCTTATTCTAAAATTTAAGGGGGAAGATTCCTAGGTAGCCTAGTCCCAGAGTACTTTAAATGTGTCTTAATCGAAAAACAACTTGCACTGACATATCTTAAAATATATTGGTGCGATTGACTGCCAACCAGTAATGTTTTTGTAAAGTATGTTTTTAAAAAGAATTTAAATATCCTAATTTAACCTAGGCCTAGTCCTAGTTTAAGATTATCCCTTTCTGGGAAACCGCCCCAAGGTTATCTTATTTAATCATTTAAACAGGTATATTGTATACGTATTATACAGTATGTAAAAAACAATATATGTTTGAACATATAGTTCTTTAAAAAGAATTAATTCTTTCTGTTTGGTGTATTAACAATACAAAAATAAATACGAAATAAAAAATGAATTAATATGAATAGGCCTACAACTTTTTTTTTGTATAATATTGATTTTTTTTCTCAAAAAACTAATCAAAGCTGAATGGGGTTACTTTTTTTAGGTAAAAAAAATCTGGTATTTAACAGGCAATGTTCAAAACTCTCCATGTCCTACTTACCCCGATTCACAATGGTAATCATAAAAAGCGATTTTTGAATTAAGCTGTCTGGTACGATTTCACGTGTAATGTCAGTTTTGATGTAATTTGACTTCTTAGCCCACAGAAGGATAGTATGTTACTTGTTATTTGTTTCCAACCGAAATTGTGATATAGAGAAGTGCAGTTTTAAGCAAACATTTTAAATGAAATGAAATTTCATCACATGGAATTTGGCTTCTGCCATGATTACTTTGCATACCTGTTGCCCATTTAGTGTGCACCACATAGGCTCTTATACCATTAATATTCTAGTGGTTTTATAAGTCATCTCAAAGGATATATGAATAGTATAATGAAGGAGAGCAACTGTTGAAGGTCAGCACACTCAGTTAGACTTTAGACTCCCATTGCTCTAACACAACAGAGAAACAACGTTTCAGTTATGTCAAGAGAAAATGTAAGGTCAACGCAGTTTACACACATTACCCATTAAAGGATCAAAGCAAACCAACAGTGTTGCACATTTGATCCCGGGCATGGGGATTGTGGGAGCTCACTTCCTGTTCTGAGACTGTGCTGTGCTACATGATAGCTAGCGATTGAAGGAGAAATTCGTGCTGAGGGGGCAATTTGTGTTCTGATGAAAGGGGATGTGTATTTTTAGTCTTGGCCTCATCCCAACAGGAAATGGGATAGTGGGCTCTATCGTGTCTCAAATAGCATATTTTTGAGAAATTTTCTGTTTCCTTTATCCCAACTCGCAACACAGTTTCCCAAGCCCTCCCACTGAACGATAGGTGGAATAGTTCATCCTTATTTGGGAATGTCATGACAGCTTTGCCATATAAAACTGTACCTTTAAAAATAAATATATTGCGACTTTAAGCTTAACTTGGACAGACTATATGCTACACAACTGTAGTGGAAACCATTTCATAAATTCATTGATTAAAAATATTCAGATTTCATTGGATTTGAACATGTGGCTATATTGCCTTTCTCAGGCATCAGTTTGCACAGTTTGAATCCAAATCTTATCTCCGGTTTGATAGGAAAGAGTTACCCATCTTGCTTTATTGTCATGGTGACATGCTGAGGTTGGCATCTAAGGGCCATGTCTGGACATCCATAAGGATTAGCACTTTGGAGGGCAGACAATATTTGCCCACCTTAAGGCCTGTTTCTTTATCATTGGAGACCTGCAAAGTGAGAGATCATTTCTCCTTGACCTGAATACTGTGGTGCCCTGGGCAATTAAGGTGTAGAGAGAATAATTACGTTGTTAGATCGAGGGTGTCCTCTGAGTCTGGGACATTTCGGTGTGTAGTGTTAAAAATGGGAATGAGCTGCACTACATTCTGTTTCCATTAATGGAAACTTCGATAAAATCCTTTTACTCTCAGGCATGAAGAAAATCACAGAAGTTGAGACCCGATATCACTGTGAAAGTAGAGAGGCTTTGCATTCTACTAGTGTCCTGAATCTCCAATTTCAATGCTCAACATATGGTCTATTTCAACATGCAACATATGGTCGATATACTCACAATCCTATTTAAACCTGCATATACTCACAATCCTATTTAAACCTGCAATCCGTACCTTTTGCTTCTGTATTGGCGTTTCTGTTTGAGTAAAATTGCAGGTTGACTAAATAATTTAGCTGGATTTTTCAGAATGTTCATTTTTGGGTGAACTATCCCTTTGTACACTAGAAGACCTCCTTTACACTTCGATTGATCTGCATGTGTTTAACTGATGAATTGAAGTTGACGGCATTGTTACTGTTTGTTGCTAAAGTCAAAGCTTATGATTACACGTGCACAGAAAGGGGGACCGACCAATCACAACAGCCTGAGAAGCGGAAGCTCGCTTGGGAGGGAGATCTTCAGACACACTCTAAGCAGGGAATCAATCACGATAGACCTGGTTAGCTTTACCAATCATAGTGTTTCGGAAGAAGGGATTTTATATAGACCAGAATAAATCCAATCGTTTTGTTAGAAGAGGGACAGCGGTGAACAATAGACTTGAAATATGTGAAATATATAAAGCGTTTTTGGAAACTAGAAACATGAACATCCATTGTTTAACACCCAAAAAACATAATGAAAGCTTAAAAACATCAAAAGAATGGCTCCTTTAAATAAAATTACCCTCAAGCTTGTTTGTATTTATTTTAGCGAATCAACCTGAGGTAGTTCCGCCAACAGGGTTTCATATGCATCTCACCTTTTTTATTTATCCATCTCCCACTATTGCCTCTGCCCTGCATTATACCAATATATAGTAACAGGATTGACAGTTTTTGGTGGTGTGATTTATTTGACTGATTGAAACTAGTTTTTCATTTGATTCATTGAAATATTAGTCCAAACTGTCTGATAGTGCTGTATCTATTTTTATTTTGGGTTACCCAGTCTATCTCTCATGTTCAATTAAGTCAGAGAACAAACAAATAGTATCTTCTGCTGTGGTATTGAATCAAAATAAGCGAAATTTAATTTATGATCATTATAAATATTGCACAAAAAAACCTGAAATTACTTTGCTAAATGCACAGAGATAGTAAAGTTGGTACTCTGATGCTTATGGCCTGGGCATTGTGTGGTCTTGCTTTCCTCATTAGCAGATTCTGAGATGCTGATAATGGAGGGAACATGTCCGTGGTCTGTCACAATCCGACAATTGGAACAGGCGTCTTTCAGAAGAACAGATGTGATTTGTTTATCTAACAGTTGTTAAGCGGAAGTCTAAGAGGAAACAGGTTTTCAGAATTCACAGGTTTAGACAAGTGACTACAGACTGGAAGTACAGAAATGGCCAGCCTTCGATCAGTCGTGGTTGTTTTACGTCATTGTCTGCTCAAATATCAAATATAATTTTCTGCAGTTTAGTGACACATGAGGATTCTGAATGACATTTTAAGGGAAAGCTCAGAAAAGAAAAATCTGTCATGAATTACTCAACCTCAAGTTGTTACAACATTTATTTGTTCTGTTGAACACAAAGAATTTAATTTAGAAAAATGTAAGCAACTGAGTTTTCTGAGGCACTATTGACTACCATAGTAGATTGTTTCAGTATATATTGAACAATATTGAAGCTGTCTTTGAAAACATCAGTTAGCTAACAACGTTGTTCACCTCATTTTCTAATAAGATCAACCTCTGTACGTGATGCTATTTGTGTTCCTCGAGCTAGAACACTGAGAGCTGTCCAAATCCCAGTCGGATGGATTTTCATCTGCAGACGGACTCAACAGGTACCTCTGGGAAAGAATCAACGCATATTCTCCACACTCTATTACATTGCATCCCAGGGGAAAAATGCAAAACATGAGTAGCATCCTGATTACGTTTTCATAATACAGGTTCTCGTGCACTCGTGTGCAACCTGCAAGACAGGAAATTAGCATAACGTAAGCATCTTGCAACATGGCTGCTGACATTGTGTTGCTTTGCTCGGATAGCATCAATTGTGACTAATTACCCTCAGGCCAAGTTGAAGGAGATACAGTAGATCTCAGCAACGGGCAACAGCGGGAAGCTCCACAGCCCTGCGCTGTGATTTATGTGTTTGTTTCTTCCGGCTGAACAGTCAGGCATTGCTAGACCGTTTGGCAGGACACCACGCCGAATTTGCCAACGGGAGCTGAGAAACCAATTCCCAAGTAACTTGAAGCAGGTTGAGGTCTGAGACAAGAATTAATGGATTTGTTAAACATCACTAGTTTTTGGACTTGTTAAATTTGAGGTTTCTTGGGGATTTTATTGCAGAATCTAAACCTAATTAAGACATTTTGTAAACTATTGCTATATATTTTTATAACCCTTGTCAGTAACAATCACTTTGTGTTTATGTGTTTGTGGGTTTTGTAAGCAAGGTGTGCAGGATATGAAAGATTTTAATCTGTGCTTGTGTAGCTGAGAGATTTTCCAGCTGTTCTACCTTCATGTTGTTGTGATGGTGTTATTAAACATGGAGGTTAAACAAGGATAACCGTGGTGCACATTTTGTGTGTCAAGATAAACCACAAGGGTGTTATGTAACAGTATTATTGTCATAAGAAAAAATATATCAACACAAATATTTTGATAAAGGCCTAGCTACAAAACGAAGAATAAGAATGAATGCACCTAAAAACTGCAAAAGGATAATGCTGTTAATTTAGTCAGCATTTCTAGATGTATTGTAGCCATTCCAGTGTCACAACTAATTTGTATTGCTTAAAAGTGAATATTAACTTGTTTTCTTTGCGATATTTGAGGTCTGAAAAAATACAGAACAGCTTTTCTGTTATTTTTACCTGTTTTACAGTTTCATTTTCAAAAGATTTTTATTTGAAATTTCGGAGAAATATTGTTTGTAGTTCACAGAATGAAACAAAACAGATAATTTTTGCGGAAACACATACCTATACAGTGTTTCCCCTAGGTTTACAGCTTTGGGGGGGGGGGGTTGGTTGGTTGGGGCAAATTGACGAGAAATAATTTCCTTTTCATTCTTTATGTGCTATCTATCTATCTATCTATCTATCTATCTATGTCTCAAAAATTGGTTGTCTGGGAGGGTAATGCTTTGTAAAAGTTAAAAAATGTTAACATAAGATATCTCTTTAAAAAAAAAAAAATGTATTTAAATGTTTTTAAAATTGACTTTTGCAAATAACCTTTGTTAATTTTATAGAAGTATTTGTTAATATTAATGGACCAGAGCTTAAATAGTTTTATTTTTTAACTAACAACTAAAAAAAGATTTATAAATACTAACAAATATATTGCTCATTCATTGTTCGTTAATGTTAGTTAATACATTTATATGATAAACAAATTTTAAATGGGCTTTTTTTGTGAGAAGTTTTTTTTCTATGATGCATTTATTGGAGAATAATCCTGTCAGACGCAGACGCGGTTCTGAACGTCATCACCTGCGCTGTTCAGAATGTCTTCACGAGCGCTGTTCTGAACATCATCAAGTGATGCCATCTTCAGTTCCACATGAGCGTTTAAAAAACGCAAATATTTTCATCTGGTTTTCATCTGAATGACGCGACATATTTCCCGCCGCGCGCTCTCTGTCCGCTAGTGTTTGTTTGCGTGTGAGTGTGCGCGCGTGCGCACTCATTGGGATAATTGTAAACGAGCAAACACAGACAGAAAAGACATGCCATCGTGGAAATAAGATAAATAACATATTACTTAAGGGTTAGTTAGTTTGTTTAAAAAATAACAAATTTTAATCTGGCGCTATAAAGAAAATCTAATCAAATTTACTTGACGTTCAAGGGTGGCGGGGGCGAGCCGTTAGGAGGGCGGGGCGCCCCCCTTATATAATGGTAGGGGAAACACTGCTATGAATAGTTAATTCAGTTAAACTGAAAATGGTCTTTGAAATGGTATCTAATATTTGTCCCTTTCTCCCACACCTCCCTTAACATCTCTGTAGCTTAAATTAGTCCTTAAGTTACTTCCAGTGCCTGTATCATTTATATAGCCATCATTCATGTGCCGCTTTGGGCGCTCTGTAAGAGATACCACCACTCTATACCCTTTGGGAAAACAATAGCATGAAATCGAATACATACTCGTTCTATTTAAGCTAGTCTGCCTGAGGGGTCATTAGACAATTGCTAAACGTTTTTTGTTGTTTCCTGCTCCCGTATTGTATAAATCCACTTCAAGAAAGATCTTTGCAGCCGCGAGTCAAGCTGCTTGTGTCTCGGTCCAGCTGGCGTTTGACTGTGGTTCTCCAACACCCATAAGTTCTGCAGTTGACGGTGAACAACATGTTCTTTCTTTACTTTAAAACTCATTACAAGAGATTTCAGGTTGAGCGCCGCTCATCTGTGCAGCGTTTCAGAACTGTTTCCGTGAGTAAGGAGATAATCTGACTTTTATGAGTATCGTTGCTGTGTGTGTACGTGTATGCTCCTTTGGTACCCTATGCACAGGAAAGTCCATCCAGGACTTGACTGCACTGAACAAGATGAGTTACGTTTTATTGTGAGAGCCGGATGAATGAAGGCTAAAATTGGCAGCTGCAGTGTCCATATAAAGCTGTATATCGCCATTTAAAACCTCCTGCCAATTGAGCACACCAATAAGGTGACAGTCTCATAAGCTACAGGTTCAGGTCTACAATCTCTTGAGTATGACTGTTATTATCTCCCGGATTCTCTGTTTGTTACAAAGAACAGAGAAGGATTTTGATCAGTCCCCAAGAATGAATTTTTCATGACTGAAAATCTCAATGCGCTTGAATTCTGAAACTGAATGCATTGCTCATTCTTTGAACACTTCACTTTCATGCCAAGGCTTTCGACAGTTGCACGACAGGTATTTGTAAGAATTCAAAAGGGTCAAAATGTTGGTTCACAGAAATACTTAATTCACAAAAGCGCTTATTTCACTCAAGTGGGTGGCCATGGCAGGGATGATATCATTTGACATTTTGTTCCGAGAATGAAGCTGATTGTTAGTGTAAATATACGGCTGAGTATTAACGCCATTGCTCCGCATTTGCTGCTTGTCTGTATTTCAACATCACTTTTAGTTTGTAAATCCAGTTTGGTTTCAGAATTCGGTTGCAATTAGTAGACGGTTATACCAACAGACTAGAATTATAAAGAAGCATTTAGCATATTTGCTCATATGGTGAGTCAGTGTGTGAATGAAGACCAGCAATCTCTTTCTTTCTGACCAACATGGCCATAAGTACATCTAAATGCCTGAGTTCCTCCAAGGAGATGTGCAGATGGTTGACCTCGGTGTACCCCTTCTGCATCGCAATGTCTTTCAAGGCAAAGACATAATAATAACTGTAGGAATTTCATCATTTTATCAAAATCTTTGTTGAGGCTTCACTAATTTAGAACTATTTTTAACCGTTGAGCCTGAAGGGTTTTAACAGAGGTACTGCATAGGGATTATTACCGAGTATCATAGAGACTTTGATGTAATCTCTTCTGACACCATCCAACCACCTGGAGCATCCTAGCAACGCCTTAGCAACCACACACCAATAGCATAACGATGATCTCTTTTGACACCACTCAACCACCTGGTGCAGCCTAGCAACGCCATAGCAGACACATGGAGCACCCTAGCAACGCCATAGCAAGCACCCAGCAATAGCCGAACGATGATCACTTTTGACACCAAGCAACAACTTGGAGCATCCAAGCAATGCCTTAGCAACAGCCCAGCAATAGCAAAACAATGTTTTCTTTTGACATCAAGCAACCACCTGGAGAATCCTATCAATGCCTTAGCAACCACCCAGCAATAGCATAAAGATGATCACTTTTGACACCAAGCAAGCACCTGGAGTATGCAAGCAACGCCTTAGCAACCACCCAGCAATAGCATAATGATGATCTCTTTTGCTACCAAGCAACCAACTGGTGCATCCAAGCAACGCCTAGCAACCACCCAGCAATAGCATAAAGATGATCTCTTTTGACACCATGCAACCACCTGGTGCAGAATAGCAATGGCTTAGCAACCACCCAGCAATAGCATAACAATGTGGCAAGACAATTTAGAACCTTGGCAACTAGCCCTATTGCACTGCATTTACACACAGCTTATTTATTGAGGCGTAAAGCTAATCCTGTAAGAATGCATTTCATATGAGTCTGGCAAATATCCTCTCACTCAATTGAACGCTCAGTTATTCTATACAATGAATGTTATTTGTTTCAATATAAAACTGCAGCAGCAGTTAGATGGAACCATTGTTCTTTAAACAATAAATGACAGATGAGCAGTTATATTCTTTCAGCACCATCTGCAACTCTATCCAGCTTATGAACAGAACACACACACGCTCACATGCGCACGCTGCATATTGCAGAGGTCATCCAATCTCCAGTGAGAAAAGCTGCATGATTATCAGACCTGCTCAACGTGTGTTCCACTCACCCCAAGCCTCTTTCATTTGTTATGATAAAGCGATCTGCCTATAGTGTGCTTGCATGCTTTGATGGAACTCTTTCTGTGTTTTGCTTTGTGCATCTGTTATGGGGGTTGAGCAGGGTCGTTTAATAACGGCATAATACAGATGATGTGTCGGTAAGCTCACTAATGGAGGTGGAGGTTTTACACTGGGGGAAATGCTTATAGTGCACCACAACATGTCCATCTGTCAACGGATGGCATATTTTTCTCACAAATAACCGGTTTCTCTTTCTCCCTCTTCCCTGTTTTTCGCTCTGAGTATTAACAATAATGCTTGTGCCATCTTTTGATCAAAAAGGGAGGATCAGTGTGTGTACCCTCCTTAAAAGTTCAGCGTGTAATTTTTTATAGGATCTATTGACAGAGAAATGCAATGTAATATGCATAACTGTCTTCAGAGACCTTACATAATGAAGCTGTTTTTATTACCTTGGAATTAGCTATTTCTTTCTACACGCACCACAACTCCTCTTACATGGAATTTGCCATGTTTTTCTACAGTAGGCCTGGTTCTAATCTAAACGGATGAACTACTCTACAGATCACGTTTCGTAAATGCGTTATCTCCTTCGGCAAAGAAGTGAAAACGTGACATCTTAGAGAACATTTACACAGTGAAAAAAGGAAAAGTTGTTTCTTAGGGATTTGAAAAGTTTCACGCACATACGACAGCGTTATCAAAACGATCTGTATTAACATGGATCTGGGAAAACGAGTAAAAATGCTGTTTTATGCATGCCAGGCCAGTGGATGGCACTGTTAGGCTATAAAGAAGCCCTGCGTGCCTGCACACATACGCATAACAAGATTCCGCCTCACCATGTCAGGTATTTCTTGGTTTTGAGGCGGAATCAGACAGGATCCCTTGTTTGATGTTGGAGAGAGACTATTTTGGCATCTATTGGTTGCCATACTCTCTCTCCTGTCTTGTCATTGTTCCTGCCCTCCTGTTTCCTAGTTAGTGTTAATTAGTTTATCCCCTGCACCTGTCCCCTCTTGATTTGGTCCCCTTTATATTGACCCCGTGTCTCTTGTCATGTGGTGGTTCATTGTATGTCTCGTGTGTGTGCGCGCGCCATATGGGTGAGTTCTTGGTCCCTGGAGTTTAATGTCATGTGTTGTTATGGCTCTTGACTCTTGTACCCCCCAAATGTTTTATGGGTATTGTTTTATCTCGTTCCTCTGTTTTTTTTGCCTTGTCATAGTCTGTCTTGTCTTGTTTGTGTCTTAAGGAGCATCACCCTGTGGGTTCATGACACATACCCTTATTTAAGCTTAAATCAATTTTAATTGTATGTAAATAGTAAATACTATGTCTCCGCTGGTCGTAGTGGTGCAGTAAATATTCTTTTTGCTGGAGATATGACAAAATTCTATTGCCTGTTCGTGAATAGACTCGTGTCATTCATCTCTGCTTGTTCACATTTGTACTAAATTTAACTATGATTGTTTTTAAGGCAAGTTTTTGCATGTCTTACGAAGAGAAAACACGTTTTTGTCCATTTTTCGTCCATCTTTTTAAAAGGGACACCCCACCCAAAAATGAAAATTCTGTTATGGATTACTTACCCTAGTGGTTCCAAACCTGTATAAATGTCTTTGTTTGGTTCAACACAAAGATATTTGGTAGAATATTAGCAACTGGAAATTATTTGGCATCATTGACTGCCATAGCAGAAAAAAATAATATGGTAGTCAAAGGTGACCCTGAGTTAAACAGAACAAAACATACATCCAATACCTAGAAAACAATTAAGATCAGTAAATATTGCAATAAATATAACCCTTACCATAATCTTAGTATTTTCGTATTTTCGAACTAAACCTCCTTATTAGAATGCATGGATGGGCAGTGATTCAAATACATCCCTTTGAAATACAAAAAAATACTATTTTGTAATAGTATTTTGTATTTAAATTCATTCAACTTTGCACTTAGTATTTTTTGTATTTATTTTTGTATAGTCTAGTTTATTCAAGAAATCAGCAGTCTAATAAAGTGGTTAGTTGGCAAAAACTATTGTGTATTTTGAAAATACAAAAATGCAAATACATTTTGTCATTGTGGAATGTTGTGGAAAGTTCTACTTCTGTAGTTATTTTGTTGAAAGCAACTCAAAAGTTATACAGGAGTCATGTAACGTTTTACAATTCTGAGACAGTAATATTGCAAGGTAAGGGATTACTTTTAAATAACAGTAACAAGTAATCTGTAATGTATAACAGTTTGGAATTAACTCGCACAACACTGTTGCTGAAGTTGAAACATTAACGTTATGAAGAATAGATTCTGGGCAGGATTTTGACAAGAAGACTTCAACAATAGATCATGTGATTTCCCAATGTAGTCTTCTCATCAATTCTCCTCTCTACTACCCTGTCAATAAAGCTTGAAAAAATGCCAAGTTACTCCTTCAACAGCCAGCCTGTGCTGTTTTATATGCCTGATGGGCAGCCGACCGAGATCGGCTCACGTCCCTGATGACCAGAGGTATGAAATGACAATTACTGAAGGGACCTCACACACAGAGGACGCAGCCTCATTCTTATTTTTACTCCTTTCATTAGTGTACTCTATCCATCTCTCTCTCTCTTCTTTTCTGATCATCTAATGTCTTCTCTAGCAACTCCTCTTCCCACACCCTTTCCTGTGTAATGTGAAATATATTCATTGATTCACATCAGGACTCGACTCCAGCTGTCTTTATTAAAAGCCATTCCTGACACCTATAAAGCCAGCAGTGCTGTGTGATGTGTTATAGCAAGATAGCATTACATTACACCACCTGGCATCTTATGGCTCAGAGGTCGATCTGTAGCTCAGAAGACTTTATTGAGTTCTCAGTTTTGATAATGTAAATGTTGACAAATGATTTTAAATACCTTATAAGAAATGAAACAGACACGAATATAAGAATAAGTAGGAATTGTACACTTTCCTGTACCTCCTCTGTGAAAATTTGACAGGCAAAAGAAAAAAAATTAACCTTCTCTCTTCTCTATTGTTCTGGCTTTTGTGGAAACTAGTAACTTGGTTTTAGCACCTGTTGTATTATTGCTCCCGTATGACATATTCCATTATTGCTACCTGAACACTCTGTAAGTCGCTTTGGATAAAAGCGTCTGCTTAATGACTAAATGTAAATTATTAACAGCCACAAAAGACCACTTCCGTTTTGCCTTTGATCTGCATTTCTCCATGTATTCTGAATTTAAGTAAAAACCAACTCCCCCAACAGCATTATGAAAGACTCAGAGGATGAAAAGACACAAAGTTGTGAAGAAGTCAGGCTTATTGCATACACAGTATATCATTTTTTTAACTAAACCTTTTGTTTAAACATGAATCTGAATGTGTTTTCTTTGCAAACATTGCATATTTTGACCAGTTTGTCCCATTATATTTTGTGCAAATCAAAATGATTTTCGTTTGTTTTTTGTTCACGGAATAAACAAAAGGGGGTCTTTTAATTTTTTCGCAACTGTTTGTGGTGAACATAATAAATGAAGAAAGGTTTGGAAATTTTCAGGTGAAACTCTTTTGAGGAGACAATGTGATTTCTAGGATCTGATTTTTTTGGGGAGAAAAAAAACGAAGCAGGAGACTTCTTTTCAGGGTCTTCTTCTCATCCCCCATTTCCCTATGGCAGTAAATGGTAAATATCTTCTTTTGTGTTTGGCATTTGGCAGACGCTTTTATCCAAAGTGACTTACATTGCTTTATCCTATACATTTTACATAGCTATTTGCAATCCCCTGGGATCGAGCCCACAACCTTGTGTTGTTAACGCAATGCTCTTACCACTTTAGCAGAACAAAGACATTTTACAGATCTGGAACAGATCTAATGACAGATTTTTTTATTTTGGGTAAACTATCCCTATATTGCCTTCTAGTAACAAACAATTGAGATTCTAAAGATATATCATTTGAGATATTTTTTCATATGGGTGCTGCCAGGAGCTAAACCATGATTTAAAATCTACATTTAGATTTAGTGATTTACGGTGTATAATCATACACTTGTGGAATGAGATTGGCAGGCAGCCTTTAGCCTCTGTAAGCTAAAAAATGTGATGGACTGGGGATTTCAACGCTGTCTTTTTAAGGAAAAGGACTGTCTTTTGGCTCATGAGGGATGTTCTTGTATGTTGTCAAAATGTCAGTGTGAGAGAAAAATGAGATTTAATTTTTCTCCCTCTACCGGCGAGAAGCTAAGGTAGCATCATAACTAAGATCAACTGCTAACAGATGTCAATGTAGTTTACATTTTTTTAAATGCGACTGAACTACAGGACCCATTCAACAAATTGTTTATTTAATTAAATGAAAATACAGCAAAATTCAATAAATCATTGAAGAAAGTGAGAATTTGACAGTTGATGGTTCATACAAAGGATAAGCGTTTAGATTTGAACTTGAGAGCAATTAAAAAGAGTCTAAAGCAATCAAATGAATGAAAAGAGACAGAAGATTAGAAGGAGAGCTGTGGGGAGGGGTCCAGGCTGATTTAAAGAGATCAGAAGTCGCTTGTCGGGTCAGATTGATTCTCTGATTACTTCTGTTTCTCATAAATAGATGAGAGATGTGGGGATAGAAACGCAGGCGTGGGGAGAAAAATCAATTCTGCCATCCTCTTTCCTCCTGCCTTTTTATAGATGTAGGAATAAGATACTCTTGTTGTGAGATTCATCTTTTCTTTCCATGTCTGTTCTCCTTTGATGCACTCTAACCCCTCCCTTCATCTCTTCTCTTGGTCTTACACTTTCATTTAGTTGCTCAGCAGCGACTAATTTTCTGTCTTCACACTCTTGTCGGCAATACTCGTAATGAGCCTTGTTTCCTTCAGATATTCAACCTTCACAGCCCTCGAAGTTATTGCTCGTAAAAACCTCTCTGAGTTTCACTGAATGTGACACTATATTTCAATACCAAAACAAAAGTTGTATTCGCCAACAAGACACAATTCATTTTAACCAGGCACTAAATGTTCATAAAAAGCAGTGCACTGTAAAAATGTAAATTATGATCTTGGCATCATTATTATGAGCACATACCTGCTTATTTGTCTTTAAAGTTTGAGGTAAATTCACCCTAACAATGCAGTTTGCTTAATGCCCTGGTTGTCTACTGTCATTTCTCTTCACTTTAAACGTTCAAAAAACGTTTTATGTTCTTGCACACAGTATAGAGTGCTGCAGGGATGACAAATGTTTGTATGCAAAACCCAGCGAGATAAGACGCGGTCAGACTTGACTTTGAGCATGCAAAATTTGTTCGGACAGTGGTACGAAAATGGGTGGGAGCAATTCCACCATTTTTTTTATTTCTATCCCGAGAGGTCACGCTGTGACGTTTTGACCTTCTATAGCTCTCACGCACTCACGTGACGTGAATTCGCAGGTCAGAGTTCATCGGAATTGAACTTTTCTATGCAGCGAGAAGCATTTTATTTTCGGACGGGCTTGCGTTTTTCCGGTCTGTTGCATTCGCAAGCGAATGGTTTCCTGTTGCTCAGTGATAAGAGCATTGCGTTAACAACGCAAGGTTGTGGGTTCGATCCCAGGGGATTTCAAATACCTATGTAAAATATATAGGATAAAGCAATGTAAGTCGCTTTGGATAAAAGTGTCTGCCAAATGCCTAAATGTAAATGTTAATGAATGATTGGAAGTCAGTGGAGGGAAAAGTCAAGTGTGACCTTAGCATTTTAGCACTCACATTTTCATCGCCCCAAAGATTTTTTAATGCCTTAAATAGGTCTGTCAAGACTGTGCAGTGCGACATTTGTATCGGTATAAAAATCTGTCTGTGCTAAGAGTAAATAAGCCAGTGTAGCACGCTTGCGATACAGTTTTGCATTAAGCAGAGCTGCGTGTTTGTGTGAAGTGTGTTTTCTTCGTCGTGATTGGTTGTGATTGGTTGTGCGTGACATAAATCAATGTCGCAGCTCTATATTACATAGTTATAGTATTTTTTGTGAGTTTTCTGGAAGCAGTGAGTCCACATACCCAGATGCGGACTCACGGACACGGAATCTTGTTATTTAAATAAGTCATGTGGTTATTCTGTTTGTCTGAATGAATGAGCTGCACAATTTAATACAGTCTTACATTTTTAAATGTAAAAACAGAACTCAGAAAAATTCTAACAAATTTAGATACGCTTGGAATGATATGGCCCTAATTTATCCATCTGAATGTGAAATTAATGCCATTTGTCAGTTGCCTGCCTATTCATGTGATGAACTGCATTTGCATATTTTTTTATTGATGACGTTTTAAACTTGTGCTACAACAGTTTGGCCTGTGCTACAAAACTTCTGTAGCTATGTGCAAAAAAGAGTTAACATTCTGTGGTTATCAACATCTCTAAATATTTTTGAGTATTATTCTACAGCATAAAACACACTAGTAATGACTAGTGGTGAAACGGATCAGGGTTGATCCTGCTCTGCGGTTTGGAACGCAAGTAACACGCAGATTAACTGTAAATTTAGTCATAATAGAGTAAAAGCTTTCTCTCTCTCCAACTGGACATGACAATATTAAAGGCCCCGTTTTTCCCCTCTTTTCGAGGGTTTTTTGGGTTAGAGATCACGTTTTTTCTACTATGGCGAGGGAAATGACACTGGACCGGTTGGGTCGTATCTGTTATATTATCACTAATAACAGAAGAGTTCGTTTTGCCTTTTTATATTGGATATTGTTTAGAAACAAGATTCTCTTTAAAAAAAATAATCAGTTTATATCTTCAGGGTATTTTCACAGATTCATTTTTTTAAATGATCCAAACAGCTGAAATTATAATAATAAAACAATGATTAATATTTACATTAGCTAATCCAAAAAATGATCTGATCCGTGAACCAAAATCCGTAATATGATCCAAACTGTTTGTTTTGTGATCCGTTGCAACCTAGTAATGACACACTTGTGATTATTTTAAAGCTTTACCGGGACTTAAAAACACCGGTTGCTAAAAGCGACTTCAGACATTGTCATACACTTATATACATCTCAGAAATAATGCAACATGGACAAAAATCTCAAAAATGTGGATAGAGATTTATTCACACACTTTCAAAAAAATCCTGCTAAAAACACTTTTTTTGCTGATGCTCCAGAAATATACCGTAAAATAACAGTTTTCTTGTAAAATTATGTTTTCCATATTTTTCTTGGAAGTATTTCTGTAATGTGATGTTTTTTACCGTCTTAAAAATATGTGACCGATGTTATGAACTGTACAATTCCGTAAACCTACAGTATTTTTGGACATTGTACGTGACGTGTACAAACTATGTGAAAAAATTCCAGTTAAATTCTGTAAGATTTCAAGTTTTTTTTTTACAGTGCAGAGTATTTACTTACATTTACATTTACTTATCGGGGAATACATTTTTAATAAAGTTTGAAGCAGTCGTTGAAAGCTTGGTGGTGGTGAAGTTGATATCAGTGTCACCCCTGTGGCACTCTATTGGAGTCTGTTTCATACTTCACAACCTTTCATCAGAAAAGGTCTGTAAAACTGAGAGTTGCAGTGTACAAACTAAATTTAACACAATCCCCATACCGTTATGTAAATAACCATAATTCTCTTAGTGAATCAAGGTTGGTCAAAATATTTAGTAGTTCTTGCAAATAAACAATGCAATGGTCTTTTAGTTCATTCTTAGAATTCCAAGCTGTGACGTTTCTCAGAGAGCACAGCGTCAGTCTCTTTATCAAGCTCTCCACAGCTGGATTAGCGAGCCAGATGTTGCTGACCCACATAGAGGAAAGGAACAGCTGTCTGCAGGACGGGGTGGGAAGGCTGTCCTGGATTTTAACAGTCAGGACAACCACTAACACATGTGGAACACTGTGGTGAGAGAGGATTAGTCCTTAAGCCCAAACAGTCAGAGAGAAGAACAAGAGAAACTACGAAGAAGGGGAAATTTTGTTGGAAGATGTTTTGGGGGGGTTGTAAATGTGTATGACTTCTATCTGCCCTCATCAGGGGTTTTGAGGAGAAAGCAAATGATGCATCGTTTTTGTTCTGTACCTATATATGCCTTGCTTGTGATTTGTTTGCACTGTTTTTTGCAGAGTTTAAAGAACTTGTTATTGCTCAGGGGAGCGCGGCTCTTTCATAACTCAGCACACTTAGAGTTGATGGGAATTTATGTTGTTTAATACGCATTCCTTGGTGTTATTTTGCATGTTTTATGAGTGCACAGTATTCCATAGAAAATAAAGGTTTGTCTCACACCAATGTTATTATTGTTTACTATAACTTAGAAAATATTTCTTTATCTTTTGTTTTATCTTGTTTATTATTATAATTGTAGTGCCTTAAACATCATTCACATTTCTTTGTTAGTTTTTCCAATAATTTTTGGGGCCGTTATTTGATTTGATTTCAAGAAACAGAAAAGTTTTAATTTTAGTAAACTAAAATAATTTTTTTTCATATAATATATATTTAGCAACAACAATAAGTAAATAAATTAGGGATGCACCAATATGTAAATTTTGGCCCTTATTCAATACTTCT
Organism: Triplophysa tibetana; assembly: GCA_008369825.1. Classification (NCBI taxonomy): domain Eukaryota; kingdom Metazoa; phylum Chordata; class Actinopteri; order Cypriniformes; family Nemacheilidae; genus Triplophysa; species Triplophysa tibetana. Next base: position 14,840,255 of record CM017908.1, read on the forward strand.
TAAACATTGAATGCCGATATCCGATATATTGGCCGATTTACAGTATCTAAATATTAATATAAAATTCCCTAAGACTGAGACAAAAGGCAAAAACAACTGCTTATATTCGAAAACATTCACTTCTGAAAACAAGGTCACCATTAGTTCCATTCTTTCCCCATTAAATCAAGCCTTCTTTATGATTCTGTCCAGAGCAACTCAGAAAAATGTTCTTAATAGCCACATGTCTAACAGATCTCAAGACAGAAAGCATTCAGAGCGGTTTGATTCAAGCATTATGCTTTTGTTCCTATAATTTACACATTCATAAATAATGTATCTACATGTACCAACAACGTTTAGCTAATAGCAGTAAGTGAATGATCACGACAGAAAGACAGTACTGTGCTGTACTTTAACTTTGAGCAACGTGTTGCTGAAGAAGTTAACCAGACAAAATGATTTATGATCTATCGGCTATAATATATCGGCCTAAATTTTATTATCTTTATTAACATTAAAAATGACAATTTTTATCGGCCGATATCGATATGGCCGATAATTTATCGGGCATCCCTAAAATAAATAAATAAAAGCACATGTCTTAAATAGGATAAACTAAAAACTAAATACATATGATGAAAAGCTTTTCTTAAAAATACCAATAATTTTGGTGTTGAAAGAATTTTATCGGAAATGTTTGAGTTCCTGCCAAATAAGTAATTTTTACATTGATTGCGTTTACATGCGATAAGCTGATAACAAGTAAGGCCATGTAAAGTTTTTGTTTATTGGGGAAAGCTCATAAACGCAGAATTTTTAATTAGTAAACAAACTATCGATGGTGACGCCACTGCACACAAGAAACCTGGCAAGTCTCGAACTTCCATTTAATGCGGTTTTCTGTGTAGCCAGTTTTTCAATATGCATGTAAACACGTGAAAACAGCTTTCTTTTATAAGCTGATTTTGATAGATGTCCATTAATTTTGTGTATGTAAATGCACTCATTGTTGAGACATTGTTAAAAGGCTGCAAATCCAGGTGTTTTCTGCAATGTAAAAATAGTCAGAGGTTTCCCTAGAATGTCTCTGTAAAGTTGCAGCTCAAAATTCGCAACATATCTTTCATTACAATATGTTGAACATGGCCATTTGTGGCTGCAATGGAAAACGCGCCGTTTTTGTGTGTGCCTCTTTTTAAATGCAAATGAGCTTCTGTTCCCCTCCCCGTATGCAAAATATGACGTAGATCGCTTACACATGTGCTTTGGATGCAGCAAGACAAGCAATATGGCAAAAAGCGCAATTACGTCTGTTATGCTGTATCCAACCAAAACCATACACTAACTGCAATAAAAATCACCTTAATGCCTTGTTCATAAATTCAAATTAAATGGAGAAGACAAAAACATAGATAGAACAAAATATGCTGTATAAAATGTTGCCCATTGATGATTTATCATGTGCATGCATATAACTTGCAGACATAAACACGGATATAGGCAAAAACATGCATTCAGAGTACTTGTGTATGACAGACAGGTATGTAAAGATCAGCAACCAGGTTGTCATACAAATGTGAACTCTGTTTCTATCTGCTCTTAAGTATTGTCACACTTAGGACATGCGAGAAAAACACTGAAATCACAAAGAAAGACACTGCTATAACTTTCTTTCATTGTAATGAATAAGCTTGAAAGAAATTATGTCGGTCACAAGTCTTCTGAACCGATGGGCGCGATGCATTTTACCACTAACATTACGACATATCATCTGTCTTTGGACCAATGTAGTCTCAGGTTTAGCCGCGAACATGTAAACAACATTCGCTAACGTGCTAAACACTTTATTTAAGAAAGACGATTTAAAACGATGTGTAATACTTATTTCTTTCGGGAATGAAGCTTGGTCGCGAACAACGGGTACTGATACACTTTTGAGAATCTTTTTTTTGGGGGGTGAAAGCAATGCTTTACTGACAGGCCACCGGGTCCCGGAGCTTAAATTATTCAACCTAGAAGTTCTCGGCGTCCCACCCAGGACATTCGATCGTTAATAACACCGGCCCCCGAGGTCACAGGGGGCCAAACTTGGGCTCTTCCTTTTTTGTTCAATTTTACATCCAGCAACAGCACACATGTGTTGTTTCTTAGTCATTTTTGTCGCTAGCTAGTGGCTTCATATGCTCTTGCCTGAAAATGGTTGACAGCGTGTCCACCTCATAAGGTGGAGTCTGTGAGCGGTCATGGGCAGGTGTAAATCAATGTGACATCAGATTGTTAAGGGAACCCCAACAGCCTGTTTTGTGTCACTGTTGTGGTTAAAAGGAGATTACAAAAAGAAGAATAGATGGATTTGTATAATTACAGAGTGTATCTGCACACACGCTGGTCACTCAATTTCGGGTAGATAAACTTTTAAAAGTGCATTTTCTGGGATTGCGGCCCTTTAAGATCTCTCCTGAGACTGCATAGAGTCAAGGACAGTATTTTGTTTTCTCAGGAGAACCTCAAAAAAGAACTCTCCATTTGATCACATTTTAACCTCCTTCAGTCTACGAAGAACAACGGAGATATTAAAAAGGTTTGACATTTTCAGCAGGTTTGGCCAAGGGACAGTTATTTGAGAAAATGTGGTGGATGAAGTCATCTCATTCTTTATATATTTTCCTCACCCTCCCCATAGATGTCTCTTGTACCACTCATCTAAGCTGGAGTTGGACAGTGTTATCCAGTCTTGGTTCAGGCTTTACTAAAGGCTAATGAGTGTGGAGCACTAAAACTAGCATGACATGTCTCAGTGTGAGCGATAATATCAAAGCCCCTGGGAAGCACACTTCTTCCAGTATATCAGCAAGATGTCTGCTTTGCAGAGAGAGAGAGAGAGAGAGAGAGAGAAAGAGGGAGTGTGTCACTTGACATTGCACTACGCCCCAGCTGGAGGTTTTCCAAAAGCAGGCACAGTTAATTCACCCTGCAGTTCAAAGTTCAAAGACTTTCAGTTCTTTCTGTTTTATAGGCTCTTGTTTAATGTTAATGTGTTCTAGGAATTCAGCAAATTTGTCCGGTTAAGGCAAAAAAATGAGTCTGTAATAAAAACAATGAGACACAGAGGCATTTTATGTCTGCTGGTCAGTCCGACTGCAACACTCAGCGCCGATGGTCTTGCATCACCACCGGGCCGGTCGCCAGTGTAAGCAGCTCCTTCTCTGCATTCTTGCCGTTCTCGTTATTTTTTGATACCCGCCCCTGTCCCTTATTGACCTGTTTTTTCTCCCTGTGCTGAATCAATTGGCGTAACTTCAGCCCTACATGGTTAAGTCTTGAGATCCCCTCAAGCTAAGGACAAAATGTTTGGGACATTTAAAGACTTCATGGAATTTTGTGGCTTTTAATCTATGTCTGCTAGCTATTCTAGTGCTCATTTTTTACCCTTATGTTATGCCAAACCTGTATGAGTTTCTTTCTTCTGAAGAACACAAAAGAAGATATTTTGAAGAATGTTGGCAACCAAGCAACTTTGGCCCCCATTGACCTCCATTGTATGGACACAAAACCACTGAGACATTTCTCAAAATATCCTCCTTTGTTTTGCACCAAGAGGATGAGGATGAAATGATGAATAAATTATAATATTTTTCTGGGTGAACTTTTTTTTTAGATGGCACATCCTTGTTCTAATGAATGCTTATGGAAAGCTAAAAGGTGGTTTTAAATTAGGTTTCCCTCATCTGATCCATCTCTGCTGGGGTTTAATGCTCTCTTGAGAGTACAAGCACTCAGTATGGGCAGGAAAATCTAATCAGACAAGCTGCTATCATCCATAATCACACAAAAATTAGCGTCTATGAAAGTGATACTGGAGGATGTTAGGCAAATGTGTTTTCTCTGAATGCTTATGTTGGACATTATAGCCTAAATTCCAAGCAGACATTTCCCTTTGCATGCTGTCAGCTCATCTTTCTTCATTGATGGCCTCTGTGTGTTTGAGATTAATGTGTCTAGCAGTGTTAGACAAAATAGAAAGACATGGCTTCCTTTCAATACATACATTGGAATTAAAGTAAATTGACCTTGGCCAACATGATATTCAATTATTAATTCAAAAGAAATTACTGGAAGAGGAATTTAATGGGTTGTTTTAATAAAGGAACAGTCTGAAAACAGACTTTTTAAACATTAAAGGAACAGTTCACCCAAAAATAAAATTCTGTCTTCATTTACTCACCCTCAAGGTGTTCCAAATCTATAAATGTCTTTGTTATGATGAACACAGAAAAATATATTTGGACGTATGCATGTAACCAAACAGTTTTTGGCCACCATTGATTACTAGAAAAAATTGCTTTGTAAATTTCTTATGATTACAAGCATTCTTCCAAATAACTTTCTCAGTGTTCATCAAAACAAAGATTTGGAACAAGTAAATTATTTTGGTGAACTGTTCCTTTAAGATTTGTATCGTTTTATGTTGAAAATGTGTATGGCAACATGTTTATGTGTCAGTCGTAAAATGTATTGTCATTTTTATTCTACCTCCGTAAATTCAGTGAAAATTCCTTTTATTTTCAGAATATAAGCTTTTCACAAATTTAATTGTAATCTGAATAAAAAAAAAATTCTCATTTTATTTCTGAACGGCGTGCTTTCAAGTCTTGGCTTGTCTTGTTTGTGTGTACCCATCCTCCTACTCCAATGTTTTTGCTATGGCATCGGATCGCTGCCCATCTCTTGGCGAGCGTGGGCGATTCTGTTATTAACCAGTAAATGTACCCGGGTCTAATGTCGGCACTATTTTCAAACATCATGAAAAAATTCCACACAAATATCTGTTTTTCCATCCCACATTTGGACTAATGCCTTGCGATTTGCAGCGTTTATTAAAATCATGCAGCCATTTGTGTATTTTCACCAGATCACTTTTTGTAGCTGGTTGGTGAGTGTGAGTCAGCTCAGAAAGGTGCTGTTAATTCAATAATGGACATGTACATCCACACATACAAACAAACACACATTGCATTGGCTTTAATGATCCATGTAATGTCAGGGGAGACATTAGAGTTCACCGAACCTGTGTCACAGCGAAGAAGGAGGGTTCAAACACAACTTGTTATGATTTGGTGAAAGCTTGCAGTTTTTAATTGGTTTCAAATTCGTGTTCATGATTCAGTGACGCCTTCTAATCACTTGTAGTCTGCTGTGGGATCTTGACCCCGGCCTCATAACTCAAACTCCTTCTTTCCACTTGAACTAGAAACCTAATGCTAGTTATTATCCTGCCCTGTGGAATACTCGATTCTGATTGGTCAATTACACCATCTCATGTTCCTCAATAATCATCAAACACCTGGGGATTAAGTCATATCGGGCTGCTTAACGGGTGCTACATAAACGTTTCAGATAATAAAAGAATAACTTATGAAGTATTTTATTAAATCAATATTTTGTGTCCAATTACTTATCTACTGTTTGTGGAATTAAACAGCTGCCGGGGCCCTGATCACCCTGTCAGAGTTTATTTTGCCATATCGACCTGTTAACTGAACATTATCCTTTCTCTAATGATTTGTCAGGTCTCACTGGTCTATTTTATTTTGCCTACAGGTTTGACCAGAAGCCTCAGTGTTGTGACTGCGCACACAGAGACTTATCATCATGGGAAAGCAGAACAGTAAGCTCAGGCCAGAGATGCTACAGGACCTGAGGGAGAACACAGAGTTTACTGATCATGAGCTACAGGAGTGGTACAAGGTGGGAACTTTTTTCATATACGGTGGATGAAAACATGTTGGACCAGCATTACCACGTGTCCTTTTAGGACATCGATATTTATACTTTATTTTAGACTAACTAGATTTGAATAAAAAATATCAGTAGGCCTATCTGCAAACAAATTCTTTTTTGGAAACCTGTATATGATTTTTCCTGTATGGATCAAAAAGAAGATGTTTTGAGAAACGACTCAGTGGTTTTGTTTCAATGGGGTTTAATGTTTTATGACTGACATAAACCAACATACTTCAAAATATCTTATTTTGTGTTCTGCAAAAAAAGGAAAGCCAAACAGCTTTGTAATCTTATGAGGAAAGGATGTTCTTATATGTGAGAACCGTCCCTTTAACATTTTTTGGAGACTGAGGGTCTAAAGTCATTTTTCAATGGTTACCACCGGTGTACTTGATCACATTATGTAACTATCTGACTTTTTGTGAAAGGTATGCATTAAAAATGTGCTTGTAATATTATTATTTTAACATTGCCATTTAGTTTTAAATTATGTTCTTTAATGCACTAACCATTATACATTTGGCTAATGTTTGGGGCTTCTGTTTGATCTACAGTGCCCATCACAAACAAAACCTGCGGCACAGAAATCTATCCTAACATATGCATCATATGATAGTGTTTATCTAAAAGCTCAGCATTTTTTTACATTAAAGTAGTCCTCCCCACACACACACAAACAATGTATATTTCTACAAATGGTTGTTGTCATGGAAAATGCTTAACAGTAACATGTATCCCAGGACTGGTTGCCTCAGGAGCGAGAGACACATGAATAGTGGACAAAAATATCCTTTTACAAGAATGGATTAGTCTCCATGTATTGAAATTTAAGCCACTGTGTGCCACACTGACCCCAGGGCTGTAAAGGAGCATAACTTTGGAATTGAATTGAGACACACAAACATCTTGGCTGAATGGTAAAAAGCAGAGCTTAAATTAAAAAAATATTTTCCTGGAATTTGAAATGTTCAATCTTGCTCATATTTGCTCTAGTCACTGCAAATGCCATATCTGACATGAAAAAAGAAACCTACTAAAGCATACCAATAATGCCAGTCTATGTTTTTCCAAACAGGGGTTCCTGAAAGACTGCCCCAGTGGGCATTTGAACGTGGAGGAATTTAAGAAGATCTATGCCAACTTCTTTCCCTATGGTGATGCCTCAAAGTTTGCTGAGCATGTATTCCGCACGTTTGACACCAACAACGATGGCACCATTGATTTCCGGGAGTTCATCATTGCTCTGAGTGTGACATCACGGGGGAAACTGGAGCAGAAGCTGAAATGGGCCTTCAGCATGTACGACCTGGATGGCAACGGCTACATCAGCCGTGATGAGATGCTGGAGATTGTGCAGGTGAGAAGGCATTTCTGGGATGTTTGTGCTGTAATCGACACCCTTAATCCACTCTGAACATAAACTCAACGTACATTATAAAACGGTCAGTTCTGGTCCTTGATTCTGATTGGCTGAGCGGAGTTCTAAGCCGTTATAAAATACCCCGATATATAACGGCTGACCGCACCACATAGCCTAAATATCTTTTTATTTACTTTATTTAATGAAACCTCGCTAAGCATATGGAGTAACTGTTTTATAAAAGCAATAAGCCCCGCGAAGCCGTGGGTTACAGTGCATTTTATAACAGCTAAGGGGGTAGCTGTCCGCTTCGCGTTGTGCCTTACAACGCCCCTTAGCTGTTATAAAATGCACTGTAACCCACGGCTTCTTGGGGCTTATTGCTTTAGTATATTGCTCTCTAACATGTTCAACATGATGTCAGATTTTATGCTACCCGTCATAATGCCAGATAGATCACTTTGTTTTAACACATAGTTGAAATGGTGGAAGAGGAACAGATGTGTTGGTTGTGACAAATGCTTGGATATAAAAAATCTTATGCACAAGTAATTTATTAAGTAAATTTTAATCTAGCGTTTTTATAGTTTCTTCCCTTTTATTACACTGCTCAATGGAATGCTTGATTCTGATTGGCCAGTCGCGACTTTTGTAGGTTTGTTACTCCCAGATAACCTCTCAATACTAATATCACACGGTAACCCAGATGCAGAAAATCATTTTGACTATTTTTTGAAAAATTAAATATAAATATGACTATGACATGATATTTAAAACTAAATTGGCTGTTCGTGACATTGAATGTCGTTTCTTAACCTTAAATCCAAAAGTAAATGGCATTTCCCAGGCGGAAGGTCTGCATTCGGATAAAAGGATCTAATAAAATATTTCAAATTCACATTTCATTTCCATTTTTCTTTCTTGTGGCAAGTAGGCTTGTTATAAGCGGGATAATGTACAAGCAGCCGGCTGCTTTTGCGAAATAAGCCCCTTCAGTGTGATTCAAGATCACCTAATCATTATTTCCCTTACATAAAGAATGATCAAGAACAAAACCTGAAAACAATTGCTATTTAATATGTTTAATGTCATGTTTTATAAATAAAAATGAAAGAATTAACTTGTGGATTCAACTCTGAATTTGTATTTAGCAATTCTTTTATAAACCTTTTTATACTTGATTACTGTGATGCAGTCAAAGACTTTCATGCGGTTTCCTAATGCCGCAAATCTCATTGCTCTTTTGATGTGTTCTCAAAACAATGAAATACAATAAGCATTATTTATCATAAAACAGACATATATTCCCCTCTCCATCTGTTACTTCCAAAGAACCAAGCCTTTATCCTTTATGGATGAGACACGGATGGGTAGCCTGACCCCTGGTGGAACAATCAAGCACAAGCCCGGTTGATTTCTCCCATTTCATCCCAAACTGTGGCAGAAGGGAAGCTATTAGCATGTGGTTAGCATGCTCAGTTGGTGCCCATCTCCCTCGCCAGGCTTGGCAACGCTCTGTTGCATGCAATGCCCGTCCAAATCTAGGGGAAAGATTGAGATTGCGGCGAAGGGGGGGTCACGGTGCATCACCCGCTCGGCCGTCTCCTCTCTTGGATTACAGAGTTAAATTTAACCAGGGTTTATCCCTGTGTGTGCAGAACGGTGAGATTATCCGCAAACCTGTGGAGGTTACAGTCGGCTGGTACTCGGAGATATCAGCTTGTTGCATATTTTATCATGGCAGTCACTTTTAAAGGTGGACTGATAGAAAAAAATGCCACCTACAATCGACTTAAACAGTATTATTAGACATTAAAGCATGACTAAATAGACTGATTAATATCTGTCATCTCCAATAAACTTTAAGCTCTGTAGAAATCTGGTAGTTTTCCCAAGTTTGACTTGGTGAATGAATGGTCTCCTAAAGAAAGATTATGGAGTTATCGAATGCTGCCTCTGCAGGAAGCTATGAGGGCTAGATAAGGTGATGGTGGTTTTATTGATATTTTAGCTCTTTTTTTACCCCGGTGTGTTATTAATATCCGCCTTTATCACCGACAGGCCATTTACAAGATGGTGTCATCAGTGATGAAGATGCCTGAGGATGAATCCACACCTGAGAAGAGGACAGACAAAATATTCAGACAGATGGACCTTAATAATGATGGTAAGACATTTTAAAAGCGTTTCAGGGTGCAAAATAAAAAGTTTTTTCACAAATGGATGTTGGATTTATTTGGAAGTAGATCATAGTACACTATTTAAAGGGACAGTTCACCCAATAAGCAAAATGCTGTCATCATTTACTCACCTGTATAAATGTCTTTGTTCTGATGAAAACAGAGGAAGATATTTGGAAGAATGCTAAACAGTGCTATACTAAACAGTTCTAGGCCCTCATTGACTACCATAGGAGGAAAAATGACAATTGTAGTCAAAAGTACCCCAGAACTGTTTGCTTTCCTATATTCTTCAAAATATCTTCTTTTGTGTTCATGAAAACAAATAATTTTTTCCTACTATGGTAGTCAATGGTGGCCAAGAACTGTTTGGTTGAGGGCATTCTTCCAAATCTCTTTCTTTTTGTTCATCAAAACAAAGACATTTATACAGATTTTGAACAACTTGAGGTGAGAACGACGGAATTTTAATGATTAGGTAAACTGTTCCTTTAACTAAATTGATATTCATTTTTAAAAAATTGCATGTTTTAAAGCCAACACTTTGCAAGCTAAGCGTGACTGTGTAAGAAAAACAACGATATTTTGACCGTTGATTCTTTATGTCTTCTCTTTCAACCATTCTTGTCTTCTCGTTTAGGCAAGTTGTCTTTGGAAGAGTTCATAAAAGGTGCCAAAAGTGATCCGTCCATTGTGCGGCTACTGCAGTGTGACCCCAGCAGCGCCTCGCAGTTTTAAACCTCACCAGACATCGGGCGCTCAATGCATGAAAGCTCTCGTATCTCATCTTTTGTGTTCCAGATGGATCAGTTTTAAGAAAAAAAGTGCATCAATTTTACTTTAAGTCTTTCCCGAAAATGACATGCGTAGATCCGAAGAACAAAGTTGACACCTGCCAAGACGTCTTCTGTCTGCTGTGCGTCACCTGTGCATGTCTCTGCAGAAGCTGCCGGTGGAGTGCTCGGCTTCAAAATATCACAGGCTGATCGTGTCCGGGGTCCAGATTTTAAAAAGGAATGCCTCTTCTTAGCATTCGTGCATGCGCTCCCACTTTCTGTACCCCCACAACCCTCTTGTGTTTAATATCTGTGCAATTCTTTTTGTTCTTTTCCCAGTTGATTTTAGAGGCACAGGCCCCTTATCTTCTTTTTATATGGATATTTATGTGTATATACAGTATAAACACATATAGGAACGGCAGTATTATGTAGCTTCAGGCAGCATCCAAAACTTTGCCTCTGACCCAGTGGACTGATGGAATGAATGTTGGGATTTTTCTGCTCTGGCGCTCATGATCTTTATTTTTATGAAGAGAAGGCTGAGGATCCCATTGAATGCTCTGTTCGTTTTCTTCTTCTTTTTTGATGTCATTGTTGTAAATATGTGGTTTGCTTCCCTATTTCTTTATTTATTTTTGCATTTTAATGGTGTTATTTTACCATGGGTGATTTTATTGGTGAACGGAGACGTGATGTATTATGCTGTTTCCAGTAAGTTGTTATTATTTCAAGGCTTTCAAATGCATCGTGGGAAATATTTGCATCAGGGGACTTACTGTATTTCCGTTGTGTTTTTAAATCAAAGACACTGGTAGCACATATCTTTTACGGCGCTTGATCTGTGCGCGTGTGTTTATGGGCGTTTGTACGTACGCAAGAGTGAAGGTTTGCATGTTTCGGTGTGCGACTGTGCTACCTTTATAGTATCACTTTGTGTAGTTCTATACAACGTTTGTATGCAACGATAATTTTTTCAATACCCAATTTTACGCAGCAAACAAATACCTATTCAGCACTCCAAATTGTACTTTATAGAATTTTTAGCAATCCATCAACAAGTTAGACAGAAATGTACGATGCTATGATTTATGATCATCACATTTAGATAAACAGTTTGGGTACTAAAAGCGACCACTAAGGGCTTATTTCCACTCCTGAATGAACAAGTGTAAGGAAAAAAAGTCACTGCTTTGATTTTTCTTTGTTTTATGCAACAACTGACATTCCATGACCTGAATACGACAGGTGTTTCTGCTTTTTACAAACACAGTGATCAAGCTTAGAGACTAGCTAACAAGCCCACTCTGTGTGTAGCTCTTAGTTTGCCGCCATCCATGTGGCTTCCATATTTGTACCTAGACCATATTTGATGCTGCACCCTCTATGGCAACTTTCCTATATTATGTTGCATGAAACCTCATGCGAGGACATAATGATTGTCCCCTTTTACTGACGTTGAAAACAAATATACCTATGTGTTTAGCATGTTGCCTGAGAGTCATTCTTTATGAACCCAAGCTTAAACAAAACCCGTCAATGTTGTGTCAGTAATGTTTTTATGAGCCTGGTCACATGATCACACAGAGAAAAGCTGTTCATAACATACATTATGCACATAAGAGAAATGGATAGATTTTTCACACGTACAAATCTAGGCTGAGGAGCTAATATTATTAAGACAAAATATTAAAAACATAAACAGTCATGTAAAAAGTTATATTTGCTTCACAGTGTTTATTGAAATAATGCAAACTTAAATGTCTATTTACTTGTTGAAACTTAATTTTCTAAATAGCATAATTTTTTCTTAAACAAAAAATTATATGTATATATCAATCCTCTCCTCAGCCTACTTAATACTTTCCTGCATGTATTTTTCAGTATTAGTCTAATAAAAAATAAAATGAAAAATCTTATTTTTGCAACATGAAAGCTCCCTGTTTAGATTCCTTGGTTTTACGTAGAGTTTGCAGGATCTGATCATTTTAGAACAAATATGTCTATAGGGTATTTGTCAAAGGTCACATAACTAAACCGGAAACTGTTCTTGTTACTGGTAAGTTACACTTTTTTGTTGAAAAAAGTGTTAACAGCATTTTGAAATAACTGCGATATCTATTGATGATCTGTTGAGATAATCTGCTAATCTTTCTGTTTTCAGTGGTGGTGTTTATTTTATTGTAATATTAATATATCAATGAGATAAAGAAAAATAAATACTTTTTATATGCCAGAATGGATAGGACATTATTGACAAGGACAACTATCATCTTAGGTATTTTTTCCTCAAGGCATTTTGCGTAAAACAGGCCTGTGGGCATAACAACACCATAAGCAGATGCGATAAGACATGGTTCCCGTTTTTGTACGATATGGAATCTGTTGCTTTTATGAATATTGCCCTAGCAATGTGAAGATGATTGGCAGATGACAGGTCACGTTATCTACCATGATGTTTCAATCATTTAACTTCTATATAGTTAAAAAAAATCCAGAAACACTCAGATCAACATTTCATTTGTTAAAACTAGTTTAATTCTGAAGTAATATCAATACACAGCTGCTCTAAAACAGGGACATCGTAAACAGTTGTATATTCTGCATGAGTTAAATAAATGACTAGGATACACTACAAGACTTTTAAAATCTTAACAGATTTTCTTAATACTAGACATCATACACTTGAAGACTTTTTGAAAGTTTCAGATAGAAACACACTAATTGACCAAATCTGCAGACTGGCACAGAGCAAATGCCTTGTAGTGTATCTTACCCCACTAAGGGATAAAACTTGGCCAGGCCAAGAACCCACCGATGTAAAGCGGAGGTGCATTAAAATCCTTCAATGCACTGCTAGCCATAGATTATCCCACTTATACCATCCTCATTTTTCAGTTAAATCTGTTATTGATGTTTACAGTGTAATTTCAAATGTCAAAAATCGAGTATTCAAACAGATCATGGTATTACAAAAGTGCATAACCTTGCCCTTAAGCACCAAAAAGAACATGCAGTCTCAACAGTGTGTTTCCCAAACCATGTCTAACTTACAGTCAAAAGAGATACTGTGGTAATTTACTTGACTGTTCTTCATCATGTTATTAACTCTTTTCACTCTTATGAGACAACACTTTCCTGACACTGACGAAAAATTCAACAACCCATATTTTCACTGTATGCACTGTTCTGCAAGTGTACAGCATCAAGATCGACTTGAATGTGTGATCTGTGCAAAGTCCATGACCGTGTCCGAAGTTGCCACCTATACTCATTCACTATTCCCTACATTTGTTTACTAATATAGTCCACTTGAAATGAACCTTGAAAGCAGTGAGTGAGTGAATTTGGGCACTCAGTGCTCCAGAAGTACTGTGGGTGCCAAATTCTGTCGCCTGAAATGCATCATAAAGTGCACTTATTAATTTCTACAATGAATTTGGAGACTACTAAAGTGGATTTCCCCTCAAATGTGCACTAATTTAAGGAAGGCGGCTGTTTCAAATTCAGCCTTAATTTGACAATAAATGGTTCAGAATTCTGGGGGCCATTCAAAATATGGGAAAATAATCGAACGATGCAGATGCTGCTGACAACTTTTTTAAATGCAGCCAGGGAAAGAAGAACATTCTTGTAAAGTTTTAAAAATGGGGTGGGAGAAAATGACAAAAAGATGCCCAACAAACAATACATTCACACACACACTTGAGAATCCATGAACTGAACCCGTACAGCACCTTTGATACATTCACTTCAGAAGAATAACACTTGTTAAAATGCCCTTTATTCCTGTACGTCAGACCAAAGCCACAGCCACCAGGCTCATAATCAGATCCAGATACTGGACCTTTCCAAAGCTCCCTGGCTGAACTGAGTGGAGGGCTGATGGATCTGCATGGAGTATGCGTAGCGGTGCGGTCGTGAGTCGTAATGTGGCTTTTGCCGCTCTGGGGGTCTAACAGGCAGCTTTCGTTCTTCATCCCCTTGGCAACACCGGGATGTGGGCATGTAGCGGGGGAGGAGAGGGGATTGGGCCCCTCTCTGGATTTTTATCTGAAATGGAACACAGTAATAGCAGTACACGACTGCAGTATGAGTCATCGATACAGGAGGAAGACCATGAGTCAGTCACACACGTTGTAAGTATTTTCTCATGCATCTATTAGGAAGACCACCCGAGTTAAAATCCCAAAGGATGAGCCCACCTTAGCGCTGATTATTTTTAATAGTGTAAGATTTTAATTTTATCCCCCTTGGGATGTTAATTGATTAGGGTACAGTCTGACATACCAGTGTGTTGGGATCCTGTTGAAGGTGTTTGCCGAGGCAGCAAGGCAGAGAGAGGTAGGAGATGGAGACTTTAAATAAGCGACATGAGCATACCATCTCCACAGCGCTTATGATTATCAGCGGTACCCAGAGGACTATAGTCGTGCTCTGAGGAAAGAAAAAAAAGAATGTGAATTTGACCAGTGTGTTTCTGTAAAGTTATTCAAAATACTTGTTTAGTTTCAAACTATTTAACTTTTTAAGGGCGGATACTTTAGGTTTGGCCAAAACATCTAGGCCGTCAAGCTAAAAAATAACAAAAGCAACATAAGAAATAAAAAATAATCAGACCATTAGATATATTTGACAAGTCGTATTAGTGACATCAATGGTTTGTATATGAGTCACATAAGAATCGTTTGTAACTCAAAAAACTTCACATCAAGGAACATAAATGATATTTCAAATTTAGCTCTCTTCCATAACTGAAATATGCTGTTGCACACAATATGGGCTTCATTTAAACCAGACCTAGTCTCCTTTGTCATTCATTATATAGACAGTTTCATCAGACGCACATGTCTGGACAGAAGTTTACTTGTGGTCTGTGTTTGTTGATGGGTCTGGCTAGCTTATAGCATATCATATAATGATCTTTATTGATATTAATTGATATTAATATTATATTGTACAATAATCGATAATAAACTTTTTGTTGAATTGCATTGTATGTTAATTTTATCAAATAAACAATTTGTTGGATGGGTCATGTAACTTAGTCGCAGTTTAGTTTAGCCATGTAACGTTTTGTCATGGACCTGCCTCTTCTTGTCATGGTCCTGCCACTTCTTGTCATGCTTTTCTAGTCTTGTGGATCATGACAGTCCCTCTTGATTTGTGTGCCAGCTCATGGTCATCGTTTGTTTATGATGACCATGCGCTTACATGTCTCGTCTCTTTGCCCCGCCACCTTGTTTCCTTGTTTTGCTTCCCATCAGTGTTTTATTCCCTTCACCTGCCCTATGTAATTATCCTTTGTTAGTTTCCCCTACGTAAGGCCGTCTGTCCCGTGCTGGTTCGTTTTGGTTGATTCTCTGTAAAATATTCTGTCTTGTTCCTGCCCAGTCCCTGTATATAAAGAAGCCTTGTTGATTCTAGTTTTTGTTTCTTGTCATGCCCCCTTGGGGGAAGTGTTTATTTTGTTGTTATAAGTCTATCCTTGGTTCCTTGTTTACGTTCTGTTTCCCCCTCGCAGGTTTTTGTTTTATTAGAGGAGGGGTAAGCCATTTCCGAATTACTCTTTAGACAATCGAGTCAGGCCGATTACCAAAACGACCTTGTAGCCAATCAGTAGTAAGGTGCACAGGACGGACATTGGCCAAGCACTGACAAAACCAAAAGATGTGGGTAGGGATGTGTTACTTTTAACTTTCTAGCTAATGTAATTTACTTGTTATTTATTTTGCTTGTTTTCAGAAATAATCAACAGAGACTCTGTTATTTGCTGTATTGAGCACTCAAACTAAAACAGATACATGAGACTACTCTAATGGTAGCAAGTCTGGAATCACTGTTATAAAACTCATCAACACAAAAAACACAAAGCTGATAAAGGTCAAATGTTGGAGAAATGTAATGTACTAGTGTGTGCAGATTTAGGATGATGGGTGTAAAATGCACTAAAGAGCTCCCTTGTTTACACAATGATTTACAATAATTCTGGTTATCTGAAAATTTGGGATTAGTTTTTATGATTATTTAATCATTGTGACAGCCCTAAACCTCATGATATTTTTACAACATATATTTCAGTCTATTTTCTCAAAAGACATATAAAATGTACAGGTTTACAGTTCGAACTCCACTTTTTTTGGAGCTTGACATGCTGTTTATGTTCAATATAAACTCTCATTACATACAAAAGTAGCTTAAAAAAAGTATTCTTGATTCACCTGTCTGCTCCACAGAAAATAACAGTATGTGCTTTTGAAATAAAATGAATTGTTGCTGTACTTGTGCGATTAAGTGACACATACAACACTCTCATTCTTCCACTGTACTCACAAAAATACGAGTAGGGTCAAAAGGACACTGATTGGCGATGCTTATGTAGCTTTTGTCATCAGTATAGCCACAGTAAGCGAGCAGACTCTTGTCACCATTAATGATGGTCTTCACCAAGGACACAGTCAGTCCGATGACTGAGGCTGTGGCAACAAGACCAGCTATAGTGCTTAACACAAGCAGCGACCAGGTCTATGGGAAAAAAAAGGGTTCATTCACAATAATTACAACATACAAAAGCACTGCAGCTAGCCAAGGCAGAATCTTAATCATCGGTCCTGATTCTGCTAGACCTATCTGCAGCGTTTGACACTGTCAATCACCAGATACTGCAGCCAACCCTGTCATCTCAAGGAATCTCAGGCTCTCCTCTCCACTGGTTCAAATCCTACCACTCCGGCAGATCCTTCAGGGTGTCATGGAGGGGCTTGCTATCCACTGCTCCCCACATGATCACTGGGATCCCTTAGGGATTGGTGCTTGGGCCGCTGCTTTTTTCACTATATACGAAATCCTATGGACCCATCATACGGGCACATGGCTTCTCGTATCACTGTTATGCTGATGACACTCAGATCTAGATCTCGTTTCACCCAGACGATACTACTGTAGCAGTTTGGATCATAGCCCTTTCATAGCATAGAAAGAGCATCACCTCCAGCTGAACCCTGCCAAGAAAGAACTACACGTGTTTCCGGCACACTACATGGTGCAACACAATCCATCCAACTTGGCAATACAACAATCACTCCTTCCAAAACAGCCAGGAAGCTCAGAGTCATTTTTGATGAACAGCTGTCCTTCAATGATCACGCGGTCAGATTCAAGTCACTTATACTTACCTACAGGACTATCACTGGATCTGCACCGGCCTGCTTTCACACCCTCCTACACTCCATGAAGATCGCTGCGATTCAGCAAACCAGCGGTGTCTTGTATTGCCTTCCCATAAGGGGAGTTAATCGCTTTCCCATTCATTCTCATTCACAACTCCTTACTGGTGGAACATTCTTCCAAACTCGGTCCGGTCAACCACATCCCTCACATCATTCAAAAAACTACTTAAAACCCATCTCTTCTGTGAATACTTGACAGACAAATGAGATAAAAACTCTCTAAATCTCTATTACTAACCCTCTCTTTCTCTCAACAGGTATTGGTCTAGCTTTTGTTCAAACCAGTAACTTTGTTTTGGCACCTATTATATTATTGCTCCTGTATGACATATCACTTATTGCTCCCTAAACTCTTTGTAAGTCGCTTTGGATAAAAGCTTCTGCTAAATGACTAAATGTGAATGTAAATATACTTTTCAAGAAAGAATCGACTCAAGGGCATGGAAAAGGATTATACCTCACAGACATTCTTTATATCACAGAGGTTTTGAAATTTCTGAGCTGCTTATTAAACGTGAAGGTAGCTGCAAGCTCACTGACAAGGCAATGATCAAACGCTTGAGAGCGAGACAAGCCGTGATGAATGAGAGAGGAAGCAGGTGTGTGCCACTGACAGGGAATAATGCACAAACACATACATCAATGACAATACTTTTTTACTGTTGTTCTTTTTTCTTTCTTTAACTTTGTATATCAAAAGGGTCTCTGGGTATGAAGACAATGATGCGACCAACTCTACATCCAAATTGTGGGCACATGATAAAATTTGATCAAATATGAGGTAGAGAAAATCTCAGAACACTCACCAGAATCTTGTTCTTTGTGTTTTTGGAGAGAATAATAGTCAAAATCCCACAAATGATGCACTGTAGGTGAAAATATTAAAACATCGTTGTGATTTATTTTTTGTTGTGAAGTACAATGGAATGGCTCCTAACAGTTAGACTATAAGTATACATTTTTTTGTATTAGAACATAAAATAATATACATTCTTTAGAAAAGTGAATTGGAACTGGACTTGAAGTGGACTCAATATATCCTATATTTAAAGGGATGGTTCACCAAGAAAACGAAACATTCTGCCATCACTTATGTCACTAAAAAACTGTTTATGACTGTGGAACGCAAAAGAAGATATTTTGAGATTTTTCTCAATAGTTTTGTATCCATACAATGCAACTCAATGGAGGCCGATGTTGTTTGGTTACCAACATTCTTCAAAATATCTTCTTTTGTGTTCTGCAGTAGAATGAAAGTCATTCAGGTTGGAAAAAATGGTGAGAATAAATTATCCCTTTAAATACAAAAAAAATGAATAATTGGCAGATGTCACTTTGATATTTGTATAATGCGTCTAATGCAACCAAATGAATAATTCTTGTTAGATATACTAATATGTAAAACTAACACTATCTTATATTCTAAACAGTATATATCCAACTAATATAATAAGAATTCAGGAGACAAGATAAAGTACTCATTTGTCAATTCCCAAACCCTCTGATTTCATAGAACACATCACCAATTTTACCATAATGTAGATAAGTATTCACTTGTTTTAAATATATCATGTCCCACCATCAGGCCTGCTGCCAGGGCGATGACGTTAGAGATGGCGCTTTCTATGGCCTGACCCCGCACATGGAGGCTGAAGTACCTCAGCACCACACCATGAACCAGAGCGGCCAACAGGAAATTGACATGCCCTACTAACACCATACTAAGACCAATCTTCATCAGCCTCTTCTGCTCCTCCAGATTGTTACGACACACCTCTAAGGGGAGAAGGACAGGAGGTGAGATATGAAAAAGAGACTCTGTCTTTCCATTTACGTCACTGCAGCTAAACTCTTTGGAAGGTCCAGCCTCCCATAATTTCTCTCAGCAGCATAATATATGATTTGGAGATAAACATGACAGTGGACGTATTTTAGCACAGTTGTGCAGACAAACATTAGAACTATTTTGCTTGTGGGATCTGTGAACCCCGAAGGGAAGATAACACATAGAGAGGAGGAGTGTTGGTGGACATCATTTCAAGCAAACACATCTGATCGACAGGGGACAGGGTTTGAGTTAAAGTAGAGATGTCACTTCAGTTAATCATTACATGCTCTGTACACTTAGCAGAGCAAACTTGAAAGATAATGTGCTTGCTAGAGATTTTAGAAATGAAAAACACAGTTTTGACAGTGCAAAAGCTACACTGTTCATGCATTTAAAGTGTGAATTTTAATAAGTCCTGTTGTTTGCTTGGTAAAAACAAACAGTTCTTCTAAGACTTCCCAGACTCACAGTAAGAAAACTTTTATAAAAGTTTTTTTCAGAAACACTTTGAGAAACAAATCTGTATTGAGTACACCTTTAAGGTTATTATTAAGGCTAATATTATAAGCAATAGAATAATAAATATTTGCCACTGTACTATATGTACAGCATGTGCACTGTGTAAAACAACTCCAAACATCCTACAACACAAATTCAAAATGCAAATTTCTTGACTTGTCTATATTCAGTATCTTACCTGAATTATCCATTTGAACAACCTGTTAGGTCATTTCACTTCTCAAAATCCTCCAGGAAAGTGAAGATAGACTCCACGGTGATTCCAGTCACAGATGTTTGTGTCTAAAGGAAACGCCTTCAAATACCATTTAGTGATAAGCTGGTGTGGAAGTACAGCCATGTATACGTTCAGCCATCATTTTCTCTGCATTTTACTATGTTTACTGGTTTAGTGCATGAGAAATCACTGTTCGTTAGTCAGCTGAGGTTTGAACAAAGTTTTATTATTATTATTATGTGGTTGACAAATATAGGCTACCATACATGTGTCCTATTGTTTAACATAAAAAATGTTGGTGAATCACACAAAAGTGTTTAGTAGTTTAAACAAGAGTGTTCGCAAAGTAGTTGCACGGGATAAAGATGTGACTTGATTCTGACAAGAAAAAATATCATTGCATTCCATCAGGGTTTAGTCTGGACATGGACAGACTTTATGCTTTATGCTTGTTGATTTACTTTACAATTTATAAAACATAACCAGGCTACATTTGGAAATTAACACAACTGCAAATGTTTACCTTAATTCAAACAATTACTCCCTTTATTTTTTATTCGGACAGTTGAAGATTTTCAAAACTGCCACCTTTTGGTAACAGTACAGACTAGTGTACATGTAGATCTATACAAAAATATGGAATTATGACTGCTTGCTTTCTTTCACTGAATACGTCGGTTTGTAATCCACAAGTTTGATGGTATTACAGGCGACACATTCTGATTTTCTACTGCCCGATGTGCTCTGACAGCAGTGTAGGATGCGCATAGAGATCAAGTAAAACATCTCACAGATGTTCAGCACGATACACACAGCAGATGCTCCCACCATAAAATACGTAAACACTTTCTTCTCGGTGGGGCGCGCGATGTAACACGTGACATGCCTGCATGGCTCCATATCACACTGCACGCTGCGGGGCATGTCGAAGTTATGATATACCATATGCAACAGGTAGATAAACATCACCTCGATGGTCGTCTTGGCGACGAGGCTGAGCAGGTAGGTCCACCACAGCCCCCCGTGCTTCTGTCCCGTGTTGTCGTAGAGTTTGGCGCCCTCTCCTTGTTTGATTCGGTATTTGCGCTCGCGCTCATCGCGGTACCACACGTGCATCACCACCAAAAAAGAGGGACAGGTGATAAACACAAGCTGCAGAGCCCACAGGCGCGTGTGAGAGATGGGGAAGTAATAGTCATAGCAGGCGTTGGGACACCCCGGTCTTTTTGTGTCGCAGTCAAAGTTGTTACTCTCGTCGCTCCACACGCGCTCGGCGGCCACGACAAACACCATGACGCGGAACACGAAAACCAAAGTGAGCCAGATGCGCCCGAAACCCGTGGAGTATTTATTCACCCCACTGAGGAGCGCTTCAAGAGACTTCCAGTCCATCTTGAGCTGTCACTGGTCAGATGAAACTTTTAGATGAGGTCTTAAGACACGGCCAATAAATGAATGGATGGAAAATGATGAGCTGTTCGACAATATAAAAGATACACCTTTAAAGAGACTGGAAGAGAGAATGTTCAAAATATGTCTTACATTAGGCTCATAATTCTCAAAATATGTAATCTGGTAATTTTATGTGTTTGACAGATGATGCTCAAAATTCAAAAACTCTAAATGGGTCAATAGGCTTTATAAAATGCAATTTAAAACATCAGAAAGCTTTTTAAGATACAGATTTGCAGCTGTTTTGTAAATAAGTTATTTGTTTTCTTTGGTTTATGAATAATATACTGCCCCCAGAACTTAAAATAGAATTGAAAAAATGTATTTCATACCTAAACTACAAGTTGTCCATCTTTAAAACCTCGCACAGCACTCCTTGTGTACTCCTTTTGTCCTGCCCTGTCAGAACTGGAGATTATATGGTCTGGCTTTAAGAGGTGTGGCTTCATTTCTCAAAAATGTTCTTTTGTCTTGATACATAAGAGGATTGGACATGTTAAGAAGTAGAGTGACCATATTTTCAATAGCCTCCATATATTAAATTATAACAACCAAATTTACACCGTATTGGCACCAATATACCATTATTAAGGGAACAAAAGATCCATTGTTATTCCTTAGAGTTTCTTAATTATTCAAAAGCAAAACAATACTAAAAGTGTTCCCAATTCTTGAAAACAGGCTTTATTCTTATTCCATGAAAACTGTCTATGTGCTAGAAAAAGTAACGCAGTATCTTGTATAGTCATAATGTAGATTGTGGTTAGACCCAGACAGGAATGGGTTTGGCTATGACAAAGTAAACAGGGAATTATTATTTCATATCAAAGTTAGGCCCACTTTACCAAGACAACGTTCTACTACTTCATTCGAATACTTATTATTTTAAGATTAAGAGATTTGCATTGTCGCCTAAAAGCTGAGTCTTTATTTGCCATGGATAATGGAGCTCTTGGTACGAAAGCCTAGGCAAGATAACACATAGCTCAACACACCTTAATGTTCTGTGTGTTTTGTTTTTATTTACTCGGCTGAAATGATAACTTTGATTCAGAGTTGTTGATTGCATAAGTTTGTTTATTTTAAAGGGAGTAACTGTTAACAATGACGCCAAGCGGTATCAATATCCAGTAATTGCAGATCTATCACTTTTGATACATTTATGCCAGGTTTATGCAAAATCACTGATTCATTTTTCATCAGGATTCATGAAGGGATTTTGGTCGGTACAAATTTTGACTCTTTCAGATTTGGACAGCTATTTAAAAAAGAGGGAACACTAATGCATCACCCTATATGTGAACTCTTTAGATGTCCACTTTAAATTGAAATTAACAGTAGAAATCTAAGTTAAAAAAAGTTCTGACTAAGGTTGTCATAATTCATGCATGAAGGGGTTAAAGATGAGCTGGAGATGTATCAAACATGTATTTGATACCTAATTTTTTTCATTTATTATGCAACATGATGGAATGTAAAGACGTTTATTTGAAGAAATAGCTTTATTACATTTTTATTTGCAACATCCACAAATAAAAAGGCACATCCAACAACATTCTGTTCAAAACTTGCAATTTATTGTATTCATTTTATTATGTTAATTAAATGCTATTAAAAAAAATATTCATTCATATTAAGAAATTAATTAATTTTTAAGCTTAAAACGAAATTGATCAACACAAGTAGCCACATTCTCATCAATGCATAAACATGAAAAGTTAACAGGATGTGTCACCATCACATTGTATTATTTTAAGCGATCTCTCAAAATTTCTCCAGTAAGGAAGCAGCTCTTACGAGATGGCAATATTATAATCAGGAGCACTGTCTGAAGCAGGATGTTCAGCAGACGTCTCTAACAAAGTTTTCTCTTGGATATTATCTTGATTATCCGTGCAGGCCAAAGCAGCAACGGCAGCCAGATGGAGCTTCGGTTTACGTCCATGTGATTTGACACACTCATGGCAGCGTTTCAGTATGAGATAAAACATCTCAGACAAGGATAGCAGGATGCACAGGAAGCTGGTTACCACCAGGAAAACCGTAAAGATGCGTTTCTCCGTAGGCCGTGCGATGAAGCACTCCGTCACCTGAGGACAGGGCTTTTCATTGCACTTCACCAACAAAGGAAAAAAGTTGGCTTCATAGATATAAAACACCAGGAATATGAAAACAGCATCTACTGAAATTTTGAAGACCAAACTGAAGAGATACGTCCACCACAGCCCACCGCGCTTCTTGCTGGTGTTGACGTAGAGATGAGAACATCCCTCGCCGTATTTCAGCTGGTGCTTCCGTTCCCGATCGTCCCTGTATGCCACATGAAGGAGCACCATGAGCGAAGGGCAGGTGGCGAAGATGAGTTGCAGAGCCCACAGCCGAGAGTGGGACACTGGGAAGAAATGATCATAGCAGACGTTGAGACAGCCTGGTTCTCTCGTGTTACAGTCAAAGTCCTTCTGTTCATCACCAAACACCTTCTCTGCAGCCACCAGCAGCACAAGCAGACGGAAGATGAACACTACCGACAGCCAAACACGACCGATAGCTGTGGAGTACTTGTTGACCCCGGTCACAAGACTCTCAAGAATGGCCCAGGACATTTCTGAGCACTATGCAGTCTCACACTCTTTGTTATAAATGATAGTCTTAAGACTGTAATACAAAATGACCAGCGCTAGACTAGCAGAGGTGTGTCTTTCACCTTGGTTATATTGCAATCCTAAGGCGGTGCTAGACAGCTTGAAGCATTTTTCTATGTCACAAATACCCTTATATAAATATATCATGAAAATTATTTGTAAAACTTTTTGATCATTTGTGACCCATACTTTGAAACCAGGCTAAATGGACAAATCTTATTCTGAGATTATGAGAATCAAAGTTTGATTTCAACTATTAATTTCAATGAATGATGTCAACTTTTGGCATGGCTTCATTCAGTCAATGTTAAAGATATCAAAGTTATATTTTCACAGAATGTTCTTTACATTATGTAGGATGATTTTTACGTACAAAGCATTACATCAAATACAAGATGACTTTAGCTGGGCTTGGATACATTCAATGTGTTAGAAATTGGATTTTAAAGGGATAGTTAAACCAAATTGAAAATCCAGTCAAAATGTACTCACTCTCAAGTTGTTCCAATCCTGTATTTCAGATTTCTTTGTTCTGATAAACACAGAGAAATATTTTGGAAAAATTTTAGCAACTCACAGTTCTGGGGCATCAATGACTACCATAGTAGGAAAAATATTTGTTGTACTGTTAAACACAGGAGAAGATATGTTGAGGAATTTAGGAATGCGAAATGTTATGGGACACCTTTGACTACCATTTTAAAATGTTGTACTATGGTAGTCAATGATGTCATAAAAATGCAAAGAATAACATTCTTCCAAATATCTTTATTTTTTGTTCAATAGACCAAAAAAATGTATACAGGTTTGGAACAACTAGAGACTGAGTAAACGATGACAGAATTGTCATTCTTAGCTGAGCTATTCCTTTAAATAGGTATTGTCACTCATTTAAATGTTTCGTTTATTGTTTGTAGTTTATTGTTTACACTACAAAATTTTACTTTTTAAGAAAACATTTCGTTTTAAAACTAATTTTTTCATGTTTTCAAGTTCATGGATGGCGTTTTAAAGATGTTACCAGGTTTTATAAAACGGTAAACAGAAAAAGCGTCCAGAATAGCAGTCATGTAAAATGTGAGATATAGAAATGCATCTTATGATGAAGCAATTTTTATCACACTGTTATTTACTTGTATTGTACTAAATTCATGACAGATTGCGTGACTATGAGGAAACATGGAAGTCTCCTTTGGCTCTGTTTCATGACTTCCTGCATCCACATGGGACTGTCGCTGCGGGTGAGAGGTCAATTGTTGACTTCCATATATCCAGTAATATTATGCTGCGGCATCCCAGGACAATGTGACCCTCAACGGAGCACCTTCATTAGCTGGTTGAAGCGACTCGAAGCGCAAGACAGCGCACGGTAGGGACGGGATTGAACCCAGGGTGTCTCCAGCTGCAGCATATCCAGCCCGGGCTGCAGTTAGACGGTAGCTCGGGGAGGTAAGGCGGATAATTGTGCATCGTATAGCTTTCCATGCTAGCGGCAATACAGTTAACGTTACTGTAGCGCTGTATGATAGGCATCTCACATCCGCAATCATAACAAGTGATGTGAGGAGAAACGACTCATTTAACAAAACAACCAAAGCGGTGACTTTTCGTAGTATTTTATGACTTAACGTGTTGTCTGTCAAGAGTCGACTTCGTGCGCTGCAAGTGTGAAAACAAAAAGAAGGGAGCGATTGCTTGCTTTGCAGTTGCATGGCAGCGCGTGCCCGCTGGGGCTAGCTACTAGTTAGCGCGAGCTAAGCGCAGGGCTGACAGTTAATAAAGTCATGGCTACAGATTGAATTTAGCTGTTTTTGGACTTCGTTATCATAGCGAATCGTTTGGTTTGATGTAATGGCATCGCTGTTTCAGCGTGACAAACTGTTACATCCCATTTGGAGTTATTTTGATGTTTTGACAGCCCCTTGTCCCCTGCGGGTGACCATGCGACAGTGGTGCCTTCCTGCCGCGGCTCCGCGCGCTGAACCGCTCCCAACGGGCCGAGTGTCACCTCAAATCTCAGGTACGAGCGCAAATGCCATGTAATGTCATGATGTGCAAACATATGATTTGAAGTAAAAGTTACTAAAGTTACTTTATATATTGAATACTATTAGATTTGAACCTTCTTTAGGAAATGCCAGCACTTGCATGGCAGCTCAATAATGGTACAAAAGTCGGAAATAAATCAAACGAAAGTTTTTGGTGAATTGCTTACCACTACAAATACCATGGTTAAACTTTGATAACTGTAATAAAACCATCCCTGCTGAAAAAAACAATTGAAATTCTAACGATTTCCATTAAAAACCACCATGAACCATAAGCTTTTTTCATTAAAATCATTACAACATTTTTTGTAGTATGTTTGGGGGATTATTTTAATAGGATTTAATGGTGTTAGTGTTATGTTTGTTCCCATCTGCCAGATACTGTCACATCTCACCAATAGAATCCATCGCATACTAGTAGACCCTATTGTAGTCTCCATTAAAACCAATAAAATTCCGATTAAAACAATTAAATCCATCACATGTTCTTAAGGGATTGTAAATTTGAGGTTAGTAGTTTTATTGTAAATAAAATAACTATAAATACTAGTAAGTCTTTGTTTATTTTCAATGGGATATCAAAATGTATAGAGGGAGATGGACCATACTACAATATGACGTATGGATGGATAAATAGATGAACATTGTTTGTGCCCACCTTTTTTGCAGTCTAACGTTGGAAAATCACAATTCAGAATAGAAATATATTTAACATAGAATACCAATTGATATTTATTTTGCAAATACTACTGAAATGTAGATTTGGAATTGCAAACATTTTCGAAAATCTGAAGTACACCAATGTAAATAGCCTAGCCAAAACTATTCAAAGTGTTTGACGGAGGTCTCTTTTAGGAAATGTCAACAAATCAATGTTTTTTGTTTGAAATACTGTTTTTGTTACAAAGACCTCATCCACCTCTGTCCTACAGATGCCAGGATGGAGTGTTGTGATGTGGAGCCGCGCTATACCATTGAACAGATCGACCTTCTCCAGCGATTAAGGCTGTCAGGGATGACCAAACCTCAGATCATTCAAGCCCTTGAATCTCTCGAGCGGCTTGATCCGGACCATCGTGCCCCATGCTACACCAACCACACGACCCCATCCGGTGCCCCTACCTCTGCAGCTCCCGCTGCCCCATCTTCCTCCTCTTCCTCTTCCTCTCTTACCTCAGCAACCACGCAGACCCCTGTAATGGATTCTGCTTTATCGCCTAGCAACAGTTACGAAGCCTCACCCCCGCCACTGTACCCGCCCAGCGGAGTTCAAAGGTCGTACAGTTACGAGTTACCCGAAGAAGACTGGGATCTGGAAGAGAAAGTGGAGGAGTACATGAGGTATCTTTTATTAGCTGTTTTTATGAGGTTTCTGTTCTCAGGTCTACAGAGGGAGAGAGATTAATATAACAGCTGATAATGACAGCGAATGTCCCTGAGCAACAGTGTAATTTTCGGAGAACAAGAGCCCTCGCTAAATCAGGTCAGGTGGACATTTGGTTCATATGGATCTTATCCGAGTTCACTTTTCGGGTTTTAAGGGGAATAGGCAATAGGTGCATTGGAGTTGACGAATGAATTGATCTTTGATACTTGATTTATATTTTAAACGTTCAATTTGTAACATTTTGATGGTTTTGGTGCTATTATGTCCAACAAAGAAAGCAGCAGAGCATTGTGGGTTCTGGTTGAAAGATTGTACTGTATACTGTACAGAGAGACAGAATGTGTTTTTGTGTTCAGAAGCAGCCAGATGCTGCAATTTCTTTTGTGACTTATACAGTAAAGAAAAATGTAAGATGTGATGAATCAACAGCCGAAGAGATTAATTTGAGGATTATGTTAATAAACCAATAATTAAAATATAACACAGAGGTACTTAACAACCCCTCACACATCCCCAAGTACTCCGATTTATTTATACTTAAGCAGACAAAATGACCCAAACCTCATTTCATGTAAATTGTTTGTTTCCAGGGACTGCATATCTGAAGGATGACAGAAAATATGTTTCAAATATGGCACAAATATGACCAGATTAATTTTATAAAATGATGCCATAATCATTTCAAGCTGTGAAACTTTTGCTCCATTAAATTAATCAATGGTTTAAGTAACGTTTAATAAATGTCATTGTAATGTCTGTCTTTGTGTGGACTGTAGGAGGGACAGTAACCTTGTGAAAGAAGAGATAAAAGCTTTCCTAAATAACAGAAGAATCTCACAGGCCATTGTGGGGCAAGTCACAGGTACTATGAGCACTCTTGCAATGAAAAAATAATTGCAAATTGTGTGAAGTCTATAAGAAATATTTGTAGTAAATGTAGAAATGTGAACTTTGGTTTAAATGTTTATGAAATTTAAAGAGAGAGTTAACTACCTGTTCATGACTTTTTCTTCAAAGGAGCATAAAAGAAGATCTCAATTGTTTTGTGTCCTTACAATGGAAGTCAATGGGGTCCGGTTGTTTGGTTGCCAACATTTTTCAAAATATCTTCTTTGGTGTTCAGCAGAAGAAATTAAATTTCTGCAGGTTTTAAAAAGCTTAAGGGTGACTATATGATGAAAGAATTCTTATTTGTGGGTGAACTTTACCTTTAAATCTTTCCCCCATTACTTAGCTAATATACAGCCGCAGAAAAAAAAAGAAACGTTTCCACATTTTTTTGTTTCAAATCATCCTTTCTAGTTGTATTGTGGCCTTTCCCGTCCATTGTCTCTTGAATTTCAGCAAAATCAAACTTCAATCAAACAAACAAAGTTATCCATCAGAAAAGTGAAAGACTAATAGGATGTCAAAACACATACAATCTGTGATAAGCTCGAGGTTATCACTAAAAACTTTTATGAATTTTTTTTATTTTTATTATATAAAAACATCACAGAGCATAATCTCTGTTATTTCTCCAGTTTTCATTATTTGCTTATTAATGTTAATAGAAACATACTTTTTTATTTGAAATTTGGGAGAAATATTGTTAGTAGTTAGAAGAGAAAAAAAAAAGTGATAATTGTAATTGTACTTATACTTAATCCATAAATAGTAAATTCAGAAAAAAAAAAAAAATTCCAATTTTTTTCCTCGGCTGTATATATTGTTTATAGAACTTAAAATAACCATCAAGAACTGACTGGATTTTTTTTAAGGGAAAGGAAATCCGTTTAGGTAACAGAACTACATTACTTGAACGATTTTGCACAGAAGGACCAGAGACTTTAAATTAGGAAAGTAAATAAGATCACTTGAATTCGTTGGATTTAATGTTTTTGTTCAGTGGGTTAATAAGAACAATAACGTTGATCTTACTATTTCAATTTTTTTATTTCTTTATGACTGTATCATATTCTGCAGGTATCAGTCAAAGCTACATCTCCCAGTGGCTTCTACAGCAAGGTCTGGAGATGAGTGACTCCAAACGCAGGGCTTTCTACCGCTGGTACCTCCTGGAGCGTAACAGCCCAGGTGAGTTGTGATACCTCTGTACTGTGAACTTTAACCAAAAGGCTTTTATGCAGTGGCCTTATTTTTCTTCTTTTGCCATACCTCCTCTACACAGTTCTTGTGGTCCTTGAGGGCTTAAGAATATGAATAATAATGCAATTTATTGTTTAATAAAGACAGTGGATAGGAAGGACATGTCATGCCGACGCACTGAATTGAAAGTCAATCAACTGGTGTCATTTCCCATCAGTTATGCTGTTAGGTTAATGCTATTCTTGGCAGAACTGTCAAGTGTTGGCTATTGTCGTTGTAAATAGGCTTTAGAAGCTTTTAGGCTGTAACAACGCCAACGTTCACGTCATCCTGCATTCATAACACAGTGGACATGTTGATGCTTGAATGAGGTAATGAAGTAATGTCCAAGCTCCTGAATAGTTTAGCTACAGCCCTTATCGAACACACCTGAATCCTGAAGACTTTCCCTCCATCTCAAGTCATGTACTGTATAGGTTCCGAGTTATAGAGATATCTTGAGGTTTTGGACATGAAACTCATTTTGCATACTTCATTACATACGATTGCCCTCCATGAGCAGGATTGAACTGTAATGTTGTGATAAAGCCCTCCAGGACCACCTCTGCTCTCCATCTCCCAGCTTTGGCCCTATTCCGCAGCTCTCAGTCCTGACCCTGGGTTTTTCTAATGCTGGTTTTCATGTCCTCTCTGCACAGAGGTGCGATTAATGCCTAACCCTACTAACAAAATCAGCATGTTGCTTTTTTTGTTATCTGTAGTTGCTAGTGAGCATGGCTCCAGGAATAGAATCACATTGTCAGTTTGAATGCCTGTTAAAGTCTCTGTTAACCGGAAGTTGCCATAGTTTTAACTTCTGTTTTTTGACGCAAAAATAGTGGGCGTGGCTTTCGTCTTTCTCTTTGATTTGCATGGATGTATAGAACAGCCGTTGCCTTTTTAAATGAAACTGGCAGTGGACTGACAATTGAAGGGGAGGAGTCAACGGATGCTCCGCCCAAGCCGTCTAACATACCTTGAGATGTATAGTCATGACAGGAAGGAATTGCATTTTCAGATTTTAACTAAAGATTATGTGGGCTCAGGATTTTTAAAAAGAGAATGACCCACATAAACTGCTTAAAATAAACGCTACAATATTTAATGAAAAAATAGACATTGTCATTTGTAATTTCACTCGGACTTTAACACTAGGTAGTCGCATTTTCACTAAGCGGTGATACTTGTTGTCACCATGAATGACACATTTTTGGCCTATCAAAAGGATCTGAGTTAACACAGTTTTCTGATTGCACAAATGGATTAAAGGAAGCAGATGGAGTGAAAATCAGCATGTTCAGGTTCCCAGGAGCAGGACTGACACACCATGGCATAGACAGAGAGAACTTCTGATGCACCTTCTTCCCTGGTATTCTGCTCAACACAACCAGTCAGGTAACACCTGCGTGTCGGTGAAACACACTCACTGTTGTACACAGCGACTGAACGTTTAGGCAAAACAAATTCAATAGAAGATCAGTGACCTTGGGACCCAGAAGTTGGGATCTTTGAGAATGGATTTTCAAACTCAAGGGGTAGTTTACTCAAAAATGACATTCTTTCATCATTTACTCACCGTCATGTCATTTCAAACCCGTTTGACTCTCTTTTTTCTGCAGAACACAAAAGAAGATATTTTGAATAATGTTGGTAAACAAACAACACTGGCCCCCATTGACTTCCATTATATGGACACAAAACATCCGAGACATTTCTCAAAATATCGTCTTATGTATTCTACAAAAGAAAACATCCTAAAGTGGTTTTGAACAACATGAAGGCAAAGAATTGATGACAGAATTAGAACTGTTGCTTCTGTTCATCATGCTGATCTTCATATTTGATTGCCATGGTTTATGTTTATTTATAACGTTTCAAATTGTTGTTTTGGGCAATGTTTACACCAGGTGCCACTTTGTCCATGCGCTCGATGGTTAAAGAAGAGCCTGATTGGAGGTTGGCTGGTAGCCCTGGAGACAGAGCAGCGGTCGGGCCTTTCAGACTGCGCAGGGGGAGTCGATTCACCTGGAGGAAAGAGTGTCAGTCAATCATGGAAAGGTAAAATTACAGAGCATCACTGAAGTCAGGTTATTCAGACAGTAATTGTCCGTTACTGTAACATTTCTTGTGCTGCTGTCTGTTTTGTCACCGCACAATTTACTAAATGACCCTAGTGTTCGTTGAAAATTGGGTCAAACCGCCTGTAATATTTTGCTGTGTTGTGTGCTGAATATTGTTCGTCTTAAACCTGGGATGGTTTACATAATCATAGTAACAATTTGGATTTTTTATTTCATTTTCTGTTCAAATTACAAGTAGTATTGTCTCACATCTTTTGTGTTATGAAGCGCTCCAAACAAAGGCAGTGGGACTGATTTCTGCTTAAGATGCTACTTTTAAACTATACAGCTTCTTGTGTTGTATGACACTGCGACACAGACACGCACTTGTTGTTTACAAAATCTGTACTGAGCTGCAATATGTATGTGAACATTGTGAGATGAGAGTGGTTTCTAAAAAAACACAGAGGATCTGTTTAGGCATTTTTATGGAGCATCTTTTACATTTTATAGCCAGGTGGGGGGACAGTGTACCCATAAAAGGTGGAACATTTTCTCCACTTTTGTCATTAAATCATAACTGGCATCAATATAAGATCTCCAGTATAACCTTTTTATTAATATGTTCTGTTATATAGTGCTCTGTTGCTGTCAATGTTTTTCAGTAATCTTTGAGTACGAGAACAAAACAGGCTGCAAAATGGATGAAAAATCTGTTAGACATTTTCTTTTACATGTGGGTGAATTCTCCTGCTGGTTCCAGCTTCATGTGAAAAAATGGAACAATTGTCAAATGTTTATTAGAAAAACTTGCAAATATGAAAAGACAAAAAACTTTGAATTAACTAAGTTCATGAGAGTAATCCCTTATGGAAAGAAAATGTTTTCCCATGTATCTTCAAAATATTAAATAATTGAAATATATATTTTTACAAATATATACATTGTAAATATGTATTATTCAAAAAGATTGTAAAATATGATATTGCTGTGTTTCATAAATTGAAAAATATAAGCACTAATTTCCAGTATATGAAAAGGTTTTGTTTTAAAATATACATATTTTCTAGTATATTCCCATATTTCATAAGCAATGTCTAAGGACAGCTGGCTTTATGGGTAATTATGTAATTAAACAAAGAGTAACATGTAATGAACCGGAACATATGTATTAAGAATATTAAGTATTCACTGAGTATGTGTAAAGGGTAATCGTTACTATTTTAAGATAATAGCAGTTAAAATTAAATAAAGTAACATTTCTCAAAAATCTACCAAACAAAAGTATTGTTCTTAATCACTAGTTCTTTTTATAGCTTCTTTATAGAGAATCAGTATCCTGATGAGGCCAAAAGGGAGGAAATTGCCAATGCCTGTAATGCTGTTATTCAGAAACCTGGTGAGTGCTAACAAGGCTGTATCAAGCTGCCTCAGAATAATGCCATTCAATTTAGCCGGTGCATCACTGAGGGTGTCATTCGTTTTCTCATGTTCAAATTTTGTTTCAGGATGCAAACTGTCAGAGTTTGAACGGGTCACTGCACTCAAAGTGTACAACTGGTTTGCCAATCGAAGAAAGGAAATGAAGAGACGTGCCAATATAGGTGAGACTGTATTAGTTTACTAACGTTACGACTGCTCCATATGAACCCTTAAAGGGACAGTTCACTCAAAAATTAAAATTCTGTCATGATTTACTCAACCTTAAGTTGTTCTAAACCTGTATACATTTATTTGTTCTGTTGAACGCAAAGAAAGATATTTGGAAGAATGTTAGCAACTGAGATTTCTGGTGCACCATTGACTACCATTAAAAATCTTTAAAATTATCTCAAAAGCCATTGATGCAATCTAATAGAATTTTTGTGTTGAACCAAACAAAGAAATTTATACAGACAGAATTTTCATTTTTGGGTGAACTATCCCTTTAAAGTCCCTGTGAGCTGGAAGTTGCGATTGTTTTTCTTCCGTATTTTGAAGCATTTCTGATTGAAATGGAATTTCGAATGAGAAAAATAGTGGGTGTGTCTTTCGTCTTTGCAATTTGATGTATAAAAACAGCTGTTGCATTTTGAAATGGAACTGGCAACACACAGTTGAAGGGGAGGAGTTAACGGATGCTCTGCCCAAGCTGTGAAGTTATACATCATTTAAGATGGATGGCCACTAAAGGACGGAAGTGTATTTTCAGATTATAACTGAAGATTATGAGGGCACACAAACTCAAAATGAGAATGACCTACATTGATTAACTATTTACAATAAACGCTACAATATTTCATGAATAATACGGACTTTATTATTATTAATGATTATACAATTATTATTGTCACTTACTTTAATATGTTCAGAGGCTGCCATATTAGAGAGCCACGGAATAGAGGTTCCCAGCCCAAGCTGCCACTCGAACAGCGAAGAGGTGGAGACTCAAGAGTTTGGTGATCAAGTTATGAATCAGCGGTTCTCTGAGCAAGTTAGTCTAAAACATCATTTGCATTTAGAGTCCTTTATGGTCAGAATGTTTACTTAAAAAGGGTTTTCTGTATGTTTTCAGGATGAGCTCTCCCAGAGAAAAGACATAGAACAAGACGTTCCCATGTTACCGCCTGTAGAAGTGGTGTCTCTCTCAAGCCCAGCCTGTCCGGTGGATCAAAAGCTGGACAAATCAAAAAAGCAGGCAGCTGATGAGGATTAACCAATGGGTGGAGTCTTATTTTTGTCCAAAGTGGGTTGAAGCGGTTGTTGTCGTCAGCCAGGCCTGACCTTAAGTTCTCTGGTGCCTCTAGTGGTAGGGAGGCCACTCTATGTATCTACAATAATCACGCCTGCAGTAATGGCAATATTTATCTCTATAACGTATATTGTGCATTCCGAACAGTCTTAACCCATACCTTCAGAGGGCAAAGATACAAAAGGTGCAAACTAGTAACCTTTCCGAACAAGCTAGTGCTATTTCTTTCATTTCTCAGTATTCTCATTTATAACAGTTTCATCTGAAGTAGTCTAGAGAAACCTGCAGGACAGGTGTTTCAAGTCGACAGAAGGGGTGCAATGTTTTTTGTATGAACATGAGGAGAGCCTAATTGTCATATGCAATAGTGGAAGGGCAAGATGATGGATACACCCCTGATAAATACACCAACTCAGGTAGAACTCAATTTGGCAATTGAAAGAGATTGTTCAGAGAGAGGTTCCATCTCGGTCTTCTTCACTATCACAAAATGTTTTATCATAAAAATGGTTCAGATTTGTGACCTATTCATCACGCTTACTGGACTGTGTACATATATTTTGGTTGTTCACAAATCTGAAAGTAATATTCAGATTATCACTTGTCTCTTTTTGTATACACGATTGTAAGCTCTTTATATCCAGCCACTTAAGCTACACTGACCCTTGAGGGGGTCAAGATGCTTTAATTTTTTTTAGTTATTATCATTCTTTGCTAAAAGCGTCATTTACTTACCTCTTGAATAAGGTAATGCAGTATGTAAAACTACAAAGTATATACAGTAATATCAGCATCTAATGCAACAAACTTGCTTTTGAATGGATGGACAGTCTCAGATGACTTTGGTGTCTCAGAGGCTAAAGCTATAGGCTGAGTTGTAAAACAACAGATTTTACATCATCAAAACCAAGTGTAGTGTTTGGGCACATAGTGTGTCACAGTGAGAAACGCTTTGAGCGCGCAAAGGCTTGTAGCTGAACAGTTTGAATATTCTGAACTATCAGCTCTTTACACAGACAGGATGCAATGCTGCAAACTGTGCTTTTTCCTATTGACATTAAACAATAAAATGAATAACATGTAGTGTTGCGTGTGAATTTAATTGTTTATAGAGCCAGAGATGTTATGTGGATTCTTTCTTACATGTTGTTAATACATTTCAGATGCAGCAAATAACAATTTATTTACCTAATGATAACAAATGTGTTACTCCAATGTAATGTAAATGCTGTTTAAGTGATCATAAAATCTTTAAGAAATCTTAGATTATTTACTATAGATATTTTACCTGGATTCTGTCACATCAATGGCAACGGGCGTAAATAGCATTTGAGCATCCACAGATAGATTAAATCAAGCTAAATAAGGCAATGATTGCAAAATATAACAGACAAAATGTCTCTACTGACATCTCAACAATGTAATGTATTTATGGTTGGCTTAAGCCGTAAATAGATGTGGAATTTGTAAAATTGAGAAAATAAAACGTAACTTTTAAGATCACAAATGAAAGTTAAACATCAGTTTAGTCTTGGGATGAATTTCTTAGCACTCAGCCAGTAGAGGGCAATATCACATCCGTAATGTATGTGTTCATTGCCAATACAGAATTGAATTATTGATAGTTGAAAAGTTAACAGGCATTCAGGTGTAAGTAGTCCGAAGATCATTTTGTGACAAGATTTCTTCCACCATGTCCGTACAGTTGAGTAGTTCCTCTCGCCATGGAGAAAAATGTATTGGCCTCAACTTCATGACAATTTATATGTGCCAGTAGTAGATTCGGCATTTGCATCTTCATACCATGTAGTGAGAAGAAATTCTCAAAATAAGAGTTTTGATAAATTTGTGAATTCTGTGGAAATACCATTGCTTTCAACTTCTATACAGTTGAGATCAGTGTTGAATCTTATAGCCAAGTAGGTTATTCGGATGAAGTGACTCAAATAATAATAATAAACAGACCCTGTTCTAAAAAATGTGGGGTTATTTAAACCCATTGTTCGGTCAAAAATGAACAAACCCAACAGAATATGCTTATATTTTACCCACAAAGTCCAATATTTTTTTAGAGTATATGGCTCGAGTGGTGGGGCAATCATAAATTCTGGTTGGGTATACACATACTCATAGTTCAATGCATGCATAATTGTTGTAATTTTCTGTGAATAAATTGACAGATCATTATTTAATAGAACATAGGAATAAGTATTTATTAAGTATTACATTTTTAATTGTCTGCTGGATATATAAATAATACTAGCCAGATTGATAGATTTCCGTTTCATGCAGAAGGAACACAATTAAACTAAAAATATGATGTGGTATTTTCAACCCATTGTTGGGTCAAAAGTGCATGAACCCATACGCGTATTTTTACCAAAAACAAAAGTATTATATGTTGTCTGATTTATTCATGGTTTACTAAAAATAGGGAAACAAACATTACAAAAACATTGTTTTTTTCAGCGATTTATGTATTATCAAGGTCTGATATACACTTACCTAAAGGATTATTAGGAACACCTGTTCAATTTCTCAATAATGCAATTATGGTGGTGGTGTAATGGTGTTGGGGATGTTTTCTTGACACACTTTAGGCCCCTTAGTGACAATTGGGCATCGTTTAAATGCCACGGCCTACCTGAGCA
Source organism: Triplophysa tibetana (assembly GCA_008369825.1). NCBI lineage: Eukaryota > Metazoa > Chordata > Actinopteri > Cypriniformes > Nemacheilidae > Triplophysa > Triplophysa tibetana. The sequence continues at coordinate 14,877,228 of CM017908.1, forward strand.
TTGTTTCTGACCATGTCCATCCCTTTATGACCACCATGTACCCATCCTCTGATGGCTACTTCCAGCAGGATAATGCAGCATGTCACAAAGCTCCAATCATTTCAAATTGGTTTCTTGAACGTGACAATGAGTTCACTGTACTGAAATGGCCCCCACAGTCACCAGATCTCAACCCAATAGAGCATCTTTGGGATGTGGTGGAACGGGAGCTTCGTGCATCGCACAAATCTCCATCAACTGCAAGATGCTTTCCTATCAATATGGGCCAACATTTCTAAAGAATGCTTTCAGCACCTTGTTGAATCAATGCCACGTAGAATTAAGGCAGTTCTGAAGGCGAAAGGGGGTCAAACACAGTATAAGTATGGTGTTCCTAATAATCCCTTAGGTGAGTGTATGTTAAACAAATAAGCATAAAGGGAGTGCTAAATGCCTAATTTCTTCTGGTCTCCGCAACTGTTCACTGTAGTGAGCAGAGCTAGAGCAATGACCGGACAAGCGTTTACCCTGCTTCCGGTTTGTACACCACAGGTTGTGAAATTGGTCTATTGGGTTGTAAATTAACCTATCTTGTTTTAACCCATTGTTGGGTCAAATATAAATCAGTTGCTGCATGGGCTAATTTAACTGAGTCCTTTTTTGACCTAACTCTGGGTTGAAAATAACTCAGCGTTTTTAATGTCTAGGTCTGACTTACTAAACTGTATTTTCTGTGATCTGTAAACACTAGCTCAATTCATTTAGACAGGAAAATGTCTATTTAGCCTGTTTCTCTGTTCGGGATTCCCCTATCTGCCTAAGCCAGGCTGTATGTATCCTAGGCCCCTCCCCGTGGGAAAGCTGGCCTCATGTGATTGTGGTGGCCCATACTGGAAGCGGTGGTTGCAGACGGACTCCACTGGTGCCAAAAGAATACAGAAGTAGATACCCACACACACTCAAGTCAAACCATTGACTAACATAAACACAGCACGCTCACACGCGAGTCTGTCTACACACAATTACACACGTACAGACTTACACTCGCGTGAGAATCTGCGCATGCTTCCATATTGCGCGATTGCGCCACATCCCTCACAGACGCAAAGTCTTACCACAGTCTAGAACACGCACGCATTCCATGCCCGTTTTAAAGTATAAACTGGAGAAAACACACAACAGAACAAACAACAACCGAGAACCAAAAACATTCTTGCATGCCTTTAAAAACATCACTTGTCCATCACATGCATCAATGCTTTGATGTTTGTTTTGGTGGTAATTAAACACATCATTATTCGATTTTCATGGTCAATACCAACCGTCATTTGATTAAATTATGCATTCTGCCTTTTTTTGGTGGTGTTGTTGGAAATCTGCTCTACTTTTACCAGACAGATATAATCAAAGATAACTGATGTATTATGTTGTTTAAAAGCTCCAGTGTATGACATGTAACAGCATCTAGCGGTGAGGTTGCGAATCGCAATCAAAAGCTAACTCCACTCCTCCCTTTCGAAGGACTACGGCGGCTGACACAGGACTAAGATGTTGTGACGATTTTGCTTATTTGCTAAAGGAGTTAATTTATTTACAAAATGCATTCTGTAGAGCAGTTTGTCCTTTTAGGGCTACTGTAGAAACAACATGGTGAATTCCATGCATGGTGTATGTAAATAGAAATAGCTCATTCTAATAAAATCACAACGCTTCAATATGTAAAGGTCTTTCAACAACATTGAAGAGTTATCTACGTTATATTGCATTTCTGTCAATACTTAATCTCACTGGTCATATAAGTTTTGATTTGTACTCCATTTCTGTCTCCTGTTATCTATAAGATCGGACCAATAGAATACCACTCAGCAACCATTCAAATTTTAGTCCTATTGAAACTATTCTTTTTAATAATATAAAATTATTTCGATTTAATGGCCTTTATTCCTCCATTTGCATGTAGGTTGTAACATTTTGTTAAGAGAGCTTTTAGTAAATCAGCAAGTGAGATATTTTTTTTACAAAAATCAATGGCCCTATTCATATGCAACCTGCTAGATTGCAGTAAAACTCCATGAATGCCTTTCTCCAACAAATGTACTAAACCAGCTATTTTCTGTTTTTTTATTATTATTATATTTGAACGAACAATAAATGTACGAAACATGTAAGACATCAGACTTGTGACACATTGTTTAATATTCCAAAAAAAAGCTGTTCATGTTCTAGTAAGTAACTTAGTGTACAAAGTGGGTTTGTAATATTGACTAATCATTTTTAATTATTAAATGGCCATTTCTTTACTGTTAAAAAATTGAGTTGGTTCCATATAGAAGGAGTTTTCAAACTTTATGGGCCCCCGGATAAGACGAAGCTTTGTGAGGGGACCCCCTTTCTACATATCCATCTATAATTATTTTTATGTAAAGAAGCGTTTGAATTTGTTATATAAATAGCCAATGTAATATTATAATAAAGACAACTTTCACTTTAAGCATGAAAAAGGAACTATTGTGAGAAAAACTCACTAGAAATATAAAAATATAACCAATTCTGTAAACGATGCATGTAGCACAAAAGATAACAAGTGCTTAAAAGATAAGCGCTAATAATAATAATGCCCAGCAGACTTGTACAAGTCTTGCTTTATTTGTTCCCTAAACGTTTCTAGGGACCCCTTTCAACCTTCTTGAGTGGTCCCCGGGCCCCAGTTTAAAAGCCTCTGCAATATAAAACGTGTGGGTGCAGTACGAATGTACATGCTACCATCCAGCATGTTTTTGTCATGTGTTTTGTCACACACGCCATGTATTAACCAGTGTGTTTTCCTTAAAGGCACTTTAATATAAATGAATTTACCGCAAAGCTGCTTTGAAACAATCTGTAGAGAATAAAGTGCTATGTAAACAAATGTGACTTGACTGTTTTGAATTTATTGACTTTGGCAGTCTTCTCAGCTCTCATGGCCTCATGGGTGTCCATCCGACCCATACTGCAATAACAAGAAGCATTAGACCATTTGGATATTGCTTGCATGCTGTTTTCTGCATACCGAGGTTTCGATCACTCCTTCAAATACTATTTTTTGCATACTACCTTGTATGGGAGTGGGCGATTTCGAATGCATAGATTATGTTTTTTTATTTCCTGTTGTTTGTTTCAAAGAGAGAGGGTTAGTGAGGTTGCACTGATGACAGCCTGAAGTTAGAGAGTCATTGGCAGAGGCAATGAGAGGGCACACAGTGCGCCTGGTTTCCTCTTGCTGGTGCAGAAATGGTATCAACAGCCACCAGGCTTTTAGTGGCCGGCGAACCACAGTGTTCTCATTACCCCCTCTGGAGACTGCTAAAGAAAACACATTCCTAAATGGCACCTTGCTCGAACAGACCCATTGGAGTCGTTCAGATAAGAGGCAATTTGTGTAGTTGGTAAGTACCCTTTTGACAGAGCACTTTATTTTCTACTTTTAAAGCTGTTTTCTTTCTCATTGTGTTTTAGTTGGATAATTGATATGGTGGGGTGCAGAATTGAAAGAGAGTATGTTGATCAACGACATAGATGCTTTAGTGCTGACACCTTCTGGACATTTCATATACTTGCACATACAAGTGCTTTACATTGCATCATAAGTGGAACACTGTTTTTATAAGGCACATTTTACTTTAGGTAAATTCCAAGAACTTTCATGTGTGATATATCATATTTGCCAAAGTAAACAAAAACACTTTAAAAACACAAAAATAAATGCTCTAGTATCATGAGCTTAAACCAAAATGAGTTTTCCCAAAAAATGAAAATTTTGTCATCATTTACTGTCATGTAATTTCAAACCTGTATGACTTTCTTTCTCCAGCAGAAAACCGTAAAGATATTTTGAAGAATGTTGTTAACCGAACCGCGTCGGCACCCATTCACTTACATTGGTTTTGTGTCTGTACAATACAAGTGAATGAAAATATCTTTTTTTTGTGTTCTGCAGAAGAAAGAAAGTCATTTGAAATGACAAGAGGGTGAGTAAATGATGACAGAATTTAAATTTTTGGGTGAACTATCGTTTTAAATCCAAAAAGAAAGTACTAAACTGTTGTGAGTCTCTCATCCTGTCAACAACATTTGTGATAACATTCATATGTGTCCAATGCTTGTAGTTCCTTTCAAACACATGTCACAATTTGTCCCAGAAATATTTTGTTCCCCATAAACTCCACTGGAAATCTGAATCAGAATGCCCCAATCTCTGTGCCCCAGCCCTGTGCCGACTTACTGGGGTTACCCACACCCCTACGAGCCGGTGTTGGAGATCCCAGAGGTGCAAAGGGTCTAAAGGAAACCTGTTGAGGGGCAGTGGACGGGGAGGAGTTAGAAGAAGCTGAAGATTGTGGCCGGACGGTTTGGATAGGTGATGGGATTGTTGGTCCATCTGGTGAGTGCTGTTGAAGTCTATGAGGGTGGCCGGGAGTAGAGGGCACTCTATGCATGTGGGTCAGTGCTGGACTTAGTATCGCCCCTTGAGTGCTCAGATGTCCCAGACGCAGGCCTGGTGAAGAGTAGCCCAGCAGGGCTGCAGTTGTGTGGGGGGGGAGGTCGCGGCGAGAGGCTGGTGGAAAGGTGGAAGAGGAACCTGGAGGGGTAGTGGCAGACAGCTGAGGATAGGAAGACCAAGGCCAGGGAGGGAAGGGCAGGGCAGCCGGGCTCTGGAGGAGAGGGTCCAACTCACTGGCGCAGTGGCTGAGGTGGGACACGAGGCGTGCACCTATGGGGTGTGAGGATTCAACCCCCTCCAGAGAACTGAGGTATCTCACCACTTCTCCAACACACTCCCGGAAACCCAAAGTCCTGTAATCCACCGCCAGGGCACGAGCATCAAAGTAGCCTGGGAGAAAGAACCCAAACTCTTTACATTATTTTTTTATAGTAGTATGTTAGTAAAAGTAGAAAAATTAAGTAATGCAGATTAGTAGCATGATTAAAATGCTAATTTATGGCAAAAGCTATATTATAATGTTTCAACGCTTTAAATCATGCACAATTGTTTTAATTGGTTATAAATGTGTTCTTCATTTAAAAATAAATATATTGATGCACAGTCCTTAACAAATGTATTAGACCATAGGGTTTCCTTTTATCATTTTTATATGTAAAGAAAAAATGTAAAATTGTTAGATAAACTGTTAATGTAAAGTAGAATAATTGGCTACATGTGTTGGATGTATATATCCTTGAAGAGGATTCGATTCAATTTGTACTTTAGAAACTTTCACTTTCAGTGTGAAATTAGGGACTATAGTGAGACAAACTTATTAAAAAAGATAAAACAATAAACCCAGGAACCCAGTTAGAAAATCCCTGTAGATCACCACCCAATGTAAGGTTTGTGCCAAAGCTCCCCTAAAATAACCGTTAATTGTTTACCAAAATATTTATTTATGTGTCTTTAATGTTTAATCCACCAGTATGTGTAAACTTGCAGTAGTATTTGTAATCTATAAAAATATACTTTTTGTTGTTATAAATTACTTTTCGATGTTACTGTTTTACAAGAAAGGCAGAATTTTTTTTCAGATCCCCAATTAGGCCTACAGTTATTTACTTGCTTTGATTTAAAGGGTTTATTTTTATTCTTTATTAATTTCTAACTTCTGGGAGAAGTTGAATGTGCCGTCTCAAATTTGGCTATAAAAACATAAAATGTTTTTTTCAAACTATTATGATGATGGTCTAATAAATTTGTGAAGCACTGCATATATTTTATATTCAACAATGTTTTTTCTTTTTTTTTGTGTGCAGCCTTTCCTCTCACCTTTGCCGCCCATGGCATGCAACAGTTTCAGGTGATCCACAGTCATCTGAAGAATCTCTGCCTTTTCCAATTTAGAGGAGCCCTGTCAGGTGAGTGAGAAAGCACACTATAATGTTTTTTATCGCCTAAATTCTCACACACACCACATAACTGATGCACTTAACTCTGATGGTCTAACCTGTTTCTCGAAGGCACTGGGTACGAGTCTCCTCAGCTCTGAAAGACTGTGGTTGATTCTGTCCCTGCGTCTCTTCTCAATTATCTGTGGAATCCAGTGGAATAAATTCAAAGACAGAACAAGATTCAAAATGGAAAGCATTTGCTAACTGAATTATTTCTGTGGTCGGGGCCTAGTCGCAGCATTCTTAAGATCAGATTTAGGAAAAATAAACTCCAATAGGAAAACGCAAATTAAAGTCAGAGAAATGAAGGTTCCTACAGAGAGCTGTATTGCAAAGAGTTTTGAGAAAAGAAAATGGCAAGCGTTCTTAGAAGAGTCTGTACCAAAATTACATGTGAACGATACTCGACGTCTGTTCTCAAACAAGTAGGGAAACTATGAAAGGGGAAGATTGACGTAAACTCACCCCTCTTCTCTTCTTGCGAGCCAGGATCTGTGAGGTACTGCCTGGAGACATGGACCCAGTGACAGGGCTGAGAAAGAGAAACAGCGAGCGGGGAAGGGTAAAGATTAAAGCTTTGATGTCAATGCATATTGTTGTCATTACTGTACTTAATATGACACAGAAACACAGTTGCACATCATCAAACCCAATCTAATTTGTCTTGGGGAACAACGAGACACGGGAGCGCCGGAGTAAACAGAAAACAAGATTATTTTGGTTTAACGCGTTTCTGGACATTATTGTCAGATGGCTGATATGTTATGATTCTTATATTTTCTTCTGCGTTTTCTTTTTAAGCTCAAAAGACACAATGATTACATATCCGCAGGCTATGCTGAAATGGTGGGTTTTGCGTGCACTTTGAAAACATCAATACTTGCTATTATCCTTCAATGTGGATCTGGTTTGCATGGGCATGTGTGCTCTGCCAACAGAATGACAGTGTTTGTTTTGCTTTTAGTTTGACTTACACGCATAACTATTATTTTTATCATATTATTTTCGTTCCTTTTATCATGGAGAAACTTAATTAGCAAACATTTGCTTTGTTTAGAAGGATACAAATCCCGTCCGAAAAGAAAAACAGTTTGAGGGAAAAAACTGGAAAGATACTCTGATATAGAGTTTTGAATCCCGGTTAAGAGTAGATAAATTGGGTTTATCAAAGCAGATAAGCTGAGAAATGATTGGGTAGAATGAGATGCAATTCAAAGGGACCCAATGGTGGTCAGATGAGTCTCCGGTCTGCTATTGATTTGTGTCATCGCTTTACTGAAAAATCAAAAAGACTCAATATGACCGAGTAAAAATGGAAAACAGACTGAAAGAAAAATGTAGGCAGGGCTTATTGATGTAGAAAGAAAACTCATCGTGCTATAGTATTAGTATGGGCCTCCATCAGCCATCCTGTCTCACAATGTGATTTTGGATGCAGGTCCCAAATTTTACAAACACCTGTGTCACTTTCAACGGACAGGACAGTGTGTAACTGATCAGGTGTACTGTTTTATTCATAATAACGATACAATTTACTACAATTCGATTTTTTCGCCAAACCTGGCCACAATGTCCCCTGCATCTCCCATGAATCTGTGCCTGATGCTAAAAGTGAATCTCCGCCTAAACAAACCTGGTTTAAATTCTGCCCTCTTAAGATGAAACAATAATCAACATATGAAACCATCTTACCTCCATGAAAAACAAAAATTTTCAATGTAAAAAATCCTGTAAAAAATGTCAGTTAAATACCGTAAAATATTTTTTTTCACGATTATTTCATACTTTTTTTGTAAATTTGTCTTAAATCTGTTGGGTACGTCTTTTCTGATATTTGACTTTTTTTTAGGATATATAAAAAATCTGTAAAATTATTTCATATTACAGATTTTTACAGTTGCTTAAACATTGAATTTACATTATTGGACATGAGCATCAGACACCCAGAAGGCCCCTGGAAGTGTCCAAAGATACACGTACACCTGGTTTCCTACACCGGTATTGTATTTGTCTGGTACACAACTGTTACTAAGTTTAATTCAAATAAAATGTAATTAAACTGCATATTGACTGTTTAAAAATCCACTTTTAACTGGTTTACCATGATGGCACACATTACGACATCAGTTCTTTATCTACGCATCTACGCATAAAACCACTCTTAAAAGTGACAGTCATATCTTTCCCTATGTCATAGATCATGACTAAGTCTTAGCTTTTACTTCTCAGAAATCCTCACCAGAAGCTGTCCTCCTGTCCGACATCAATGAGTTCGTCCGTATCCGAGTCTGGAGAACTGTAATCGTGCGGTCTCTTCATCTCCACGTGTTCCTCCACTACCCCAGCAGGCGACTGCCGGATCGATAAAGCCACAAGAACGATGTAGGAGTGTGATCCAGTTGAGAAGATCTCAGATGATGGATTCCTCTTCTACCCTTCAAATGCAACTCTAAGGAAGTCAGCCACCTTCTAATGCAAGCACGCCCCTCCCTTTTGCTTTCCTCCTCCACCTTCTTCTCAATCCCTCTATTTTCTGAATCCTCTACTTTGTCCCCTGACCACAATAAAAGTAACGCGCAAGAATTTACCAGAATGTTCTTTCGGACTTAGTCTGCACTTTGTTTCTGCTCTTATGCGTACCCCGGTTTTGACATTGCCAGACCCCCTGGACTTCCAGGAGTGAGTCCTCTGTCACAATTCCTAGTCAGACAAATTGGCTACTAAAGTAGTTAGCGTGTTACAGCGACACTGAACTTGGGCACTTTGGCAAAGTTGCCAGTTTTGACTCCCTCTTCCTTACCCTCCCACACCCCCTCCCTTCTCTTACCCCTCCCTCCCATCCCATCATCAACCCTCCCATTCCATGTCTTTCCCTCTCTCTCTGTCATTTCTCTCCTTTCAATTAGCCTCTTTTCTAACCTTGCTCTATCTTTACTCTTCCTCCTTTCTGTTTCTTTTTTCTCCACCCTTTTAATTAGCTTCTCTCCCTCACTCCCAGGACAATAGGAAGACCGCTGTGGGAACGCTGCCTTGTATTCGGACCCAGACACACACACTTAAAGTCTCTCAACACGACCATGTGTCTATAGGAGTGCTGGGTGCCTCCTATTTCACAGGTAATTGGTGTCTGGTAATATATTTAATCATTATTTCAGGTCACCAGGTTGTGAATTCATTTTAAAGATGCTTTATTCAAAGTGAGTTAATGTGCATTTAAGGTTTTGCGGTTTATCAGTATGTTTTATCAGAGTGACTGGCAAATGAACTCCTGATTTTGGTGTTGTAAGTGCCGTGTAATACCTATTGAACTGCAGAAACATCCTGAGTGTCCTGTCAGTGATTTTGTGATATCTGAGCAAAATATTATGTCCAATCATGTGGTCCCAAAAATTATTTTGGACATCCAAACACACTTCATAGTGTATGAATGGAATGAAATGATAAAAAAAAAATTTAAGTATCTTTTCTGGTAACACAGTTCACAAAATGATTAAACATTTAACAGTTTTAAAATTAAGAAAATATTATGTATTTTTCTTCTTGCGATAAGTAATTCTTGCCAAACAACTTCTTGGGGTTTTGTGGGTTGCACCACCAGCTTTAGAGGTGCGTACCGACACCTAATGTAAGGAAGTCTGAAAAGAAATCTAGCCCAACTATACCACACCATCTAAAAATAATAATCATGTGACGTTTTTGTATACAAAAGTTTTAATTTTTTATGTTTTGTATGTGAAGTGTAAATGCATTAAAAACCATTGTAGTTTTGCTAAATATTTATTTATATAATTGGCTAAATAAAACTTTTTTGCAATATATGGGAGTTTATGTGAAACAAACATGTTTTGATTGGGGGTAATGCAGCTGTTGAGAGAAACCGATTTTATACCAACCAAAGAAACTTTGGGAACAGTTTAAGTTTGAGATTTGGTGAGTTTAAGATATGATGTAAAAACATATATCATTATAAAAAATCTAATAATTTGTTATTTTATGCATTAACATGTACATTTCCACACATCCGCATTTTAAATGAAAACAACTTTCATTGCATTGATGATAGGCAGAGTCCAAATTTAATAATGAATATTATATAGATAATGATATATAAAATTGGGGAGGGGAAGACCAAATTTAATAACTGAAAGGTGATAAATATGTTGATGTTTAAGATGTTTTGCTACCCTGTGTAATGTAAAAGGGAACTGGAAGTAATCCATTTGATTTCCCCAAAAATGTAAACACGGTGGCTCTGTGGCTCTGTTAAAATATCACCATGACAGTTTCCTGACCAGGGTTGCGTTTACCAAAAACATCGTTAGCGAACTATTGTCTCAAGTTCTGTCGTTCCAGCATAGTTCGACGATTTAAGTGTTTCCCAAAACTATCATTCCAATGATCAATCGCTCGCACAATTGTGTGGTTGGAACTGCAGGTCTAGAGTTGTGGTTATTGTTCCTAATTATTATGACATCTAGACTTAAATGCATCAAGCTTTTGATCAAAGCAAGCAAGCAACATGCAGTGCATTCCATATTCATCACTTGAAATATATACAAATTTAATTGGACATCTTTTTGTTAGTCAAGGAAATAGAGGCGCTATTTCTTAAAAATGTGAGCTGTACAAGCTGCGTGCGCATGACCCTGGGGAATCCCTGGGTGGAATGACGTACAAGGACGTGTGAAACACTCATAAATGAATTAAATATCATTGAATATAACAACAGATAACAAAAATAGGATAACAAAAGTAGTCTTTAGATCCAATGTATGTTATTTACAGAATTATTTATAACTCAAGCTTTTGTTATATAAAAGGGAATCGTATTCACGCGAACATGATGTAACTGTCAGAACTGAAAACGCCCTTGTTACTGAATTACATCTGTTGCCCAGCGAACGCAAGGTTCTGGAATGCACCTATCTATGACGACATTGACAGGTTGAACAACAGTAAGGGTCATATATCATTAAATGCAATACAACTATAGGCATTACAAACTATATGCAAAGCCTTGCCATCACATCCGGGAAATAAGTCAGTGAAATTTGTGTAAAATCATCCCTTGCAAATGCGTCACATGAAGTACTGATGTGGGGAGGTCATTTGTAAATCACAGTAGGTCTCCAGATAATACTAATGCCGTGCGGAAATTGTGAATGGTGCTAATGTGTAACCTAACGTTACGTCTCTAACCAAATTCACAGACGGGTCCAAATACGCAAACTGCTATCCGATTAAAGTGATTGAAGTGTCTTCAATGGGGCCCATTAAAACTGAGCGTTTGCAGACCTGGTCTCAAAACCTGGGAAGAAAATAGCCTATAACTTATTGATTTTGATGTTTTTGGATGTAAAAACCACGTGAACGTCATAAGTAGACCTCATATAACAGTAGAAAACAATAAACAAGCCCACTTCGTCAGACCTTTAATAAACGTCATTACTCCTCCACCTGCATGGCGTCATCAACTAGATTGATCTCCGACAGAGTTACTACGGTTTCGGGAAACAGTCGTAACTTCATTGTTAATTTCCCCAACGATGCATCTTACTATGGTGGTTAACCAGCGAGTTATGTCGTTGTTCATGAAACGCACCCCAGCTTGACACACCGACGTTGGATAGACCGAGAGTGAAAATAAGGTGTTGGTTTTTTTATTTGACCACCATTTAGAATTTTTTGGTGTTCTTTATGTTTGCGTACACTTTACCTTTAAACATCCTTTAATAAAAAACAACCTGTGGTGCATTTCCCAAAAGCATAGTTAGCCAACTATTGTCGCAAGTTCCGTCGTTTCAGCATAGTTCGACAATTCAAGTGTTTCCCGAAACACTTGGACCATCCATCACAAGCAGCATCACAAAGTTGCGTGGTTTGAACTACTGGTCTGGAGCTGTGGTAAGAAGCATATATAGTTCAGTATTATTATGACATGTAGACTAACATGCATCATCCTACAGTGCATTCTATTTCCATCATTCTAAATATAAATATTGCATTTTACATCTTTTAATTTGTCAATAAAATAGAATCGTTGTTTTGTTTAAAGTGTGCTTGAGCCTGTGCCAGCATGCTCTAGGACGTGAGAATCCCTGTGCAGTGTTACATAGCAGGACACTTCTGAATGAATTAAATATTGTGAAATAAAACAATAGAGAGCAAAAACATGATAACAAAAATAGTTTTCAGATGTTTACATTATTTACAGGAATTATATGACATTAAATCGATCTAAACGGATTAATTAGAAGACGGTATTACTCCTTTACCTATGTGACTTTATCAACTAGTTGAACCAATATGGTTTAGTCGCCAGATGTGCGACAAAGTTACAATGTTTTCGGGAAACAGTCATGAGTAGCTAGTTAGTTTCTCAAACGATGCATCGTACTATGGTTAACCAGCGAGTTATGTCTTTGTTTGGGAAACGCACCCCTGGTCGGCCAATAGTCTAAATATATCTTGTGACCACCATAGATACATATTGTGTGAAATGTACCAATGTCTGTGGTCAAAGAGACAAAACAGCTGGGATGGTGACCATGAACTGACATCATCTGTCTGTCTGGAGAGAGATGATGAAAGGTCAAGAGTAGAATTAGAGCGTCTGAAACAGACGATTTCTTCCAGAATGATAGCATAACTCTTTTTGACCCTGCAACGACAAACACAATGAAAATGAAAATTAACACATGGAAGCACATGCAAAGAAAATGATGTGCAAATTCTTTTTTTGTACGATGAAGAACAGACAGAGATGTTCTCCTCTGCCCACCACCGTGGGAAGCTTAAGTGCTGCTGTAGTCATGGTAACTTGAATTACAAGTTCTAGCTGGAGTTTGCTGTCAGAAGTGGTGCCTTACTGACCCAAGAACTACAACAACATGTTGTGCATTACACAATACCCAAACCCTCCCCCCCCCCCCCAGTCTTCCACTTGGGCTTCGTCTCTCATTCTTTGGGGCTGTATATACATATAGTCTCTTATTGTGTATATGTTTGTACAAGTAAAATTGTAGTGATGAAGAAGATCGTTTGATGTTATTATACCAAAAATCAGTAATTGGGACACAAAAATAAATTGGATGAAAAAGTCCTGCTAAAACAAGGTGTTAATGTTATTGCATTGTAGTATCATTATAAGGAATTGTCATTATCAAAATATTAAAAAAGATACATCAAGTACTGTAAACATTTATGTGATCACAAAGTCATGCCACATGTTTTTAAATCAATTTATCTATTACAATTAAGTTAAGCAGCTGGGCAATTACAACATTATGGAAGTGTTATGGATGTCATATAAATATATTGTTTCCAATATATTGATTCATTTATATTTTACTAAAGCCGTGTTGATAGAGTCTAAACATCAGAAAAATGTCAGTCTATGCATGTTAAAGTGAAATAAACATGCGTTATGGATTTGAAAAAACAATTGGAAAAGCATGCACAAAAAATGCTTTCAGAACATAAAGAGAGACCTCACACTATAGTAAAATCACCATAGTAAAAATCTTCGGAATAAAACAAATAAAAATCTGGCAAGTGGAGAGAAGCATGGAATTACCTAGCTTCAACTTTTTAATGTTAAAGCAACTCAATAATGAAAATAAATAAATACATATTTTATAAATAAATATTTATCAGTTTAACGTACAAAAAAGGAATAAAGTTTGTTTTATAATGTTGAGTAACACTTTATATTACAATTGAGATGTGTTAAGACAATTAAGTCTGTTTGGATGTAGAATATATTAAATGGCACGAACCTGTGTAAATTTAAAGGTCCAATTTGTGATATTTAGCGGCATCTAGCAGAGAGGTTATGAACCTCATTCTTTGCCGCATTAACGTAGCACGTTCTGTAGAGCAGTTTAAGGGCTACTGTAGAAGCAACATGGTGAATTCCATGTAAGAGGAACCCGTCCTGTACTGTTATCGCTTATTCTAAGGTAAAAAAAACATGTAAGGTATTGATGCACCCCTGAAGACATAGTTATGTATATTACATTGCATTTCTGTCAAAAAAATTACACACCGGACCTCTAAGGCAAGCAGAATGTATAATTCAAAATGAGGAGTTGAAGATTAACAATTCAAATTGGGCAAAAGTTAATTAAAAGGAAATGTCGAGAAACATTTGTCTACAAGTGTCACTTGTTATTTTTATTTTATTTTTTTATTATTAATTTACAGATTTTTAAGTGTTGCTTAAGTGTCACTTTTTGGACCAGCGCGCACACACATTTTTTGTTTTCCCTGCATTGATATAAAGTGTCTGTGCTTTCTTTTAGAGGTTCAGTATATGGTGACACCAGCACCGCATAGACGTCTGGCATGTGACCGTCGCGGGAGGCTTATGCTTTGGTGTGCAAATCAAAACTAGTCTAAGAGATCCTTTTATTTCTCTATCCTCCCCCGACTCCATCGTCTTTCATTACCAGTCCATCTTTCATTGGGGTCTGGATCTCATTTCAACAGGCTCCATCAGAAAGCATGAAGCTCGAGAGAAAAATCTATGAAGTCGGGTGTCTCTGGCGTTATTTTTGTTGTCCACCCGCTTCAAAGCCCAGCTTTCTTCTTATTCTCCTTTCGGATTATTTTCCTTTCGCAAGGTTTTTCAGCATCCTTCGTTTTTTTCCCTCGTTCTCCTCCTCTTCCTTTGAGTTTTTGATCTTTGTCATGGCACACTTCCTCCATTGATGACAAAATAAGATGGAAAAATTGCAGTGGAAATTGGACGAGGGAAAACAGAGGGGGGGAATAAGTAAATAAATAAAGAAGTTGATCTGTAAAAATAGTTTGAAAGGAGAAAAAAGAACGAGATCCAGAGAACAAAGGAAAAACTGGTATTGAGCAAAGCAGAAAAAGAGTTGCTACGCTTTTGGTTGGCCACTTCAGTGCCTTTTGAGGGTCCTGCCTCTTTACCACAACAAGAACAGCTCCACATTCGAAATTAACAAGCTCATATTTTCACAATTCTCTCATAGAGAAAGCGCACGCACAAACACACATCATCACAGCTTTTCGTTTTCTATCACATGCACGAAGACCCGCTAAAATATTCAATTATACTCCATGACATAAACTTCAACCAAACCTCATGCTCTTCCTCAAGTGCTAATCATGCATTAATGCTTGCTGACACACACACAAACCAGATTCGCCACATCTTGCATAGATTTGCTCCCTTTATGTGCAAATTTCAGTGACTGACCCTAAAATCAGCCTGTTTTTTGATGTTCGTTTGTCATTAGTGTTGGAGAAAGAAGGCCTCACTGCGAGTATGGTCAAATTCCAAAGGGATTTATTTTGTCGCTGTACATGAAATGCCAGACAGAGAGGGCTGACCACTGAAAGTTCACAAATGACACAGCTCTGCATCTATGGATGTTTATATTCATAGGCATGTGTCCCACACATATTTAATATAATAGACTGCTTTTATCTTCACATGTCTGTTTTCCTGCAACATTAAAATCCGGACGTATATAAACTCTATACTATGAACTTTTTGGACGTATATGTTCATTTTGTGTTTTTCTCATTATGGCATGTGACATAGTTATTATATGTTTTTTTTAATTATTTAAAGTAGGTAGGTAGGTATTAATTTAAATAAAAAAAAAAATCAGTTTCCCACTAAAAATGTTCAATTCAATTTTATTGTGAAGTCCTGTTTACTGATTAATATACAGTAATAAATAAATGCATGTTTCTTTCCTTTACTGGAACATGTTTCAGCTTTGTATTGTTCCTTATATCCCTTTTTACTTTCTACATGAATAATAAATAGATCAAATTTATGGTGACGAAATGTTCAGCTGTATATGTAGTGTACATATTATACCAGTCCAAAGAGGAAACACTTTACTCAAAGCATATGTGTATAATCAATGTATTATAAAAGTAGTTATAATCAACTCATCATGTGTCCATTATAATGCACATTATAATACATTGTAATGTCTCATGAATTGTAACTACAATTAATACATTATAACACTTTGCATATTTTATTTAATTCTTCTTTTTAATGTCTTACAACACACATAAATATTACACCTGATACACTTCAATAACCCTTTGTAATGCATTATAAATAAAGACTTAAGTAAAGTGTTACCTCAATGGTTCCAACACCTACACTTTCATTACCTCTATTCTAAAAGGTGGGCAATTATTTTGTCGTGGAATTGTGACTGTGGAAATTATGCAAAACTATGATACATTTAAGCATTACATGTTTAGAATTTGCAGAATCGTTCTCATTTTATCGTTCTGCTTTTTGAGTTCTCACCCTGGAATGCTTTAATAAATACTTTAATAAATATAAATAAAGGGCATCCTATCTATTTAGGGCTCTTATTGGCTGCTTTATCTTCATTGTTTTTTCCAAGTAATATATATATTTTTTTAAATAAAATCTTTGTTTTCTACTAAAAGAAATTGATATGTTGGATTTGTGTAAAGTGATTCCAAACCTTTTCCTGGTACTGTAAATACACATGTAAATTGTCTTATATTGGGCGCATTTAGGTATGATTTCAAGGTTATGATTTTTTGATTTACACCCCCATGACGACAAAGCTTGCAGGGAGCATCAACTTGCTCTCAAAGATGTGTGACTTCATACAGTGGGTACATAGGCTTCCTCTCTCCATCTCTGCCATAGGAAGACACCAGCGCTGTTTACCCACTCCACCATGCCCGGCTCATCCGGCTCCCAGAAGATAAATAAGAGGGGCAAAAGCCAACAAGAGGAAGCAGAATGGGCCCTTTGTGGCCGAGAGCGAGGTCCCTTTCAAGCTCTTTTCCCACAGCGGCGAGCCCCCAATAGAGGACCTGACTGCGGTAACTCTCGCTGGTGCCGGGGCCCAGACGGGCCGGTTAGGCCTCGCTAGGCCACAAGCAGCCATTGTCTGTCGCCACAGAAACCAGCGTCTTCATGTCAGACATGTTTTTCTGTTTGTTTTCTTTTTTTTGTCTTTAATGTGGCCAGGGGAATGTTTCCTCCGTCGATCCCCCCAACCCATCCGCATTTCTTACTCTTTTTTTTTCTTCTCCCCAAATGTTGTTCTCCTCTCTCTCTCTCTCTCGCTCCAACTCTCTTTATTTCTCCAAAAGATTGTCATTTGTAAAGATCTCGAGCGGTAGGCAGGGACCATCTTTGTCATGGTGTTGTGGCATGTCTCTCTCTCTCATTTTTTTTATCTCACTTTATGAGGTTTTGGCACAAGCTGACTCAAAAAAAACTCACACTCAAAAACAACAAAACGTTTCCCCCCATGAATCTAGTCGTTCCCACGCTAAGCCAATTTTCTTCTTGAGATTAAACAAGCTCCAACAACAGAAGGGACGGAGAAAGTGAAAAAAGAGAAAAGGTCTGGTTATGATTCGAGTCTCTAAACTAAGAGAGGATGCCCCACAGACATCCAATGAGAAAAACAAATCGGCAAAAAAATGAGAACTGTTTCTATTTTTAAGAACCTAAAGAATTTCACTGTGTGCCATGACTCAAAGGATTTGCAGCTCCATGGTAATCAATTCATTCTGACTTAGATCGTCGACCACATCACACGCGGTACACAATCCTTTATGAGCTGGGCAAGTGGCGGTGCATGGGGGAGAATGAAAGTCAGAATATACGATTTTACCCTTGTATCCAATGCCACTGCACTGTTTTGTTAGCGTTACTCTAAACGTAAGTATTTGCAACCACTACTTGAATTTAATAGACATAAATATTTTCTTGATTGTATGTTTCAATTTTGCTAAGTGTTGTTATTTCTTGCTAAGCTACCACAGTTCGTTTGAAAGACTTTTGGAGAGCGTTTTGAGAAGGAACAACTGGAGCATTTTCATTTTAAATGAATCAATGGGTTTCTTTCTTTGCCAATAATATCTCTTCCATAGCTGTCGTAAGCCTTTCCAAGCCAACTGCAACACACATAGGCAAGTTACCAAAGATTTATTGCCCTAACACTTTGTCATGAAGTAATTTAGAACAAGAGAAAAAAAGCCTGTGAGCGTCAAGAAAGCAATTCCAGAAAATACTTAATTTAAGAGGATTATACAGGGTGTGCAGGAATTGTGAATGAAAGGCTTGGGGTTGAGGATGTGAGTGTTGGCAGGTTGTGTTAAGCCTATACTTGACTAAAGATGTGACAGCTGCAGTTTATATAACTCTGTAGACATATTTTGATTCTGTAGTTATAATTATAATTCATTAATAATTCATAATTGTTATATAGTACTATTCTGAGTCAAATAGCTTTACTTTGAAGGGGGGATCTCCTCAACCATCACCAATGTGCAGCACCAACCTGGATGATGCGATGGCACTCATATTGCATCAGAACGCCCCCCACCACACCCCAGCTTATTGGTGGATAGGAGACAGAGTTACGAAGACAATTAATACATATATGGATGATAAGGAGGTCATGATGTTTAGAGGGGAATGAGCCGATTTGGCCAGGATGCGGGGCGGGGTTACACCCCTACTCATATTCGAAGGACATCCTGGGATATTTAAAGACCACAGAGATTCAGGACCTTGATTTAACATCTCATCCGAAGGATAGTGCTTTCTCACAGTGTCCCCATCACTATACTGGGGCATTAGGACCCACACAGTCCACAGGTTGAGCATCCCATGCTTGTCTCACTGACACCTCTTCGAGAAGCAACCCATAGTTTTGCACAGGAGGTCTCCCATCCAGGTACTGACCAGCCTCAACCCTACTTAGCTCCAGTTGTGAGGTATACAATAAAGCAATACAAGCAAAGTTAAGTTTTATGCTACTACGCTTGACGTACGTTTTGAGAGCTTTCTAACAATAAATGGATAGTTCACACAAAAAGAAACATCTTCTTATCAATGATTCACCCTCATGTCGTTTAAAAATCTGTGACTCTTTCTTCAATGGAACACAAAAGAAGATACTTTGAGACAGGTTTTGTGTCCACACAAAGGAAGTCAATGGAGTTCAATGTTGATTGGTTACTAAAATTCATCAAAATATATTTATGTGTTCTGAAAAAGAAACAAAGTCATCTAGGTTTGAAATGACAAGAGGTTGAATAAATGGGGAAATACTTTTCCATTTTGGGAAAATAAGATATTTTGAAGAATGTTGCTAACACAGCACTTCTAGTGTGTGGACACAAAACCAATGCAAGCCCAATGTTTAGTTCCCAACATTCTTCAAATATATCTTGATTTGTGTTCTGCAGAACAAAGAAAGTCAAACAGGTTTGAATTTACAAGAGGGTGAGAAATGATGAAAGAAGTTTCCTTTTGGATGAACGTTTAAAATCTTTAAATTGGCTGAATTTACAGTAAGAAACCTCAAGTGTTTGGAATGGGTCTTGGTCTTAGTGTCGGCCCACCCCAGTGTTTCTGTTCCAGGTCTTAGACTTAATCCAGGCATAGCTTTAGTGTTTGGTGGGTGTTGGAGAGCTGTCAGTCTGTGGTCGGCCTGCATGATATTGAGGGCTGCAGGCCTTCAGCTCTGTCCACCACGCTGCTATGTTTGAACTTAATTACAGTCAGTCGGCCCTGTCATTACAGCTCAGAGCAGCCGAGCGACGGCCGGCCTGTAGGTAGTGGCGGCACAATCCCAAACAACAGCGTGCAGTCACACTCGCTGGCTAGCTCTCACGGGCACAGCGAACACACATTGGGAATGACATGGACTTATCCAAACAACGCGGAGGCAAACAGAACACTCATGCAAGCAGGACCGTTGTCACGCACGCCACATTCCCACAAACAAAATCCCTTCCTTTCAACAGACAGATTATCATATATGTACAACAGTCAAACATAATGATTCTGCACCTTATCAAAGTTGAATCATTGTCGATCAGGTCCTGACTGAGATGGGAAGTGACACATGGGTGTAGTTAAACGAATAATTCATCCAAAAGTAAAAAATCCTCCCATTATTTATTCTCACCATGACATTCCAAAGCCATCTGCTGTTGTTTTTTCTGTATGTGGTAACCGAACACAACAAACCATTTTTGAGACGAGCTTAAAGGGATAATTCACCCAAAAATGAAAGTTTGGTCATGGTTTACACACCCTGTGTTGTCATTTCGAAAGTGTATGACTTTCTTTCTCCCACAGAAGACAAAAGAAGATATTTTAAAGAATGCGTCTGCACCCATTCACTTCTCTTCTATTGACACAAAACCAGTCCAAATCAATTAGTGCCGTCGCTGTGCAGTTTCAAACGTTCATCAAAATATCTGCTTTAGTGTTTGAATAAAGAAAGTCATACAGGTTTAAAATGATAAGAAGTGGAGTAAATGATGACAGAATTTTCATTTTGGGATGAATCATTTTAAGGCTAGGCAAGTTATCACTAAATGAGTTGAATTTTAGTTTCAGAAGTTTGTTTCTCACACAAAGCTGTTGAATAACTTGGAATATGGGGCACAGGTCACAAAGTCACTTTGTGATAACCTAAGATATTTTTTGGATTTGATGTTTGTAAGTGAACTCTACGCAGGGAATGTGAGGAAAACCATGGAGTGCTACTGCAGGTCTAGACGGCAAAGCTCCGCTTAAGATTCTATCCGGAAGTGTGTGGTTATAGGAACAGCTATTATTACTCTCTTATGCCTTTAAATAAATGATAATAAAAAGGCTGGCATGTTTATTTCTAGCAGCCGTCAGCCTGCAGAAGAAAGAAAAGACGAAAGGGAAAGCTCAGACATCTTCTCCATGACACACAAAGACATTAAGTGGTAATTACAGAGAGACGAGATTTCGATTCTGACCACAGAGGAGAGCGATGTCTACTACTATAGAGGGGCGCCGGTCTTATTAAAGCCCCCCAAAATGGGATCATATAACCAAGATCCCGCACCCCCCCCCCCCCTTTGTTTAATGTCTAACGCTCCAGACCTTCTGTTGTTGACTGTGGTATACTATGACCGTTCCACCTCAAACAAACACACCCACCTTCCCACCCACAACATGCACACACACAAAAGAGACAGTCGAGCTCTTTCTCTGATCTTGTGATCAATGTTTGATGAGGGTCTGCGCTGGTGCCACAAAAAAAATTCCTGACATTCTAGGATAATTCAAACGTTTCATGGCACTGTTTTTCACCCATGAGAGGCAGCCCTCCGAAATGGAAAATGCCACCATGTCATGGCAATCTCTTCCCATTGTCTCTCTCTTTAATCAGCACTCATCTGTGGCTCTAAATATCCCCGTGGTGCACAGCCATGCTTGGGAAAATGCAGCACTTTGCCCCGCTCGGTGCTGGAACGCTTCATCGCACCGCACTGTCTACCCGCACTGATCGGTCATGATGATGACAGGAGAATATTCATCTGCAGGAGCCAGGGTTGTGCGATCCTTCTCAGAACTGAATTGACCATATTACATTCTAGTTTTGTTCATGAGTATGAAGAAGTTGAATGCATGACGTTGTCTCTTAGTATGAAATAATTATCATATACGGTGTAATATTGTCACTGTCCTTCTAAAACCCTATATGTCCAAATTTGCTGTTCAGGAAATGGAGAAACACTGCGCCTTTTAAATGAGTACATACTGTGTTGTCAAAGTTAAAAAGCATTTTTTTTTTAACTTTTTAGATATTTTCAAAACCTGCAGTGACAAACATAATAATAATGCTTTATGGCAAAAATATAAATCATGAAATAAGGAGATATGAGGTTTCAGAAGGACTGCACCATTATATTATAATGTATACATTTTTAAATCCTGACACATTTTAGTCTTTGTAAATTTCGTATTAGTGTCAGTTAAAGTCCAGTTCAGTGTTGTGAGTCATTGTTTCTAATTAATTTTATCCAAACTTATGTACAATTCTAGAGGCTGGAAAGCATTTATTAAGGTAGGCTATGCTTCCTCTTGATGCAGGCGTTAGATTCAGGGCAGAGGAGTTGGGGACAACACTTGGTCTGTATATTGGAATTAAAAAGGTTGAATGGAGTTTTATGAGGTGCTATAAATTTCATTTTCAAAAGAGTGTGTATGGCTGCATATGTCCACTCGCCTACCCTGTGGTTAAGAGGGGCCACCATGAAGCCTTTGTGCTCTGTGGGTTTACCATGGGAAAATTCTCAAAACAAATAACTCACCCGGTGACCCATCAGTGTTAAAAATCACTTGTGAGAGCTGTGGATTGTGCTGCATGGGAGCGGTGCAGCCTGCAGGAACACCGTGTTTGTTTTATCTGGGTCCAAATGTTGAAAAACAGCTATTTTCAGGCTAAAGAAAGCAAATAAACACAAATTCCGTTGCAGACAATGGGGGTAGTGCACACGGTCTGACAGCTCTATACCACAAGCTGGCAGCTGGGGCATGTTAAGATATGGCCACTGTGAGGACATCACTTATACAATTCTTTTTTTAGAGCGGATCTTGCCTACTAAATTACATTTGAGCCCTAAAAAGTCAACAAAAAAAAAAAGTGTTCATCACGCTGACATCTACAAGAACAATACTGTATACAGACACTTGTTGAAGTGTTTGGCACAGACAGTCTCTTTCAGAGATTTTGCTCCCTCTTCTGGTGATGCTAAAAGATGCACTTTCTTCAGTATCATCTCAAAGTATAGACGAGAATCAAAAGGGCAGAAGAAAGTGACCTAAAAGGCCATTTTCAGCTGGTAGAAAACATTCATGTGGTGTGTGAGGAGCCTGATGGAAAATTATTTGTATTTACCATACAGTAAAGCACTTCCCTGAGATAATAGTATAGTAAATCATGTTCCATCATTTGACATAAAAAAGCAGGACAGGGTGAAGCCCAGCGGACTGGTCTCCCACTGGAGAGGAGATAAAGCTACAGGATGTTGGGTGTAGTAGTTGAGTGGAACAAAGACCCAAGATGATTTTCTGCGGGCATCATCTACCTGCAAACACCAGAATACAGTAAAAGAATTGCTAATGACCCATGAAATATAAGGCCTGTAGCTCAGTGATAATAGCATTGCGTCAATAACGCAGGGTTGTGGGTTCGATCCCAGGGGATTGCACATACCTATATATAATTGTATAGAATAATGCAATGTAAGTCGCTTTGGATAAAAGCGTCTGCCAAAAGTGTAAATGTAAATGTAAAATATGAATGTAAGCCTATATCTTTCAAAGCTCTTAAAATGATGCTGTTTCCTGGTTTCCCGGGCAACCGAATCCTTGATGTGATTAAATGATTCTCCTTGTTTTAAAAGAAAATACGTTTAATGGGACTTTTACTTATATTATCAGAGAGCTACTCCATTGAATTTTAATTATTGTAAAATTGTAACAATTATCTTTATTTAAGGGATTTTTTTTATAAATGTTTATAGCTTTATATATGTAAGAATATATTCATATACTATATAACAATTGTTAAATATGTTGTTTAATATTTAAAAGCTAAAGTTACCGATTTCTTTCCTGAACCCTTGGGGAAGAATCATGGAATTTCATGAGAGCTCCTGGCAGCAGGAAGTACAACGTAGTAAACCGGAAGTGGTTACGCAGGAAGACATTTTTAAAAGACCACCACGAACAACAATAAAACCATGAAATAATTGTACGTAGAAACGGATTCCTTTCCACAATCCCCGTTGCGCGTATTAGAGGTAGTTAAATGTTTCAGAGAAACTCTGTTTTCGCTGTGTTTGTTTCGCTGTAACGCTACGATTTACTTATTGTTCGCTGCTTTTTATATTTCGCTTATTGCTGTTAAAGTAATCATGCATAACTTGCAACCACCGATGTGTAGCACGGTGGTAAGAGATTACGTTTATATCTTTACTGTTGTGGAAGTTTAAATTAATCAATGAATTAACGTTAGATCAATTATTATGCACAGTTATTCTTACAGCGTGAGAGTGTGGTGACGATATCAAATACGTTGTTGTTCTTGCCTGGAACTTTTTCATTTTTAAAACCTTTACTTAATATTGACTTCGGTCTAGTTTTCTGTTAGGTCTGCTCAATATACCGAAATTACAGCAATATTACAAATGTACCGTTACGTATCATAATATGCAAATCCCCTGTCAGCACACATACATCTCTATTAACATCTTCAAAACATGTGCTCAATACGTCTCTGAGACGTCAGGTGTCATATCTAAAGATGTCTCGATGATGTTTATGATTTAGAATAGGTCTAAAACGGCTCTAAGATGTTAAGCATATATGTTTATACAGGAGATGTTTTACAGATCATTAGCTGACATCTTACATATGTACCTGTGCTATGTGGGTCGTAATGGTTTGCAATAACTGAATATGTAAAAAAAGGTTATAAGTTTGGGGTGAATGCAGATAAAGTACACGGACAAAAGTTTTGATATGCCTTCTTCTAATGAACAAGTTTGACTGCTTAAGTCATTTCGGTGAGCAAACATCTCAATGCTACAGTATGAAATGATATTCTAGCGTATAGTTCGGCCATTCTCTATTCCAAAAAGACAATTCGTGTGTGCACAAAGCAAAGTTAAAAAACATGATTGATTCAGTCTAGTGTGGAGGAACTTGAGTGGTCTGAATAAAGCCCAGAGCAGAACACCTTTGAGTCTAACACTCATCACCCATACCCATCAATGACGTATGTTGAAACAAAGGAAACAAAATGTGTTAATATGGCATATAATTAATATTTGTTTTGATTGGAATTTCTGGAATTGATAATATGCCCCAGCTTTTGAATGAATAGCGAAGCAAACGGACTGGTGCGCAAAATTTGGTTCCCATGTGTGTGTGTCCACGTTCTATGACCTGATGATAATCAACGACCAGAAAGAATGTGAAACATGTATATTGGTCACATACAGTTTTTAAACTTAATTTAATATAAGGTGTTTGTTGTAGACTTTAGCATTATCAGATTGCATTTTCCTATATCGTGAACCCATTTCCTTTGTATTTAAGTTGTTTTTATTCTTCAATTCTAGAGAAACGCATGGCTATGCAGTAACATGGAAGTTCCTTCCTACCTGTCCAGACTCCTGTCTGAGCTGAACGAGCAGCGTAAGCGGGACTTCTTCTGTGACTGCAGCATCATAGTAGAAGGACGTGTTTTCAAGGCCCACCGTAATATTCTCTTCGCCAGCAGTGGTTATTTTCGTGCCCTTCTGATGCATTATTTGCAGGACAATGTCCAAAGACATAGCACGGCGTCTCTGGACATTGTCACAGCTGAGGCGTTCTCCTCCATCCTGGACTTTCTGTATTCTGGGAGGCTCGACCTGCGAAGCAACAACGTCATTGAAATAATGTCAGCTGCAAGCTACCTCCAGATGACCGACGTGGTGAACTTCTGTAAGGGCTACATAAAATCATCTTTGGAGATCTGTAACCGTGAGGGGGAGAGATTCAAGCGTAGAGAGCAGTCGGATGATAGCGTGACCCCAGTCACAAGTGCCCCAGTGGCATCCACTTCTGAAATAGACCAAAGGAGCTCTCAGGTCACAGAGGCCCTCAGTCCTGATGATGCTCCGACGGCTGCTCTCTCCACACAGGCAGCCACTAGCAGCAAAGACTCAGAGAGTGAGAGCTCACAAGGAGGATTTCAAAACCAACCACCTATGAATGCTCCGATAAAGAGTGCTTCAGGCCCAGATTTGATCAACTCATCCACCCCGGGTCTGCTTTTGGGGTTGGTGCACCCAAAAATCGAGTACGTCCCTGATGAAGAAGGCGAGTCTTCGCGGGAATCCAAAGACACGGTTCTTTATCGGGGCCCAAATAACGACGGGGAAAGACCAGACGATGGTAGTCCGGCTCCAAGCACAGAGCACTCCAATTTATATGGTACCTGTCAAATGAAGCAGTTCCCAGATGTGGTGTTTCGAGGTGGAGCCAATCATAACCGTGATGAGAACTTTTCACAGAGTATGGGGTATTCTGGAGGATTCGGTCGTGTGGATGACATGCTTGGTACCGGGGGTCCCTATGGTATGGAGATTCAGAATGACTGGTATGGGGATGACCCAGGTGAGAGCTGTAAATAATAGTTCAACAAAAATGTGACTTTTTGTTGTATATCAGCGAGTATGTTTTTTCGTAATACATGTTTTCACATAGGGAGGCTGCACAAATGTCCATTCTGCCCATACACGGCCAAACAGAAGGGCATTTTGAAGAGGCACATCCGATGCCACACAGGAGAAAGACCGTATCCTTGTGAGGTCTGCGGGAAGCGATTTACACGACAGGAACATCTGCGCACTCATGCTATATCTGTAAGTCTAAATATATACATTACCCCTTTAAGAAATCTATATTATGCAGTTTTCCTCTTGAGATATACTTAACATATGCCTATTTGTTTAATGCATTAAAAATTCACTTAATTTGACATTAACATTGGTCAGAATAAGGCATGCATACGTGCAAGGAAAATTTAATATCATAAATACACCATTTCACCAGCTCCAAACCAGTGTTGAGTTTATAAAATTCTACAGTAATGACATGAGATTCAATAAATTATGAAAGTCATTTACTTCAAAGCTTGACAATAATAAAATATCCTTTACATATGAAACACAATTAAAAGACCAGTGGCAAAAATGTTTATAGGATTTTTTTTATGTCTTCAACTCTCCGGTTTGTGCAATTTTTTACATCTCACCATTTTCATATGTTTATGTTATTATCACATAAATGTATCTTCTTTCTGACAATAATCAATACTCAAGGTTTAAAAATACAATCAGAGGATGGCAAAGTTGCTTTAGGGTTTTTTTTTGACGCCAAACATCAGGGATTTTGGTTAAAGGGATTAAATGCATCAAAACTTTATTTCAAATGATAAAATATATACATGCACAGCTAAGTTTTAACACATTCAAAATTCTGACATTTATCATGCCAAATGAAATCAAAAGATTGATTTTGATCTGTTCTTTTAGTCTATTGACAGTTTTTAATTTCAATGCATTTGATTTGTTTTTTTTATGAACAGGTCCATCGCTCCACTTGGCCCATTGTGTGTAAAGGCTGTCGGCGTGTGTTCTCAGGCATCGTGTCCCAGGGAATGAAGCGATTTGGACTTTGCGACGGCTGTACCTTTGTTACTACAACAAATGAGGATCCCTCCTCTATGAACCTCAATATCCAAAATGAGGCTGTTGAGAGGAGCAATAGAGATTCTGATTGGTCCGTGTTCATTGTGGAAGGAGATGAAGCAGATCCTAGTGCTATTTCTTCTATACAGGAAGAGGACGATAAGCAGAATGTTGCCAGACAGCTTGCAGAAAATGGCACTCTGTTGTAGATTAATTTGCATTTCTCCACACACAACTATAGCTATTTCAGGGGGGTTAGAAAGGAAGGTAATCAGTTCAAGGACCATTTTTATGGTTGTTTCATTTTTTTACACATGTTGTGAGAATGAAGTCTGTGACAGAAATATTGGTGTGTCGAAATGAATAATGTAGCATAGTTTTGTACCCTTTAAAACTGGTATTTAATTTATTATTGGGTTGATTAACCTGTGTGGCTAAAAGTTTTGAGAATGACACAAATAATAATTTTCACTGATACTGCAGACTGTGAAAATTTATATTTGTGTAATTCTCAAACCTTTTGGCCACGACTGACTGTATTACCTTTGCTATTTGCCCAAAAATCTAAGTCATTGTTTATTGCTCATTTGTTTTTATTTGAGAAGTATATTTATTTTGAAATATAAGGAAACAAAACTATAAAAAAGAATGCTTACAACTTTTGCAGTTCATTCTTTTGGTATTTTTAGTGCCATTAAGTAGGCAACATTTACAACTGTTGTCGATTCCCTACAAAACATCTACTTGTTGATTTGAATGATTGAAAAGCTTAAGCTTGGCGTTCGACTCTCTCTTGCGATACTTCGATGTCACGCGCAAGTTAGACCGCGCAACGCTGCGATTGTCAGCATTTTTGCATCGAAACCACGTTCTATAATCACATGTTTGATGTCGTATGATCTACCTGGAACTTCAAACTTGTTTTTATAACAGCACTATGTTCACCAAAAAGTTAAGTAAGCCGACGTCTCTCTCTTATACAAAGTTCAGCGCGCTCTCAGATCAGTACTGGCAAGCGCTCGCACTTACTCTTGGATTACCGCGGTGAATGCGGACATACACAAAGGGAACACCAGACTCACTCTGTTAAATCGTCGAAATGATTCAGTCGCTGGCTCTTTGTGCGGTATTATGCACACAATTAATCGGCGCTAAATACACCCCGGATTGGTCTAGTTTGGATTCTAGACCTCTGCCTGAATGGTACGACGAGGCGAAGTTCGGCATCTTCATTCACTGGGGCGTGTTTTCCGTACCTGCCTTCGGGAGCGAGTGGTTCTGGTGGTACTGGAGAGGCTCACTTAACCCGAGCTATATAGAATACATGATCAAGAACCATCCTCCTGGATTCACCTATGAGGATTTCGCCCCCGATTTCCACGCGGAGTTTTTTGACCCCAATCAATGGGCTGAGATTTTAGAGGCATCTGGAGCCAAGTGTGTGTTTTAAATGTATTTTTGCAATGCTTGTGTCGTAGACTATCTGTCTATTAGTTAACGTAATTTTTCTTGCAGGTATGTGGTCCTCACCACGAAACACCACGAAGGATTCACGAACTGGGGGTCCCCGAATTCCTGGAACTGGAACTCTGTGGATGTTGGACCGCACAGGGATCTCGTTGGAGATTTGGGCGTTGCGATAAGGAAGAAGTACGTTGGTTTTTTATGTAAACTATGTGTTTTGCATGTGTGTCGATTGCCTTTGTTGATTTAACATGTGTTTCTTTTACGTGTTTTTCAATGTTAGGTCTATACATTATGGACTGTACAACTCTCTGTATGAGTGGTTTCATCCCCTCTACCTGAGTGACAAGAAGTCTGGTTTTAAGACCCAGGTGTATGTTGAAAACAAACTTATGCCAGAACTCCACAATCTTGTCACGAGGTAAATTGTACTGGTCACATGATACTTTGACTAAAATTAACCACTGCAAATAAACTCACTTCAAGAAGTGATGTTTAACTATAATATTTTTAAAACAAATAAAGTAATACTT
Source organism: Triplophysa tibetana (assembly GCA_008369825.1). Taxonomy (NCBI): domain Eukaryota; kingdom Metazoa; phylum Chordata; class Actinopteri; order Cypriniformes; family Nemacheilidae; genus Triplophysa; species Triplophysa tibetana. Next base: position 14,906,201 of record CM017908.1, read on the forward strand.
TGGTAATACCAATAGCAATAAATCTGCAAAACATGGTTAATGCACTCAAATAAAAACATGGTTTATTTTTTGGTAAGGTGCATGACTGAATAGAGAAAGGGAAACATTTACCTTAACAGCCTAGATGGCTTTAGTTTATATAACATTTTAATGTGAAGGCAAAATATCTTTGTGTTTTCAGGTATAAACCAGATTTGCTTTGGTCTGATGGAGACTGGGAGGCACCTGACACCTATTGGAACTCAACACAATTTTTAGCCTGGCTCTACAATGAAAGTCCGGTCAAAGTGAGAGTTGCACATCATGAGCAACACAGTTCCTAATTTTTATAAAAATTCTGAACACTGCATTGTTGCACTGCTTTTAGGATGTGGTGGTGACCAATGACAGGTGGGGGACAGGCTGTTATTGTAAACACGGAGGTTATTACAACTGCGCTGACAAGTACACTCCCGGACAGTTGCCCAAACACAAGTGGGAAAAATGCCAATCGGTCGATAAGGTATCATGGGGGTATCGTAAGAACATGGTTTTGAGTGACTTGATGGATCTGCCGTCCATTATAAAGGTGAGCTGATCTTGAGTGCATTATGTATGCAAATAAACCTATTTAAATTGAAGATGAAGTTTATCAATTTAACATGGATTCGAGTTTCATGTGATCCCAGAGTCAAAATATCTCTTGTGGTGTTGTCCCAGGACATGGTCTACACAGTGGCCTTCGGGGGGAATTACCTGTTGAATGTGGGTCCAACAGCAGATGGCATGATTCCACCGGTTTTTGAGGAGCGTCTCAGAAGTATTGGTGACTGGATGAAGATCAACGGGGAAGCCATCTATGCCACAAAGCCTTGGAAAGTTCAGGCTGAAAATGCTACTGTACCGGTCTGGTAAGTGTTTTTGTTTTTCCTTTAAGAAAAGATGTGGTGAGTTATTTGATCCTATGATCATTTGATTGTTATGAATTATTTGAACACTTTACCATATCATGTGTTTATGACCGAACATTGTTCTCGTGATCGAAACATAGCAAAAAGGTGTACCACTTTTCTGGTACTTCTGGGATCAAAGTTTAGCTTTATTTAGTCTGTGGGGTTCTTCTATTTAACCTTTGATTGCTTCATTAGTTTTAGCATTTTAAATGTACTTTCAATTCCAGGTACACCTCAAAAGGCAGCACAGTGTATGCCATCTTTACCACAAATCCCAAGCAGTACACGTTTCAGCTCTCTGCACCCGTAACGTCAGACAAAACTGTGGTAAATATTTACAAAATAAATGAACAAGTAGATTCATGTCGTGGAACAATTTTTAGGAACAAAATGTAAATTATCACATGAATAAAAACAGTAACGTTTAAGGTTTTTAAAGAAGATCTTAGTGTTTGTTTTGAATTTCTTTTCAGGTCACTTTGTTGGGGAACCCTGAGCCATTGAAATGGGCCCCTCTGCACTTATCGGGACTCATTGTCCTTGTGCCTGATCTGCCCAGCTCACCTGCTCAAGCCTGGACCCTCAAACTGGATGGAGTCAATTAAAGCCATTCATTTCCAATGTGAAGATTTAGAGTTTTTTAATTGTGAGCATTTAGGACTATCTGTTTGAAGAAATCTTAAAGTAAAGAATTTGGTTCTTTACTCTTTATTTGTAATATCTTGTTAATTATTTTATTGTATAATGTCTAAACAACTGACACATCGGAACAAAATAAACTGTTTTAAAACAATTTTAATCATGGCTTTTCTTAACTTGTTATTGCAATATTTTAAGTGTTTGTTCGTGACAGACTTGTAACAAATCCACACGTCTGACAGGTTTTGCTTTGCTGCAAATGGATTATTGTCCTTCCATACATATGCACGTATACAACAGAGCGAATTGTTGTTTCACTTATTTCTAAGGTTGAATTGACATACATGCCAATGAACTCTTATAAACGATACACATTTTAAACAGTGGTGTTATTCTGTAATCAATACATACTGTAAGTAATAAACAAACAAAAATAACATGTTTGTGTGGGTGCAGTTGAGTAAAACAAATTTACGTTTTTAAAGTACTGAAAAAATTACACAGTTTCATGCAAGGACTTCTTAAATGTAGGCCTAGTTACGTTCAATAGCATTTTTCACAATTATCTGTGAAAATACTTATGGTCTTATTAATTATTATTTTGCACACATAAAAAACGTTACGGTTGTTGAATTGGGCTTTTATTGGGTTTGCTTACGTTTGCTACTTGCCAAATAAGTCATATTGTTTATTTAATTTCTGTTGACAAAAACGATATAAAAAACACAAGTCTCGCATTCGTTGTGTATTTTGAGTAATATTTAAAGCAGAAGGCAACGATTGTTGTTCACGACTTTGTACAACGCTGCGCAGTGCAGAGTCAGACCGATCGACTAATGACAGCAAAGTATCGTGAGAGCGATAGTTCCTGGTCACATGTTTAATGTCATGTGATATGATCAGGAAATACAAACTTTTTTTGTCGGTTTAATAACAGCATTATGTGTGCAACAGAAAGTTAAACTAGGCACAAACTGCTATCTTATGCAGAGATCATCGAGCTTTCAGATCGGTCCTGACTACATTCGCACTTTCGAATTTACAACTAACGTTACTAAAGGGAAAAAAGGCAACAGCCTCGTCAGAAATGAGTCAGTTATCGTTGGTTCTTTGTGCGGTTTTATGCACACAATTAATCGTCGCTAAATACACCCCGGATTGGGCTAGTTTGGACTCCAGACCTCTACCAACATGGTACGACGAGGCGAAGTTCGGCATCTTCATTCACTGGGGCGTGTTTTCCGTACCTGCCTTTGGAAGCGAGTGGTTCTGGTGGAACTGGAAAGGTGACCATAATCCCAGTTACATAGATTACATAACCAAAAACTATCCACCTGGATTCACCTATGAGGAGTTTGCTTCTCATTTCCACGCGGAGTTTTTTGACCCCGATCAGTGGGCTGCGATTTTCGAGGCTTCTGGAGCGAAGTGTGTATTTACTTATAAACGTTGTACACATGCAGTGTTCTGTATATCTTTATCTGAGTTTTTCGTGCAGGTATGTGGTCCTCACCTCGAAACATCACGAAGGATTCACGAACTGGGGCTCCCCGAATTCCTGGAACTGGAACTCTGTGGATGTTGGACCGCACAGGGATCTCGTTGGAGATTTGGGCGTTGCGATAAGGAAGAAGTACGTTGGGTTTGTATGAAAACTATGTGTTTTTTGGGTCGTTTTGATTGCATTTGTTAAAATTAACATGCATTTCTTTTGTTAGGTCTATACATTATGGACTGTACAACTCTCTGTATGAGTGGTTTCATCCCCTCTACTTGAGTGACAAGCAGTCTGGTTTTAAGACCCAGGTGTATGTTGAAAACAAACTTATGCCAGAACTCCACAATCTTGTCACAAGGTAAATTGTACTGGTCACAGGTTCCTTTTACTAAAAATAACAATAGCTTAACTTTTTTTATAAAACCATAGTAACTGCAACACTCACTTCAATAAGTGCTGTTTAACCATAATATTTGAAAAACAAATAAAGTATGACTAATAATAACATAAGGAATCAATCTTCAAAAACATGGCTACTGAACAAAACATTGTATATTTTTTGTAAGAGTGCATGACTGAAAAGAGAAAGTGAGACATTGATCTTTGCAGTTAACATGGCTATAGTTTATGTAAAAAATTCTGTGATGACAAATCATTTTTGTGTTTTCAGGTATAAACCAGATTTGATTTGGTCTGATGGAGACTGGGAGGCACCTGACACCTATTGGAACTCAACACAATTTTTAGCATGGCTCTACAATGAGAGTCCGGTCAAAGTGAGAGCTGCATATCATGAGCAACACAATTCCAAATTTTAATTAAAATTCTAAACACTGCATTATTGCTCTGCTTTTAGGATGTAGTGGTGACCAATGACAGATGGGGGGCAGGGTGTTCATGTAAACACGGAGGTTATTACAACTGTGCTGACAAGTACACCCCCGGACAGTTGCCCAAACACAAGTGGGAAAAATGCCAAACGGTGGATGAGTATTCATGGGGGTATCGTAAAAATATAGTTTTGAGAGACTTGATGGATCTGCCGTCCATTATAGAGGTGCGCTGATCTTGAGTGCATTATGTATGCAAATAAACATATTTTAATTGAAGATGCAGTTTATCAATTTAACATGGATAATAATTTCATATGATCCAAGAGTACCTCTTTATCTCCTATGGTGTTGTTCCAGGACATGGTCTACACAGTGGCTTTAGGAGGGAATTACCTGTTGAATGTGGGGCCCACATCAGACGGCATGATTCCACCTGTGTTTGAGGAGCGTCTCAGAGGTATTGGTGACTGGATGAAGATCAACGGGGAAGCCATCTATGCCACAAAGCCTTGGAAAGTTCAGGCTGAAAATGCAACAGTACCGGTCTGGTAAGTGGATTTGTTTTTCTTTTATCATATCATGTGATGAATGATTTGATCTTGTGAATAGTTTATCCGTCATAAATTTACTGAATTCTTTATCATATCATATGTTTATTACCGAACAATGATCGAACTGTAGCAAAAAGGTGTACTACGTTTCTGGATACTTCTGGGATCAAAGTTTAGCTTTAGTTTGTCTGTGGAATTCTTCTATCAAACTTGTAAATGCTTCATTAGTTTTAGAGTATAAGATTTTTGTTAAATTCCAGGTACACCTCAAAAGGTAGCACAGTGTATGCCATCTTCACCACAAATCCCAAGCAGTACACGTTTCAGCTCTCTGCACCTGTAACGTCGGACAAAACTGTGGTAAATATTTACAAAATAAATGAACAAGTAGATTCATGTAATGGAAAAAATTTTAGGAACAAAATGTAAATTATCACATGAATAAAAACAGTAACGTTTAAGCTTTTTAAAGATCTTAGTGTTTGTTTTGAATCTCTTTTCAGGTCACTTTGTTGGGGAACCCTGAGCCATTGAAATGGGCCCCTCTGCACTTATCGGGACTCGTTGTCCTTGTGCCTGATATGCCCAGCTCACCTGCTCAAGCCTGGACCCTCAAACTGGATGGAGTCAATTAAAGCCATTCATTTCCAATGTGAAGATTTAGAGTTTGTTTAAGTGAGCATTTAGTACTATCTGTTTAAGGAAGTCTTAAAGGATTTTGGATCTTTACTCTTAATAAATAAGATTTTGTTAATTATTTGATTGTATAATGCCTTAACAGCTGACACGTCAGAACAAAATAAACTGTTTTAATTTTTTTTATCATGGCTTTTCTTAACTTGTTAATGCAATATTTTAAGTGTTTGTTCAAAAAAAGACTCGTAACACATGCACATCTCTGACAGGTTTTTGCTTTGCTGCAATAGTGTCTTGATTATTGTCATTCCATACATATGCACGTATACCACAGAGCGAATAATTCTTTCACTTATTTCTAAGGTTGAATTTACATACATGCCAATGAACTCTTATAAAAAAATACACATTTTTAACGGTAGTGTTATTCTGTAATCAATACATAGTGTAAGTTATAAACAAACAAAAAACAATAATCAAGAAAACACCTTGTGGATGGAAATAACATGTCGGTGTCAGTGCAATTGAGTAAAACAGATTTACGTTTTTAAAATACAGAAAAAATACACGGTTTCAGGCACGGACTTCTTAAATGTAGGCCTAGTTATGTTTAAAGGCATTTTTCAAATGTGGAAAATACTTATGGTCTTACCATTTTGTTTAAAGCTGTTGTGATAGTTATGGATTTCCCAGAACTATAGTTTAGTCTTTGAGAAACTAATATTAAGGATTATTTTGTACACTTAAAAAACGGTTATTGAATTCAGTTCACATCATGCCAGATCGCCAAAAATAAAACAATGCATGGGAAACAGCTTCGGCTTGTTAGTTGCAGTGTGCGACGTCCTATGTAACAAGCTGACGTTAACTAGCTAACGTTTACTAGCTAGGTAATGTTTTAATCGCTAACATAGCAGATTCATGGAAAATAAATCGGTCATCAGCATTTTTTGCAACAACTAATTTAAAAATGAATCATTATCAACTACATTAAATATAATTACTTTATTTAAAGTGAATAAAATAGCCTTGTGACGAGTTCAACAACCACTGATGCACTGGGAAGCATACCTGACTTGTATGTGTTGCGCAATGAATGCGCAGGTGAGATCAACGGGGAGAGCAGGCAATGGGCCAAACCACTGTGAGAGGCAGGGGATGGGGAACTCAACAGTTTCTGAAATTAAAACGCATTTTTTGCGTTTATATTTTCTTCTAATTAAACAATTAGTTCAGGTAAACATAAATATGTTGATGACAATAGAGAATGCGAGTTTAATTGAATTGGAGGGGGGACAACCCTCGGATGGAGGGGGACGTGTCCCCTCCATCCCCTCCGGGATTTACGCCAATGATAAGTAATAAAGCAGAAGCAAACGTTTGTTGTTCAGGACTTCGTACGACTCTGCGCAGTTCAGACTAATGACATAAATTACTGGTCACATGTTGAATGTCATATGATTGATCAGGAAATAAACACTTGTTCGGCCGGTTTTAATAAATTCATTGTGTGTGCAAAAGAAAGTTAATTTAGCCACAAACTGCTCTCTTATGCAGGGATCAGCGAGCTTTCAGATAGATCCAGATTGGATTCGCACTTTTGAATTTACAACTACCTAAAGAAAAAAGGCAACAGGCGCATCAGAAATGAGTCAGTTATCGTTGGTTCTTTGTGCGGTTTTATGCACACAATTAATCGTCGCTAAATACACCCCGGATTGGGCTAGTTTGGACTCCAGACCTCTACCAACATGGTACGACGAGGCGAAGTTCGGCATCTTCATTCACTGGGGCGTGTTTTCCGTACCTGCCTTTGGAAGCGAGTGGTTCTGGTGGTACTGGAAAGGTGCCCATAATCCCAGTTATGTAGATTACATAACCAAAAACTATCCACCTGGATTCACCTATGAGGAGTTTGCGTCTCATTTCCACGCGGAGTTTTTTGAGCCCGATCAGTGGGCTGCGATTTTCGAGGCTTCTGGAGCAAAGTGTGTATTTACTTATAAACGTTGTACACATGCAGTGTTCTGTATATCTTTATCTGACTTTTTCGTGCAGGTATGTGGTCCTCACCTCGAAACATCACGAAGGATTCACGAACTGGGGCTCCCCGAATTCCTGGAACTGGAACTCTGTGGATGTTGGACCGCACAGGGATCTCGTTGGAGATTTGGGCGTTGCGATACGGAAGACGTACGTTGGTTTTGTATGAAAACTATGTGTGTTTTTTGCGTCGTTTTCGTTGCTTTTGTTAAATAAACATACATTTCTTTTGTAAGGTCTCTACATTATGGACTGTACAACTCTCTGTATGAGTGGTTTCATCCCCTCTACCTGAGTGACAAGCAGTCTGGTTTCAAGACCCAGGTGTATGTTGAAAACAAAGCTATGCCAGAACTCCGCAATCTTATCACAAGGTGATAAGATTTCTATTCCTTAAAGTTGACATGTGACGACAGTTGTTATTAGTTTATTAATAATATAAATATTTATTGATTTAATGTATAAATTAAATATATTACCTTACGTATTATGTATATTACCTTCTATCCTCACAATAATAATCAAAATTGCACATCAATGTTTGTAGTTAAATGTATGGTTACACAAATAGTAAAGCAAGCAGCGAAAAACATGGTTACTTATGAGGAGCCGTTTAGGTCTTAATTATTGAATTTGACTCCTTCAAATACTAGTGAAATAAAAACATTGAATGAACGTAGTGAAATTCATTCATATGTATTAATGAAGTACATCTTACAAACACTAGTGAAATAAAGCATTGCTCGACCTTAGTGAAATTCATCAATATGTAATACTGTAATACGTCTTGTTTCACGTATAGTTGATGAGAGAATTCAGTGTCGGTTATGAGAGATTATTTCACTTGTAAAGGAAGCTGCACCCACATATCCGTTTAGTTTGATTTGAGCCCAGTCAAAACTTTGTAAAACATCTGTTGTTGTGTCGCAAAATGTAGTTTGATCAGTTCGTTAGAGCACAATGTGGTTGAGTAAACTTAAAATCTGAGGTCGAATTATAAAGGTGCAACTGTTTAAAAATTTAAATGTGCTCCGTCGTTTTCAATAATTAAGCCATAAATAGTAACTATACACTTTTACTATATGTAAAAGGCAAATGACTGAAAAGACAAAGTAATACAACCTTTACATCATACAATAGCTTTAGTTTATAAATCATTTTAATGTGATGGCAAAATATCTTTGTGTTTTTAGGTACAAACCAGATTTGCTTTGGTCAGATGGAGACTGGGAGGCACCTGACACCTATTGGAACTCAACACAATTTTTAGCCTGGCTCTACAATGAAAGTCCGGTCAAAGTAAGATCTTCACATCATGAGTTACTTATTTTAAAACCCAGTTTCCTTATTTTTAATCAAATGCTGAACACTGCATCGTTGCACTGCTTTTAGGATGTAGTGGTGACCAATGACAGATGGGGAGCAGGGTGTTACTGTAAACACGGAGGTTATTACAACTGCGCTGACAAGTACACCCCCGGACAGTTGCCCAAGCACAAGTGGGAAAAATGCCAATCGGTGGATAAGTATTCATGGGGGTATCGTAAAAATATGCTTTTGAGTGACTTGATGGATCTACCGTCCATTATAAAGGTGCGCTTGGTGTCTTGAGTGGATTATGTATGCAAATACATATTTTATTTTGAGATAGAGTTTATCAATGTAACATGTATTAGAGTTTCATGTGATCCCAGAGTCAAAATATCTCTCATGGTGTTTCCCAGGACATGGTCTACACAGTGGCTTTAGGAGGGAATTACCTGTTGAATGTGGGGCCCACATCAGACGGCATGATTCCACCTGTGTTTGAGGAGCGTCTCAGAAGTATTGGTGACTGGATGAAGATCAACGGGGAAGCCATCTATGCCACAAAGCCTTGGAAAGTTCAGGCTGAAAATGCAACAGTACCGGTCTGGTAAGTGTATTTGTTTTTCTTTTATCTTATCATGTGATGAATGATTTGATCATGTAAATAGTTTATCCGTCATAAATTATTTGAATTCTTTACCATATAATGTGTTTATGACCGAACAATTTTCTCGTGATCGAACCGTTGCAAAAAGGTGTACTACTTTTCTGGATACTTCTGGGATCAAGTTTTATATTAAGATAGTCTTTGGCCTTCTGCTATTTAACCTTTGAATGCTTCATTAGTTTTAGCATTTTAAAAGTACTTTCAATTCCAGGTACACCTCAAAAGGCAGCACAGTCTATGCCATCTTTACCACAAATCCCAAGCAGTACACGTTTCAGCTCTCTGCACCCGTAACGTCCGACAAAACAGTGGTAAATATTTACAAAACAAATAAACACCGGTTTGACATGACATTCAAGCCATGGAACAATATTTAGGAACAAAATGTAAATGATCACATGAATAAAAACAGTAAAGTTCAACCTTTGTAAAGAAGGTCTTAGTGTTTGTTTTGAATCTCTTTTCAGGTCACTTTGTTGGGGAACCCTGAGCCATTGAAATGGGCCCCTCTGCACTTATCGGGACTCATTGTCCTTGTGCCTGATCTGCCCAGCTCACCTGCTCAAGCCTGGACCCTCAAACTGGATGGAGTCAATTAAAGTCATATCCACTCTCATGATTTTGAGATTTTTAAAGTTAGCATTCAGCACTGTCTGTTTACAGAAAGCTTTAGTTTGAATATTTGAAGAGTTTGGTTCCAAAATGAGATAACGCTGTTTTTTTTATTTTTCAAAATCATATTTTTTATTGTGTCAACATGCTTTTAGTGTATAAGTTAGCTGTATTTTGTTAGTTATTGTGGCGTTAAAAAACTGCAGTTTGATTGATATTGATTGGAACGCATAATAAAAAGACATGATTTAAAAAAAATATTTTAAACCAAAGTCTTCATTTACTACTTTTACTTGACTCTTTATTTGAAATTTTTATTAATTAAGTTGATTGCTTAATGCATGAACATCTGACACATCATAACAAATAAACAGTTTTTTGAAGTTTTTATCATGGATCTTCCTAATAAAAAACAACTTTGATGTAAGCATATACAAAAGTGCAGAACACATGGCAACAAGTAAAATGTAAGCTATTTACAGATTTTTTTTGTATTTGTTTGACCTATGAAACAGACTTATCGCTGCTGTCCTTCTGAAACCTTATATCTGCATATTTCATGACCATACTTGAACTTTAGAACGTAGCAGAATGTAAAGCTTTTCACAGGAGCTTGCATTTCCTTTCTGATTAATTCGCATGCGTTTGAAAGGAAGTCGATGGAGCAAAAAGGCAGGTGTGACCGCACCTTTAGCTCCAACCCTAATCAAACACACCTAGACGGCATTCAGCCCTGACAAAACGTTTTTTCAACGGAAACAGTGAACATCCCTGTTATGATGACACTAGAGTTGCAACTATGGCAGCTGAGAAGGCCATTCTTTGTGTTCTTTTTGAGGAATTGAGCCTGATTAAATTAGTATAAATACCATGTTTAATACTGCACAATACATGTACTCTAATATCTTCAGTTGTTGTGTAAACCAAGCCCCATTGTGCGAGCTATCTCTTTAATACCATGTGGGTTATATACACGTTGCTGCTGATTTGGCTGACATTCTTGACACACCAAACAAATGAACATGTATCTTGAACCCTGTTGTACACCGTTTCCAGGAAACGTGTCGTTCAAACGCTGGGCACCAGTTTGAGCTTGAACGTGCCTCTGATTCAGTTTATCAAGCTCTTCAGGATTACCAGAACTTCCAAGTCCCTACTGATTGTGAATAAAAAAAGATGAATCAATGACACAACAAACTTTGAAATAGAGAGTCACTCACATGTGTGATGTAATTTACTGCATCGCATATAGTACAACAACAAGCCGACACTAACAATAACAGGACAAATCAGATATCATCATTTATCTCCAACCTCTGCCCTCCCTCCATCTCCCAAGATTGTACTGTATTGATTCAGAGAAGCAGTACCCTAGCCGGACAGCAGGTGCTCTGTGATCATACTGCAGTACTGAGCTGAGCTGCAGTGGGGCCATTCTGCGTGTGTTGTGACCGGCAGCCACACAAAAAACACATTTATCACTGCTGCAGCCGTCACCACACCGGAGTGAATGCAAGAGGAGGGGCGAGTAGAGTGCGAGAGAAGAGAGAGTGGAACAAGAGAGGGACTACAGGCCTGGCCAAATAAAGCAATGGGGGCCTGGGGAGTGAAAGCCCTACTATAAATACGCTGTTCTTCTGCCGATTCGGGTTTGGTACCCGGAGCTTCAGCCCATTGACCGCAACAGCCCGCCTCAAGAAACTCTCATCGGCTCCAAGATCCGTCACTATGCCCCGGGTGGATGCTGACCTCAAATTGGACTTTAAAGATGTCCTTTTTAGACCAAAGAGGAGCAGTCTGAAGAGCAGGTCTGAGGTGAGACAGAACTTCTGGTTGCTCTGTGTGTGTGAATGCTTGCGTGTGTGTGAGAGAAATCTGTGTCAATTGTCTTGTTAAACCTTCTGGCCCTGAAGGCTTCATTCAAATTCAGCAGAGGGGCTTTAATTCTTTAATAATGCGTGTGTGTGGCAGAGAATAGGAGTGAAATGACCTTGGTGAAGTCTGAATGCAAGCAAAGCCCTTATTTTGGCTGCAATCTGTGCTGGTTTAAAGTGGATCTATCATGCATTCTGACTTCTTTACACTGTTAAACGTGCTGGCTTCTCATTCTTAACATGGTCAACTTGTTGTCATCCCTTACACTCCAACTTGTTTGTCCCTGTGTCGTCAAAGGGATCCTATTCCTTTTATTGGCCAAAAGCATGGGAAGGTGAAACGAAAGACCCGTCCCGAAAAGCGAGAAATTTACATTTATGCATTTGGCGGACGCTTTTATCCAAAGCACCATACATTTTGATTATACATATGTTTGTATTAATATGACCCGCTTCCGATCAAGGTGTTGTTACTCTTGCGACAGTGAAGATTAGGTTTGTCTGTTTGTTCATGGCATTTCAGCGAGGGATGTTATATAAACAGTGGATGTAACCCTGGATTTGGAGATTGTTTAAAACCGATAGATACCGCGGTTCCAGTGCGCTCCCAGTGATTAAAGATGCCGAACATGAACTGCATGTGGTAAGTCAAACTAAGTCATACGTCTGTGTTTTGTTGGCAATCGGCATGTCTGGCATAATATACACAACACAAAGGGATTAATGTGATGATGTGTTGCGAGCTCGTGTTAAATAAATTATATTTCCATCACCACTTTTCTTGATGGTTAACATGGTTTTTTTTTTGTCTTTATTTTGTGTGTCTTGAAACCAGCTCAGCTAAGTTTTCAGGGACACACATCCAGGCTGAGGAAAAGCAACCGGAGATCACGAGCTCTGAAAACACAGTTAAAAACACGGTTAAAAATAGGCCTGAGGCACTCAGATTCCACTGTGTTTTTGCACTTCATGACCCGGCCGGTCCACTGAGTCACACAAGATCAGAACTTATATACACATTTACATTACTATCTATACAAATTAAAGCGGCCCTCACAAACGCGCTACATCTCAAGATAAATCTCATATTAATCTTGAGTACCTATGGAGTATTTAGTTTGATCACATATATTAAAGATAGATACAGCTGTATCTATTACTTCCGAAATCATACGGCGCGTGCAGGGGGAGGAGGGTTAGGCTGAACTAAAGCACATTGTCAACAAAACACAGACATCAGTTTCACTCACCGCGTGCCCAGCATCTTTTAGCGCTGGGGCGGCTCCATATATCAATTTGAAACGATCTCCAAATCCAGTGTTATATCCACAGTTTATATAACATTCATCATCCAATGCAGTGAACAAACAAAAACCTGAACTTCGTGAACATATGCTCTCTCTCTTTCTCCTGCACACAAGTGAAAGTGACGTCTGCGCATTATCCATCTCTCCATGCTGCAGTTTGGGCGTGTTGCATGCTTTTCCCAGAGAATTGTCCAATAAGGGACTAAGAAAAAATTGATTCAAAACTGTTTTATGTGTTCAAAAAAAAACTTTCCGAAACCTGTACGATCGCTTGGGGGAGTGTATTGAACACAGAAATACTACGTTATATTCCCAACTGTTTATTTACCAAGTTAAGCATGAGAAGTCAGCACGTTTAACATTGTTAAGATGTCAGAATGCATGACACATCGTTGCACCACCCCTTTAAGTATCTAATTTCAAACATTTGTGAACCTGTCTTTGAAAATGTCTTGATTACATCTGTAACCTCAGTTCCCTAATGGAGGGAACGAGATGTTGTGTCGAGCCGACAGATCTCGGTTAAAAATAGGCCTGTGGCACGGTGTGTGCTAGATGTAAATAGAATCGGATTCCACTGTGTTTTCCACTGTGAGGTTCGCCCTTGAGAACCTATCAACTCTGACTACTATGGAAGAGGCCAATGAAATTTGGCTAATGAAATTTACATGCCGGTCTCCGCCCCGGATATAAGGAAGACGGTGTGCAGTATTTATTTACCTTTTTTTCTGATGAGCCTGAGAACCTCTCACGACTACAGGAGAGGTCGATACGTGTTGCTGCAAAAGGGTCAAAACGTTGTGTCGAGCCGACAGATAGGGTTCCTATGGAAAACGGCACAACACGCTATCTTGTCACAATCTCTAGCGAAGCGACAGTAGCAGGCCTGGGTGTGACAGCACGAGGCTTTAGGTGAGTAGTTAACCACGAGGTGGAGGTCAACCTGGGGGAGGTCATGGGTTAGCATGAGTGGGAACCATCTCATGAGGATACATCAGACGGAACAGCCCACGGAGGGGGTGTTACAGACGTCGGGTAGCACTAGGTCCGGTTAGAGCTATCTGTGATAGTACATATGTTCTCCCGGCCTCAGGGGGAAGGCTGCTGTGCCCAGCCGACCCCCAGGGGGTGCTTGCTTAGTGAAGGATGGAATGCCTATGCCTGGAGAGGCCTGCCAGGACCACATTAAGGTCCCAAGAGGGTATTGAGCAGAGACGAGGCGGATTCCGCGTTCTCGCGCCCCTTAGGAACCTGATGACCAGGTCGTGCTGCCCTAAAGACTTTCCATCAACTGAGTGGTGACGAGTGGCGATAGAGGCTACATACACCTTCAGTGTGGAGGGGAGATGTTAGTCTAAAGTCTCTGTTGTGAGAAGGACAACACAATCCTGATCGAGCACCTCTGTGGGTCTTCTCGTTTAGAGAGACACCAGGACGAGAAGAGGTGCCATTTATATGCGTATAACCGCCTATAAATGGGGCCCTAGCCTGGGTGATGGTCTCCGCCACAGAGGGGAGTAGCCTACTCAGGATCTCCTCGTCCCGTCTAGAGACCAGACATGGAGGTTCCAGAGGTCTGGTCTGGGATGCCAGAATGTGCCCTTCCCCTGATTGAACAGGTCCTCCGTCAGGGGAATGGGTCAGGGGGGAGTCGTTTTCAAGAGCATCAGCTCTGACAACCAAGTACGGTTGAGCCAATTTAGCGCAACCAATAACACTTGGTGCTCCTCTTCCCAGTGTCTGTGCAAGGAGGCTCACTGGGGGAAAGGCGTACTTCCGCTTGTCCCGCGGCCAGCTGTGCTCAAGGGCGACCGTGCCAAGAGTGGCCTCGGACAGGGAGTACCAAAGCGGGCAATGGGTGGTGTCACAGGAGGCGAACAGGTCTACCTGGCCCTGCCCGAACAGCATCCAATTGAGCTGGACTGCACGGGGGTGGAGTCGCCACTATCCTCGATGCGTATACTGATAAGAAAGCGTGTCGGCTGTCTGGTTCAGTTTGCCTGGGATGTGTGTGGCCCGCAGGGAGCGGATCACCTATTGACTCCACAGAAGGAGGAGTCGGGCAAGTCGTTTTACCTGTCGTGAGCGTACGCCACCCTGTCTAGGCGGACCAGCATGTGCTTGTCTTGCAGGAGAGGCCGTAGCCTAGCAAGGCCCACAACGCTAGGCAATTGATAGCGTAGGAACGGCCGGTGTTGAGGGAGGATCGAGACATGAAAGTAAGCGTCCTTCAGGTCGATTGCCACGAACCAATCTTGACACCTGATGTACCTGAACGGCAGCTTGTGAAGGTGGTTGTTCAGGGTACTCAGATCTAGAATGGGAAAGTTCCCCTTGGGGGGGGGGGCTCGGAATCTTCAGGGTCGGATGCCAGCAAGTCTCCCTCCGATACTGCGAGCGACATCTCATCATTGTCACACATCGTTTCCTAATACTTGCCTGAGGATCCAAACGGTTTGCCATTGTCGGTTGGGGAACGGTCAGAAGAGCGAGGCGGGGTGCGAGCGGCCCGTGAGGGCTTGGCTGGCGGGTTTACGATTGCAGAGGTCCCCATATCACTAACGCTGCCAGCACTAGTGGACATCGGGGCCATAGCCACCGTAGTCACAGCCCGGGTCACAGACGAAATGGTGCCTGTTTCCCGGAGGAAGACACCCACCCATTACCGCAACTTCTGGATGACTATCTGCCCGTAGTGCAGGCAAGGTGTGTCAACGAAAGCTGCTTCAGCGTGCTGGACCCACAGACTCTTGATACAGCTATCTTGTCCGTCCCCCTCCTAGATGAGGGTGCCGCACCCAGGAGAACAGAGGGACATGCCGCGCTGGAGAATGCTCAGTCCTGAAAAGGACTTTTTTTTTAAACGATCCGCTGCTCTACGTCGTCGATCCGGCAATTTAGACATTAGGAATTCATTGAATTCAGTTTTCTTAATCTGAGCGATGGCTCTGAAGAACGAAAGGTAAATGAATGATGCACACCGTCTTCGTTTTATACCGGATATCCTGGGGGCGGATACCGGCATGCAAATTTCATTAGCCAAATTTCATTGGCCTCTTCTATATAGTAGTCAGAGTTGATAGGTTCTCAAGGGCGAAACCCATCTGTCGGCTTGACACAACTTAGAGAGACCGACAGAAAGGGAACCCAATCATTCACATTGTAAAAATGGTCCTTTAATGTAAAGAACGTTCTGTGAAAAAAATTTGCTGGTAAGGTAAGGCAATGTAAAAAATAAGAGTGAAATCAATGCTTGAAATCAAACTATGCTAGTATCTCGTATTTAGATCATTTCTATGAGGTTTGTAAGCTTAGAATTTATTTATTATCAATATTTATAAAACTAAACTTAAGTATTTTACACTGATACAATATTGACTGTTTATATTCTGTTCACTTTGGCAAGGGGTCTTAAAGGTCCAGTGTATTCAATTTTGCGAAATCTAGCGGTGAGGTAGGGAATTGTCATCAATCTGTTCACTTCACTCCTCCCTTCGGTGGCTGACACAGAACTTAGATGTCGTCACGTTTCAGCTTCTTTGCTGAAGAAAATAACATTTACAAAATGCATTTTGTAGAGCAGTATGGGGCTACTGTAGAAACAACATGGTGAATTCCATCTAAGGCGACCCGCGTGTATTAAGCAATAGCTCATTCTGAGAAAAAACCTAACGCTTCATTATGTTAGGTCTTTATACACCTCTTGAGACATTGTTATCTACATTATATTGCATTTCTGTCAGATCCTACAAAAAATTACACACTGGACCTTTAACACTAAAAAAAATTGGGGATTTTCTCTCTCTGCATTTCACTACAAGATGAGGTAAAGGCCTGATCACATTCTACTGCAGCTGCTTCATGTGATGACTGTCACCATACAGACAGCAATGGCGTCTGATTATACAGTACACACGCTCTTGAATACCAAACAACAGCTGAAGGCCTCTCACAGTATAATCTGCAAGTCAATCACAGAACACCAACAATACACTATTAAAGGGATCCATCACTGAAATGGCTGCAATATTTCTCCACAAATGGGACATGGACAGTTTGCTCCCTGCAGCACAATAAATAATTTGTAGACCAATGTAATGTGACTGTGGGTGCAGTTACTGGAAGTGAAAATGAGTGATCAAGAACCGATTCTGAGAACGTGTGAGTCTGTGCATGAGAGAAAAATAGGAAGAGAGTAAATGAGAGAGAAAGAGCTTGGCGTGTATCAGGTGGCCACACGCAGACCTTTGTCAGGCAAATCCATGAATGATTTAGCACAAATTCATCAACGATGTCGTAGCCTTTGTACTAACAAAACTGAAATGTATGCAGCCACTTGTGGACTTGAGATTCTGCAGTTAAAGCGGCCCTAACACACAGTGTTTTTGCCAATCACATATTACTCATAAGTACCTACAGTATAGGGGTTAATGGTTAGAGAGTCGGACTCGTGACCAGAAGGTTACCGGTTCGATCCTCAGCTAAAGGCCGGCGGGTAACGATTGTGTTGCCCTTGAGCAAGGCACCTAACCCCTACATGCTCCCCGGGCGCTGCAGTGATAGCTGCCCACTGCTCTGGGTGTACGTGTGTTCACCACTTGCTGTGTGTGTGATCACTAATCACTGGATGGGTTAAAAGCAGAGGTCACATTTCGGGTATGGGTCACCATACCTGACGAATCGGTCACTTTCACTGTAGAGTAGTATTTCAAACTTTGTATCTTCGAAGAGTATTTAGTTTGATCACATTTATAAAAGACAGATACAGCTTTATGATTAGTTCCGAAAACATACGGCACGTGCAGGGGGAACAGATAGGCTGAACCAAAGCACGTTGCGCACCCATTATCAACAAAACACAGACATCAGTTTCACTCCGGCATCTTTTAGGGCTGGGATATATATATCAGTTTCAAACGATCTCCAAATCCAGCGTTATATCCACAGTTTATATAACACTCATCACCCAAATGCAGAGAACAAACAAACACCTGAACTTCGCGAATGTATGCTCTCTCTCTCCATCCTGCTTACAAGTGAAAGTGGCGTCTGCGCATTCTCCTTCTCCTGCGGTTCTTGCTCTCCTGTGGCCGTGTCGCTTGCTTTTCCGGGAGAATTGTCCAATAAGGGACTAAGAAAAGTTGTTACAAAACAGTTTTATATGTTCGAAAAAAACTTTACGAAACATGTACGAACGCTGAGGGGGTTTATAGAGAACAGAAATACTACGTAATACGCCCAACTCGCTTTTTGGCAAGTTGACCATGTTAAGCATGAGAAGCTTTCCTGTAGCTCAGTGGCAAGAGCATTGCGTTGACAATGCAAGGTTGTGGGTTCAATCCCAGGTGATTGCAAATACCTAAATGTAAATGTATAGGTTACTGCAATGTAAGTCGCTTTGGATAAAAGCGTCTGCCAAATGCATGAATGTAAATGTAAGACAGCACGTTTAACGTTAAGAAGTCAGAATGCATGAAACACCGTTGCACTGACTCTTTAACAGGAATCAATGAAGGATAATGTGTCATATTTATTTGACATTCTCTGCTGGATTGACAACCTTATATCTGTTATTCAAAAGTTCTGTTTATGTCACAACATGAGGTATATGGGTTTTGACTTGGCTCAGTTGGTATAGCATTGAATTAGCAATGCAATATTTTGATACTAGGGAACAGAAACTGAAAAAGGTTGAAAGCACTGTGGAACAGAACTTATAAACCTTGATTTACAAAGATAAGTCATTTTTGCTAAAGCATTTATCACGGCTGCTGTTGTGTTTGGTTCTAAAAAGGTAGACCTGCAGAGGACCTTCACATTCCGCAACTCCAAGCAGACGTACAATGGAATCCCAATCATCGCTGCTAACATGGACACCACTGGCACTTTCGAGATGGCACAGGTGCTGAGCAAGGTGAGTTCGTCTTTAAATAAAGCACAGCAAATGATGTGCACCTGAGCCTTTGAAATCCAACCCAGAGAAAGTCTTGTTATACAGTGATCACTGATGTGATTATCACAATCTCACTGAAACATTATTCGCTGGGTTCTGTTTCCTTGGTTTGAGATGAAGAGCTTTCTGTCTGTCTCAGTGCCAGATGTCTGCCGTGTCTCAGACTTCCTCTGCTCTCTCTCTCTCTTTCAGCACACCCTCTTTACAGCCATCCATAAGCATTACTCTCTGGAGGAGTGGAAGACCTTTGCTACCAGCCACCCAGAGTGCTTAGAGGTATAAGGCCACATTGATTGTCTGATCTATTTAAAAGCTGTTTATTTAAGAGTTACAATCCATCTAGTGTAGTGGGAAAGTAAGTATTTTTACTCACAAGTAGATTTTTTTACTTCCTTACATAAAGGATACTGTATGTCATACCTTTTACTAACTTAAGTAGTTTTAACTTCTTAAGTAAATGAAAAATGGAGTACTTTTTTAAAATCAAGAACTTTTACCCCAAACATTTAAAGAGCTGTAAAGTACTTGAGTTTTTAATGCAATCAAATGTTAAAAACATGCGAAAACGTATTTTAACTATTGTACAGTATATACTATACTTGTACGATGGAATACTTGCTATAATATTACTATAACATACTACAGAACAGCATATTATAAATTATACTATAGTATACACTATAGTATATAGTATACACTATACTTATATTGTAGTATAAATAGTAATATACTATAGAATCGGGTATGTATTTTTTACTATAATATAGGATACTATTGTATATGTTATACTTATACAGTAGTATACTTATTATCATATAACTATAAGGAACTGTAGTACAGTATATAAGAATTTTACTATAATATACTATACTACAGTATGAACTATACTTATACTGTAGAATACTACAATTTACTGCAGCTTACAAGGGTGAATACACAGTATCTTTTCTTGTACACTTAATATAATATTACAATAACAGACCATAGCATAGTATATTTAAAAATTATATCATAATATAGTATGCTTTAGTATAAACTATACTTATACCATAGTATAATTACTAGAAATATACTGTGTATACTACAATTTACTACAGTTTACAATAGTGAATTCTATAGCATACCACAGAATCTTTTCTTGCGGGCTACCACAACATTTGCTAAACATATTCTGAAAATCGGTTTGCAGTGAAACTCGTAATTATGTTGTTCTATTTATTTTGCCTATAAGCCACAGCCCCCTCTAAATCCGCTATGACCTACCAGTTTGGGTAGCATAAGGTTGCACTATATTTTACAGTCATGATCTATATGCCCATACTATGTATTGACTGTCTAAATACAAATAAAAACTAAAAAAAGTACTTTTTTAATTACTTAGCCCACACTGCACCCATACTGACACATTCCCTGTGTATAACAATGAAATGAAGCCTTTTGCATCTGTTATCCCCAGCATATTGCTGCCAGCTCAGGCAGTGGAGCAGCAGACCTGGAGAAGCTGTCCAGCATCCTGGAAGCCATTCCTCTCATCAAGTACATCTGCCTGGACGTGGCCAATGGCTACTCAGAACACTTTGTGGAGTTTGTAAAAAAAGTTCATGAGAAGTTCCCAAACCATACTATTATGGTAATTTGATTTGCCCAAATATATAACGTATACCAATACACTAAAGAAATCATATATCTTGTGTGCTTGTTTAACTATAACCAAAGGATTTACAATGATATTGACCACGTAGGCAGGAAATGTGGTGACAGGTGAGATGGTGGAGGAGCTCATTCTGTCTGGTGCTGACATCATTAAAGTTGGCATTGGGCCAGGTATCACGTGTTCAGTTTATACAATTGCAAACCCATCTTTAATTCATATTCTCATAATTAATAACTTAAATGTTGGAATAAAGCACGTTCATGATATTTGATGACACATCTGTAGGTTCTGTATGCACTACACGCATTAAGACCGGTGTGGGTTATCCGCAGCTGAGCGCTGTCATTGAGTGCGCTGACTCTGCCCACGGACTCAAAGGACACATCCTCTCTGTAAGTCTTCTTAAAATTGATCTCAAAATTGATAATCTATAATACAAATGCTGTGACTGACGGTTGGGAAGCCATAGACTAGTTACATCACATTACCACAAGAGGGCAGTATCCTCAAATGTATAAGTCACAACCTTCGGTTTAATGTAGCCCAAGAAAGCCCATTTTCAAACAAATCTAAAATGATTTCCTATAAAGTCGTTATAAATGGTCATTATGGTTTAACTTCGGATTCACTTAAAGTGACAGTTCACCTAAATATTTTAAAGAGCATTTGTAACACTTTTCTCGGTCACCATTGACTACCATGGTAGGAAAAATTGCAATAGTTGTCCGAAGTGCCCCAGTTCTGTTTGCTTTCCTACATTCTTCAAAATATCTTCTTTTGTGTTCAACAGAACAAAGAAGGTTAATTTTCCTACTATGGTAGTCAATGGTGGAAAAAAACTGCTTGGTCACAAGCATTCTTCCAATTATCTTTCTCTTTGTTTAAACAGTAATTTGTAC
The DNA here is from genome assembly GCA_008369825.1 of Triplophysa tibetana. Lineage (NCBI taxonomy): Eukaryota > Metazoa > Chordata > Actinopteri > Cypriniformes > Nemacheilidae > Triplophysa > Triplophysa tibetana. The sequence continues at coordinate 14,927,607 of CM017908.1, forward strand.
AGATTTGCCACAACTTGAGGTTTTCATCTTTGGGTGAACTGTCCCTTTAACTAAGCAGCACACACACTGGAAACTACTTCCCTAATCGATTTCGTTTTGTATCTGAAATGTATTTTGACTTAGTTGGTAAATCATTGTATTCCAATATCATGGGTTTGATCCCCAGTGAACATACATCCATACATAAAATGTATTTAATGCACTCCACAGTATTTGACTAAGTAAAATCCTCCGCAAAATGCATAAATGTATTCAGACATTTAAAATAAAGTTTAATTTTTGTGTAGGATGGAGGCTGCAGCTGCCCAGGGGATGTTGCCAAAGCTTTTGGTCAGTTCAGCGAAACATGAATTACATCATTATTTATCATTTACAAAATTATTGTTATTTTATAGCTTCTAGTATAGCTTATTATTTATTTACTCCGATGAAGCTTCAATGTATCACTGTGAATATGACATTAGGGGCAGGGGCAGATTTTGTAATGCTGGGAGGGATGCTTGCTGGTCACGATCAGTCTGCTGGTGAGGTCATTGAGAAAGACGGCAAGAAGTTCAAGCTTTTTTACGGGATGAGTTCAGACACTGCCATGAAGAAGTATGTTGGGGGAGTGGCCGAGTACAGGTGAGGACGTTTAAATATTCATTTAGACATGTGTCATCCAAGTTGATGTTTCAAATATTTATGTCAATCAGAGTTTGTGGCAGGAGAAACACGAACATAACTGATGTTGCTTACGTAAAAGACACATCTGTGGTGCATCTATGTACATGTGTTTATGGATTCCAGGGCGTCAGAGGGCAGGTCAGTCCAGGTGCCTTACAAGGGTGATGTGGAGAACACCATAAGGGACATCTTGGGCGGCTTGCGGTCCACCTGCACCTACGTAGGAGCTGCCAAACTCAAAGAACTGAGCCGCAGGACAACGTTCATCAGAGTCACGCAGCAGTCCAGCCAAATGTTCACCTAGTGCTTCTGCTCCAAACCCACACATATAGGTTTAAATTCATGATTTCCAGTAATGATCAAGAGACATAGAACTTGACAACTCTCTGAATCTGTATATGTATCTCTTTAAATCATTGACAAATTCCCTCAGAAACATCCTCGCAAATATAAACACACAGGGATACTATTTTACTCAGGAACTATGCTGTATACCTACACTCGGCACTGCTAAGCTTTATTCATTTTATCCCTTTTAAGTTAGTCAATTCAAGGCTGTACAGGACGGACGTTGATTTGAACTGAAAAAACATTAAATAAGCTATCAAGAAAGCTGATAGGACAATACCGATGAGAAATTAGTCATTCTTTGTTACTGTACAACCATTTCTCTATGTATCGTGTACTGATCAGAGGTCAGATGAGGCATGTTAGTCGAGTATTTACTGTACACAGCAACAGAGAATATTCTCTGCCACTTTTAACTCGTCCCTGCGTGTAATTGCTATGAGTTGATATGATGTGTTGTGTCCTGTTGGGAACTTTATCTGCAGGCCTGCTTCCTTTGTGAATGTACAATGGGTGTGGTGGGATGTCCTATCAGATCAGAGGAATGTAAAATCACTACTGTAAGTGTTCAAGATTAAGCCTTGTGCAGTTTAAAATACTGTATTGAAGCTGTGAAATGTAAGCCATTGCATATGGAAGAATAAACGTATCTATATGAGGAATGTGATTGTTGTATGACTTGCATTCTTTTATGTGATTTCTTGAGGCAAAATATCAAATATCTTTTTTTCAAAAATTATTGGTTAAAGTTGAATAACCTCTGACAATAATGTAATTATTTGCAGCAATACCATATAAGAAGCCTTTTTACATCGCTAGTTTTAAGAATTTATTTTAAAGAACGCTTGGTTCTTCTATGGGCCAACAATGGTTCTCTACGGGATTGTTAAGCATCATTATTTTGGTTACACTTTGCAATATGGTTGTATTTGTTAACATTAGTGAATGCAATAACTAAGTAAGGGATAATGTACAGGCAGCAGGTTGTTATCGCAGAAATAAGCCCCGACAGTGTGATCAGTAAAAATTATTTGCTGCATCCGGGTAACCGTGTGTTTTTAGTTTTGAGCGGTTGTTATCTGGAAATAACGGACCTGCAAATGTTGTGGCTGGCCAATCGGCATCAAGTATTCCAACGAGCTTTGTCATAACTAATGTTAACAGTTAAGGCGTTTGATTTAAATAATGCAGTAAATAATGTTAGCATGAACTCAAATAAATAATTGCTGTAGAAGTACTGTATTGCTCATTCTAGTTCATGTTAGCTAATGAGCACTAATGTAAACAAATACAACCATATGGTAAAGTGTACGTTTATTTTTTAGAAGCGTCGTATGGACACATGAATATTATTTAAATTTTTTGGGGGGGAAATCCTCTTTTCATGCACAGTCTTCATGTATGTGCAGTGATGAAACAACCAAAAGCTATTTTCAATGACCTGTCAGATATGCAAAGTTAAGCCTTATGCAAATAAATATGTGCAAACATCATCAGGAATGCAGACAGGGAACCTGTGTAATAAAGTTACTGAAATCTAATAAAGAATAAGCAACAACAGGACGTTGTGTCAGTCTGTGCAATATCCAAACTTAACTATGCAGGACGGTGCACAGTACAGTATGTGTTAGCATGTTAATATACTTGCCCTACACCCAAAAAATCTACAAAGTCTTGGTTTTCCACGTCCTGCTCGTAAAAGGTCACAAAACAAACCGCTCGACTCTCACATCTCAAAAAAGTGACTCCAAAAAGGCACGCACGTTTGCAATTGGCACTGTAATTTTTATTAGTATGTGTATACTGCAACAATAAACTTGTACTGGTATACAGACAATTTCTTTTTTAAACAAATTTGTTCACAATCTGAATCAAATATTGTTTTTTGTTCAGAATAATGAAATAATTTCTAACTAGAAAACCGGCAAGCACCATCAAAGAAAGGGACCAAAAAATCCAAGAAACAAGGTGAGTGCATCCTACAAATAGACACACCACAATTAGAAAATAGAATTTCAATGTTTTTTATATTAGTTTTCTTTTTTTAAAAAGCTAGTGCAAGTACAATATTTTACACAACTTACAGAGTATGCACGCATATGGAAATAAACAAACAAATGTTTGCCTCATAATGATCTCTACCTAGGGCTTTAGAACTTAATTTTTGTATACATTTATCTTTCCTTTACAAAGTAAGGTGCAGAACACTACCTCCTCTCCCAAGACCCATCTCTTGCTACTGGCCATAATCCTCTATTACAATTCCACAACCTTTGGATGGGATGGGACATTCAGTTTTTCTCTAACGGTCTTAACATTTCTGCATGCTGTGTGCGCCAGTATGGAAATAACAACACTGACTGCAATATGGCATCCGACCATCCATCCCTTCAATAATTTCAATAGTATGCTAAGTCCAGTCCAGTGGTTTTATGATCGTGAATGTTTGTGCCCAAAGGCAAGTGAATAAAGAAAACTAAAAACAGCTTCCATTTTCCTTCCAATGGAAGACATCGAATCTCTTTACAACAAGACCTGCAAAAGTCCAGCAGGATTACTGCTATATCTGAACCAGCTCCTTCCTGAGGATTGACCGATGGCTTCCTTTGTGTGTCAAAACACAATCTTTACATTGCAATCTCAAAAGGATAAAGTGAAATCAAACAGAAAATAATATAGATGTGGCTGGAAATGCGTGCACAAATGATAAACCCAACCCCACGTCTCAGCTGTTTCCCTGACATAGTGTTATATCACTTCCAACCCACTAGGGGGGGCTCCTACGTATTTGTATGTCTCTGGTTTACAATCATCATCCCACGTGGAGAAACCGCCTACACTCAACTTTCAGAATTCAATGTACACAAAACCTGCTTGGAGCTGACTGACGTGTTAAAATTAGGTTCAATTCACAGACAATCTATTAAGTACAATTTTACAGAGACATCTTAAGCATTCATTGGCAAGAAATTCAAAGTTACAAAAATTACCTTTTTCTTGAAGATATGTTAATCTCGAGAGTGTACTTGAACAAATTCCAAAAGGATAGATACACACGTTGATTGCTATGTGTGACACATTGGGTACGTGAAGACAGCATCTGTACACAGGTTGGTTTAGGCCCTCGGTGGTCTTTTAGTTCTCAGTGGTCAACCAGGAGCGAGTGTCCAGTTTAAGCCAACAGCGCTCAGTTTCGAAAAAGTCTCTTGAAACAAGTTTTTTTTTGTGGTGTGTTCTGGTCAGACGGGCTGGTTTGGCCTAAGTTGAACCTCGGTGAGAAAGTGCTTGTCAGTTTACCAGCTCAACAGTGAGACATTTGAAGGGCTTGCCTCCTTTTCTTAAGGAGTGTGCACTGTTTTGACTATCCAGCACTCATTTGGCTGAATGCTTATAATAAGAACTAACAATATTAATAATTGTAATAAGACTAATTACAATACCCATATCAAGGAGCCCATACATCAGGGTAAAACAAACCAAAAATAAAGTGGGCAGAAGTTCTCAGCCTGAGGTTATTTATCCAGCGGTTCAGACAATTGTCAAACAACAGTCAATTTAACAGAGAAAACCTGACTGATCTTTAATTCTCTTATATGAGAAAAACAAAAAAAAGAGAGCCAAAAAAAACAAACAAAAAATTTATTTCAAAGACAGCCACAAAAAGAAAAAGAAACTTTGATTTATTTTTCAAACTGCTGAATCTCTAACATTCCTCTTTTTATGTCTTTTTGTGCCAATAAAACAAAGGTAAAAACAAGAAAATGAGAGAGTCGCCGCTCAAACATTTCAAAACATTCATTGAAACTCTTTCTCCCATCTCCTGCCTCAGTAAAAGAGTGCTACAGAGGAGACCACAGCAAAGTACAAACACATGAAGCAACGTCAAATATAGAACCAGCATTAAAATAAAGAACAATGGTGTTTGAGCACAAATCAATAATAAAAAAAGAAAGTAGGTTCGTAGAGAACGTTATTTCACCTCTCTACCCTTCGCATCTCAACGCGTTGGACCCAGGAACGAACAGAGATGAGGGGAGAGACGAGGATGTCACCACGTTCTCTTTACTCCTCGCCCTTCCTTGGGATTAGAAAGTGCTGAAACAGTATTATTAAGTCTATCTATTCTATACAAATGACAAAAAAATGTGCATTTAGTTTTTGTTGGTTTCTATAAAAGTGGTCCCCACTTTGATGAGGTCGACGATTCGTTTCGCATTCATTCAGTCTATTTCAGTATCTCGCGCGTGTGAAGATCTGAGCTTGTGACAGGCAGACGAACAGACAGCTTCTAATGCGGACAGACGGACTGATACAGACGGAGACAGACCGAGTGTGTTAAGAAGGCCTCATATGGTGTAGAGACAGTGTGTGAAAACCAAAGCACAGGGCCAATGACATGACTGCTTCTGGTTACAGCAGTTGAACACACACCTTAAAATAATAAAATACGTACAATTACACATACCCTTCTTATCAAACACGTGCCCCCTCAACACACAAACACATTCACACCTATTTCCCATCCCTGAGTAAAGCCCAAGGGAAAAAAATATATGTTGACGTTTAACAGAAAGCAGATGATGTTTTCATCAAACTCATCCTCAAGAGCGAGGAACACAGACAAAAAGCAGATGTGCAATCAGGTGTTCACTACAAAGTGAAAATACAATAATCGCCTCACAAAAAGCAAATCACACAACCCGAAGGCTGTTTCAAACTAGAGAAGGTATCTGGATGAAAACTACAGAAACTGCGCTACATACAGGTGGCACAAACTGTCAAGAAATGATGCGTAACAAATATTAAGACAGAAGAGGGTGAAGTTTAAAATGTCACAGATGGGGTTTCAGTTTCATATTGTTATAAGCAATACGGATCATTTTTTATTTATTCATTATGTCCCTTGAGACTGGCATTATACCAAAGACTGACAGCTGTACCACATATGCGTATGCTATTCTCTTTGTGATGACCATTAAATGTGAATTTGAATGTCCAGCATATTTAATTAATTTGCAACTGGACATTTGCTTTCAATATGTGAGAATATTTCACAGTTTTCCAAATGAATAGCAAACATCTTCAAGTAGTAAGACTAAAAGCTTCTTACGGACCCCATAAATATATGTGCTTGTATTTCTTTTGATCTTGAAGTGACAGTTCACAAAAAAATGAAAATTCTGTCACACCCTCTTATCATTTCAAACCTGTATGACTTACTTATTCCGCAAGACCCAAAAGAAGATATTTTGAAGAATTTTGTTAACTGGCACCATTCACTTGCATTGGTTTTTTACCCATATAATAGAAGTGAATGGGGGGCAGTGCTGTACGGCTACCAACTTTCTTCAAAATATCTTCTTCTGTGTTCTGCGGAACAAAGAAAGTTAGACAGGTTTGAAATAACAAGAGGGTGAGTAAATGAGGACAGAATTTTCGTTTTTATATTACTTTGAATAAAGTATAGGCCATTCACAGTCCTAATGTTTTCAAAATCTGCGTGACTTTCTTTTCGGGAAACCTAGAAGAACATTTAAAAAATCATTATCATTTATGCACCCCGCGTCATTCAAACCCTGTAAAGGTCTTTTCCTTTTTGAGAAATGTCTTTTTATGTCCATAAAATGGATGTCAATTGGGGTCAATGTTGTCGGGTTATCAACGTACTTCATAATGTCTTATGTGCTCTGCAGAAGAAAGAAAGTAATGAAGGTTTGGAATGACATGAGGGCGAGCAAATGATGCAAAAGATAAGAACAAGGGGGCTGTTAAGCACCAAAAAATATCACTGAAAGATTTGACAACAAGTCACCATGTTCACCTACATCCATAAAAAGAAAGTCAGGTTTTGAAAGACATAAATGGACGAAAACACAGATTAATTTTTTGACTCGTATTTTCTAATAGGTGTGTAGGTGAGCATTTTCACCCTTTGTATTTTATTCAAGACAGTGAGAGAGCAGACAATCATAATTTGTGAATTCTCATAAGTGCATCATATATCAGGCTAGACAAGAGAAAAATTACAAATACTGTCAAGGTTCTATGGCTATGATGGAGACAAAAACACAGACGAAAAAGGAGACCAAGGAGGGAGAAGAAATCTTCCTGAACGGCACTTTTCCTGGGCCGAGCAGGTGGATGGGGTGGTTAGCGGTTGCACGCACATGCCAGGCAACAGAAGGTAGCTAATGGTTGCGGCTGGGTAAACATACTCCGGGCCTGTTGGCCATGAGAGGCGTACTGGTTCTGTATGGGCACCTGAAAAAAATCTGGAGGTCACTATCCGTTTGGGTTTAAAACGGTAAGAGGGGGACAGACTCTGTCACTGCATATTAACGTTTACATTTCTCCCTGAAGTTACCTATGGCTGGCTGTGCAAACCGCAAAATCAAACTGAGGTCGAACAGATCAATGGCTAAATTCAGGCATTGACGTCCGGTTTGCTTTTTGGTTCAACACTAGACAGGACTAAGGGTTATTGCTACGTGCCGTTGTTCGGAATGCATTTTGTGTGTAAATGGAAACGCACTGTGCGACCAGAAGGGGGCAGAACGTGTGAATGAAGCAAAAACGTTGATCATTTTAAGAGAAGAAGAAATGAAAATAATGCAAGGTTTGCCATTTACTGTAACTGTACGGTGGTTTGCTGCATGCATATCAATGAACACACAATATCACATAATAGCTTTTGGCCCACAAAATACATGTTGAACAAAAAATATCAAGTCTGATTGGTTGAAGCAGATATATACGATCCATCTGAAACACAAACACGCAAAGGAGACAGATATCATGTCAAATGGAAAAAAAAAGAAAAATGCACGGTTGTTGTGTGTGTTGATCTGAACCTGTTTTATTATAAAAAATAAAGCATTTTCAAATTGTATATGGGGTGCACTCACCCACCCACCACCACTCATTAAATCTGTCAACCCATCCATCCATCCATACTTTTTTTCACTACCAATATCCATCTTCACCCACTCAAGCAAACTTGAGCCTGTCCAATCCAAAGACTCGACAAGTGTGCAGGTCACAGGCTATGACTCTATCTATTCTATACACACAATCTTTGTGTCCTAACCCATTCAATCCTGTGAACCAGGCAAACTTGTCAAGAAACTGCTACATTTTGGGTTTACAGCCCTGTCCTGTGCCGGCTGTGAAACCAAACATAAATCATGTCACTATCTTCCAGATGTGCAAATTGCAATATTCTTTTAAGTAAAATTTAAATATCTATTCAAAATATGTGTGGTTTTAAACACACACACACGCGCACGCACAAACACACACTACGCACATAGGCGCACACACTCACACTCTTTGACACACACGGATATACAACAGATTACTGAAATAACTACATGACTGCTTTCACATACGTTTTTGTATGGGGACGGGACTGAAAACGTGCTCATGTAGTCTTGCGCGTTCATACAGTAAAATAGATATAGCATATGCAGTTCTATACACGTTAATGTACAAAAAAATACATGACATTTCAACACGATTGAAAATTACTGTAGCCGCGTACGTGCGTGTTTATACATGTATATGCGTACGCTTGAATGCACAGAACTCGCACGCGTATACACAATGTATATGACAGCCTTCAATCCCCACATATCTCTGCGAATCAAAACAGACCGATACTTGTTTTCGCTTGCATTTACACTTTCATACGTCTCTTTTTGCTTTAAATGGCAGTCGTTTAACAGGCCACGCCCATTCGTGCCACTCTGGGCCAATCAGACGAGACAATAAAACTGCTTCCATTAAAGCAGTCAAATCGGTTCTTTTTTCTTTCGACACCCGTTACATTCTTCCCTTCACAAAACAAGCGACCCTCGTGAGCCTCGAGAGTCCCGTACGACATCTAATTCATTATACAGCATACAGTACGTTTCACGTTGAAAAATCAACATAAAATATTAGTAGAAATAGTAATAATAGTATTCATTAACTTTACAATAATCATCTTTATAGTAATTTGACTCAACTATCAGTTAGTGAGTATAACAAGTTTGTTAAGTGCTTCAGGACTTCCACTCTTTCCATCCTTCCCAGTCAACTTTCTCTCTCTTTCTTCCAAAATATCTCTGCACTAAAAAAAAACGAATTGGGGATCTCATCTCTTCACTAACGACCCATCGTGTTTGTATGCATCAAGACATATCCATGCATATATACATAGACAATAAACCATCTTCAGTCTATGTAAAAAAATGACCCCTGATTGCAAGGTTTACACATTCATCGCGAAAATGAACGAATATCTACCTGTCGGGTGCGATAGGAGGGTTCGCGGAAAACAAAAACATGCAAAACTACAAAAATAAAAGGTTAGACAGTTGTATATATATATAAAAATAGACTCATCCGTTTTCCCTGTTCAAAAGGATTTGAGTTTCATCTCTTTTAGGAGTAAGTGGCACTGCTTGATGACATCATCTCTCCTGGCCTGTACCATGGTAGGTGGAAACCTCTTCTTTACTATTGAATGGATAAATATACTATGTGCAGATCTAACTGCAATGATGATTGTTAGGACTGAATAATCTCACAGTTAAACATCATATAAAACTGCATTAACAAGATGGCTGACATCATGTGAACTCCTGCAACCAGTGAAGGAGTGATATCCGTTCCACCACCATTAGCAAGTTGTCCATCTTCCCTCACTTAACATCTCATGATTGGTGGATGAATATTTTATACCGTTAGGTCTACTGCCGGGCCAAACAATAAGAGACTATAAAGAAGTCTTGGCCTTGTTAGCTACAACTAGTCAGTCTGTATATACCTCTCAGGTGGTCGTGCTTTGGTATCCCACCTTTTGTCCAATTAAATAAGTCGCACCAATTGCCTTCGTAATATTGAATGCATCTCTTACAATGTTAACATGTGATGTGTGATAATGTACATACTGAATAAATGTACCTTTAAGGTACAGTAATCTGAATAGAAAGTCAGAAATCAAAGTGAGGGGTGAGAAACATTCTGTATAATTTCATTTTCAAGCTCTGATAGTCCGTTCACTTGCCAATATTTGATCTGCCTTCGATACTGATTTTAACCTCCTGAGGGATAAACGAAGGCTTGGGGAACGTCAAAGGAGGCTCTCCGTCTGGATTTTCTATTTTGCGCCCCTCGGGTGCTGACCATCGCCGTTTGCGACCCGTGGGTTTACTGTTGGACTCCGATTCGGTGGGCGCTGGTGCTTTGAAGATGTTCGTCTCTCCAAACCTTAGTTCTCCATTCTCTCTGTTTCCCTGAATGCTACTGCCGCCTCCCTGATCCACGCACTGCCCGAGTCCATTCTCCTGTTCCGTGTGCCGAACGCCCCCTCGCACGCCGCTCACTTTGGGTGACTTGAGGGGTGGCCCCAGGGTGGGTGCATCTAAAACTTGCCCCTGGTTCTTCTTGATAGAGCCGTTCCTTAGGTTCTTAAGGGTGAGAGAGATGCAGACGTCGCCCACTGAAAGCTTGGTGCATGGCAACTCTAGCAGCTGGGTGGTCCGTTCGGGGCAGCAGGATGACCAGCCCTGACCGAACACAAAGAACGGATACTCTATGAGCACCTCCACGCTGACCTGCGGGGGAAAAGAGAGGTCAGGCAAACATAAAAGTCATGATGATATGAATGAATTCTTTGGCATAATAGCATCTGTTAATCAGCACCTCTCATACTGACAGACTTCAGAGCTGTTTAGAGTGGGTGGCCCCATCTCAACTCATCTCAACTCCCAGACAAATGAAACAGATTTTTCATACAGCCCACTCACAGTACAACAGAAGGGAGCCGAAATAAGGAATGACTCAATTCTGCCAGTGAATCCCACACAAACTAAACAAAGATGCCATGGGGATAGCCAGCGGAGGGTTTGAGAGATGATTTCAGCTGCCAATTTACCCCACTTCTAGTTACAATAATTGGGTGCAGGTGGAGTTCACATAGGAGGACATTCACACCCGTAAGGCACGAGAGAATAAAAGCTTCATGGCTGACATATGGTCAGGCAAAGTGAGATGATAACAATGTATAAACGGTAAAAAACAAAGGGAAAGGATCCCTCGTCATTTGTAAAGAATGTAAAAAGTGTAAAACATATCAGCTTATGCCATGTGTACTGTTAAATATGAAATTAAATGAACAGTCTTGAAATATGCCTCCTATATAATATATATTCCTCAATAGAATAAAGGGAAAGTTTACTCAACAATGAAAATTGGTATCCGAACACGGCGGCACCCATTGACTTCTATTGTATGGGCACAAAACCAAAGAAAGTCATTTGGTACAGCCGTTGTTCAGGTAAGTAAATGATGACAGAATTTTAATTTTTTGGTTGACCTATCCCTCTAACTGCGAATATATTAAATATATGAAAATGTATAATACACCACTGGAGAGAAAATATACTGTAAATACTATACAGTAGTATCAAGTAACAGCAATTTTGTAAAAGTAATACAAAAACATCCCACCTGTGAGCGATGCTCCCCTACACCAAACTGTATAATAGCGAAGTTGGGTGTGTGACTGTTGTCAATGCGCTCTACGGTGCTGGAGTCAATCTTCAGCTCATTGCTGATCTCAGCACTCTGAATAAAATCCTCCGTCTTCAGATCCTCCACCCGTTTCAGGTCTCCATCTGCCAGCTGGATGAAAGAGCCCTTGATGAAGTAAGGGGGCAGTGTTGGGGACGACGAGGGAGGTGGAGTTGCTAGCAGGCCGGCACGGGCTGGAACCACAGGCAAGTGTAACTGGGCTTGAACCCCCATTGCAGCAGGATGGGCGAACCGGCCTGGAGGCTCAAAAGACTCTACTTTGGGTGGCGTCGAGGTGACAAATGCGTGGGGCAGCGCGGCAGGCAAGGGCAGTGTAGCTGAGGTGGCGGCGGAGTCTGTTCCACTCACTGGGATGATGACTGGTTGAGTTCCAGGAATGACTACGTGCTGGGACAGGGTGGGGTGGTAGCTGAGAGGGTGCTGGTGGCCTGTGCCAGCGATGTAACCAATAATGGGGTGCTGTGAGGGGTAAAAGTTAGTAGAGTGAAGGCCCAGGGAGAGTGACTCTGTGGTGTTGTGCGTCGTCTGGATGACTGCGTGTGAAGACAGCGTCGTAACTGCCCCCCTCAGATTGTCTGCAGGTGGAGGGGGAGGAACAAAAATATGGGCCGAAGAGGTGGAGGAACTGCGGGAGACCGGTTTGCCTGCACATATCCCTCCTTTTTCACTGTGGGATGAAGGGGGAAGGAGCTTGTCCAGAGTACCTCCGGAATCAGCACTACTCGAGCTATGACTGTTGGGTACCAGCACCAATGAGGTCCGCATGGCTGCGCTATCTTGAGTATACTCAGCAGGGAGCACCACATGGCGAGTCTCGTAGTTTTGTGGGCTCTGGTGCTGGTGAATCTGGTGCTGTTGGATGAAGGAGCTCCCTTTGGCAGAGCTGTTGCTCTGCTTCCCTGAACTAGACTCGAAGCGACGATCCTTCTCCAACTCTCCATTCAGCATCTCCCTAGGCCTGGTGTCCTCCCTCTTTGGTAAAAATCCATCTGGATATTGAACCAAGACCTGTGAGGTGCCACTGATGGGAAGCGTGTGGTGAGGGTGAAAGTGTAGGGGAAAGTGACCATGGGGAGACGGAGCAGTCCGAGAGGTTACGTTTACAGGTGAACCAGCAATTTGGACATACTGTGTGGAGTGGGATGAAAGGGCGCTTTCAGATGTAACCAGGCCTGGCAGACGGCCCAATTGATGGTGTTGGTCAATTTTAGATGCTGGAGAACTGGAGGTTCTGGCATAAGTCTCACGTTGTGTGGTGATGGTGGGAGCAGAAGGGGATGCTAACGGAGATATGTAGCTGTATGGAGGGCTGATGAAGTGCAGATTTTGGGGCAGGGGTGTGTACTGAATGGTGCCTGCATGTTGAGAGAGGGGTGACGTGTACACTGAAGGTATGGTGGGAACTGCAACTCTAGTCGAGTACGTGGACGAAGAAGGTGCGTTCTCAGCCGGGGACGGCAGCGGTTTGTATTGAGGCCCATCATGTTCTGCAGAGGTACTAGTGTGCCTGTTGCTTCTGTCATACCCGCTTGCCAGACTGGCAAGCCAGGCTAGGTTCCCCCCACGCTGGCTCTCGTTGGCAGGCGCCACAAACATGGGCCTCTCCTCTGAGGGCAGAGTGCTTGCTGGGATTTCACGTTTTTTGGGGGGCAGGCATTCATTACTCCGCTCATGGGTTGACTTCATGGTGTCTATGTCCTGTACCACTCTGGATGTTCACACTAATTCTCTTTTCCCCTATCTCTCTTTATCTCTGTTTGTCTCTGTACCAGAGCGTTCCCTCCGACTAATCAGGATGGGAATGGGGACAGGGTAGAGAGGAGAGTGGTGGTGGAAGGGAATGTGTCCTGTGCTTAAGGTCGGATGGACACGGATTTCAGTCGTAAGCAACAGAAGTCACGCCTGCAGTGGGAGAGCAGTCCATGCAATTCATGCGGAATCATTTCCCTCCGAAAGCGAGTCTCCAGGACTGCAGGAAGAACCTAAAATAAATACACACAGAGACATTTATGTCATCAGTCAGGTTACTTCTGTGCCGCAAAGAAGGCACTATCAAAGGCACTAGCAAGACCAATAAATATTAAAAGTGAAAGCTAGTTTAACTCAACAGTTTCCTAAAAATATTGCAGAAAGGATATGCAGTGATCATTCTCTTTACTTGTCATTTGCAGGACTGAATATGTAGTGTGTGTAAGTGCTCCCCCCTCTATGGGGCCAGATTGAACACACAGTATGAACATCATCAGTAATAAACACATACACACTCATATGTATGAGGCTCCTCCAATCTAGTGTAAATGGAAGAAAGTTTAAGAGACCTTTAAATCAAAGATATTTCTGACCCTGTCTGTGAAATCCCAGATAAAATCGGATTATATCTAATTATTGGATTAAGAGCATCAAAGTGGTTATAGCTAAAAAAATCAAAAAGAGCCAATGTGTGTTTAAAACTATTAATGAAAAATTGTTATAGATGTTAAGATACAGTAGTCAAATTTATAATATATGTTATAAAACTGTATGTACTTTATCGTGTGTTATATATGTGTAATCTTTATATTAAAATATATGTAAAATATTACATATTATAGCGCCATATACATCCATATTTTTGGTCATAAATAATAATTATTAGTCCTCCTTTATGCTCGTCTCTGGGTTTTGCTAATATTTAACAGATAAAAAACTTTCAAAAGTGCTTGTCAACTTTGACAACACAGTATTTAATTATATAAAAGTATAGTGTTTCTCCCATTTCCTGAAAAACAGTGAATTTGGACATTTAAGGTTTAAGAATACACCGACAATAATTGTATATATTATTAATATTGTTAAATATTATAAATGTTTTAATGATTATTATGGACACTAATGATATTATTGATACTACACTTATTATTTAACACAAGAAATACATTACTTTTCAATTGATTTACTCATGGATTAAGTTATATTTTCACAGAATGTCCTTTACATTAAATAGAATAATTTTATATAGAAAACAGTAAGTCAACAAAAATGACTTTAGCTGGGTTTTTCCAGACTGGGTAACATACACTTATTCATTTAGTAGAGGCTTTTATCCACAGTGACTTACAAGTAGGAGAACGGACAAGATTTTTATATTTTTATACCCAAGACATAGACAGTTATTGGTCAGTCAAACAGGTATGTTTTGAGCTGTTTTTGAAAGTTGCAGAAGGATGCTGCAGTTCGGGTTGAGTCTGGCTGTTCATTCCCCCACAGGGGAACCAAATGAATAAAGTTTTTTGAAAGCGATTTGGTGCCTTGCTGTGATGGAACAACTCAATTTCAGTACGAAGATGAGGGGATGTAGACCTGGAACATCGAATTAAGGCAAAGGAGCGAATTTGCCATTATCGTTGTGAAGATCATGGGAAACATATAGTCATCTCACTCATATAGCAAGAAATAGATTTTGCACACTTCCGCAGCGCTCCAGCATAGTAGGGAGTTAATGCTGTTTCATCTCCCATATACTCCAGGGTGTATTGACAGTCACGTGATCAAAGAGTGATGTTTTGCAGTGTTATGTCTTGTTTGACATTCCTCCCTGAGCTCTATTGATTGGACACATTCAGCTGCGTCTCTTGTCCAGCGCTAGTGGGCGGGTGGTTTTGCATGATAAACAGGGCTGTGATGATTTAACAAGTGTCGCAGTGCTATAAAAGATCACACACATTCTGCTGTATGGGGGAAACCACCCTAAAAGCTGGTCTACGGGCGCTTATATAGCAGCTTTTTTCTATAGTTTGTAGGAAAAAATGTGTAGAATGTTTTTATAATATGTAAAGACCACTTTGCAAGAGGTAAACACTTTCAACGTTCGGTTTTGATGAATTTATAATGAGTATTTTTTTACATATATAATTAAATCTTAAATATATTTGATTAACATTTTAAATTGGTTAAAATTTTCCGTTGGTTTTATTTTGTTTAGACGTTTGGGTAAATGAAACTTCTTCTGGACAAGCGCTGAACCAGCGTTGTTTATGTCATTGGGTTTTCAAACTTGGGGTCGGGACCGCCAGGAGACCTCCAGAAGATTCCAAGGGGTCCCCAGAAAATTTCATTGACTTGCAGTATATTGTAATAATACCATGGCATTACTAGCGATGTAAAGATTCAGCTAACGTTGCGATTCAAAATCCCCCCCCGAAATGAGTTGAGACAAATTAGAAATGATCGAGTCCCCTTTTATTGTTCCTCAAATGGTTTATGTCAAATAACAAAACTAAATAGCAATTTCTTCTTTTTAATATAAACAAACTGAGACTTAGTGCTTTTAGTCTGTTTTCTTTTCTTGCCTTTCTTAAGAATATCAGCATATCCTATGTTTACCAAGATGAAGGAAACACATCGGCGCCTGCTATTCAAAACATCTATTGAGATTCATTTAACATCTCAACCGACTTAAATGGTCACATATTATAATGTGATCCAATCATGGTGCGGTAACAACAGAAATACTTTTTGGAAGGAAAATCAACCTGTTGCAATCTTCAACAAAGGTCACCACTTAAAGCAGACACAACAGCTCTTAGTTGATTACAATCAGCAGGAACCTGGTCTCTATTTGTTCTTCAGTCCAAGTAGAGTAGAAAGGTCACACAACAGATGAACATTATTGACTGACGGCCGATTGACATCGAGGAGAGTGATTATTCTCTGCACTCTCTCAATCACTGCTTTTTTTTCATCCATTACACTCTCATTTATCTCCTGTTGCTCATATCTTTCATCTCCCTCGCAGACCTCCTCCAACCTCTCTTCTTTTATTTCCTTGCAGCATCATTTGCATTCGACAAGGGCAATCAAGAATGTTAATAACCCCATTATCATAATCATTTTAATTAATGATTTCAACAATCATGCACAGTAGATGACAATATCATTTAGATGCTATTATAGCTTCCTCCCAAAAGCAATTCTGGAAATTTCTATGGTCTGTCCTTGAAAGGGCCTCCAATAAAACCTTGAGAATCAGATAGTTTGATGTTCTTACAAACAGAGTCTGGATCCAGTCTAAACGCAAGAACACGACATGCTATGTTCCCGTAAATCAAATCACACCAAATAAACATACTCCATGTGTCCAATTATGCACAAAAAGCTTCATTAAATCATACTGAATCACGAGACAAATCAAACAAAGTAACATGAACCATCTCACAGTAGATGGACCATTTGTGCTCCAGCCTTATCATATTACTCCCCATTTGCATTAAATTTTAATGCTTTTTATCCCAGTCTGTCGCCAAAACTCAAGTCAAAATCGCCAACTCGTACTAACAACAAATGACTTCTAGTTGCTTTTTTGTCTGTCAGTGTTTCTGCTTTACAAAGGCAGTACAGCATGAAAGAAAGACAGACGCTAAGAGACAGAGACGGATGTTTTGATAAAGAGAGAGAGAGAGAGAGGATGTAGTATATTCTCAACTCAACTGACTGTATCCTACACCATTCTTTACTGCACGTCTGTTACCGCAGCCAGTTAGGATTAATGGCACTAATGCCAGCGGCTGGTTTTTTATGGGCACACGTAAACGCACACACTCGGGAACACGCATCGTTGTGTTTCTGCGGTATCCCGGGGAAAGCCAAGTCCTAATCTTTTACAGTCGAGTCTTTTCTAACCCTGCCTACTTATCCCTCAGGATTAAACTCAGCACGCTCACACACAGCAGGGAGGGAGAGAGAAATCTACTGACCTACATTACAGGGAACACTATGCTGCACTTACACACATGGACGCTTGTAAAACGGCAGGCACATAGCAACAGAAGACAACCATGAAAATTCATTCAAATACTCATTAACACACGCACATAATGAATTACACTTCTATTCTGCACTGTAAACTGAGAGCATAGTGAGAATAGAGAGAGAGAGAGAGAGAGAGAGAGAGAGAGAGAGAGAGAAAGAGAGAGAGAAAGCAACATAAAAGCCTTGTCAGATGGATCTTGCTGAGTACACTAGGAACAATATCAGATGACCTGAAACCTAAACGTATTGTCCTCCAGCAGCCCCGGCAACACTATGAATCATGTCCCCAGGGCCCCAGAGAACAGCGGGGACGAATCAAAGGCATTAATCAAAGACATTCACTGGGAATCTAACACAGACATGAATGGGAGGAAGCACGGGCTCCCAGAATGCCTTTTTTTCCGCAACAAAACCTCACTCTGACTGCAATAACACACACGATGTACTGCAACAATAGATGTTATCCAGCGCACTCTGTGTGCATGTGCAGGCCGTGTGCATCTGTAGTGGGTCCATGGGAGATGACCACGAGGTTGACAATGTTCAAGTCAACATAACTATAGCAAGACTGTTAGAGATGCGCTGAATCGACCAGATGGATTTAAACTTGCAAGAACTAATTACGCCAAAAAAAAATAATGTGCTAAAACAAGCGTGCATAAAAAAATTTAATCAATGAAACAGAGATACTGTTTTATACACTGTTAAAGGGATAGTTCATCCAAAAATGAAGATCGTCTCATCATTTACTCACCCTCTTGTCTTTTCGAACCTAAATGCCTTTCTTTCTTTACAAATATATTTTGTAGAATGTTGTTGACCAAACAACGGAGGTACCCATTCAATTATTTACTCTGAAAATTAATCCAGGCTTGGTAAATATCATAAAAATAAAAAGCTATATTAACTTCATAAAATCTTTTAAAATGTTTTTTGGTGGGCCATATAATGAAACGTATTTGAATCCAATACAAATTACATTTAGTATTTAAGTTTATTTGATGAAGAGAAATAAATATTTAACTAACAGATTATATTTGTATATACGCTTATATTTAGGTGAATTCTAACAGAAACAGTCGAGTTACTCCGATTTTTCTTTTTTAAATAAAATTCTTCAATTTAAACAGCTTTAAAAAAAATGTGTAAATCGTTTCACGAAAAAATTGTTAAATAATTCAACATTGAACTATTATCACAAAAACAATGCAAGTCAAAGGGTACCGCTGTTGCACGGATACAAACATTTTTTTAAATATCTTCTTTTGTGTTCTGCAGAACAACTTTGTAGAGGGACGTTCACACAGACACATTACAGAATTGTAAAAGTGATGCATTAAAAGCTAGAATGAGAATGTCGAAGAAAAGTTGATCAGTGACAGAATATAAAATATGCACACTTGCCTTATTCAAATACACCTGAACATTGTAACCTAAAATCTTGCTGTGAAAAGTTTTATCTGTAAAAATGATAAACTTCTCACCTATTCAGACACCGAATACTTAAAACTAGATGGACATTCAAAGTGTTATTCACACATCAGTCTCACCAGTCAGTGATAAATTCCATAGTGTGTTTCTGCACTAAAGACTTCATAGATCTTACACTATAAAGACACACCCATACAGTAGTACTCTCTCCATTTCTGACATACTATCCCTTGCAAATGTGGGCAGAACTTTACACAAACTGTTCCTGCCTTTACAATCATTCCCACCGCCTGTTCTCTACATTGAACAGCACAGAAAATGACAAAAGTGAACAGATATATGCTGCAAAGAGAAAATATATAATAGAGAGAGAATTGTACCTCAATGACTTGCACTTTCCTAGAGATACAGAACATGAATCGGAGAGATAGGGAGAGAGAGAGCTGTACTACAACTCAGTGTTTCCTAGCCTTTATTCCTGACTCAGTCATTTTCGTTAGGCTCAAGTTTCTCTACATAACACCAAATCAGAAATGGTTTCATTTTCAACTCATTTTCAGCTCAAAGAATACTTTCTAAACACACTCATCCACAAAACAACTCTTAAACAGTATTGTTAAAGCTTACCATAGCATTCACAAATTCCATTTGCATAGCTCTCCCCTACCCTGACACCCATAAGGAGGTACAGCGGTATGCCCGACGTGTACTGAGACGCCTCCTGGTTTAAGTCATGGCTGTGATCCAGGCACTGGCCCCTGCCACGCCGGGCCCAAGTGTCACACATACAGCCCTGAGCTCTGAGCCCTGCCTGCAGTACTTAAACGTGTTATGCAAGGCCTCGCTGAAGCTGCCTGCTCTGCCCCCCACCCTCGCTCGCTCACTCACTCCCTCAGCTCCTCCCACACCTCTTCTCGTTGCGCACCACCAACTTCATCAGGTATTCATTCAGAAAAGACACATGCCAGCTGGCAGCCTGCCTGGACTACACCGCTAAAGAACGAGAGAGCGAAAACCAAAGAGAGGGAGAACGAGGGAGGAGATAAAAAGAGAAAGGGAGGGAACGCAAAGTACGAGGGAAATCGGTAGGGAGGGGGGTCATAAAGCGAGCGATGGAGATTAAACCGGAGAGCGATGGGAAGATCTATATACACAAACTGCTCGGATGAGTAAATATGCCCGGGACGTGCGGTACGCACTCCCACACACTGCTGAAGGTAATAATCGCTTCAGCACAAGCGCACACAAACACAGACCCACACACATACACACTTCCACAGAGACTTCCCAGGATTAGAAGCTCTATTCAGGTGAGCTCAAGGAAAACACAAGGGCATGTGAATCAAAGCCCGTGCATAAACATCACAGCTCATTCAGTCAAAATCCTCTAAATAAAAAATAAAAACCGTGTCATTGAAAGCTCAACACGACATTTAAATACTACAGAAAACAGCTTTATGTTACTGTTGCATCAAGCGCTCGTGCAGTTTTGTGAACTCACCAGCAGGTGGAGGTAGAGAGAGCCCCATAGCTCAGCTTCATAGCTAAAGGCTAGAGAGTTTGTTTATGACCTAGTTAGCTAAGCAGTTTTGATAAATATATATTCTGCTCAGCCGTGGTGAGGATGGCGCAGTGAAAGCAGACAACAAAAATGTTCACTAAAGATAAAAGCCCAACCTTAATCTTTACATTTTGTTTCTCGGGCTGAACCGTCTGAGCTGACCAAAAATCTTCGGAATTGTGTGTAATGGATTTAAACATTATAAAAGGCATTAAATGAGAGCTAAGATGAATCAAATCGTATTGGTAGCTAGAGTAGTGGAAAAAAGTGTTGTCCAAAGCTTTATTCCGATATGTTTAAAGAATGAAAACAGTGTGTGCTTGTGCTTGGAGTAAACTGAAGCTAAACAATTACAAAATAGGCTACATGCAAAGCTTATTTAGTCAAGACCCAGGTGATCCAAGATGATCAACACAATATGAATTGATAAAACGGTAGTATGTATGCTTCAAGTAGATTTTTTGTATAAAACAAGTAAATGCCTAAACGTTTACGTACAATCCTAATATTTGGATGGTTTAATGTAATATCTAATAAATCAATCAATTATAGTATAATATTATATTTAGTGGTGGGCATAGATTATTTTTTTTAAACTAGATTAATCTTGGAATTAATCTAGATTAAAATGGCTCTTTGAATTCTGAGATTTGAATTCTGCCGAAGGCATTCAGAATATGTGTGCTACCCAAATAATGACTAAAAGTAAGTCTTTGAGAACGGGTTTCTCAAGCCAGGTGGCTCATTAGACCAGGGGCTCATCTCCTGTTTCCAAAATGCATCACAAACTGCTTGAGAAAGCTGTTCTACTATGATAATTTGTGATGAAAATTAAATTATGTTCAATAAGATGTACTTGTGTTTACCTACTCATTAGCTAAGGGATGCTTTGCGTTTAGGTGGTACTTGAGACTGGGAGAGCTCCTACAGTACATTTACATTTAGTCATTAAGCAGACGCTTTTATCCAAAGCGACTTACAAAGAGATAGGGAGCAACAAGCGATATGTCATACAGGAGCCATAATACATTAAGTGCCAAAAGTTTCTGGTTTCAACTAAAGCTAGACCTGTTGAGAGAAAAACATTTTTTTAAACCAACTGTATGTAAACCAATTCCGTACAGTAAACCAATTCCAAATTGCACAAGGTGCAAACAACCTTAGTCTTGTCGAGGTTTCCATTGGGAAGCTTCTTAAAAATACATTTTTCCTGAAGCAAGCCCGGCGGCTTCATACCTGCATCCATGTTAGCACGTCATGTTTGATGTGGTAATTTCACAGTAACGTTATGTTGTGTTCAGACCAAACGCGAATGGCGCGTCAAGCGCGAGTGAGTTACATGTTAAATCAATGCAAAGACGCGATAGACCTACTTGCGGCGCGAGTCGCGCGAATGAAGCCCTGGTTATGAGATGATGAGGCGGCGCGAATGAAGCGCGAATGAAGCCCTGGTTATGAGATGATGAGGCGGCGCGAATGAAGCGCGAATGAAGCCCTGGTTATGAGATGATGAGGCGGCGCGAATGAAGCGCGAATGAAGCCCTGGTTATGAGATGATGAGGCGGCGCGAATGAAGCGCGAATGAAGCCCTGGTTATGAGATGATGAGGCGAATGACGCGGATCACGCGAGTTGAAAACTCTCGTTCTCGCCCCCTACAGTGCAATTAAGCTAGTTATACATCCGCGCTAAAATATCAAGGTGAAAGTCATCATAGCTTGCGTAGTATAGACCCAGCTCCCAACCCAACTTTGAGAATAGATTAACGGCGACATTTTTTTTATCGCGCGATAAGAGTCGCCGTTAACGGCCCACCACTAATTATATTGCATTATCTAATATTTAATTATTTTGATTTATAACTTAATTACTTTATATTTATAAATGCAATATTATAATATAATATATTATTTTACATAATATTACAGTATATTGGATTCAATATATAATACAAATAAGACATACAAGCCTAGTCACTGTGTCTGTTGAATTTTAACAAAATCAAACATTAGGAAATTACGATTTAAAAAATATTTTTGAACTTTTCCTAAATGCAAATATAGCGTATTTCATTTAACTTACTTAAATATTAATTATATTACTGTATTGCTTAAAAGTGAATATGAACTGTTTTCTTTGCAGTATTTGAGATCTCAAAAAATACAGAGCAGCCTTTCTGTTATTTTGACCTCTTTCTCCAGTTTTCAAATTCTTACTAATAAATGCAAATAGAAACAATATTTTTATTTAAAATTTGGTTGAAAAATTGTTAGTTCACAGAATGAAACAAAAATGATAACCTTACCTAAACACATACTGTACTTATTAGAGAGAAAATTATGTTTAAATTATTTCTGCAGCTATATATATATATATATATATATATATATATATATTTACATAGTAAAATAAATATTTAAAAATAATATATTCTGCTAAAAGACAATAAGAGCCGGGATTAGCAGAATCTTGTCAGTGACGCATATTTCAATTCTGTTCAAGTCTGCAGGTGCAGATTCTACGTGGGCCGGCCTGTGAGTCAATATAATCATGGTCATGTGTCATGGAAAGTCTGAGGCAGTCAGAGATCATCATTGCTTTGAGCTGGTGCTCCGGATCATTACTGCGAATGAACTTTAAGAGCAGAGCATGACAGGCATGCGAGGAGTTCCCTTGTTAAGCGAGGGAGTGCGTGTTGTTTACAGAACCGCAGTCAACAAAACAAGATGCACGGGGAGGTTTGTCTGTTGCCGTAGCAACAAATTAGCCATGCTCTCCATTTCTGGGCCTTTGGGGTGATTCAATTAGTTTCTGTGTGTTTACTCTATAGCGCGTGCAGTCACTTGAGAGATTGAGAAATGGACGAGCGAGTGAGAGACTGAGATTAGAATTTAGTTTGAGAAGATAGACAGAAATAGTAAAACAAAGATAAAAGCGATGGTGATCAGAAATGAACCACAACTTTTATTGACCTCTGTCAAGGGCTGAAACTATCGGTTGTATAAATACATACATAAACTTCTATGCAGACGATGAAAGCCTCAGTGTTACACACACTTCAAGCGACCAAGGAAGCTTGTGAAAAGTTCTCTTAAGTGTCTGACAGCACATCGATTTGAAACCTTATTCAAATGAAACGCCACAGGAAACCTCTTCACCATTCAGTGCTATGGAACCAGATGTGTCCTTCACTCACACACACAGTGAATGGCTTCAGAGTGATATTTATTTTCTACAGCACACTTGAATGGCAGCGAGCCTTTGATCACACCTGCGCAGGAGGGAGTGGACGTGACTCTGTGTATTTCCGCCGCGGCTTTTCTCTCTCTGCTTCTGCCTCTCTGTGCAACGAGGGATCGACTCCAGAGACACGTCGTCAAGGAGACACATAGAAGGCTCTTTACATACGCATTACGCACACCCACGCGCACATATGTGCATCAAAGAGGTCTCCCACACAAGATTCGCAGCATGCGCGCTACATAAATGACTTTTAAAGGAACAGTTCACTCATAAATGTAAATTCTGTCATGATCATTCGACGCAATCTCACTATTTATTCTATCTATGATTCTATACCATTTTACAAGATGGCTTATTCGTATGAGTTTGTACATCGTAGTTGCATGTTTAGTATGATTTGCTTTCACACCAGAGTTAGGTTTGGGGGCGGGATTAGGGGAGGGGCTTCAGTGTTGATTCCTTTGTCCTATTCATGTAGCACGGAATTCATACGAATTAGCTAGCTTGTAAAGTAGTTACAAATTCCTGTAAGATCAAGTTGGATTTGCCCCCCACTGATGCTTCAGACCCGTACTTATTTATTAGGTTTAACACAAAAGAAAATCCTCTTTAATAGCTGTCTTTAAATGCACAAATTTTGTTAAGGGGAACGAATAACCATTGCGCTGTTAATGAAATGCTTTACCAGTTGAGCTACATGAACACAAAGGATGTGTTTTATTGGTTAGAGCATGGCGCTAGCAACGCCAGGGTCATGGGTTCAATCCCACGGATTGTAGATAAACAACAAATGTCTAGTTTAATGAAATGTAAGTCGCTTTGGATGAAAGCGTCTGCCAAATACGTGAATGTAATTT
The DNA here is from genome assembly GCA_008369825.1 of Triplophysa tibetana. Classification (NCBI taxonomy): domain Eukaryota; kingdom Metazoa; phylum Chordata; class Actinopteri; order Cypriniformes; family Nemacheilidae; genus Triplophysa; species Triplophysa tibetana. The sequence continues at coordinate 14,952,077 of CM017908.1, forward strand.
TGTATAATGAAGGTGGATGGGGACTGGAGTTATCAGCATAAAAAATGACCAAAAAGCATTATTGAAGTGTTCCACATAAACTCTAAAAAAGAAATCACAGGTGAAAAACAACTCAAGAGTATGAGTTTTAATTTGTGGGTGAACCTTCTATCTCCCTCTATCTTTTAAACCTCTCTCCATCATTTCTATAATCATGTGGTCCATTCTTACCCTGCCCGTGTTATCTGGCTCTGAACACTAACAACCCAACAATGATTAATTTGCCGGTTGGAAAGACAGATTGGCATGGGGAGAGCAGTGCAACACTCATACCCAGCATGCCCCGCAGGGTTACATAGTGAAGCATTAACCCCATACTGTGCCCTGAGGAGAGACCGATGGCTTCAGATTAACTTTATGTGCTTTACGCAAAAAGCCTGAAGCAAAATGTGACGGCCGAATGCTGGAGAGAGTCTGTGAGACCACAACACTTCAGTCAGAGCACAAGTGGTCGGCTCTTAGTATGTGTGGGTGTGGAGTGTTTCTTAGCGTGTGCGAGTACACTGTACATTCCTGAATGATCTCTGCATAACAGAGAGGAATCATTTTCTCTTTCTGATAATGGAAAACCGTGGGAGGAGAGAGGGCTGGAATTTAACGCATGCCAATCAGAAACTCTGTTCTGTGTCTATTTCTTTCTTTCTAAATTTCTCTGTCATCCTGTCTTTGTGCCAAGTCTGAGGATGAAGCTATAAATAAAAGCGAGCAAGGTCTCTGAGGTGGGCCTCATCCGAGTACGGAGGGGGGGTTGAATCACATTCAAATTGACTTATAATCTAAATGAGGCAATCTAAAGAATCTAATGTGTTTAAATAAAACTAATAATAATTAAAAGAATAAAAAGATTGTGTTCATATAATATATATCTGTGTACTGAAGTATTTATTTCGAATTAAACAACACATACATAAAACTACATATTTACATGTAGTACACAGTACACAGGCATATATTATGTAAACACATTTTTTTTTCTGGATGTGATTAATCGTTTGACTGACATATTATTATCATTATTATTATTAGTTTATACAAAATACATTTTTCTGTAAACTATTCCTTTAAGGGTAAGGTATGCATTTTTATAAATCAAAGGGCTGCACTACCATAAAGGTTTTTTGTAGGGCTCTGGGACAAAATACATTTGTTTAGACATGTATCGCAAGCCATGATGTTAAGTTCTTAAGTTTAAGTTGTCATTATTAGGTTATGAGGTCCGATTTAGTGCCAACTCACCACCCATTTTAACACATCATCGCTGTCCTTCCGAAACCTCCGATTTTTACATTTTTAGATTTTTAAAAGTAAATGGAAAAAACACTGTACTTTGTAAATGGTTAAATAATATGTTTTCAAAGTTGACAAGCACTTTGTAATACTATTTAATTGGTTAGATATTTGCACCAGTGACAAACATTAAGGGTGACTAAAAATAATATGGCAAATAGATAAAAATCATGAAATATGGAGATACAGGGTTTTGGAAGGACAGCAGCAGTGTGATTTGTTATGGTACTAGACATACTTGAATGACGTACGGTAAAAAGACGTATTCATACTTGAATATGAATAATGTAGAAAAGGCTTATGAAATGTAAAAAAAATCAACCAATCCACTTGAAATATCTGTAAAAAAATAAGATTGTACAGTGATCTTTTAAACTTTGCCTTGATGCCACATGAATGACAGATGATGATTTATCAAAGTAAACAACCATACCAATAAATTTGTACAAACAGACGTGACCTTGCCAAGGGACTCCGTCTGTAATTCTGAACTAATACAAACACTGAATGATCTAAAAAAATAAAGAACTCAACTCTGAGACGGTTTGTAATCCCATCAAAAAGCACAGATAAAATGCACATAACTGCAGATGACTGAGTGCAGACGTGCGCTGGAGATAAAATGGCGTGTCTAAAATCAATTTTACGTGTCTGCTAGTCCTTAGAGCAAACAATCAACTGTGCTTGGTGTCTTGCCCAATCACCATACAGCATGTCGCGATCCCTTCATTCACAAGTGCTCCCAAATCCTCTGCTATGTTAAGTGTGTATCAATGTGGGGATGAAAGTGCGCGTGTGTACGTGTGATGGATTAGGCTGAAGCAAAGCAGCGCTAAGCCCCTCTATTACTCGATAATCCCATGGGAGTGTGTACACACTCTCAGAACACAGTGATGTGCTGACAAACACAGAGTACAGAAACACTCTTAGGAGAGATAAAAGGCAGAACAACAAGCACGCAAATACTCAGAGTAGGGACAGGGGCCATTTTTACACATGTAATCCATGATAAACCTCACTGAGATTCACTCACGACCCTTCAAAACATAATCATTGATAAGAAAACTGCAAATACAGGCACTCATGCAAAGACACCCTGAACCTATGACACAACACTAAATAAATATTACAAAAGCCAAGAAATCTGTGTATGGATGGAAACAGTTTCACCGTGTAAGAAAGATATTCTAAAGACTTGTACACACCGGGATGATAATCGTGAACGTGCAAATTCACTCCCTGACATAGATGTCGCTTAATGAAAAACAGAAATTCCCCGGTACGCAAGGTGGTGCTTCACAACTTTATACTTCTGAAACTTGCTTGTCACACAAAAGAAGAATTAATCATGCTTCCTTTTCCTCAATGTGTGCTCGGAAAAACCGTTTTGTGCTCGAGTGCCATCAAGTCGTGTTTCTCATAGTCATAATCTTTGGGTTGTAAAATAACCTATGGCGGGTTGTTTCAAGAGAAATGCTGGGTTGTTTTAAGACATTGCGGAGTCAAATAAAAATAATTTGATTGGTAAATTTAACCCAACAGTTGGGTTTGTCCCGTCTTGACCCAGCTGTGAGTTTAAAATAGCATTTTTAAAACTGTAACAACATGTTGCTATCAGTTTTAGGGCATTTTTTCTAGCTGATTAATGGTATCAAAATGCACTATATTTAAAGTGCTCAGACATTTGTGTAGACGCTATTATAGTTTAAATAGATAAATATTTTATAAATATTTACACCTTCATTTAAGCCGTGCCTCAGGCCTTTAACCTAAGGATACATAAGCACCATTTCAATTTTGTGTTTAGGAAAACAATGCATAGGGAATGTACACACAGCTTGCGGGCTGTAACGCTGTGAGAGTTCTCTGCTTCAATGCTCCTCTACACAGTGTGAAACAACTCCTCACACCTTAACACCGCATGACACTGAAATGCAAACCATACTGATGTGAAGATCAACTTACTGCTGCATCATGCAGAATCCAGAAATACAGCGCATCACAGCTCAATAAGTTAACCTCAGATAAACATACAGTACACAAATTAGCACTAAGGTACAATGTGATGGCCCGTTCAAAGCTTTTAACACAAAGTAAATCAGGCAAGTCTTTATGTACCTGAGAGAAAAGGGCATTGTATCAAAATGGGACGAATGTGTTTTCGTGGTGGCCTCATTTGGTGCTCCAATGCCGGCCAAACAAATAGACGCAAGGACACTGCTGTGATCCTTTATAACAGAAAACCAATAACTCACAATGGCCTCAAAAAGCATAAGGACACTTTAGCCAAGTAAATGCATTTGGAACAACTAGAAATGTGTCATCTGTACACAAATGATAATTCACCTTTTCTCAGAATTCATCTCCCCTCATGTTCAAGAGGATGTCCTGACAAAGTAACTACAGGTGTAGTTCATCACATTGTCGACACGCTCTACTTAGTGTGACAACCAGAAAAGTGTACTTTTTTGGTAAAAAATGTATTTCACAACGAGCATTTATTTTAATAAGACGCTGTCATATAAATCTAATTTCACTTCTTGTCAGTCCTCTACTTCAGCAATACTGTGATCATTCGATTCCTGCCGAATTAAACTCTTAGCGAACACTGAGGTAAAACAGATGGTGAGAAATGAGTGGGCTTACACGACCCCCACGCAGACCACCTCTACTGTAAACAGCACAAAACATGATAGCATGAGAACCACACGAGCCAGAAGAAAGATTGAAGGACATAATTTATTAAATGGAAAAATGTAGCCTGAAATATACCACAATTCAAATCCTGCGGATGTCGCAGGTGTTTTTGAGGGTCGCTTCAACATACAAACTTGGGAACGATTTACAATAAGGTTGTATTTGTTAACATTAGGTAATGCATTAGTTAACATGAAAAAACAATGAACAAAACTTCTACAGCATTTAGTTAAAGCAACACAGTATACAAATTTTGCTCACGACTCCCCCATGCGGTTAATAAGCGCAATTGTCTGTTACCAGTGTCATAAATAATATTGCTGTATAAGCTTTCCTGTTGGCAGCGCAATACACGTGAATTTGTTGACTAAACTGATGAAACCGGCTAATGCAGAAACGTTGTTTGTAAACCATTTCACACTCTTCCGCAGGCAGTGGAACACAGAACTTACAGAGTGTGGTTGTAGCCACTATGTGGATGCTCAGTTAGCAGTGGGAGTAGAATTCGTCAATTTAAGAGTTGTTCTACCACTGAAATAATTTTAGAGACATTATTTTAAGGTCGAAAAAACTACAAAGTGATGCTTTAGTATTCATATTAACATTTACTAAAACATTTTCTAAAATAAAAAGTTGTACAATGAACAAAAATAAACAATTGTTTTGGCCTTAAAGGAGCAATGTGGACATTTCAGTGGCATCTAGTGGTGAGGTTTCGAACTGCAACCAACGGCTCACTCCAATCCTCGCTTTCAAAGCACTACGGTGGCTGAAACAGAACTAAGATGTCGTCATGTTTTTTACTTCATTTCCAGAGCACATAATGTATTTACGAAACGCACTATGAAGAGCAGTTTGTCCTTTAAGAGCTACTCTAGATATGATGAATTACATACTGTACAAGAGGACCCGCGGGTATGTTTATAGAAATATCTCTTTTCAAGGTAATAAAAACATAGCGCTTCATTGTGTAACGCCTTTATACACCTCTGAAGACACAATTTTGTATATTATATTGCAATTCTGCCAATAGATCCTCCAAAAAGTTACACATGGGACCTTTAAGAAATATTAACAAACATCAATAAATGCTGAAAAACTTGCTCATTGTCATTTCAACTTAGCTAATGCAAATTCGGCTGTGACAATTGGTGAACCGGGAATGAATGGAAGAATACAGCTCAACATTTCTCAGAATATTAGTTTGCCATCTCACAGTGATTCCCTTCTCCTTGACCCTGTTTTTAAAGGAAATGATGTTGAAAATAACCTCAGTGAACTTGTATGTTGAACAGTAATCAGGCTGTAAGTTTTATGCAGAGGCAGATTCGTGTAACGGGACACCTCATTTGAATTGTGTGTCTGAATGTAGCGTCCCACCCTTGACCTCAAGGTCAATCTAAGTTTTACAGCACGCCCGCAGGGGGGTCATCAGGTCACCTTTCACATGCAGCAACAAATCTCTCGCTTCTTGTTTGGAGGTATAATATAACATATAATTGCTTTTCTAAGAACAGGCTGAAACCATCCGGGCTCCTGTAGCCACTCACAGTCTGGGTGAGGCTTAATGTAATATGTAACAAGAGTTGTAAGATAACATCAGTATTTTCGTCTAATGAGGGGAATGTTAATCCTCTCGAAATCAAAAGTAAAACTGTTTTATTTGAATAAGGGATCAAATGCATTTATCAATGGAAAGTAACATCTTTAAGCACCAGGTTCACTGTAGCTATAGAAGACAGAACTCCAGCTTTATCATGTTCGCCCTGTTTTTCTGTTTTGTGCAAACAACGCATGCATGAATATAGATGTGCTGCCAGAAAGTTGCTATACATCACAGACTTTAACATTTAACCGATGCTGTATATGTTTGATTTAGTTTACACAGCAGCGAACAAGTTTTTAAACAGTATATCTTCAAAACTAGAGAATGTGTGACACTTGTGTACTAGACACAAAGTTGTGTGCGCTCAAGTGCACTCCTACAGTCAAACTTGTTCCTTTAGAAACATTGAGGTTGGCATTCTGATTCACAAAGTCGCTATGCAGTGTTCGCTGATGCCTACACACTCAATGGGTGACCTCTATAAAAGTTCACTTCACACACAATATGTTTGTTTGCAATGCTCTGCATGCGTATCTAACACAACCAGATGCCAAAATCTTTTTTGAGTTTTATGAAATTCAAACATTTAAGTATCAAATAAAATATGTTTAAATATATATTGCAATCCCTGAAACGATGTGTCATGCATTCTGACTTCTTTACTGTGTTAAACTTGCTGTCCTCTCATGCTTAACATGGTTCATCGATATTAAAAGCAGCGCGCAAAACGCTCTCTGCCGACTGAAAACAATTAAAAAGAGGCGCATCTAACTGCAATAAACGCTTTTCACGTGATCGGCCCGCTACACTGGTTTGTGAGCGTGGCACACCTGCGTGTGTACACGCGTGCTTGCATGCATGTTTGGAAATTTTTATTTAACATATACAACTGTTTTGTAAAAAGTTTTCTTAGTTCTTTATTGAACAATTCTCCCAGAAAAGTATGCAGTATGCCCACATGGCAGCATGGAGATCAGGAGAAGGAGCATGCGCAGACGTCACTTTCACTTGTGTGCATGAATGTTATATAAACGGTAGATATGACGCTGGCCCAACGCTAAAAGATGCCGGACATGAAAGATATTTGGAAGAATGCTTGTAACTAGGGATGTTACGGTGACGGAATTTTCCCACCGGTTAATCGACATGTAAAAACACCGGGTTGCACGTCGGGGATTTCGGGGCGGCCGACAATTTGGTCATGCACACGTCTCTATTTTCTTTCACTTTAATAAGTGGCAATTCAGCAGCATTTGCTTGAATCATGATGGGTTCATTATTTTTCTTAATAACAATACACAAAATAGTACGACACTCGCTTATATTACACACATTTTTATTGCAAGACGAATAATCACAGCAGGTACATCAGGCAAAGAAACAGTTAAGAACAATTTTTAAAACATTCAGGTTAAATAAAGTGCCTTTATCAACACTCCAGATTCTATCACCTTCATCAGGCAAAGTTCACAGGTTGCCTCATCAACATTTTCAGGTTCCCTGTTAGCATTGGGTTAAAATCCAAAATATTTCCAAATAGGCGCTTTTGCATTTCGCTTTAAAACAAAATCTTCCGCCATCGTTTTGTCCGTTAACTCGCATCACTCTCCTCACGTGAAATCTGAAATCCATAATTGAAATGTGACACGTGCTGCTGATCTGTATTGCGACACTCGTTCCAATTAAGCTAAATTGAGAATAGGCGCTCTGGCGCGTTATTGTACTCAGTCACTAACTGAATTAAGTGATTTTTGCTATAAAACGTATAAAAACAACGGTGGGGAAGTGATGTAACTGGTAGGCGGGTTAAACACGTGTATCCCCGGTAACACTATCGCAACAAGCCTACTTGTAACCAAACAGTTCTTGGCCACCATTGACTACCATAGTACGCCCTAGAACGGTTTGCCTTCCCAAGTTCTTCAAAATATATTTTTCCCACAGTACGCGGAGGACACATTAGTCGAAGACGATTCCTGAAACTAACAACAAATGTGTTGAGACAAATGTTTATGATAACCTGTGCACAAACATGTGTAACACTGGAGAGCACAGGAACCAGGGCCTTCCATTTAAAATGGTTTACCCCAGGAAGACTGGAATAAGTAGACGTCTGATACATGCCTGCATGTGAATCTTTCCAACTGAGAGAGAAAAGCGTCCTCTTAGAGAGAGAACAGGTGCAGGCAGACCTTTGCAGACTGGTGAAAACGTAGACGCGTGATTGTGAGTCACTTTTGTGTTTCGCTAGTAATTTATTTATTCTCTCTCTCTTTCTAGAAAGCGCTCCGCTGGGATGGCGGTGTGAAAGGACACAGTTATAAGTGCCGAGCGGGAGAGGGACTCAGGCACAATGGAATGTCACTACTACTCCTGCCAAGAACTCTTTTCCCATGCGCCGGGAAGCCAAGACTTCCCCCAGCAGCCAAGAATAGCGCTGCTGTCCTCACTCACTCACTGAAGTCTCACACACACACAAGACAAACACAATTCTGTGGCTTTTGCAGCACTTACATACCAGAACTTCAATAGTATGATACTTTCAGGATGCACCGCTGAAGAAATCACTTGAAGCAGGAAGTCATCTGGTGTTTAGAAGATCACAGACAACCAGTTGAATGCGTTCAGCATGCCGCACTTTGATCTTTTACATAATGACATCACACCATATCTATGGACATCAATGCATTACACAGCGCTAAGACATGCATTTCTTCAAAAAGATCCATTGTCCAAGCTAACTTAAGGGTGCATATTAAAGAATTTGCCTTTCGAGAAACTATGCAAAACGGGAATGTAAAGAACGTGTTAAGATGTGGCCAATTAAGCCCAGCAGCGGGGTTGTGATGTATTGCTATGCTTCACTACGCACAATAAGAGGCCAGCGACCTTTTACTGGTGGAGAGCTTTTACTCTAAAAGCCCATGATTGGTTAAAGGAGCTATTGGCACAATTGAGCCGTCTAAGCTGAAAAACAGAGTATGTGACAAGAGAGAGAGAGAGACTCGGCTCATGAAGTGCTCGTTTTTAAAAGCCTGCATTAATTCTTCTCAAAATGAGCTCATATCAAGCCTTTGACAGGCCTGCCTTCCATAAATGTCAAAGAAACATTATGATGTGAAATGAATGAAATCCTGCACATTTCTAGGTCACTCATCAGAAGAGAAAACTTGCAAATATCTTTTTGTACAAAATATCAGATATTACTGCTCACATTAAAGTAAGATGCAAATGTTTGCAGCATTTAAAAAACGTACGATAACATAAGAAACATGCATGGATCAAACAGGTGAACTCCATGCCAACCCAAGGGCATCACGTCATATTTAAATGATAAGAAATGTAATTTTAAATTCATATAAACCTTTTATTTATTTATTAATTTGATTTAATGTATCTTAATTACTTTTAATTTATTTTAATTAGTTAAACTTTAATATATTGAAATATTTCATTTAAAGGCAAGGCAAGGCAAGGCAAGTTTATTTATATAGCACATTTCATACACAAGTGCAATTCAAAGTGCTTTACATAAAATGATTGACAGAAAGAATAAAACGTATCTTTAAAATGCAAATTATTTAAAACAATAAAACAGCAATAAAATTGATTAAAAATGTGAGTGTATATATAAAAAGAATAAGAGCAAAATAAAAATAAATTAGAAATAGAAGTGCAGTTGATGTAAAGCAGCACAGTGCTCAGGTTGTGAATGCACAGCTAAACAAGTGAGTTTTTAATCTGGACTTAAAAGTATCTACTGTTGGTGAACGTCTGATGTCTTCTGGAAGCAGATTCCAGCTACGAGTGGCGTAATGGCTAAACGCTGACTCGCCCTGTTTTGAGTGAACCCTTGTTATCTCTAACTGACTTGATCCTGATGATCTGAGAAGTCTGATTGGTTTATATTCAATGAGCATATCTGAGATGTATTTAGGTCCTAGACCATTGAGTGATTTATAGACAATTAATAATACTTTGAAGTTGATTCTAAAAGTAACTGGCAACCAGTGTAAGGACCTGAGGATTGGAGTGATATGCTCAGATTTTTTGGTTCTGGTCAGACCAGACCATCTTAAAATTTGTAATTTAATAAAGCTATAATTTATTTTAGTACTTTTAACTGCGATAACTTTTGCCTCATATTGTTGGGTTTGCTGAAATAAAATTGCAGGTTACTTTACATTTACTTTTCTTTATGCAGATTAAAGTTCAATGACATCAAGTTGACATCTCCCACAAAATCCGTCCAATTAAATATATAAAGCATTATAATAAAGTGTTGTGCATCCGGGTAAGGTAAGGAGACTGTTTTAAATACAAATGTATTAAGTCAATTACTGTTTTTTGTTTATTCTAAACCAAATAGGTACACCTTGCATCTTAAAATTTGTAATTTAATAAAAATATAATTTATGGAGAAGGCAGACATTTGTATAGAAAATAAGAATAACCAGTAGGGGGCGCTTCTTTACAGAAGACAGGAACTAATAAATGGTATCCAAACACACATTAAATTGAATTAATCACAGGAGCATTGAAAGGAATTTCCCTTCTTGACTTCTCGATCATGAACAGTAAACAAGAGTTTGGTATTTGCCATCTAATTCACCGGAATAACATTCCACCATGGGGAAGACAAAACTCCTGTCAATACATGCCGTAGCAATACTATGCGTTAAAGTACGCATGAAGTCTTATTTAATGAATAAATATGACAGATTAAACCCGTGAGGTCCCAGATGGTTTCGGTGTGGCTCATCGGATTAAACTAGTTAGCTTTTCCCTGATCTGTTTTATGTGAAATTGTGCCTTTCAGACCCAGCTGTGTTGTTTGGTAAACACAACTCTGTTGCTAGGCAGACCAGCATTATTGCTTCACCAATCAGAGTTTGAGTTGACGGGTGAGTAGGACACAGCTTGTGCGAGAGTTATTTTTACGATTGTGCTGCTGCAGATAATGTCAACTCACGAGTGGTAAAAGGCATTTGAATTAAAGGTCACGGCTACCAGAAACTATACAAATTTAAAATACGTGAAGATACACATTAATTGCTCTTTTGTTTTTATTGCTCTCAGGAACTTCAAGTTTAAAACATTTGAGATCTCTTCTGAAACTCTCGAATAGACACTTGTGGCATCTGTTTCTTAGGGTAAACATCTGTCTATTTGCTCTTATACCAGTGCCGTCCACAAACAATTGACACATCAAAGAGATCCCAGTATATCTCATTGTGATCTCAGATTTCTTTCCTGTGGGTGAGTGTAATGTCGTCATACCTCATTCAGCTCGGCCCTCTGGTGTTCAGTGTGTTTTGGAGCCCATTGAGGTGGTTACAAATCCAACACTGCTCGTAGTTTCAGCGCAGGCCTCCAACAACGCCTGAGGACACATACGAACACATAAACTCATTACTCAACAATACAGATTCGGCAGCATCTACAGCCACAGACAGGATGCAGTTTCCTAACCTCGTGGAGCGAAGACATGATCCACTTGATTTTGAATGAAAATGCCCCGGCGAGCAACACACAGGTGCATTTACCCTATTGCTACTCTGTCACCTCGCAGGGCTCTCCCTTCAGCCACACACGACACAGAACAGACCGCTATGGAAACCGTGTAACAAGACAACACAGAGGAGGTGTGGGTGTGTAGTAAGTGTGCTCTTGAAATAAACACGAGCTACGCTCAGATCAGTGTATGCTCCTTCACACCTGATCTGGGGGTCACGATTTCGGTTTCTTTGCGATTGGCATAAAGGGGTACAGTATCCCATTCTTTCTCTCGGGACCGCAGATCTCAGATCTGTGAAGCCAGAAGAACCAGAGATAACTCCACAGCACACAGTTTGCAGCAAGAAATCAGTGTATCCTCTCTGGGGTCACACGTGCGAGATAAACTGTTTCTTTTGGAGAATAAGATGGGAACGTTATATTTCCAAGTGACATAGCCGGTGCTTATAACACGTGTGTTGCAGTAAAGAAGCAGAATTGCGTTCATGTTATGGGTTCGTTTAAATTTTTACATGTATTTTTGCAGCGCTTAACAAGTATACACTTGAACCATTTCATACAATCCTGAAAATAATACCCTGTTCCACTTTGGCAACATTGTATTTTGGCAGACAAGCTAATAAAGTATCATTGACGAGAGAGAGAGAGACCAGACAGATGGTCGCAGCGGGTGGGTGCAGTAAAGCTTGTGACAACAGCCATTAGTGCTTCAAGACCGAGGACAGATAAGAGACATGTAAACATGTGAATGAAGGATGGGAACGATTGAGATTATCCATGAAGACTTGGATCTATAGACACTGAACACAACATATCTCCATGCACAACATGAATAAATATGTTGTGTACAAAATGTTTAATAATATTTTTATGAAAAGTCGTTTGATATGGAATTCCAATTCTGTAAAATTTCAAATACAAAAATAAATAAATATAATTTTCTAAAAATATGAAAAGAAAATTAGGAATAAATATTTAAACTTATATTATTTATTCAAACATTTATTCATTTGTACATTTTTGTATTTCTATTATGCATTTATGTTAATATATATGTATTTTAACATCTATTTATTTCTGTGTCCATATGGTAATGAGGGGGTGTGTCTTGCTTCATACATAGCAGTCGAACACAGAGCGTAAATACATTTGAAAATGTACAAATGTGGAAATGCATATATACTGTATTAACATAAATGCATGAAAGAAATACAAAAATAAATAATAAATATTTCTGTATTTATTTTGGCAGTATTAGAATAGCATAGTTTAATGATGACCGCAAATTACAGTGTTGGACATTCTCATGACTCTAGTTTGCACTTTACAGAGCCTGAGGCTTTCACAGAGATAAATGTCAGGACAAACACTTTAAGAACTCTGCACACAGTTTTTCTGTTAATGTAACCGAGACTACATGACTGCGAAAATATTAACCAATAGTATCGAATGAATTTGATGTTTTTGTGTGGTATGATGCAGCATCTTTGCTCTTACTGTTTACACACAAACTGTAAATCATGACTCATTATTTTTCATCATTATTGGAAATTAACCAGCTTTGCCATTAACCTCTTGTAGTATTAACTAAAACTCCAAGGATATGTTGCTCGTAATATTTCATAATCATTTATGAATAATACTCAACTAATAGATATTCTTCAGCGCAAAACTGTACTATTAATGTCCTACCTCTACTCACACCTCAGATCAGCTCCAGAGCCTCAACCACGACCAATGTGTGAATGATCAGTCAAACTCAGTCACAAGCATAGCTGTGTTACAACAGTGAAAATTATTACACCAGGTTTTGTTTATCAATAGGTAACTAAGCATGAGACTAATTCCTCGAAGTTAGATTTTGATTAAAACACAATGACACCGCTTGTTCATATCGGATTGCATTAGTCGTTTGAGTGTCAGTAAAACTGTAAAAACACCTTAAACAAGAGTACAGATGCTTCAAATCAAATCTATATACTTTGATGCATCATGTGACTTCAGCTGGGACTGCAGGTCTTAAACAGCAATGGCGCAACTTTTGCAAGCTCAGTCTTTTAATGGAACACTGCCAGCGTCCTGTAATTTCCCTGAATGTGACTTCCCCTGAAGTTACTATCAACTTATCCGCAGTTTCTGTGTTGGGTAAACAAGATTGCCCGGATAGTTAAGGTCAGTGTTTAAGGTGAAATGCAAGAGCAGTTTAAGTGCACATCTGTCAACTATACATTGTGCAACAAAATAACAGATAAATCTGACGTAACAAAATAAAACATGTCAACTTCAAACAAAAAAACGAAATGGCAACGGTCTTCCTCATTTTACACCGTTGATCTTTCAAATCACTGTGACATGACAACAACCACCCCATAAAACACCAGGCCAAATGTTTAACACTCTTTTGAGGTTCCACAAAGTTTTCTGTGTACAATCTGACATCACTACTATTCACAACTGTAACAAATGCAAATATCAAATAGCTGTGAAGGAAAGGAAATTGAACTCTTGTTCTCAATGTCACTTGATTTTTGCAGCAGTTGATTTGAAATGATATTGCTGAATCTTTTTGTCATTAGCCTACACACCAGTTCAGATCACAGAGGAAAAACTAATGACACTGAAAGGGATTTTCTGCTATCTTTTGGACTTTATCCAGCACAAAAGGACTTTTTTAGCAATCTTCCTTTTCATTTGAACATAACACAGAAATTAGAAAAATCCATGTTAAAATCTAATGTAAAACTATGGTTATTTATAGCCATTGTAAAAAAGAAGGATGTGATTTCCGCATTCTGTTTTTTTTATAGCAGGGTCAAAATGCTAGTGTCTTGATGTCACATTTATAACCCAAAGATTCAGAATACACGCCCACACACACACACACACACACACACAAAACCCATATGCCATGTAGATGTTTAATGTTCCTAAAAAAAATTCCCAGAATTTACCTAACAAAGTCCATTTTAGAGTACTGGAGTAGAGCGTGAGTGTGTGTTAGTGTGTGAGTTACACAAGAGTGCAGCGTGTAAGGTTCCCATGGGCAGATATAGGACAAGCAGTAAGTCAATACGATCAGTGTAGCAGAGCTTGCTTAGTAAAGAAAAGAGAGAGGATGATGTGTGTGACAGATTCAGATACTGAAGGAAGGTTAAGGGGTCAACGGCCCCACTACAAAAACTCTGAACTTGTTAATGATTGACTGTTCCAGATTCCTTCTTTCCTCTCAAGTACAGTATGTGTATGTGTTCGTGCATAAGCGTATGTGTATGAGTATAAGTATTAGTATGTGTGAAAAATGTTTATGTGTTTGCTTGAAAATGGTGTATGTGTGAAAACGGTGTACAGTATTGTGTATGTTTGAAAAACGGTTTATGTGTATATGTGAAAATGGTGTATGTGTATATGTGAATATGGTGTATGTGTGAAAACTATGTACAGTGTGTGTGTGTCTGTGTGTGTGAAAAACGGTGTATGTGTATATGTGAAAATGGTGAATGTGAATATCTGAAAACGGTGTATGTGTATGTGTATGTGCATGTGCATGTGCATTTGTGAAAACGGTCACAAATCAGAGTCCCCTATTGCACAATCATTAGTATGATGATGATGTTCGTCATATATTAGTAGCTTAACACAAATAATATTTCCTTGATATGAATGATATTACATATACAGCTGAGTTAAAAGCAAGAAAATGTCTTGATAGCAGCTTGTCTGTCAAACTGACAGGCTAACCCTGATATTTTACCTCTATAAACTCACTAGGTTCTCCCGGATGTATGACTCTGTTATGAAAATCAAATAAGTTTATATTAAAATGGCATCATATTATCTTTTTATAGCACCAAAAAGCATCATTAAAGTAATGCAAATAACTCCGGCGGGTTAATAAAAAGATCCGCTTGTGAGAGAAAATTATTATTATTTTGAGCTGTTAAAACTGTTATCCAAACAAGCAAAATTTACATAAAAAGTTGATACGTTCAAATCTCATTGGTTCTTGTGTGTCTCATTATTGTTGTATTATATTTCCTCAGAAGAACAAACAAGATTTCAGGAGAAACTTAGCCAATTAATATATGTTGGTAAACTATTCCTTTAAGCAATGAAGCTCCATTAAGCCACATTATCTTACTGCTTAAGAAAATGAAGAAACAAAGAACAAGCTTATCTGACTGTTCTGAGTGATCTTTATATCTAACATCTGAAGCGATTAAACTACCGGCGGCATCCCCACAAGATATAATGATGCGCGATGCCCTATACACCTTAAGCAGTTATCATAATGTTCACGATGTGTCTATGCACGCAATGCACACGGAGTCATTATGACCTTTTACTTCTGCAGATGGCAAACCAACAGCATCACTTTTCTCAGCAGACAAAAAGAAAACAAGATGAAACGGCTCTCCGGAATCTAGCAGGTGTGTGTGTGCATTAGAGGACAGCAGGTGGAAAGCTTTCCTTCCAGCACGCACACGCAGTCCTGCAGAGAGCATGCTCAGTGTCTCGAATCATTCAAGGTCAGATCTGTCACTGCGTGAGTGAGAGGCAGATGATGATGACATCATTACTACAGCAGTAGCTCCGATCAATAGGCAAGGAGCAATGAGTTCATCTCAGCCAACACCAGATGGCTTGATCCACCCAATGAGAAACAACATACGCGTGTGTGTGTCTGCTTCTCAAACCCACACACACACATCCCAAAAGTACCCAGCGATGGGAAATTCCCTCACACTGAAGCTGATCTAACCAGGACAGGCAGTCGTGTTTATCTCTGATCTCCAGAGTTTAAGCGCTGTGACCATGCGTGCGGCGAGTCGCTGTGATTTTAATGATGAGGAATGGCTGTACACAGCCTATGTGCTTAGAGACGCTCCCTGTTTCCACAGCAATAATACAGTCTATTCATTCTATCATTTAATATAATGAGACAGGACGAGCTTATTCAGAAAGGGAAAAAGCAATTTTTATACACAGACCAGTGACTCATGCTGGAGGATGGATTTGGTTGCGTATAATATAAATGGGCTCTAATATGTTCGAGCAATTTGTAACAGCGACATGCTTTTCAGTTCACTGTATTTTATTGGGGAAAATTGACTGCTTAAATGCTTTAGAATCAAACCCATGGTTTTAATATGGTAAAAGTGTGGTTACCATGATGTATGCCTTATTGATTATCATTTGTATTAACACAGTTTAAGAACAAATATCATAGTTAAACTGGGGTTACTATGGTTGTACTACAGTAACTAATATGTGACCCTGGACGACAAAACCAGTATCAAAATTTAGATTTTTGCATCACCGGAAAGCTGAAGAAATAAGCTTTCTATCGATATATGGTTTGTTAGGATAGGACACTATCGGGCGGAACAACAACTGTTAACAAAGCTGGAATCCGAGGGTGAAAAAAATCAAAATATTGAGAAAAATGGCTTTTGAAGTTGTTAATCTGAGGCACTGTAGCAGGCCATCCACTTACAAAAAGAAAGCTTTTATACATTTACTTATAAAATATTTTCATGGAACATGATCTTTACTTAATATCCTAATGATTTTTGGCAAAAAGAAAAATCAGTATGTTTTACCCCTACAATGTATTTTTGCCGATTTCTAAAAATGAGGGCTTTAAAAGGAATAGTGCAACCAAAATTTAGAAGATATTTTGAGAAATGTCTCGGTGGTTTTGTGTTCTTACAATGAAAGTCAAATGGGGTCAACGTTGTTTGGTTCCCAACGTTCTGAAGAAGTCATAGAGGTTTAAATGAGATGAGGGCGAGTAACTGATTAAAGAAATTCAATAATTGCTTTGAAAAAATGAAATGGTGTTTATTTATTGTATAATATAAACTAGACTCATTTAATATCATTTATATAAATATATATATATATACATATATATTCAAACACCTTACTTAAATCCTCAGCTCACATTTGTTGAAAGGCACATTACAAGATTCAGCACAAATGCAATTCACCTAAAATGACCCCAGACGTTCCTGAGACTGTATAAGTGCAGGTGAACATTGATACCTCAGCTGTAGATACAGCACAAATAAATCATGGCAAGAGCAATCTTTTCATTAACAATCACAAAGCCTGTCATTCAACCTACAATCACCATTCAATACCTCCCTTTTGTACTAAACTACTGGAGAGGTAAAGCAAGAGCTGGAGGAGAGGATCACTTTTACACGCACACACACACACACACACAGCGCAGACAATCCCACACAAACACACCCAAACTCATTTACAACTGCACAAAAAGCCACTCAGAGCTCCTCGTCACACTTTAAGTTGTAAAACTCAATCCCTGACAGGCTCATTACGGGTCGGCTCTGCCCGTCTTTGGGTCATTGTGAGGGATTGATGTACAGATAACTTTGTGCTTCCTGCATTTCTCCTGCCTGTGTTAAGGTATCGGCTGTGCTGGGACAAACGCATCAGTAAGTGGATAGTACGAGGGCCAGGTACTTCTCTCAGGTTACCTTGCCGTACCCCAGACTAACCTCATTTGTTTCGGTCTCTCCTTCCCTATGCCGTTCTGATCTGAGGGCCTCATTGGTTCATATTCTCTGCCACACTGACTGACAGCATTGTCAACCAATCACATTGCAACATTCATTTATATTACATTCATGCATGTGGCATGACTCTTTTATTCACAGTAACTTACAATGCATTAAAGAAATACTTTAAGTACGTGTGTCCCTTGGGGCTCGAACCCATGACCTTTGTGCTGCTTATGCAATTGAGTTACAGGAACATTTGCATAATGTCTGTGTGTGCTTTCCTTTTGGACAGGGACAAGCTCTTAATAACAAAAGCAAGACCATCAAATGAATAAGATGGAGGTACATGTGACACGGCTTTGAATATTTGGAAAAAGTAAAGCACAACACAAAGGTCAAGGACAAATGGCTCACGTTAAAGAAAAAGGACACAATTGGAATAGTTCACCCAAAAATGAAAATTCGGAAATTTACTTATTCTCAAGTTGTTACGAACTTTAATACATTTTGCTGTTCTGCTGAACACAAAGAAAGATATTTAGAAGAATGTTTGAAACCAGAAAGTTCTGGGCACACTTGCCAATGATAGTAGGGAAAAAATACTATAGTTGTCAACAGTGCCCCAGAACTGTTTGGTTACAAACATTCTTCCAAATATCTTTCTTTGTGTTCAACAGAACAAATGCATTTATATAGATTTAAAACAACTTGAGAGTGAGTAAATGATAACAAAATTGTCATTTTTGGGGGAACTCTCCCTTTAAGAAATTGCATGCAGTTGTTTTTCACATCATAGTCAGAAGTGTGTTGTATTTCAATGCTGAAATGTATCTTCAGCCCAGCTTCATCAGCAGAACGAGAGGAAAAGCAAATTAATCGAGCACCTAATCAAGCAACTAAGCAACCATGCTTGAAATGCGAAGGCTTTTTAAATGTGTGTGTACATGCAAGATTATGTTTTTATATGTGATCATTACACTTTGTACACTTTGAGAACACGTCCAATTATTAACTTTCCCAAGCAATTCACACAAGCACACAGACAGACTTAAACCAGACGGGCACTTACAGAGGCAAAGAGAGACAGATGGATAAGAGACCAGCAAAAAATGATCTGTCTGCAAAAACAAGAATCAAAGCTAGAGATACACAGGCAGATGGACAGATAAGGCAAAAGCCAGTGAGTGAACACAGTGAGAGCGGGAGACGCGAGAGAGATAAATATAAAAGAGAAAAAGGGTAAGAGACCGAACAAGAAAGAAAAGATGTGTTAAGAGTATTTCTAAAGATCTTAAAACGCTGGAGAATCTTGCTAGGGGACTGTAGGACCATATATTGTACAGAGAGCTATGCTTTTCGGACCCCCTACTGCGAGACAAGCCTGAAAGCAAACCATACAAGCCTTTCTGCTGACAAAAAGTATTACTTATACATAATTTATAATATATAAGGGCACTGCAGATTAATATTCAATAGCTTTATATAGTTTAAATATCCTTAGGATGTTAAAGGAGGTCCATGCAGAAATTTTAATTCGTCATCATTTATTTATCCTCATGTTTTTTCAAGGCTGTATGATTTTGTAACACAAAAATGAAATGAAATTCTGACATTATTTACTTGTCCTGCAAACCTGTATGAATTCTTCGCTCTGCAGAATTCAAAATAAGATATTTTGCTGAATGCTGGAGACAGAAAACCGTTGGTCCCCATTAACTTGCATTAGTTTGGTGTCTTTACAACAGAAGTCAATGGGGAGTAAAGATTTTTGGTTACCAACATTTTTCAAAATACCTTCTTTTGTGTTTTGCAGAAGAGGGAACATCACACAGGTTTAAGATGACAACAGTGTGACTAAATGATGACAGAATTTTCATTTCGAAGGTGGACTATTCCGTTAATTAAAACATAATTATTGCACTTCGTATTGTACAACTTTATCCTATTTCATATATTCATTTATATTTTATTGACTGGGTAATTTGTTGTCTTTCTCAAGAGGAACGGATAAAGAATCTCAATGTGCTTTGGACAAATGACTTGAATCTTGACTGATGTGAGTACCTATTTTGGTCACAAGGTGGCACTGTATTTCACATCTACTGTACGTTCTCTATGAAGAAAATAACCGTTCTAGGACCTGCATGCATATTCACACATTCATAATGTAAATATATTCTTGCACTGACTGTACATTAACTGATTTGACTCAGCTCAATGTGAGCATCATAAATTATTCAATCAGATCTTTGCATAAAATGGATTGACAGGTGAATAAATAACCACCTATACTGTAATATACAGATCAACACATCACGACATAACACATAATTTACAGTTTGACAACTACTCCACAAAATGTAAATATCTGATCCGATGAGGTGCCAACACAGACCAGAGGAATTCACAGTGGGAAGAACCTGGAGTATGATGATAACTGCGTGTGCTTAGGATAACATATGGTCTCGGTTTGTGTTTGAACAAATGGTGCTGAGCCTGAGAGCTTTCAAAACAGCAGTCATCAACTTTTTATAGTTTTAGTCGTACATATGGTTGTTTCTTATCTAGCACAGAACTCCCTCCCTCAACACAATGTCCCAAGCAGGCATAATGCCACAAGTTTCCACTTTTAAAGCCAAAATGCAGCACAATCTCAGCCAATCAAAACACAGTTGATGCTTTATATTACAAGTGCACAGATATATGAGCCATTAATCGGTATCGGTCAATAGTTTAAAAAGAGCCGATGATAAGGGCTGATATATCTTATCAATCAAAAGAGGACAGGAAAGTGCAATGAATTTTTAGAAAATGTTAAGAAACATCACCAGTTTGATGTCGAATCATCGGCTATTGGTATCGGTGGAGAAATTTTGTATCAGTGCATCTCAACTTAAAGGAGACATCATATGAAAACCCCACTTTTCCTGTGTTTAAGTGCTATAATTGGGTCCCGGGTGCATCTAGCAACCCAGACCACGTGAAAAATTAGAACCCAGTAAGTTTGTTTTGAAGAGACATTCCGTCCAAGCATGTGAGAAATCCAGCCGTTCAGATTTCGCTCTGGTTGTGATGTCCAAAATGGATTTTATTATAATGTTATCGCCCCTTATTCTACAAAATTCCACCCACCACACTCCGCCATGGTTGTTTTCACAAGCGACAGCGGTGTACGTGACGCCATGGCTAAAGTTTGTGGGCAACATGCAATGTTGATGAGTCCAAACCTAGGAGGAGACAGCAGTGGATTTATTTTATTTTATTGGAAATCCCTCAGAAGCCATAAGTAATAACCTCCTTGTTTGTGCAAATCACTTCAAACCGGAGTGCTTTATCAACCTGGGGCAGCACAAGCAGGATCAGCTTCAAAGTTGTTCATGAAGAGGGATCGAGACCGACTGAACGAGACGAAACTGACGATGTGAGTAATATTTATCAACAGTCTGAATTGACATAAATGAACCATATAAATAGGAGGATAACGTTAGCATATGATAGCGAAGGGAGCTAAGTCAGTCACGGGCTTAATAAAACATTCAAAGCCAAGTTTTAAACTTACTGTATATAAGTGCAGATGGACACTTGGAGTTCTATCTTTATGAATGTTAATACATTACGTGCGTTAATATGTTTAGCTGCGGCAAGCTGTTTGTTTTGCTAATGAACAGGGGCGAACACTGCAGGTGACCTACATTTTAAACGTCTCTAATCTAGTGTTGTCAAAAATATCGATATTTCGATAAGTATCGATACTGAAATATCTGAACGGTACCAATACTAATTTCCCGAAGTATCGATACTACGATCCTAGCCGAGCTGTCACTTATCTCCAAAGGCGCGTTGACAAACACCACACGTGACCGCAGTGCCTGTCACGTGTCTCGTCTCATTCGCTCTGGTTAAATAGCAAACGCAACCAGCTCTGGTTGATAAAGAACACAGCAGGAGTGCTATCTGGAAATATTTTGGATATGAAGCAAATGAACATGGAAAGCCGAAGGACACAAACAAGCCAATATGCAAGAGTTGCTACAGAGCAGTGCTAACAAAAGGCGCTAACACTTCTAATATAGCAATATGAGTGTTGTCTCGTTTTTTCAGCGTAGTTCTTAAAGTTAATATAATCCGACTGAGGAATCTTTAACTGTGAATCTTTAAAGACTTTAACTGTGGTCAAATGTAAATTAACTTGTGCTTAATTAACTTAATTCAAAAAATGATTACGTGTGTGGATCGGTGATATTTGAATCCGGCATAAAAATATGTTCATCAAATAATGTTATGTATTGACCAGCATTTATGAACGATGAGCAATGCATTTGCTACAGTATATTTTAATCTTTGATGACAGTATGCAATAAAATACAACGGATCATGTTTGATCTGGTCCAATGAAAAAAATATTAACAGATAGAACTTTGGAGTTTAATTAGTACATGTATTAGTAAATGTTAGTTTAAATTAACTTTTAACTAAGATTAATACATGTTTTGGAAGTATTTTTCATTGTTTATTTATGTTAACAAATATCTATTACCAATTACTTAAGTTCTGAGATTAGTTACAAAGTTCAGTTCATTTTAAAAGTGATTATACAACATTATGAAGAATTATAATGCATTTTACTCTTTAATAACTCTTTATAATACATTATATATGTTATATTTATCTTTAAATAATAATAAATAAAAAATTACCCCCTTAATGTTGTGGCAGTTTTTTTCTCTGTGGTATCGAAAATGGTATCGAGTATCGATATTTTTCAAGGTATCGTATCGAAGTTAGAAATTCCAGTATCGTGACAACACTACTCTAATCATTCGGGCTTAGGCTGAAAATTCATTCACAGCTTACTAGTTATGCTTTCACGTTGTGTGTGTGTAACAGTTAACGTTATAACTTGTCAACGACAAGCGGTTTAATCCACGTTATTCCGCTGAGATCTGAAGGTGCTCAATCCGTGGATTTTAGGCAAGCATGCATGCACAACGTGAGCGCGGTTTGCTGTGAAATTTTTTTTTGGTCTCCGGACGAATGATTTGAGTAATTTAAAACGAAACTAACTGCAGAGGAATTCAGGAAACATAATTTTGCTAAACGATTCCCATGGCAGTTCTACGTGTGTGTTTTGTTTACAAGCCGGACGGGAGGGGGTGGGGTGCGCTGTAACTCATCATCATTTAAAGAGACATGCACTAAAATGCGTTGCTGTGAGCAGAGCTGTTTTTGACGAGGCAAGAAGGGTTTTGTTTACACAGCCATTGAGTGCTTTTAAGCAAAATATGTTCCAGACATTTCATTAAAGACCCTAATAAATCATACCAACTTGTTGAAAGTGGTCGTATGAGGAGACCTTTAATATTTATTTATATAGATTTTGGACCTTTGCTATAAAATATAAATAAGAAACAAATGCACGAAAACTCAAATTAACACGAGATTGTTTTTTTGTAATCACAAATGCAAATAAAAACAAGTGGCTGGGTAGGTGGGTGGTTTTCCTACATCTGTACAATATGCTAAACAGCAGAAAACCAGATTAAACACCTCCAGGTCATGAAAGTGAGCGACAACAAAAAAACAGAGTAGTCAGGCGCAGCAAACGAAGGGAAACCCCGGCGTATGAAAACTCCAGCTTAGCCTTCGATAGAATGTGACATCACGTTGTGAACGAGGCATGAAAGTATGACATTTTTACAAGCAGCTTTTAGGGTGTCCCACAGCCTGGCACTGTGAGGAGAACAGAATAGCGGGCTATATTACACGGCACGCTTGGCAAACCCTCAGCCATTATTTGAGACATTCCCGTAAAGACATCTCATGCCTTATTACCTCTCTTTTCCGAAAACCTCTCTCTCTCTTCTCCTCTCGTTGACTCCCTCATCTCTCACACTGTAAAATAACGGCATGTCTGTTTTTAAACAAACTGCACGATACACAACCTGCGTGAACACATGTCTCAGGTCTCCGTTTAACTGGGTTACATGTCGCTCTGAGCACTAAAGTGAACTTAAAATCACCCCTTGAAATACCCCAAAGAAGAGCGTGTTTGGACGGGTCGTACGTGTTGCTTTAAGAGCAACGTGGTGTTCATCAAGGCAACCGCACGCCGTGGGTCTATTTATAACCTTCGTCTTTGAGGTCTCCATTACATTTGCATGGGAGCCGTGCTTTCACCTCCATCTCATCACATTTACATACGCCGTGTGGTTTTCCTGCTGCGGGTAACCATTCCGCCAGCTTTACTGATGTGTGTATGCATGCATGTGAGTAAATGTGTTTGCGTGTTATGTGGCAGTCACTATCACAGCAGCGCTCCTGACTCACATGGTGTCGTGAGTGAGATCGGGTATAATGCAAATCATGGTTCATGACTGTGACTAAAAGCTATTTTGGATGTTTTTTTAAAGTGAAACCAACCTTCTAAAAACATGCTGACCACAAAATACATCGATAAGTGAGAATAGAGTGCAAATCTTGGAAACACAATAGGTTGAAAAATGAAACTGACAGCGACCAAAATCTTGCAAATCTGTTAGAAAAAGGTGCACTGCACACGATGCCTTAAAAATAGACCTTTTTTCACATTTCCGGGATTCTTAGCAACGAAAATCGTCATATAGTTGGGAAAACTTCTAAAGACCGTTTCATCGAGTGCGCCTGACCCCCAGTTAATTTACAGTCTGTGTTCTACTAGTGTCTAATAATTACTATTTTATTTTATTTATGTCAATATTCATTTGTAATATTATTTAAATGTCTAATAATTGTATTAAATAAACGATTTGTCAAATTTTGATGTGAACTATTTTTTGCAATTTGATGCAAAGGTAATATCATACTAAGTATAGTGTTGTAAACGTAAGTGTTTTTTCTTTTCTGCTTCTGCACTCTCGCAACCATAGCCGCTATCACAATGTGCATGTGTTTGTCAGTAACTGCGTATGTGGCTTTCGTTTCTCATTACTACAGTGTGTGTATGCGTGTGTGGTTGAGCGGGACATGTGTACTCAAAAGAGTCCGACCGAATGAGTGTTTATGATGAGTCATTTCTTGAAACAGTGGGTGGGATTACTTGCATTTACTAACCCAGTGTGTGAGCATGCGTGTGAGGGCAGCGAGTGCATCCGTAGGAGCACATGTTTCAATTTGCACCCGTATCAGTGGCCATGTTTAAGTAAAAGAGGCCAGATCTGTAGGCTTTCCACACGTATCGGGTAAATGTGGCCTTTACAAGAGAACAGCTCTGATACAGGGTTTTGTAGATACGGCACAAGATCAAATAAAAGCATGCAAAGCAGCTGCCAAGCACGGTAACATCATATACACTCGCTCAGGAGGAACATCCTACTTACTCGCATCAACGCGCATGTCTGCTGACTCGCCGTTCTTGAACTTTACAGTTCGTGATAAAAAGATAATCACAGAGATACAGCGATACATATGGACGGTTTAAGCGCTAACAACATAGACAAACGTTTTGTCGCCCAAACTTAGCGTCCGATAGACCTCCGCAAAGAATCAATAACTGTTGAGTAGTTTTAACTTAATTCTATACAATTATGAATATAAATGAAATATAAAAAAGTACATTATAACTAAACAAATACAGGAAGTTAACTTAGGACCTTGCGAGTGAGTCTGTCTATAACAACATAGAATCACTGAATAATCTAGTTTATAACTGATATCAAGGCAAAAAGACTATAAAAAACTTGGAAACAAGAAATTGCAAACACAGTGACGAAGTAAATATTAAAATACTAACTATAATTGTTTGTGCTGAATATGAATGATACCTCGTACACATTGTTGAGGGCACATGCTTTATTTTGGCCTGGCAGAGAATCAAATGGAGGTCAAATAATATCCCACAGTTTTGCATCACAGGAGGGACCTGACGGATTATTTCAGCCAATTATTAAGAAACGTGTGGTCAAGGTGAGTATCTGATGCTAGGCCATAATAAGAGGTCCCTGCCACAAGCTTTCAATGCAAACACAAGGTAGAGGTCATTAGCAGAGATAGCCATCGACGTGGGCCGATCCTTTTGCTCAATGCTGTGTGTAATGCAATCAACCTTGACTTGGAGCCCAGCTGGTTTTACAGCTCTTTCAGTGGGCAGCGAAACATATCAGCCTACAGCTCGCTTGTCAACTTTACAACCATCAACGGTCCTTTGCATATAGCAGGCTTAGCATTTCTGCAAGACCCGGAAAATGAAACCAAATGGTTTCACAAACTTAAACTTAAAAGGCTGAGTCCACCGCAGCTGCAGCCGATGCAATTCATCCCCAACATTGGTGGATGCACACAAGAACAAATGCTTGGAAGTGGAGTACAGGCTCTAATTTACCGATGCAGCAAGAAAATCGATTTTCCCTGCACACTGAAAATATCCTATCCTATTGTTTCAGTTGCATTATGAAAAAATCCTTTCATACAAAACTCACTCTTGAGCAAAACTTTGTAAGATATTTGTCCATAAATAAAACCTTTATGTGTTCAGGATTTTAAGAAGATGCCAAGGTGTCTTCCACTACGAAAACAAAAATATATGGGAATATACAATCAAAAACACACCACATTAAATGTAATATATAATATAATACATTTCTATTTATCGGACGCAAGTACCTTTATTTTTCCAATATACAATTTAATATACAAAATTTATGAGGTACTGTTCAATGTATTAAGATTTGAAGATTAAAAAAATGAACAGATTCAAAATGTTTTTTTAATTAGCATTTCTACATGTATTATGGCCATCCCAGTGTCTGTTGAATTTCAGCAAAATCAATCCTCAGGAGTGACAAGAAGTCACCCAACAGTAATGTGAAAGATTGACACCATGACAAGACACATGAAAACTGTGATACAAATCAAGTTTATCACATAAAAAAGTATGTATTCGTTATCTAAACAATTTTTTCATGATTTTGAACTTTTCCTAAATACATGTACAAATATTACTGCAGTATCCCTTATAAGTGAATATTAAAAATACAACGCATGTTTTCTGTTATTTTGACCTGTTTCAGCAAATAAATAATAAATAGAAATAGAAACAACAGTCTTATTTGAAATTTGGGAGAAATAATGTTAGTAGTTCAAAGAATGAAGCAAAATTCATAATTTACCTCCTATAAATAGTTACTTCAAAAAAAGTTGAAAATACATTCAAAATGGTCCACTGCTGTATATTTTAAAGATTTATTGTATTGACAGTTAATATAAAGGAAAATATATAGGAAAATATGTGACCATGTTGCTGTGGGGTTCATAAAATGACAAGAGTCCATCCCCAATACAAGATAATATTCAAGGTTCTTTGCATATACTGTACAGTTCATGTGATTATTTTGTCCATTTTGTCAATTAAATATTCTGAAGTATGATTATTTAAAAAAGCATTCATTCTACAAATATGCTTGCAGGATCACAGGAGTGCTAGGGCCTATCATAGGAGCCACCCTTGAAAAGATGGCTAGTCCATCTTAGACAACACAGACAATATTTCACATCTCTCAAAATAAACATCAGCAACACTTAATAGTGATAAATGATTTTTCATTGATCTATTTATTCAGTTTTAAGCATAACCAGTTTCTCCCATTTAAACAGGCACTTTTCCAGTTGCACACACACACGCACTTGAATTTCTCTGAAGAATCCGGCACTCATCTGCTAACAATTTGGTGTTGTCACAGTCTGTACTAAAAACAATGTAGGAAATGTTCGCACATTTCAGCAGATTTCGGTTTGCTGTCATTTGATAGGTCTCCATTGCGCGCACTAAAGTCCCCGTGGGACCGCTAGTTAAACGGTTCTGAAGGCGAGGCGGGTATGGAGATCCGCGTGGGAGCGCTGGGGCTGGCATAATCAGTTTGCTTCCACCACTTCGTCCTTCTATTTGTGGCAGATTAGTGCTGTCCACAACAGTTTGACAAACAGCTTTCTGCAAAATGAACCAATCGTGGCTTTTTATCCCATTTGGGCTGTGCGGAGGAAGGGCAGCAAATTACTTGTGTCATTATTAATGGACCAGCGCTTGTGATAATGCATCTACATTAAGGCCCACACATTCCGCAAGCTCATTCTCTCCCCGCAGCTGTCTGCAGCCCTCAGCGGGGCTTTTAGTTCTCAATCAATCGAATCTGCTCCCACTTACGCACGCGTGTGTGCACAGGACCGGGCACGCACATCGCTGTATGCACCAACATGCACGTACGATTGACAAATCGAGACAGAGTTCTCCGGGTGAGCTTGCAAGCACAATCGTACAAGGATACTTGTTTTCCTCGCTGTGGGTGTATGATGTAGAGTTGCAGAATGTCCACAGTACCAATACAATCCTGGGACTCCCACACTCTTTAATTTAAAACTGCCTGCTTTATTCCGATGTAGTATAAAAATGTAGTCTATAAGTTAAGTGTCTGGCCAGGGACCATCATTGAAACTAAATTCCTACAACAATATTATTCATGCTGCTGATATCACAGGAACCAACATCAACTGAGCTTAATGATTTTACCACACACAAGTCTAATGTGAAACAAAGGATTCACCAACTCTCTCTCTCTCCAGAACAGACCCAGGAGAGTCAGGAAGGGGTTCTAAGTAAAGTGGAAAAGCCTTGATTTTATCATTGGAGTTTTCCTGGTCTCCAGTAAACCTTTCTACCATTAGACTCCCTGTTAAGAGCTGTTCACACCAATGAGTTATGTAAGGGATAATGCACAGTAATATAACAGAACAAACCCTGACAGTGTGATCACGGCTCGAAACAAAGCAGTAACGACCAGCTGACTGTACATTATCCCACTTATTACATGGCTACTTACCTCATAAGTACGTTTAAACATGAAATATTGCCATGAAATAAACTGCAGTCAAAAAAAATGTATTCTCCAACACATCCCAAAGATTCTCAAAGGGGGTAAGGTCTGGACAGTGTGGTGGCCAATACATGTGTGAGAATGATGTCTCATGCTCCCTGAACCACCCTTTCACAATTTGAGCCTGATGAATCCTGGCATAGTCATCTTGGAATATGCCCGAGCCATCAGGGAATAAAAAACCCATTGATGGAATAACCTGGTCATTCAGTATATTCAGGTAGTCAGCTGACCTCATTCTTTGGGCACACAACGTTGCTGAACCTAGATCTCCAATCCAAAGGGAGGCTCTTACCTATTTTGTTAGTTAAATTTTGGATGGGCAGTATATTTAGCACATTTGTGACCCTGGATATCAAAACCAGTCTTATGTTTAAATTTTTTTAAATTTAGATTTAACATCACCTGAATACTGAATGAATAAGCTTTCCATTGATGTGCAGAAAAATCCTAATACTGAGACTATCGGCTAAGAAGAAAAAGGTTTGTTTCAACACTCTCTATTGGCTTACCGCTGTAATGGAAAGTAGATGAACCCTAAAGCAAAAATTCTAAGCTTTACATAGATACCAAATTTGAGTGGGTGATTCCCAAAGAGTGGGCAGCATCCAGGGATTACAGTAGGCGTGTTTCCTGCTATTTTTGTTAGTAATTTTGCTGATTATGCATCCAATTGTGCATCCAATCACAAAAATAACGTTTTGATATATTTATGGTAAGAAATTGAATAAACAACCAGATCATTGCAGTACAGATACCATGAGCGACCGTTATCTTTATTATAATTTTTGGTGCCATTGTTGGTAGGCTGCACAACTGACCATAATGTGTGAAAATCATGAATAATCAGTTTTGTTTTGACAAGCAATCTGTTTGCTTACCACTGAAAATCAACACTCTAGGGGTGAGCATTTCTATGTAAATTAATATACTGTATATAACATAATCAAGATGAAAAATTTCCAATGCGTAAGTAAAGCTCACTCGAAATACAAACAATTTCCGACAAGGTGTTCCATTCATCAATTTTTAAATTATATCTCTGCATCTGGGCAGAGTCAAATCATTTAAAGTAAAATCACAGTTACAACAACTTCATCTTGGCTACACCTGTCTACATTATCTCGGAGACGGATCAAAATCACCTTTTCTCAACTCTGTTTAGTCGTTGGACACGTCCACATTGCATCATCAATGTTTGCTATCGTTCGTGTCACCAGAAATGATCAACTCTCAATAAAAATGAATAACCTCCAGTCGCATGGCTGCTGCGGTTATCAGCAGCTGATTTTCTCTGTGACTGTTCGTGATGTTTGTGAACACAGTGTATCTGTTTATGAACTAGTCATATGATAGTGAACTCAGTCCAGTAAAGGGGGAGTTTAAGTGCTACAGTGCGCCGTCACCACGGAGAGAGAGAGAGAGAGAGAGAGTGAGACAGAGAAGCAGATAGAGAGAGAGAGAGAGAGAGAGAGCGAGAGAGAGAGAGAGAGAGAGAGAGAGAGAGAGAGACTTCAGACTTTAGAGTGGTGTGACTGCACGGACAATTGTGAAGCTTGATGAAACATCGTGCTTCCTTCCGAGAGTTGAAACAGATATGACATATCGCTTATTGCTCCCTGAACTCTTTGTAAATAGCTTTGGATAAAAGCATCTGCTAAATGACTAAATGTAAATTTTATTTCAGCACATACTTGAAGGAAAAAAATTCCATGTGTCCTTTTAAGAATAAGGAAATCCCAGAATGCACTGCAACAAAGCCAGTTAATTACAGTAATTGATCCAAGCTCATCTATGGATAAGACAAAAGAAATGCCAACTAAGAATATGTTTTATTTAATATTAAATATAAATCACAATTTTTTTACCTTTAATGCACTTGCTCAAATTACATGCATAAAATAAAGAGTAAATAAAACATTAAAAAGTTGATAATCGAAATGGACTAAATCTCTATTTTTAGTCTCTATCAAGGATGTTAATTTCCAGGAATATTATTAATCGATTGTCATTAAAATGATCAGCGAAGTAATCGATTTATCAGCAATACCACATAACACATATACTGTAGAGAGCTCCACATGAACAAATTCACATAATAAAAACGTCTCCAACAGAAATGTTTTATGATCTTGAAGGGGTGCTTCTACAATGCGTCATGCATTCTGACTTCTTTACAATGTTAAATGTGCTGTCTTCTCATCCTTAATATGGTCAACTTGTCAAAAAACGAGTTGGGCATATTACGTGGTATTTCTGTGCTCTATACACTCCCCCAGCAAGTTATTCGAACATATAAAACTGTTTTGTAACTATTTTTCTTAGTCCCGTAATGGACAATTCTCGCGGCACGCCCACACGGCATCAAGGAGATCAGGAGAAGGAGCATGTGCAGACGTCACTTTCACTTGTGTGCAGGAGAGATAGAGAGCAAATGTTCGCGAAGTTCAGGTGTTTGTTTGTTCACTGCATTTGGGTGATGAATGCTATATAAACTGTGGATATAACGCTGGATTTGGAGATCGTTTGAAACTGATATATGGAGCCGTCCCAGCGCTAAAAGGTGCCGGACATGAACCGCATGCAGTGAGTGAAACTGATGTCTGTGTTTTGTTGACAATGTGCTTTACATTTACATTTAATCATTTGGCAGATGCTTTCATCCAAAGCGACTTACAGTGCACTTATTACAGGGACAATCCCCCTGGAGCAACATGGAGTAAAGAGTCTTGCTCAAGGACACACTGGTGGTGGCCGCTGGGATCGAACCAGCAACCTTTTGATTTACCAGTTCAGTGGTTTAACCCACTAGACCACCATCACCATCTTCCATCAGCTTTAGGTCAGCCAACCCCTCCCCCGCATGCGCCGTATGATTTCGGAAGTAATCGTACAGCTGCATCTATCTTTTATAAATGTGATCAAACTAAAAACTCTTCGAAGACATGACGCATGCAATACTACTCTATAGGTACCCAAGATTAGTATGAGATTGGGAGAAACCCTGTGTGTTAGGGCCGCTTTAATTGCTGAGTGAAAATCACCTTGATCCATTTATCTTTGTCTAAGTCCAGAGGAACATTGAGATCATGATGGTGTCTCGGGTTGAACGGTCATGGGGTGTATAATTAATGCAATGTATTCTGTCATGAGTAACATCCTGTCCAGGGGAAAAAGAAAGTATGGGTTTACTGTAAATAACTTAATTGATACAGACCGTTCACAGAGTCATTGCATACAGCGTTGTGTTAGGGTTTTACCAAACATTCGCCCATAAACAACAGATTCTCACACTACGGATTGTTACTGTGTACATGACACTGACCCAGGGTCAGTGTAATTATTGGTGGTTATGTACCAGTCCTGCTTGCATGGACGACCTCAGGGCAGTTACAGAACAAGCCCTTGAGCTTTTCACTCTAGCCCTCTGGAATTGTGGGTGATGGAGAGAAAAACCACAACCTCGACTCAAAGCAAAGCTCCGGGTGCATGAGAAAAGCAGAAGACGAGAGAGTAATTCATTTCCTGCAGAGATTAAGAGACAGCGATGAGTTTCCTCTTGAGACTTTTATGTGCAATTCAGAACTGAGAAATTCTGAATTCTTTTTGCAAGCTCACCCACCATCCATAACTTTATGACCTCTTCATGTCTAAGAGACAAACATTTTATATGGATTTGATTTCTTTAAGCATCTTTCTGAGAATCCTCCAATTTATTTGTGTTCAGTATCATTCAATCATTTCTACATGGACCTTGGGCCTAACGTATGCAGTTATACGCACCGATGAACATACAAGTTGGGGATCACCAGGTATCGTCACATCTTAACAGTCCTGAATGGATGAGTAGGAGGATTTTGGGTGCTATATAAAGCATATTCGCTGTAGTAACCTCATCCTCTCTAAAGGCATGTGAAATGCTTTGATTCACCGGTGAGAAGGAAGGAGAAGTACTGAAACACACAAAAGTAACATAAAAATGTCCAAACATGGAAGGAACGCTGTCAGAGACTTCAAAAACAATCTTGCGATCATTCTCTCCCTACAGGCATTCCCATTTCCCATCATCTATTTTTTCCCTTTCAACGAATGCTTTGCAGCAAACCCATAAGGAAATGAATACATGTGCTGCCTCCATCGTAGCTGTGAATTCGGCTTGTATTTTTAGGTCTAAAGTAACAGCTCTCGAAACACACAGATCTCACGCCGACGCAGGAGGAAAGATTATAAATGTACTGACGATAGATACAGCATATGGCGAAGAATAACATAATGCGTTAAACCAACTCGAGTGCACAACCAAATGCTATGCTCGTGTTTTACAATGAACTGGACGAATGTGGATATCCATCAATTTTACTGCGATCCTCCCTCGTCCTGTTTCTCATCACAGGACAGTGATTTTGCTCCTCCTGGACCTCAACAGTCACCAAACACAATTTACACGCTCCGACAAACATTTAAACAGGATATGACTTGGCAGTCTCAGAATGTGGTTATCCAACATGTGTTTCAAAGAAAGTATGATTAACATATGGACCAGGGCCATGCAGCACGAGGTTATGAGAAAAGAGCTCAGGACACAGATTTAAACAACACCGGGGTTCTTTTACTCCAATGACTCAACTGCCTGGACCACATCCTCATAAAACACACAGTGACCTAACAGAACGCTCGGCGTAAATTCCCACAAATTCTGACATTCAAATAGGCTGTAATGCTACCTTGTTGTGAAAATGAAACGACTGTCAACGTCAAAGTAAAATCGGTAATGAGTGTACACAATATCGTCACAGTCATTCCATAACCTTGTATCTCCATTTTTTGTGTTTTCTATTTTTTGTCATAAATCTTGTCATTATTATTAGTTATCATTTATGTTTGTGGATGGGTTTTGCAAAAATCTAACCATAAGAAAGTATCAAAAAGTGCTTTAATGGTTAAAAAACTAGTGTTTTTTCTGTTTCCTGAAAAACTGTGAATTTGGACTATTTGAATTTTGAATTTGGTTTCAGAAAGACAGCGATGACATGCAATAAGATGAAGATGTAGGACAGCACCATAACAAGTACTGCTAGATATCTTAAAAAACAAGTCATTTTTAATCCGTTCTATGGCACTACTTAAAGTGGCAGTCCGCAAGTTCTTTTGAATAAAAATGAGCTAAAAACAATTATTGAGCAAGTACACAAAAGAACGGTGTTTAAAACTGTGTCATTACCCTTACTGGACTCACAGCAGAAAGCTTGTAATAATGGTTTGTAATTTGTCCTGTCCGGACAACTATCCCGGAGATTCTTATATGGTGTCTTTCGTCTATGCGTAATTATGTCACATTCATACACAGAACGAAGGGGATCCGGCTACTAGCCAGCGCGTGGATGCGAGTGACAAGCAGTTGATAACTTGTACTCACAACTGCTGGGTAGGATGTCATACAACGTTTCCTATTATTTAAGGCGCCATTTATTACTTTTACTTATAAACCCCAAACAGTGTTGACATCTGGGGATCATTTGTGGAAAAACAAGAAAGAACGAAATGATGACAGTTTAGAAAGAAACAGGGAATGTGATCGGACTCGTGCAAAAACAAGAATTAATATTGACGGGAACTCCGTGATCTGAGAGGATTGTAAACGGATGCAGACATGACTTTATTTCTTCTGAACAGGTAAGACGTTTCAATATTTTAATAGATAACACAAAACCGTTACTTACTTGTTGTGTTGATACAGACGGGTACTGTTTCCTCGGTTGTTCTTTCTCTCTTTGTTTTGATCATTATGATAAATGTAATTTAAGACCTATTCGAAGGGGATTAGTATTATCTGAGGACCTCGTGATTTAGAAATTATGTTACATCCCAACATCTATATTTCATGTGGCGCGAATTAGCATGGATAAACGGACTTATATCCCGGATATGATGGCAAGGCTTTGCATATAGTATATATAGTTGTATGGTTTATAATGATTCATCACCGTGCCTGTCAGCTTTTAAGACCCGCGTTAGGGATCTTCTGTCCGTTTCACTTCACGGGAGTTTCCATGAGAAATAACAAAATTACCCAGCACCCGAAATAATATCAAAACACTTCAACACAGCCTCCATTTGCGCTATTTGTGTCTGTTTATTTTCTTATTAGTTTTGTGTTACATCATCTGCCATGTTATCTGTGCTTATTATGCACTACTGCTGTACAGTGAAGATTCTCACCGCTGCACTGTCACAGTCCAAGACTCAAAACATCAGCCTCATCCGCGCAGTGCAGAATCACACCTCAAGTAAAGAAATACCTCCGCACATCACCTGCAGTAGCAATTACAAACTGAGATGGCGACAAAGAGGCTAATCGTACGGACTGCCGCTTTAAAAAATTACACATTTCAGCTTCAACATTATCTAAAGGCACATGCGGACTCTGTGAACAATTTCTGTCATCATTTACTCACAAATGTTCCAAACCTGTATAGATGTATTTCTTCGGAAAAGCGCAAAGACAGAAGTGGAGTATCACTTTAAGTCAATTCAGAGGTGGAGTTATCACATGCTTATGTAATTTATTTCAGATTTGGCCGAACATCTATCCATGATAAACATACGCTTGTCAAGTACGATAAAACCAGAACACATGTATAAATAAACAGCATTGGCCAATTTTATATATATTTGTTTAATATACAGTTTCAAAAGAGCATTAAAGGAAGCAAGACATGAGAAAAGAAAGCCATTAAATATATAACAGGGTAATCTCATGTTACGGCACATGCCTTGGACTGTATGTCACATCTATTCTCTCAAAACTGACGACTACTATAAATGCCCCTTATGACATCATGATGCCATTGGGTTTACAGCAACAAACAAGCTGTGGTGTCCTCAAGTACACCACACAGCCACAGAATTCATTAGGATCTAAGAATTGGACATATACTCATAAATCAATGTGTGAAGAGAACAAACTACAAATAAAGTTGATGAAAAGACAGATGTTTATGTCTGTATGCGTGAAAGCGAGAGAGCGAGAGCGAGAGAGAGAGAGAGAGAGAGAGAGAGAGAGAAAGAGGGAAAGGCAGTGGGGTAATGTGGCAATGACTGGCTTTTGATGGATTGGTCGGCAAGAGCTCAGTTCCAATCCTGTCTCATCCATCTTGCACTCTCTCTCTTCAGTCATGTTGATACCAGGGCATCATCACAACACGGCACCAGCACTCCAGTGTGCCCTGTGACCATGGAGATGAGAAAAGCAGCGTAAAATAACACTCTTGCTATGCGGATGGCAGTGCCTGCACTCAACTAGTCTATGTCGCCATAAAAAACCTACATTGCCCATCCACTCAGAATTAATCTAAAAAACAAATTGAAGGGGTTAAAAGTGAGCCGTTACACAACGCTTATATCAGCAAGCCCTGATTCCAATGGTGTGGGATCTATCACGTGGCGTCCCGGGCCATTTTTAAATGTAAGACCAGTGTAGGCAGCTACTGGCTCATTTGTCACATGGCTTATCTGTGACAGCAGCCTGCCCCGTACGCTAGCCAAGGCTGTCAGAAGAAGAAACCTGCAAGAAAACCACCCAAAGACAACCTCATGAATACAGACTTTGCCGTCTCTTTACTCCCTCGTATTGGTCCGAGGCTTTGGATGGGCTACCGTCAGTGTCTATCACTGTCAGGCGATGAAATGTGTATTCTGATGGGTAGGGAACCTCCAACAGGCATGTCAGTGAGCTGGAGACATATAAGGAGACATGAGTTGAGTTGAGGTGAAGACAGATGCAGGGAAGTAGGACTGGTGGGCGTAAGGTTACAGAGGCGGTCGTGAGAATTCATGTTTTATAAAAAGACAGACAGGGGATTGGCATGCTAACAAGGCTGGTAACAGCTAAAGAAGGGTGTTTGCGTCATGTTTTTTGTATTATGGTAAATTCACAAGTGATTAAAGTTTCAGTCTAAGAGCAAAGCAACTGTGGCAAGAGATGGAAATAAAAACCAAGCGAATGATCAAATATCCTGTGTCAACATTAGGGCTTCTAGATATATCAATTATACAAATATTGCATAAATATAAATGGTATGCAATATCTAAATAATTTAAATACATTATGTTTTATGTTATGTATAGTGAAAGTTTTAGTGAACGGCAAAGGAATGATGCTTTCTTTTTCTGGACACAATGTGAAAAAATGTTTGCTGGATATATTACTTTACTTTTACTGGTGCATATTTAGCATCTTAACTTACATTTAAAAGAGTGCCCTACCTTCATACATTGGTCAATTGGTAAAATTTGTCTAATTTTACAAAAACAAACTCTAAATGTAACAATGTGACAACAATTTGCCAAATTGCGCAAATATTTTTGTCAAAATGTATTTGACAATTATTCTATGTGATGTTACTCAGGTGCTAGATCGGTATAAGATGTTGTCCTTAATAGTGAGAGCTTTCCCTTGATATATGATTCATGTTTTGTGAGTTTGTGTGATATAAATATGAAATGTAATATTTTTCGTATGATTTTCACAGGGGGGAGGGGGGGTTTTGGGAAGACGAATTAAGACCTTAATATGTTCTTACATGTAACATAAATGCTAAATTAATGGGATTGGACAGAAATCTGAGGTTCTAAGCTTTCAAAAAAGAACACATGTACTTTTATATTCCAAAACGTATAGATTTGCTTCTGCAATAGGCTATTAGACGTCGGGCTGACAGAGTTTAAAGTGATAGTTCACCCAAAAATGAAAATTTTGTCATCATTTACTCGACCTCATTTCAAACCTGTATCACTTACTTTCTTCTGCAAAACACAAAAAAAGACATTCTGAATATTTGGAATACCAACATTCTATAAAGTATCTTCGTATGTGTTCTGCAGGAGACAGAAAAACTGCAGGTTCAAAATGACAAGAGGGTGAGTAAATTACGAAAAAAAAATCACTTTTTGGTTAAACTTTTCATTTTTTATTCAATACTGTTCAGCCCTCCATGTTGAAAATAATAGCGTATGCTGGGTAAGTTATGTTTTGACGCTTTCTGCTCACTCTCATACGTTTGTCACGTTCATAATATGACAGTCATGACGTGTTCTTAAACACAAAGCGCTCACATAAAATGAAAAGCATGAATTCCTTTATTTAGAGTGTAACTGAGCTCTGTTCTTTCATACACTGCAGTTGTATGCGAGCGTGTATAGCGAATCACAGCGACAGCACACACAGACACGCTGTGCGTTCACACCTACGAATTCCACACTTTCACTCACTGAACGAGTTTTCTCTCACTCAGAGCTGCGACTGAAGTGGAACACCTGAGAGTGTGAGGACGCGAAATAAAAAAGAGAAAATAAGCGAGAAATTGTGCGAACGGCAACCACACCTCACTCTTTAAATTAAAGAAGCCAAAAATAACAGGTCGTCCCTATAAACAAACTATAGGAGGTGTCTCTGACACCCACGTTAATGTTAAACGAAAAATTTGACAATCAATTCAAACTCTGTCATTGTTTATTCAATCTTTAAAGGGTCAAAAAGGACACATAAGCACCATATCACGCCAACTCTATAGTTCATAGTAAAGCTTAAAAAGAATTGACCAGCACTTTCTTCAAAATGTCTCCTTATGCATTACAAAGATAGAAAACATTAAACAGGTTCCATATGACAGAGAGCGAGTTAAATATGAAGAAATTTCATTTCTGGTGAACTATTCCTGGTCTATCTCTGTATATGTGGATGAGTTATGAGAGACGACCCAGGAAAGGACAAGGGAAGTGGCGAGGCATTTTTAATTATTCAGAGCTGTGCTCATTTACATCAGAATGGCTGCCTGGACTTAGCCTGACATATGACTCACATGAAGGATTAAGCTAAGACTGGAAGAGCAGCCATGCTAATTGAAATGTATTTCTATTAGCGAGCTAATATAGTCCCTGTGACTCCATTTAAGGCAGGGCGGTGTTTACATTGCATAGCTGAAGAGTGAGCGCTTGCATAACAACAACATAGTAAACATACCCTTTGTGGAGGTCAAATGAAACTGTTTTACTGAGCTGTATGGACAGTGATGTTGGTATGCACTGCCCCGCTCTGCTTAGAATGGACAACAAAGTGCATACTATCGCTATTTTTTAAGTTGTATATGAAACACAAACTTTGCTTAATTGCTGTGACATGTTTGTTACGTAAACATCTTAGGGATAGTACAAATCGCCCCGTTCAGACCGCCAGCGACACCCAGCGACAAAGTGAGGCGATGTCATTCATTTCAATGGTAGCCTAGCGACATCTAGCGAAACGAGCGAAGTGGGCGTGTCTAGCGACTTTACAAAGTTGAGATTTGGTCAACTTTATGCAATTGAGGAGCGACTACCATTAGGAGTATAGTAGCGGAGCGCACGTCATCCATCTCCTGTCTGTAACTGCAGCGTTTTTTTCTGAAGTCTCTAGGATAACCAAAGCAAGGAACGCCTATGACCTCGTAGACAGTCGCTGGCGGTCGGAACGCAGCTTTACTTAAAATTGCGACCATTTTTTCACCCTCATGTGGTTCCAAACATGTATATGACTCCTTCTTATGTGGAACACAAAATCAAATATTTTGAGAAATGTCTCCGTTGTTTTGTGCTCATACAATGAAAGTCAATAAGGGCCAATGTTGATTTATCTAAGACATGTCTCAGTGGTTTTGTGTTAATACAATGGAAGTCAATAAGGGCCAATGTTGTACATTGTTTAAAATATCTTCTTTTGTAATCTGCAGAAGAAAGAAAGTCATACAGGTCTGAAATGACATGAGGGTGAGAACATTATTCAAGAATTTAATTTTTTTGGTGAACTATCCCTTTAAAACTGTGATGTCCTGAATTCTACAAATTTTACCCATTGGGGTTTGTGTCATGTCGGTGTTTATTAATATTAGATGAATCTGATGGTTAGTCATTAATGTCTATAATGGTCGAACAATAGTGTCTGTTGGTTTTGGTTGCGTGTTTTTACTGGGAGGAGATTCATACACTCACTGAGTCACTACCTTTGTGCTTTGAAGTGACATTACTTCTCTGATCACGTTCTGCTTTTGTCTGTAGTACTCACTCACACAGACACACACACACGCACATACGCATCTCCCTGGATCCCACTGCCAACGCGCTCTAAAAATATCTGCATCAGAAGCTCTCACTAGCTGTGTGTGTGTGCGTTTGTGTGTGCGTGTGTGTGTGTATTTGTGTCTGTGCGTGTGTGAATCATTCCACCAGACCGAGAGAGCTACTCAACTAATCTCTCTCTCTCTCTCTCTCTCTCTCTCTCTCTCTAGGAAGAGAGGACGATAGACAAAGCATCACAGGGAACACAGTTGCAAAGATAGTTACAGAATGCATGATAATTTTGAGAATGGACTACAAAATAAACGTTCTGACAATGACTAGATATGGTTCACGGTGCAACTGTACGACAGCATTTAAATGAGTAAATGAGTGCCTGTGGCATGTGTGGTGTACTGTATGTTGATTAAACACTGCTGTGCAATGTTTGTACTTTCACGAGGGTGTGACAGATACTGTGTGTGTAAGCTCAGGTTTGCATTCCAAGAAGTGTATTTACAGTGAGTCAAATGAATATGGTTTCACTCTCAATAACAAAAAATATAAAAAAGAAACTAGATATAAAATACTGTATTAACGTTTCTATACCATAGTTGCCAGATATCTGTCTTTACTGCATTACATGCTGCTTTTCTGAACAGCCACTATGCCATTGACGCCTCAAAATGCGGCCAAAAGAGGCGGTCTCAGCATTTTGAAACAAGAAGTAATATGGCGAGAAAGATAAAAAGCTAATCTAAACAAAGTAGAGAGTGATTGAGGGAGAGGAGAGATAACTGTCTCCATTCCTCTAAGGATGCATCAGAGCCACCAGAACCCGTCAGTCAAAGACCTCTAGCATCTTGCAGCACATTACGGAAGCTGTCTGCCATGAAAAAACGTTTGCACGCTCTATGACTATGATAAACACGTCACCTCAACGCCTCGCATCTTCATCTGCCACATGTCTTTTTTCTCTCGACTTCAGTGTGTCGAAGGACTGGGTACGTCCCTGCTAAAGGCTTCCCTTTAACTCTTCCTCAAAATCTCACATGAGAAATAGAAGTCTCTATTTCTTCTCTTCTCTGGCCAATGTCATTGAACCAGCGAAAACTGTCCGAAGGAACGTAAAATAACCACGATATATTTACAAACATATTCCAAAACATCACCGTAGACTAATGGTTGACATGACTGATCTGAATGCAAACACAGAATTTATTTCATTGACATTGAGGCCCAAGTGAGACTTTGGCTTGTTATGACAAGACAATCCATGACTAATATTGTGCAGATATACCAAAAGCAGAAGATAATTTTTTACTTTTTTATAGATCAATTCAAAATGAGGAAGTGATGAACAGTGATGTATACTGTACGTGGTATGAAATTCATTTCCTTAGTAAAAAGCTGATGAAATTTACAAGGACACAGAGATATAATAGCCTTAGCATAAACCTAATTATAAGCCATGTAACATCGTAAAATAAGGGATTTGCAAGCGCAACAGATAAGGATGTTTCAATTGTTTTGTTTCATTATCCGGAGGAACAAAGGGTAAGAGAGAAGGACCTGTTCGATGATAACTTCTATGTAAACAGCAGTCCCTTTAAACACATTACACATTGTCTGTGAGACATCCGGCCTGCAGCTGACCTTTCCTCTTATTCTCTATCTGAGCCATGAGGGAAATGACAAGAATTTCACTACTGCAAACAATATTAGCAGAAAGGCTTCGCCACACACACAATTTAACAGCAAAATCTACTCAATTTTCTTCGCTCTGTTCATGTGACATTGACCTCTTCAAAGCAACATTTACTGGCATCTCAACAGCACAAATCTTTGTAGTGCTTACAGAAAGATGTATTGATTATGTTGTGATTCCAGTACTTCATGTATCTGCTCTACCGGACTGTTTACATGCACATAGCATCATTTGCACTCTATACTGCTCACTTGCACACCAGGAATATTACACTGAATGCTCATTTGCACTAATAAACTACTTTCATAACTGCATTAACTCATCTACTACACTGTAACTCATCTATTGCATCTATTGCATAACTAACTGCATCCACTCATCTATTGCACTGTAACTTCAATAACTGCATTAACTCATCTACTGCACTGTAACCTTAATACCGCATTAACGCATCTACTGCACTGTAACTTCAATAACTGCACTAACTCATCTAATACACTGTAACTGTATTATCTGCATCTACTCATGTATTGCACTATAACTTCAATAACTGCATTAACTCATGTACTGCACCGTACCATTAATAACCGCATTAACTCATCTACTGCACTGCAACTTTAATAGCTAATGTCTGTAATTAATGCACACTTAAGTCACTTGCACTACTGTATTGTCTATATTGTTATCTGTTCATAACCACCTGTACATTAATGTTCACAGTATATAGCCTTCTGTATATATTGTTCATAGCACATACCGACTGTCATATTTTCATACAACATTTGTATAGTATTTCCCTAAAATTGTATTCTGTATTTATTCACACTGTATATCCTGCACTTGCTAATTGCACTTCTGGTTAGACCTAAACTACATTTCGTTACACTGTACTTGTATATGTGTAATGACAATAAAGTTGAATCTAATCTAATCTAATCTAACCATTATGCCTCTTGTTTTGTGTCCAAGTCTCTTTTATGCTGGTCTGGTCTCTTGTCATATTCACGCGACAACGTGCCTGGCACACGTGAACGCTATCGCGAGCGCAGAAGGTGAGTTTCTTAACTATTTACCTGACCGCACACTCCACGATGACGTCATGTTGCCTCGCGCTCTTGTGTTTTTGTAGCTTATGCGTGAAGCCGACTTCTGGAGAAACAGAAGCGCCGACTGAATACTGCACAACAAGCTCTTTCATTTAAAAGACAAGACCCGAATACATTCTGTATTATCATGACGGTTTTTTTTCTTGGCTCATAATTTGAAGTAAATCTACATGTGAACAGTGAGCAGTTGGCCTATAATGTTCTATAAAGTTTCAGCATCTGTCCATGCCAGTGTGTGCTTTAATAATAGTGACTATATTTTATTTGTCTGTAAATTGTGGACCTTGTTTACTTTGATGTCATTTGTTAACAAATGTATATTATATTATTTGAGATAATCTGATTTGGTTGTGCACCTTTTGGGCAGATTTTCCTTTTTATTTTTGTGCAATCTTTGTACTGGGCAGTACTTGAAGTTATGTATTTGTTCAATAAGGCCATAGGTGGTAAGGCAATAAGACCGTAAGGACACATGGTTGTGTGCAATATGTTACAGATCAGAGTACTTTGTTTACAGTTGCTATTTGTTCATTATTATTATTATTTCATCTTGCTTGTATGCTGCACAATTTACATTACAGCAGAGGTGTACAACTGAATGTTTACTCCGAGTTCGATGTTCTTACACTAGTTCAATTAGTATTTTGTATGTCTTTGAATTGTTTTTACTTGCATACTTAAATGTTAAAGAAAATAAATAAGCACTATTTCATTCAACATTTTGCCCATTATTATCATCTGTGATTAAGTAACTCAGACTTTTAAAATCACATTTTTAATGTATATCGTCTAATTATCGTTATCGTTAAAACGGCAAAAATATCTAGATATTATTTTTTGTCCATATCCCCCACCCCTAGTTTGTATGTGATGCTAATATTCTTTCGAGGACTTGCAATAATACGATGTATTATGTATTCTATAATACAATATAGAATAATGCATTTAGTTTATATTAATTGTAATAAAATAATCTACTACTAATTAATTCTTTGCTGAAGTCTGCCGAAAGTAATGTTCGGCCACATCCAATTTTGTTGCTGCTTAACAATCTATATTCTTCTTTCTGTTTATTTCTATATGATTTATAATTTTTTACTAAATCTATGTTTATTGTATGTTTGTTTCACATGTTTTATGTTCAGCTTCTTTGCAACAATTACAAATTTTAAAAAGTGCTAAATAAATAAACTTGTGTTGACTTGACTCCAACTCCCTAAATGGGGAAAGACCAAAATCTCTGTCTTACATTTAAGCATTTTGTTTGATGCATTTATCCAAGTTATGCTACAGGAATACTACAAATATATTCATATTTTTAATGTAATACTAACAAAACATAATATTAATTATATACTTGAAATCAGGAAAAAAGACAAAATAACGCCCCTAAAATAGTTTTTACTGCTCAAAATATTACATTTTTGAGCTTGGTTCAACCAATAAATAGATAATACAGTAAATAGCCAATGGCTTCTATTCCTAAAGCTGCCATACTAAATATATATTTTCTCTTATTTATTCTCTTTCTTTTAAACCGTTACATTTTTCAATGATTTGCAAGAATAAAAGAAACTCTTAAATCTCAATGGCAAACTCTTTTATCAAGCGACTTTACAAAGCCATTCTTCCCTGTCACTCTAAATCAATGTACTTCAGCTACAGATAAATAAGCGGCTGATATCAAAGATCATTATGCAATGATTTCTGTACACAGCACTGTTTCTCTACACATACTAGATTGTTGGGCATTTGCGCTGAGAGCTTTGGAGAGAACAGACACCAAGCTTGTTTAAAAGCACAAAGACACACTTCAGGACGGGCTAATTGGAAGCAAGTCAATCGATGGAGTTCTGCCTTCCGTGCACAAAAAAAGCCTTCCCTTTTTCATCCTTTTTTTTAAAGCGCTGCTGTTGTAAACA
This sequence comes from Triplophysa tibetana, assembly GCA_008369825.1. Classification (NCBI taxonomy): domain Eukaryota; kingdom Metazoa; phylum Chordata; class Actinopteri; order Cypriniformes; family Nemacheilidae; genus Triplophysa; species Triplophysa tibetana. Next base: position 14,996,475 of record CM017908.1, read on the forward strand.
TTGGTTATGCAAGACTTATCATTTCACGCAGCTCTTAAGAGAAGGAGTCAGAAATATTTATCCATGGGGACAACAAGTGGTCAAGACTTGCATATGAATCATAAAAGTGAGAATGAGAAATGGATTGACGAGTCGTGTCTGTACAGCGCTGAGGTCTCCCCATACAAAGAATGAATCTGAGGCCAAAGAGCATCATTATGAAGATGTGAACAGCCCCTCTGTGGGGGGAAAACCTTTCAGCTTGGCACTCTACAAGCCTTTGGTAATTACCAGAGTGCCAGAGAGCGTATGAATAAATTCATGAGCTCTGACTCAGGTAATTAACTCATTGTTTAGTAATTAGAGATCAGGAGAGTACGAAACAGAACGGGGATAACATTTGTAGCAAATGAAAAATCAGAAAGGAAGAAAATGAATGGAAAACAGATCATAGGCTAAACGCTCCTAGCTCGAGTATTACAGCAGGGTATGGCACAATGTTAGACATTGGTTAGATGCCCAGGTTACACGCATACTGATAAAGTATATACTTTCAATCCTATTTCTCTAGTTTAAAAAGAATATCTGATGCGTTAAATTTCAATTAAAGGGGCGAAAGTAAAGGACAGAAGGTAAAGATGCCCTTATTAAATTTCAGTTAAAAAATGCCAACTTTATGCAATTTAACATTGGAAAATGAAATTGTATTGCAACAATTAAATATTTGAAAACAGAAAATAAATTGTAATGAATATCACTAATGATATCTTCATGTCATTGAATTTCACAGGTGTATGAATGAGTTATGATAGAAGGTTATAAGTTTGATTTTAGGGTAGCGCTTACAACTAGAAGTGCCACAAGCGAAGCCTTCATCTCTAACTTGTAGTAATATAGGTAGAAACCTAACAGACCGATCATTTTGCTCAATAAAGTCGCTCTGTGCTGTAGCAATAATGCCTCCAGGAAGCCACAGGTTGCCTCCGGAAGATTTACGAGTCACTGCCAATCCATGACACCCAGTAACACACTGCAGAAATGTACATTCTGAAACCACATCACAATTACTGAATATGGTATTTACCACACTTCTTTATTGGAAGAATATTCATATAATCAATATTTATACACTAAATTAAAAATACAGCAAGAGTAAAAAAAACACGGGAATAAATGAAAATAATCAAATACGGTGCCTGACACAAGATTAATATCTTCTTTAATGTTATTGAACTATCTCAATATATTTGTAATGATTTTTGTTCTTTTTATACGTCATTAAGTTTCCAAAAGACTGTCATTTGACTAGTTTCAAGATCCTATCTTGATTAGTCTGGATATCATTCATTTTGTGAATGACAGAATTCATTCATATTCTTATTTAAAAAAATAAATATATTTACTATTCCCTTTCTGTTTATTTCTACAGACTTCTCACATTTAATATATAGAGTAAAATAAGCTGTTTTATGTTTTTTTATATACAGACGTGGAAAAAAATCTATATTATTCTCTGTTTTTCTGAATTTACAATTTGTATATGTGTTAAGGTAAAATTATTATTCAAATTTCAAACAAAACGTTTTTTACTGTTGCACTTTTTTGCAGAAAATGAAAACTGGAGAAAGAGGTCAAATAATAGAAACAACGCTCTGTATTTTTTCAGACCTCAAATACTGCAAAGAAAACAAGTTCATATTCACTTTCAAGCAATAAAACAGTCATATTTGTACGTCTATTTAGGAAAAGTTCAAAAAAACTTTTCAATTGATATCCTTGATTCTTATCACAGTTTTCCTATGTCATTCTGTCAGTCTTTTACATTGCTGTTGGAAAACTTTTCGTCAGTCTTAAGGTTTGATTTTGCTGAAATTAAAAAGAAATTAAACTGGACTGGAATGACCACAATACATTTAGGAATGCGGATTTGAACTAAAAAATTTGGAATGTTCTCTTTTATGTTTCCGTGGCTGTAGCTACAGTACCAATGACAATTCCACAAAGGATTAATAAACATATTACATGATAAGCACTAAGGGAGAGATGGATGTAAAGGTGTATGTGTGTCGAAAGACTGATTGAGGGGGAAAGAGAGATTGAGCGCATTTCCATTTGGACAGTATGGAGGCAGCTGGAGGAGAAAACGAGCAAGTGTGAAACGGCACGAGAGGCAGAGAGATCTTTGTCAGAACTCAAAGCTGAACCGACACTCTTGACGGAATCTTCCACGCTCCGCTGGGCCCAACTGCCAAAGAAAAAGTCCCTACAGACATGTTATACGCAAACCACTAGCCAAGCATGCGGAAACGATATTGATGGAAAATTATAGGCATATACATGCACAGGGGCAGTTGTGGCCTAATGGTTACAGAGTCGTATTCGTGATCAGAAGGTCGCCGGTTTGATTCTCAGTGGGCGGCAAGTAACGACTAAGGTGCCCTTGAGCAAGGCACCCTACTTGCTCCCCGGGCGCTGCAGTGATAGCTGTTCATGATCATGTGTTCACGTGTTGCTGTGCATGTGTTCACTACTCTCTGGGAGGGTTAAATGCAGAGGTCACATTTCGGGTATGGGTCACCATATCTGACAAATAGGTCACTTTCATTTCATTTTTCACTTTCATTACATTGCATAATATATTTAATAAGCGAACATGCAAAGAATTTGTAGAATGTTATATATTTAATTATTTTAATTATTAATTTTCTGTAGTAAACCAACTGTGGAACTTAGAATAAATAACTCAACATGGAATGGATCGAACAGCTTTGGAGCGAATACAGCGGGCATGGGAATTCAAATTGTAAGCCAGCTCAAATCGTGATTCATTCACTGGCAGCAGAATTCTGTACACAAATGTCCAGTAAAGAAACTTGGAAAATAAGAAGAGGTCAGACCAAAAAAACCATGAAGGCAAAGTCTGTGGAAAAGGAGAGACTTCCAGAAAAATATAAGAGAGCGGCAAAAAGAACTGGAGAAATGGAGACGACTTCCAAAAAAGTTTTTTCAGACTTTAGAAGGGCTTTGAAAAAGAAGCCAGTGTTGAGACTAGTGAGTCAGCAACTGAAAGTGATAAGAAGTGAGTAATCAAAGTATGAAGAGAAAGAGAGAAAGAAAGATAATAGATACTTGATACATTTTAGCAAAACTGTGTGATTAACACACAATTGCTACCGAGAAAGAAACTTTACAAAATAAATGTAGCTGTGATAACCATTTCTCCAAGTTTAGTTATTAGATTTGACAAAAACGCTCCTGTCAACCTCTGTTAAGTTTGAACCCAGAACGTACAACAAGCTTCGTGCAAAAATCAATGCAAAAACTTTCATGGGCCACATTAAAACTCAAAAGCATTTCACACCTTAAGGAAGTTAATGCTGTTGTCTTACTCAATAGGAGGAGAAAGGTAGATCTTAAACAGGTAGAAGGTTCCTAGGCTCAATTGGAGAGATGGGTCCCGTTAAATCGACTGTGATAAGGATGGGTTAATCTCTCCTCCGGTCGTCTGAGGGGATGGTTTGTGATTCCCACTCTGCTTGTCCACGTCTGCGTCTGTCTGGCACCAACTACCCTCACCATTCCCTGCAACATACAAATACAAAGAAATTAAACAACAAGAAATAAAAAGCTGTGCAACATTGTGAATACAACCACAGTTCAAGATGCCTGTCAAAATGTTTTATTAAATCATTATTTTAATAATACACTGAACTAATAATATTCGGTGTTGTATTTTAGGATGGATGGAAGGCTGTACTGACCAATCAGCATTCGCGACTGGAGCATACATGAAAATTGATCACGAATCTAATAAAGCAAATTTTTATAAGGTAGATGCAAATCTGAGCTTATCGTTTATTAAAATAAATGAGTTCTGAAATCCTCTTATAATCCCACCATCACTCGTCTTGAATATGTAACCAAGGTAACAAGAGACTAGTTGAGAAGATACTTTAAATAGTTTCATCAGCCACACTATGAGGCCGCAATATCTAAAGCTTGGGATTTCCATTAAAAACAATAAAAACACATATCAAATGTTACAAAAAAGTAAATAAATGACCTGGATAGCAAAACACCAACTTTCTCTTCAAAACCCATACAGTCAGAATTGAGAAAGAATACAATATAATTTTAGCCATTCTTACATATGGCTCTAAACTGGAATGATCATATCTCTACACCCACATCATACTCCGTCTGCTATATTTGCATGTTTCTCTTCTGTACAAATTCTGCTTTTAATTGCATAAACAATACAAATCCTTATCATCCATTAGCAAGTGTCCATTTCAACATGTACAAAGTAAGTGAGTGGGTGGGTGTGCATTTTGTGCACTTATGGTGTTTTTTTAGCAACCTATGGTTCAGCTATAATGTTTTTTCTTAACCATCAAACCCCGTAGTCGAGCTTAATGATACATTCCAGGGCTGATGGCTGTTTAATCAAAATCACTCTCAGGGTCTCTGGCGCTCCTGGGGGAGACCGCATTCACAAAACAAACACTGGACCCTATTTATAGATGCCTGTCGACATGGCAACCACTCTTTGTTTGTTTGAATCAGAAACAATTTCTTCTCTTTTCCTCTAAAATGTTTCACTTCTCACAAGTCCATTTCTCGCTTCGAACCTCATGCTGTTTTTTTTTCATTTTGGCCTGTTTTTACAAACTAAAAGGCAGGATGGAGGGCAAGACCTTTTGTGCATTTGTATACTAGCTACTTGTGCTTTTAAATAACGTTGTGTCAAATCCATTCTCAGTTAACAGTAGTTAATCTTGTTTAGAAGCTGTGACCCGCAGTGAGCCAGGGACTCAGGGTTTACAGTCACTAAATGTTTGCTGTTACATCAACGTTTAAATGCCTTTATTCAAATTTGCTTTTAGGATGTGCTGTCTGATCTAGGGGTTGCACGATGTCTTGCCCTCCGCTTTAGCAGGATTCTGTCACACTCCCGTCAATAATATATGTTATCTTTTCCTGCTTCCGTACGCATCATTCACAGTGAGTCCTGTTTTTGTCCGCAACATTTACTATTTGATCGGACTCCACAAAAGCTCCCAGATAACGTTAAAGCCTAAAGAAACACAGATTTCAGTGTGCTAAGCAGAACTTTTTATATTAGGCTATTTTTTATACTTGTTCTCCATTTAATAGAACATGAAAGAAACAAAATAAATGAAAACAATTGGCTGCCATGTCACTGAGGTGCTACGTTTGTATGTCCGCTATTATAAAGCTTCTGCTGCATTTGGCTTAGAAACATATTGACGTTGTTCTCAAGTCATAGGCCGTCACAAACAAACTCGACACATTTTTCTGTTGTTTAATCTATAAGTGCGCATGAATCTTTCAGTTGACTTGTTGTAAATGCAAGTGAAGTTTGGTCTGTACACATGCTTTAGATCTAAAGTTATTTAAGGCTGCTGTAGAGATCTACTTGCTGCTCTTTTACGTCAAAGTCCCGCTACCACCAACCTTGCGCTTTAAAATTGTTTTATTTTAGTTGTTGTTGCTCTTGTGCAATAGATGAACAACAGTTTATTTCTATTTGGTTACTATATATTTTATAGGCTATATTGCAGGAGTTCCGCCATTCTCCCGCAGCCCGTATACACCAGTGTTTTACTGCCCACACCTGTCAAATAAAAAGTTCCCTAGCTCTTTATTAGCTTCCTTATTTTATTTATTAATGACATTATCGACACAAGTTTTATCACATAAAAGTCGACTTCAAAAAATCTGAGGTCGTTCAACCCCTAGTCTGATCTCAGATCTGAGTAAAAAGGTACCCTACAAAGGAAAGAAATCGTCAAAAATCATCCGAGGTCAGCCATACCATGAAAAAAAGGTTTTACCAAAGGATTTTACTAGACTAATAGCTCAGACGTTGCACTGTCATGTGTGGTTTTAGAGTTTTAATCATTATTAATTCATCATAAATGGGCACATGAACATTTTAACTTGTATGTTCTCAAGAACCATCCTTTCTTCATTTGTTTGGTATTATTGCTTCTGGTTTGTGCATTTTATTTCAGAAAAATTATACAAAATATTTAATCTCTCAGAATGTGTCCTTTTTGTCACATCCATAACCCATGTATATTTTCTCAATTTACATAGAAAACAGACTGATAGTTTTCTGATGTCGTCAGGGGTTAAGAAACATAAAAACAGATGGATCAGTATAGTACTAATCTACATTTGCATTTACGCTTTTATCCAAAGCGACTTCAATTGCATTATACTATACATTTATTTCTAAGTAATGCAATCGCCTGGGATCGAACCCAGGACCTTAGCATTACTAGCGCGAGAAACAGGAAATCATATTTAGAAATAAATAAATTCTCTTAAAGTTTATATTTCAAGTTCTGACTGCAAACGTCCCTCCTGGAATTGCACTTGACACACTTTTTTATGTTTTACTTTCTTCTTTTAAATAGCCTGTAGCCTTTGGTTAGCTGTACATGACTGCTTAGTAAAACCAAACTAAACAGCTCACAACTAGATGTGTGCGAACAACACAGTCACATATAAAACCAGCACTTGAGTATCTAGTGAGCTATTTCCTTGTCCTTCTTCCACAAAGAGAACTCTCAGTTTCTGTTTCCAATAATTCAACAGCTGGTAAAAGCTGCAGGCTGCTGTTTCTCGCTCATCTCTCTGATCAATTACAGAAGTGTGATGTTAGATGACAGCTGGCCACAAACAGTTAAACCTGCACCACTGTTTTTGTTCCTTTTCGAGACAGGCCTGGAGATATTACTCACATACTAATAGTGCTAAGTGATATGACTAGACACAAAGAATTGTTATGCATGTAAGTAAATTCAAAATGCCATATATGCAGGATTTGGTCAATGTGACTTCAAATGCCAACACTGATACACGCAATGGTTTCACTCTGCAAGAGTTAACAAAATTTCAATAAATCTTTTTTTTAAAAACGACTTGTTCTGTAATTGACATTTCTGCAATTTGCAAAGATGTGTTTTCACCGTTTTAACAACCGACACCTAGGTACACATGACTTACCAGGATCTATTAGGTCATGTGACCTGAGAGTACATGTACTGTACAAAACAGACTCATTAAAAGTCCCCCAGTCAATGAGAGTATATCCGGCATGTTGCCGATAATCCTATTCTAAATCTCAATATTTAGAAGCTAACAGTTTGTACAAATGCCATCAATTAATATCCCTGCAGTACAGTAAGCTCTACAAATAATGAGACATTATATTGACTCAGGCATTTGAGTGGCCATTAATTGGCTGATTCACATTGGCCAAACACATGCTACAACTTGGTGTACTTAGCTCTAGTCTGGAGTACAACACAATACTAGGGTGGTGTTTATACTATTGTATTTTCCGTTGAAAACGCATAACTATTGCTACGGTTACGCTTGCGGTGTACACTACTCTGGAGCGTTTCTGTGTAAACGGACGAAAACGGAGACTTTAGAATATGCAGACGTGGTTGCCAACATTGGCTTACTGATTGGGTCGTCTGTATCATTGCGTTTGCTTCCCTGATTTGTTAAGCCTCTGTCATCAGAGCCATTACGCTACCTGAAGCAACAATGACCAGCCTCGCAAGAACAGTGTTAACAACAGGCTTATTCAACTTCAACCTGCGCTGCACACACAGATCAACACGGTGACATTACAGCTTCGCGAGAGAGAATCGAGAGCCGTATGCTTTTTAATAGCTCACTCAGTACTTTGATGTCATCTGTCGACCGGCCTGAGTGGCGCCCAATAAAATCAAACAAGCCTTATAACATGGATTGCCTCATCTAACGTTATACACGCGAAGACTTCCTTGCTTTTCCCCGCCATGTTCATTTTGTCGGTCAGTGACTAGTTACCAACTGTACTCAACAACCATTCAACTGTTTGGATTTATGTGCGCATACCCAGCGTGTCTGAATGGTCTGTGACTATCCAATGTTATCGCATATTTTTTCTAAAACGAATATGGAAACGGCAGTAAAAACAAGGATCGTTTTCGTTTTAAAACGCCACCCTTTTCTTAAGTGCATACCAACCGTCTACATAATGGCACGCAAATGCCCTGTTCCCTCCAAAGTCTTAACTTCAAGGGCTCTGCCAACATTTGGAATGTTCCCCGTGACGGTTTTGTACGAATACACGTACAGTTATAACCCTATTTTGAAATGATCTTAAAGGGGAATTTCACCCAAATAACATAATACTGTCATCATTTACTCACCCTCGAGTTGTTCCAAATCTTCATAAATTACTTTTTTCCTGCTGAACACTAAGAAAGATGTTTTGAAGAATGCTTGTAACCAAACAGTTCTTGGCCACCATTGTCCTAAATTCTTCAAAATATCTTCTTTTGTGTTCACCAGAAGAAAAAAAGATATATAAAGCAATTTTTCCTACAATAGTAGTCAATGGTGACCAAACTGCTTGGTTACAAGCATTCTTCCAGATATCTTGCTCTTTGTTCACCAGAACAAAGAAACGTATTCAGATTTGGAAAAACTTGAGTAAATGAAGACAGAATTTCCATTTTAAGGTGAACTGTTCCTTTATAAAAATTAGTATTAATTCATTTTTAAAGTCATTGAAGCATGACAGCTGAGGAATCGGACTTATAAAATGCCAAAATAACATTCTTTACAAATTGTTGACGCACGGCTACTTTAAACACACTTGTTTGATGCCTTGGACTTTTTTAAAAGAGTTTGTTACTCTTTGTTACTCCCTAGCTTTGGTAAGTTCAGATCATTCTACTAAATACTGTATATAAATATTATAAATAAGTGACCCTAAACTTTTGAACTGTAGTGTATACACAGGACATATACAGAGTGATATTCTTAGAAGTAGAGAGCTACTGAATGAGGTTACATTTGACCTGCAGTGCACACAATACTCTCAGTGTTGGTTACATAACGGCAAAGACATGACATGGCCCTATCTGTCAGCTCAAAGTTCTCCTGTTCACCGCTGATGGCTGACCTATGACTTGCCTGCAAGCAGCAGCCGGTCACGCATCGCACATCTGACACAGATAATGAGAACACACACAAGCACCCCACCCAGAAGTGTTTATTCATTTAGATATATGGGTTAACCGGCAATGGACTCTTGCTTCACGCATGAATTAACACAATACACAGCGTTATGCAGGAGTAATATAAAGCCAGAACCTGATCACAGCCTCCAAACATTTTATGACATGAAGGTTTATCATCCGTCAATGTTTCGTATTTGCCGTTCTGATATTACGCAATATCTGCTAAGCTGGGAATTGTTAAATGTCAGACACGATATGATTCTACCTGGTTGAAGAAGTTTCTTTACACATTCAATTGACTTGAGCAGTTTAGTCTGGTCTCTCAAGGTTTTTTAAATAAATTCGCAAAGGTGTTGTCATAATGTGGGAACTTAAAACTGACTAGTTTCCCTTGTTGAGTCAGTGCATCCTGTTTCACAAACACGCAGATTTCACTCCTGTCTGTCTCACACAACCTTGGTTAAAAATCATTGCGCAAATTACAGGTTTTTCGGCTAGCTCAGGCGTCCTCAGAGAAATGTAATATTGGATATTGAATTTTCACCACGCTTCTTCTCATTTGTGTTGACCTTTGTGGAAGACCGCAACTAAAGCTAATTTTCTCAAATCTTCTGACTATAACTTTTTGCCAACTTTCTGGATAACGTGTACTGCCTGTTGGTGTCCTGTCTCAATAACTTACATTTGTCATTTTATTTAAGCTAATAGAAAAAAAACACTTGTCCTAGAAATTTAAATATAATATAAAATATAAAAATGATATAAATAAAGATATTCCTGATCACATTATAAAAACATTGTTAATTTTGCTTTAGTATCCCAACCAGACCGAAAAAGTAACATCACTAAACCAAATTGGTCAAATTTGACCAGTCAATAGAAGACTCCTAAGGAATCTTTACTTAAAGGAATAGTTCACCCAAAAATGAAAATTCTGTCAGCATTTACACACCCTCAAGTTGTTTCAAACCTGTATGTATCTTTTTTTCTTTAAGTTCTAAATCATTTTCATTTTTCCTACAATGGTACTCAATAATGTACCAGAACTGAAAATTGCTTACATTCTTTTACATATCTACCTTTGTGCTCAGCAGAACAGTCATTTATGCAGGTTTGGAACAACTTAAGGGTGCGTAATTGATGATCAAATTTTCATTTTTGGGTGAACTATCCCTTTAAGAACAACTGTTCGGCGATAGTGACACAGCTCTTACTTCACTTTTATACTTCTATTAACCTACTACATGAAAATCACACACTACAGCACAAATAGTAGCCATGCACACTTCACTTTAATACTGACAAAACACTAAATCTTTCATGAAACAGATGCACCACATGACAAACATAATTCCACATGACTCTGCCAACATCAACCTTTCCAACATATGCACGAGCTCTCACACACATTTACATGTATACATTTGACAGCCATGTTTAAACAAAGTGACTAGGTGAAGGTACATTTTATCAATTTTGCTAGGTTGTTGCTAGGGCTGTGCTTTGGCATTTGAACTCAAGGGACACACACCGTCCATTCTGAGACATCAGGCCTCAGCTTCTGTAATTCACTTGCCATCTTGCACAGGGCTCTAGACTAACTTTTTACACTGGTTGCACTGGTGCACAAAAGTTAGGTGCACCCAAATTTTAGACCGCATCATATTTAACGCATTTAACATTTACCTGCTTTTACCAGATCACTTTTTTTTAATGTCCATATAGGCAAAATGTACTTGTAAATGTTTATCTTACAAACTGTTTAACATTAAGCTCTTTATCAGAAGCACAAATCTACAAAAAAGGTAACTTACTGATAAAGTGTTTGTGCTTAAAGTGCTTCAGTGAAGTGAAATTTAAACTTATAAGATCTCAAGATAAATGGACCAGGGCTTGAAGGCTCTATTTCATAGCATTGCTTATGAGTCTACTCACCTCTCTGTCTTACTGCAGCAAACACATTTTCAAACGTACACACCAGAGGTTGCGCTAGAGTTTTTCATTTTGACTGACATGCTCGTGAAAAATCCGTTATAATCTGTTATTACAAGTCACTATGGTTCAAGGTGGCGTTAGGTGGTAATTTGTATGTTCGTGACGTCATCACGCTGTACTGGCGTTTCGGAACTTGTTTTGTTGTAATACAACCGAATGCCCAATAAAGCCGTTACAGTTTTTGATACCATATTCAAGCGCTTTCCGGTTGAAGCGCTGTGATTTTCAGGAACGCAATTTGGAGTAAATCGTGGTTAAAGTTCAGTGATGAAATTAAAAGCACAACAGTCCAGTATCACAAGTAAAAGTCACTTTACAGTGGTGAGAGAATTACTCTATTAAAAATGTATTCAAAAAAATCATAGTGTTGAAGTCTATAAAAATACTTTACAACACCGTTTGAATAAAATGAAATTAATGAAAATGGTGCAGCGCACACTTAAAGAACGAGAGCTCTGCCATTATCACTACACAAGGAAACTAACAAACATTACAGACAACAAATAATTAGTAGTGAAGCAAGTTTTACGTTGGTTATCATGTGTAGTGTCTGGACTTTTGATCATCTCTTGTATGTTTGCGATCGCGGTCCGGCTCGCGTGAGCAGCAGAGGGGGGATAACTCCCGGTGCTGCAGACTGGGAGCTCTGTCAACTCATGAAAACATTGTATAAAAAACTTTGCGTGACATAGTTTACACAGGACTGGCGGGAAATGTGCATTAATACTTCTTCATTCTTCATGTTATGTGGTTTACTTTGATAGGTGAACTGTCTTTCCCGCGTCCCAGCGCGACATCCGACGGGTTTTCCCAGATCGCATCATACCGGTGCGACCTCTGATAATTTTAAGTCGCACCATTGAAAAATAAGGTCGCATGTGCGACTAAATTGGTCGCACTCTAGAGCCCTGTTGCTGCTTGTTTGTTTCACAACACTGTCATATCCACTGAGGTTCTCTCTCTGCTCTGGCTTAGTGCCACTCACAGAAGGACACTCAGCCGAGACCTCTAGCTGAGGTTCAGACCCCACTCCTTTACCCTCCCCTCCGTCAGCATTATTTATCCGCGTCTGACCACAATCAATTCACCTCTGCCAGACTTAAAACACTTAACTGTTTGTTTACTACAGGAGAATACCATTCCCGTATCCACAGAGGCATCTCTACTTTTTAATTTCTCATCTCCATTTCAATAGCTCTGTATCCCACTCTTACATGAAAGTACTAAGATGGGACCCATTAAATTGTGTGTATCAGATGATATTATGGTACATACTTTGACACTGTATATATTATATGATGAATGATAAACTATTGCATTTATGAAAGATTCAACATTTAAAAAAAGCACTTCTGTAGGTTGCTGGTGGTTTGGGGCTGCTTTGCTGCCTCAGGCCCTGGACGGATTACTGTCATCGATGGAAAAATGAATTCCAAAGTTTATCAAGACATTTTGCAGGAAAACTTAAGACCATCTGTCCGCCAACTGAAGCTTAACAGAGGATGGACGATGCAACAGGACAACGACCCAAAGCATAGAAGTAAATCAATAACAGAATGGCTTCAACAGAAGAAAATACGCCTTCTGGAGTGGCCCAGTCAGAGTCCTGACCTCAACCCGATTGAGATGCTGTGGCATGACCTCAAGAGAGCGATTCACACCAGACATCCCAAGAATATTGCTGAACTGAAACACTTTTGTAAAGAGGAATGGTCCAAAATTTCTCCTGACCGTTGTGCAGGTCTGATCTGCAACTATAGGAAACGTTTGGTTGAGGTTATTGCTGCCAAAGGAGGGTCAACCAGTTATTAAACCCAAAGGTTCACATACTTTTTCCACCCTGCACTATGAATGTTTACATGTTGTGTTCAATAAAAACATGAAAACGTATAATGTTTGTGCGGTATTAGTTTAAGCAGACTGTGTTTCTCTATTGTTGTGACTTAGATGAAGATCAGAAGACATTTTATGACCAATTTATGAAAAAGTCCAAGTAAGCCCAAAGGGTTCACATACTTTTTCTTTCAACTGTATGTGTTTAGGTATAACGATAGTTTTTGTTTCATTAAGTGCACTACCAACATTATTTCTACCAAATTTCAAATTAAAATATTGTTTCAGTTTGCATTTATTCGCAGAAAATGAAAATGGAGAAACAGGTCAAAATAACAGAAAATATGCTCTGTATTTTTTCCAGACCTCAAATACTGAAAAGAATACAAGTTCATATTCACTTGAAGCAATACAACAGTAATATTTGTACATGTAATTTAGAAAAAGTTTAAAAAGTATTTTTGTGATGCCTCGATTTAAACAGTATGAGCTTTCATGTGAATTTTTATTCTGTCACTCTTTCACATTGCTGTTTGATCACTTTGTCACTCCTGATGTTTGGTGTTGAAAAAAGTATTATCCACAATACATCTAGAAATGCTGTTTGAAAGAAAATTTGAAATGGTATATTAATTTTTTTCCACTGCTATGCATTTCTCACTCTTTAGCTTACAAATTTCCTTTCTCCATATCCCTCCCCTGACAAAAATAATATATTTTCTGTAAGTCCAAGGCATCTCTCCCACAACCTTCACTTCTTCGCTATAGTTCTCCTCTGCTATCTTTTTTTACTATGAAATGGAAAATAACCTTGAGCTCATCTCCGTTGTCTAAAGAGAGAATCTCTGCTTAGGATTCATGGATTGACACAAACAGAGAGAGGGAATGAAAGCGCATCATACCCAGTGTCCCTGTTATCTTTCTGATCCGGCACACACATGTAATCTACAGGTGGACAAACACAAGGAAATTTAAATTTTAAGTCCCTGTGAACAGGAAGAAGCGATCGTTTTTATTTTGAGGCCTTTCCGGGTGAAACGGAATTTGGAATGAGAAAAATAGTGGGCATGGCTTGAGCTTTTCACTGTGAATTGACTGGAAACAGCCATTCCATTTTGAAATGGAACTGGCAGCTGACTGACAGCTGAAGTGGAGATCCTCCGCCCAAGCCTGTGTATTTTCAGATTTAACTGAAGATTATGAAAGCACATGAATATTAAAAAGAGAATGACCCACAATGATAAACAATTTATAATAAACACTGCAATATTCCATGAAAAAATAGGAATTGTAATTTTCATTTCACTGGGACTTTAAGCGACCAAACGTTTTTGGAAACCTACTGTCTAACAGCAAAATCTCAGAACTTTTTTCTGTTGCTCTCGATGAAGATTTTTAAATAATGCTACAGTTGGTACAAGTCCTCACACAAATCAAATCATGAACTATTGACCTGACATGCAAAATAATCTTGTTGACGATGGGCTGCCAACACATGATACGTGTGATCCTGCGGAGCTATTTTTCAGAAAGCGCTACCCTGAGCCTGCATGTCATTCTGACCCTCCTTGTGATTTTTATCGGGAAGATTATTTGATATTTATAATACATAAATCAGACAATCCACCAGCAACTTATTGTCATTCCCACAGTATTGAAATAAAATCCTGAGACCGCAAAGTCTGAGACCAAAGTCAGTTGAGACCAAGACAAAACCATCAAAAAATGGTCTTGAAACCGGTTTCGAGACCAAGAACGGTCTCGAGTACTACAACACTGAGAGGTGTTAAAAGTAAAAACAATGACAGTTATAACATAACATTTTTTTTTGGAACTTTTCCTTAAAACATGTACTACTGCATATATGTACAGCACATATAATATTACTGCTGTTTTGCTTAAAAGGGAATATGAACTTGTTTTCTTTCCAGTATTGAAGGTCTTATGTCTTAAAAATACTGAGCATCTTTTCTGTTATTTTAACCTGTTTATCAAGTTTTCATTTTCTGCAAATAATTGCAATTAGAAACAATATTTTTCTTTAAAATTAGGGAGAAATATTGTTAGTTGTACACAGAATGAAACAAAAATTACAATTTTACCTAAACACATACAAAAAAAACACAAATACATTCAGCAAAACAGTAATAATTTTGAAATGGTTCATAGTTAAATATAATTTTATATTAGTAGTTGCAGTTGTGGCAAAAAAATATTTTTGGTCCTTGCATAAACTTTAACCCTACGGTAAACAGATCCCAGACTCCTGCTAGGTCGCAAACATCAGGGGCTCTCTCAGCTGAAGTTTCACCAATGACCCCACTGTTTTCCATACAGCATATCGGTTGCGGCTCACAGCATTGCCTCCAGGCCACACAACTCTCTTTTACAGATTCAAATACATGAAGCCCAAAATAGCTCTTCACTACTTACAATATATACTGCAGAGTACACACCCATTTGAAACACAGCATAAAACAAGAGTACGCAAAAGCATTTTACCCACACACAAACACACACACACAAAGCTTCATACACCGTCGCAAACATACGTATTCTGACAGGCTGTTCTTGGGATGAAAGACAGAAAATGGGGCAGCTGAGGATAAAAAATTTAAAAGACTGCTCCTAGAAACAAAGAACGAAACATTTGTGCTTTATCATAATCCTATTCTAAATAAACGTTACAATGAATAATCACATCGGACATTATAATTGATAAATAAATGAAAGGGGCTAAAGCCTTTTAAAGGAATAAAATGAACACATTTAACAAAGCAAGCCTTAAAGTGATACTTCACCCAAAAATGAAAATTCTGTCATCATCAAATAACTCACTTTCGAGTTGTTCAGAATCTGTATACATTTCTTTGTTCTGATGAACACACAGAAAGATATTTGGAAGAATTCTTATAGCCAGACAGATGTCCCCCCCAATTGACTACCACGGTTGGAAAAAATACAATGATAAACATGATCGGAATGTTTGCTGTCCTACATTCTTCAAAATGTCTACTTTTGTGTTCAACAGAACAAAAAAATATAAAAGTAAAATTTCCTACTATGAGGGAGCCTGTCTGGTTATAAATATTCTTCCAGTTAATTAAATTAAATTATTCCGGTTAGAATTAAGAGTATTATTTCACAAAATGATCCTTAAATCTGTACGCTAAGTCTTTTGTTATACGTCTGTAACGAGGAAGGCGGGACAAGAGCCGTGAGGTGGGCCCGGTGGCGTGAGTGATAGTGGGAATCGGCTGTGCGCACACCGGTCCCGCATATCTCACGGAGGAGATCGGGAGCATAAGAGACCTGGGGACAGGACTACGGACGACGAGAGGATCGGGCCCCAACATGTTTAAGTTTGTAATTCTGTTCTTATGGCCTTTTACTTCCGTGTTATTGTTTGTTTATTTTGATTAAGTTTGCTAAATGTTGGCCGGTTCACGCCTCCTTCCTTCCCTACTTTGAACTTGGTTACAACGTCTATCTTGTTAAGAAATATGTTAATCAAAACATGTATTACCTTTTTTTAGTTGTCTCTTGATCATTTATGCCCATACATTCCAGCGGGATAAAAATTAAGCATTTTTGCACAATGCAATTATAGTTCACTAAAACTTAACTAGTAAAACATATCGGTTGATTGTTCTGCCAAAATATCATTTGAAAAACTTGAAGCACAAAAATTATAAATAAATAAAAAATATATATTTAAACTTATATAGCAGCAAAAATAAACAAATAAATGATGCGCATAAAAAATGCTAAAAAGTAAACAAAAATGTGCCCAAAAGTCTAAAGATAAAAGCTAATACAAATATTAATAAACTATGATAAAAAATATAGAAGAGGATTTAAACCAAGACCCTAAATAGGTAAGCATCTACAGACAACAATTGACAACAAAATCTGGTTGTGAATTAATCTGCACACCGAAATCCCAGATGGCCAGAATGTGATTTATTTATTATGATATTAAAATACTCAGGGACAGGGACGCCTTAAGTGTATAAAAGCTTATCTTAAATGTGTGATATGAACAACAAGTGACCAAAACATGCTTTACCATACAGACCAATAGCAAAATAGCTACACTAAATTACACTAGAGTCTGAAGGATATGTCTGAATTATCCTCCAACACTAAGACATGGGAAATTGGAGTAACTACGGAAAATTGCTGTAACAGTGTGTAATACCTTGAAACATATTACAAAACCTGCCCTCTGGCTTAAGATTGAAAATAAACAACAAGCCCACCACTTTCTACAGTCAGGATTGAGAAATATTACTATTGAAGAAACGATCATGCGCTATGCTTGGCTAGCAAACCTAAAGCAAAGACCACAACCAAAACCTGCTAATCTAGCAAGTTCTGCGTAAATAGAGCAATGTCTACTGCGTATCATCTGCCAGAGTTTTTCACAGAGGAAACTATTTGGAAACAGTTATGTTCCCTTGTCTTTGGAATTTAAAGCCTCAGAGACGAAAGGGAAAGAATGCCTTTGTGCTAAGTAGACTATCCTTGAAATTGTGAGACTACTGTAAAATGTTTCTTTAAGGGTGGGTTCCTGTCATTTCTCAAAAACCACTGAGTCTTCTGTGAAGTTGTTCAAAACCCTCAAAACACACTATTCTGTGTTCCGCAACACAGCCCCTTTATTTAACCCTGCTGTTTCTGTCAGCCGCTGAGAAGAGTGCCAACATTTGGTTTGTACTCGGATGATGTGGCAACTCTATGAAGAGAGAATTAAATCATTTCCCAACAGGAAAAAGAAGCCCTCAACCCCTGTCTGGTATGCTTTCCCTGATGAAATCTCAATAAGAGCATGCTTTTCATGAGGGCAGTCCCACCACAATGGCCAAATTATGACCCTGTCCCAGAACGGTCCACGATAAACTGGCCTCCACAGATTGCCATTCCATTTGATGCACACAAAGTCAAAGTTTAAATAGCAAGGATCAAACCATAAAATTAATAAGGTAAATTTCTAGAGTTTGTAAGATCAACAGACAAACAAATAGGTGTCTTAACCACGTGAGAAGATTTATGTTAAAGTTTGGATTTAAAGCTTGATACTGGCATGTTACAATAGCAAAACCAGGTGGATCCAGGTCGACAGTGCTTTGCAAAGTAGAACGTGTTGTTCTTGAAATATAATTTGTTTGTGCTGGAACAATACTCCTGTCAATCGAACATATGCTGAAGCCTATTTGTAAAGCCAACCATTAATCACCCCTTAAATGATAAATTGACTCAAAGGCCCTAAGCCCAGCTATAAAATACGACGGATTGATAAGAACAGCTTGTCTTGAAGACCAAAAATGGAACAAGTGAAACTTGGCAAAATCATGATTTCCATGGGTCCAGGCCCTTAAAGGGACAGTTCACTCAAAAATCTAAATCCGGTCTTCATTTACTCAAGTTGTTGCAAATCTATATACATTTCTTTGTTATGATGAAAACAGAGAAAGATATTTGGAATGATACTTGTATCCAAACATCTCTTGGACCCCATTGGCTACCATAGCAGGAACATTTTCTTAAATGTCTTTGTGTGGTTGAAAACGAAAGAATTTTTGCTACTATGGTAGTCAATGGTGGCCAAGAACTGTTTGGTTAGCATGGGATTCTATTATACTGGTGAATCAAACAAGGCTTTTTTAATAAATTTAACAGCAAAACCTTGCTCAACAATCTTTACCACAAAGACTATGATGGTTGACCAGGGATTTTTGCTGGTTTACATCATGGCTATGCTTGTCTACCAGTTAAACCATCATAAACCGACATATATGCTGTTTAAGCTGGTCTCTCCAGTAGAGAAGTTTAAGAGAGAGGAAAACCTTTGCTATAAAAACAAAGAAGGCCTGCCCACTACTCTAAAGCTAGGAAATAAATACAATTACACAGTGTTTCTGTTATTAGATGGTGTTTTCTCATGAGATGAATATCTGGCTGCATCCAGAATGTTTCCCTTTGGGGAAGAACCCTCAGTGACAAACAAACCCCCTCCCTTCTTCTCCTCTCCGACTGTGAAGGGCAAATAAATAGCAGTTCTAGACATGACCCCAAAGAAGGCTATAGTATCTATTTTAAACACCATGCCTCTTTTCCTGGAAATCAAAATTGTTGACTACTCGACCCAAAACTCTCAATATCACTAAATTGATCTTCTCGTTAATATTTAAATAATTTCCATTTCACATGTGGTACCTGCGAAAACACCTTGACTTTAGTTAACTTCTCTCAATATGGATTTCCATGATGCACCAAGTACACAGCTTATTGTCAGTGCGTCTCCTATCATGTTAAATTGAAAAAGCTGACAAAATTGTTTCATGCATTGTCAGTAATTTATTGCAATACATATAAAACACTGTTTAACATTGCATCATAACATATTTTTTTTAATGTAATACTTGTTAAAATGTATACATTAAACTTGAATCTTGTGTGTTACTATGTCCCCTCCAGCATATGGTTTTATCGATTTCAGTTGGGTAATCATCATGAGCGGGGTATCATACATAAATAGATATCTGGACTTTCCCTGCACACTAGCTTATGGTAATACTCTCTCAGTCGCCACCGACACCTGGGAAACCGCTTCACACTGTGGCCTTCAGATTAACCTCATTCATCTGTGTCCGGCCTGATCAGTCCACTGCCTGCTGCTCATTCAACCTGCAAACCTCCTCATCCCAAAGCTGCTTCAGTGTACTGACAGCTGTTGACTCTGCGCGAGAGTCTGAGGGATGGCCTAGTTTTCAAGAAGCTACAGGTTTATCATTAAAAGGGAAGAGTCGCTCATAACATTTAACAGTTATTCAAATCATTTTTTTTCTGTGTGTTCCCTGGGAATAGAACCCATGACCTTGGCATCCTATTTCTTGTGCTTGACCAACTGAGCTAATGAAAAATGAGAATTAGGGCATCTCTAATAGATAACTTTAGTTTTGTGTTAGCGATAAATGTATGCTCCTCGCATGCGGATGAATGCATCTGGCAAATGCTTAAATCATAAGAATGGTGCTTTCCCTTGAAAGAACTGGTATGGTGTTCTGAGTGGTTTATAGTGCGATGCTACGTGGTCAGTCAGGAATTCTGGGTGGTTTGTAGGATGTTTTGGATGTTTGGATTGTCATCCAAATCCAAAGAGTAAGATATTTAGGACATTAGATATCTAAGGGACAGAAAAAATGTTGAACTTTTTGCTTTTTAGCTACATTCTTCAAAATATCTTCTTTTGTGTTCAACAGAACAAATAAATTTTAAATGATTTTTTTTCTACTATTGTAGTCAATAGAGGCTAAGAACTGTTTGGTTACAAGCATTCTTCCAAACATTTTCGACACGCATTATAAGATGGAAAAATAGAAACAACCGAGCGGTAGAGATGTGAGAGACAGGAATGCCTGGCTGCCTCGCCCAAGAGTTCCTCTGGAAAGACTTGGATAACTTTACGAGAGGAGGGGAGCATCTCTCCTTCTTAACACTGGCACTGCTCCACCATTCGCATGACATCAGTTAAGAAGGGAAATGAGACGGAACTGTGACGGCCTCTTGGTAGGTTTATCTCAGCATGCAGCGTTTTGCTATGCGCCAGCCGGTTTTCTGTTCTGCGTGTCCCTCCTTTGTCAAAACCACACTTTCATCTATTCAAGGCTGACCTTAGTTTCAGGAAATTCCTTCGATCTACTGTAACTGTGCTAAGTACAGCTTGTAGTAAAGTCCCTACACCCTGCCCAAAAACGTTCTGGTCTTTCCAAAATGTTCAGTTGAAGGCGAGTTGCTATGGATTGCATGCCACTAAAAGAATACAGCTCACGTAAGGAAAGACCATATCACGCCAAAAATAACAGTGGTAAGGGTGGATTTCGGTATTCCACAGATTGTTTGTATCCATGCAGTTTTCCTGTTATTGAATTCCTCTCAGTGCATATCCCTATTTGCACTGGAAGCCTTTAATCCTGATTCCCGCTGTGAGACCAGTGCGGCTTGGAAGGTCCCACAACATCACTCTCACCTGGAAAGCTCGACGTGTACACACACAATGCTCAACATCTTCCAGTCTTCTTGGTGAGAATTCCTCATTCAAAGTGTCCTGCAAAGCTTAGCTTCAACCCTTATCAAACACACCTGAACAGCTAATCAAGGTCTCACAAAGCAGACTAGAAACTTCCAAACAGGTGTGTTGACCCAAGTTGGAGCTCAACTCTGCAGGACCGACATTGGACACCCCTGGCTTAGACCTTCCGATAGACCTGATGGACACCTTGTAATTTTATTGGGAGGCATTTATATGAAATGAATCAGAGCGCATGCAAAGCAGGCGTATACATGATCTCAGGGCTCAATGTTTAACTCCAAGTTTCACATTGTTGGGGCCAAGCTTTGCAAGGTAAACTACCGGAACGCTGCTATCACATGATGTGTAATGCATAGCACAGATTAAGGACAGAAGTTTGTGATGTGGAGTTGGGGGGCCAAAGAACAAGGTGGCCCTATTTATCTGCCAGTTGGCATCCTGGCTCCACAACAACAGTCTTTATTTGAGTGCACTACTCCACTGCTCATATCAAGGATCACAATAAGGGGAAACTTGTCATTTCCAGTTTTGTTGGTAGAATCTAGTTATTTCATTTCATCATAACGTGATTTTGAGCGGCCAGAGGTACTACCCCTGCCCTGAACGTGATGGCAAAAGGAACGAGTGTTTCCACATTCTTTACTTCTAAATGCCTAGTCCGTTTTGGAAAACCTTTCTGCAACCCCCACGTCACGTGCACGCATACGCACACAGGCACGCATAACCACATAATAGTGGTACGAGAGGTTTTTTCTCTCTGGGCGTCTTGTCCGCTACACAAGCAGCACATTAAACCGCAGCGTACTACTGACTGAGTTAATGAATTAATGATTATAAAACAGTGGATCCAAGCACCTGTCGTTACTGTCTGGACATATGAAAATTAACTTTTGTATGTAACTATTATTTTAAGTCTGATAACAGAAACATTACATTTGTAAAAGCCTTTATGTAAAAAACGCTTTATTGGGCATTCATTTGTATGAAAAAAAAACAGTAAGTGTAGCGCAAGTACTGCGCAATGATGTCACGAACATGCTACATGACGTAACCTTGCACCATGATAACGGATAACAATAGATTATTACGGATTGTTAACAAGCCTGTCTATCAAAATGACGGTTTAGAGACTAGACCAATGTGGAAGTGGAACTAGAATAGCAAAAAGTGGATTTTTCCAGGCTGAAGCAGAGTTTGTCTTACTATTATTGTGCGTGTGAAATGGAAAACCTGATGTGGATTTAGATATAACTTGTTGACTCTGACATTACTTTGATGAAAACCGAAATGACCTAATCCTAACTTTTAATGAAAAAAGCAACAAAGTACAGCTGTAAATTAACTTCTTGTTAGCAGAACAGTCGTAATATAGCAACATAACACAATCATGTCGACTTACGGAATTAGAACTGCTGTGATAATGTCTCAATTAGATTAGATTAGATTAGATTCAACTTTATTGTCATTACACATATACAAGTACAGTGTAACGAAATGTAGTTTAGGTCTAACCAGAAGTGCAATTAGCAAGTGCAGATATACAGTGTGAATAAATACAGAATACAATTTTAGGGAAATACTATACAAATGTTGTATGAAAATATGACAGTCGGTATGTACTATGAACAATATATACAGAAGGCTATATACTGTGAACATTAATGTACAGGTGGTTATGAACAGATAACAATATAGACAATACAATAGTGCAAGTGACTTGAGTGTGCATAAATTACAGACATTAGCTATTAAAGTTACAGTGCAGTAGATGAGTTAATGCGGTTATTAAAGATACAGTGCAGTACATGAGTTAATGCAGTTGTTGAAGTTATAGTGCAATACATGAGTAGATGCAGATAATACAGTTACAGTGTATTAGATGAGTTAGTGCAGTTATTGAAGTTACAGTGCAGTACATGCGTTAATGCGGTTATTAAGGTTACAGTGCAGTAGATGAGTTAATGCAGTTATTGAAGTTACAGTGCAATAGATGAGTGGATGCAGTTAGTTATGCAATAAATGCAATAGATGAGTTACAGTGCAGTAGATGAGTTAATTCAGTTATGGAAGTAGTTTATTAGTGCAAATGAGCATTCAGTGTAATATTCCTGGTGTGCAAGTGAGCAGTATAGAGTGCAAATGATGCTATGTGTGTGTAAACAGTCCGGTAGAGCAGATAACATGAAGTACTGGTGTGTACAGTTCAGTCATGGATGCAGCCCTGTTATGCAATGTAAACAATGTAGTAGCAGCATTAAAGTTATGAGGGTTAGTGGAATCAGTGGGGAGCAGAGTTCAATAATGAAACAGCTCTGGGAAAAAAGCTGTTTCCTAGTCTGCTGGTTCTTGTCCGGAGGCACCTGAAGCGCCTACCGGAAGGCAGGAGAGTAAACAGTCTATGAGCGGGGTGAGAGGAGTCCTTGAGAATGCTGCGAGCTCGACGCAGACAGCGTTTCCTCTGGATGTCCTCAATGGAAGGGAGTGTAGTCCCTGTGATGCGCTGGGCTGTTTTCACCACCCGCTGCAGTGCCTTGAGCTCAGCAACAGAACAGTTCCCGTACCAGACTGTGACACAGTTGGTCAGGATGCTCTCTATCGTGCAGCGATAGAAGTTCATCAGGATAGTTGAAGACAGTTGGTTCTTCTTCAGTGTCCTCAGAAAGAAGAGACGCTGGTGAGCCTTCTTGACCAGGCATGAGGTGTTGGTGGTCCAGGACAGGTCCTCCGAAATATGGGTCCCCAGGAACTTAAAACTGGAAACACGTTCAACAGCCATCCCGTTAATGTGGATGGGGTCGTGTGTGCCTCCTTTCGCCTTCCTGAAGTCCACGATGATCTCCTTTGTCTTGGAGGTGTTAAGGAGCAGGTTGTTGTCTGAGCACCATGTGGCCAGGTGCTGTACCTCCTTCCTGTAAGCAGTCTCATCGTTGTTGCTGATGAGACCAATCACTGTTGTATCGTCTGCGAACTTGATGAAGGAGTTAGTTCCATTCACAGGCCTGCAGTCGAGTGTGAAAAGGGAGTAGAGAAAGGGGCTCAGTACGCAGCCCTGTGGTACACCAGTGTTGAGGGTGATGGTGGTGGAGCAGATGTGGCCTAACCTAACAAGCTGAGGCCTGTTCGTCAGGAAATCCATAATCCAGTTGCAGGTTGAGTTGTTAATGCCTAGGTTTCCAAGTTTGATGATTAGCTTGGAAGGGATGACGGTATTGAATGCAGAGCTGAAGTCTACAAACAGCATGCGTGCATAAGTGTCCTTATTATCCAGATGTGTGAGCACGGAGTGCAGCGCCATGGACACTGCATCATCTACGCTCCTATTGCTGCGGTAGGCAAATTGGTATGGGTCCAGTGTGGATGGTAGAGAGTCTTTTAGGTGTGACAAGACCAGCCGCTCGAAGCACTTCATAACAATGGGTGTGAGTGCTACAGGGCGGTAGTCGTTCAGGCATGTCGGGCTGGAATGTTTTGGAATGGGAACAATGGAGGTGGATTTGAAACATGCTGGAACAACTGCTTGGGCGAGGGACAGGTTGAAGATATCCGTGAAGACCCCAGCGAGCTGCTCCGCACATGCCCGGAGTACGCGACCAGGGATGCCATCAGGGCCAGCAGCCTTGCGTGCGTTTATCCGGCTTAGTGCAGTGTAAACATCTGTGGAGTTCAGTGTGATGATAGGGTGGTCTGTAAAAGGTGAGAGCCTGGTGGCGAGTTCCTTATTGTCTCTCTCAAAGCGTGCATAAAAGTCATTAAGCTCGTTCAGAAAGGCAGCATCTGTGGCTATGGGGATGGAGTGGTTGGGTTTGTAGTCACTAATGGCCTGGATGCCCTGCCACATGCGTCGAGGGTCAGAATTGGTAAAATGCTCCTCTAGCTTCAACTTGTAGCAGTGCTTGGCCTTTCTGATGCCCCTCTTCAGATTTGCCCTGGAAGTACTATAGGCCTGTTCATCACCTGATCTGAATGCGGTGTTGCGTGCTTTCAACAGGAGGCGCACTTCCTTGTTCATCCATGGCTTCTGATTAGGGTATATGGTGATCTGCTTCTGAGTTGTGACACTATCAATGGTGGTATTGATGTAGTCCAATACAGAGGAGGTATAGCTGTGTATGTCCGTGTGAGAGCCACTGGTTGCCTGAGAAGCAAACATACTCCAGTCTGTGTGTAGAAACCTTTCCTGGAGTGTGAAGTCTGCCCCCGCAGGCCACACCTTGATGGTCTTCACTGATGGCTTCACACGATTAATGAGAGGTGAGTACTTGGGGGTGAGGAACAAAGAAAGGTGATCAGATTGACCCAGGTGGGGGAGGGGTGTCGCGGCGTAAGCTTCAGCCATGTTTGTGTAGACATGATCCAAAGTTTTGTTTCCTCTTGTGTGGCAGGAAACATGCTGGTGAAATTTAGGGAGCACTGTCTTTAAGTTAGAGTGATTAAAATCTCCCGCAACAATAAATGCAGCCTCCGGTGAGCAGTCTGTTGTTTACTGATGGCTGCATGAAGTTCTTTCGTAGCAAGCTTGGCATCAGCATCCGGTGGAATATAAGCTGCCGTTATAATGGTGGAAGTGAATTCCCGTGGCAGATAAAACGGTCTACATTTAACCATGAGAAACTCAAGGTTAGTCGAGCAGTGTCTCCCGACAATAACAGAGTTCGTGCACCAAGCTTTATTGACATAAATGCACAGTCCACCTCCTCTTGTCTTACCGGATTCCTCTGCCGTTCTATCCGCCCGGTGTGTGTTGTAACCCGCTAACTCAATAGCGTTGTCCGGTATGCCGCTGTGTAGCCATGTTTCCGTGAAGATTATGACATTGGAGTTTAAAAGTCTTTTGTTGTTGATGATGCGGAGTCGAATCTCATCCATTTTGTTCAATAATGATCGTACATTAGCAAGGAAAATGCTGGGTAAAGAGAGCCGATGTGGTGTTAGCTTTAGCTTAGCTCTTAGCCCTCCGCGCGTTCCCCGCCTTTGTTTACGATCTCGACGCCGCCGACGAGCACTTCCGCCCGGCCGTGTGGGGTGCGTAGCATCGGGTGTTTTGATGATCTCAGGGACGAGTTGAATGTTGCTGATATAACTTCCGGGAATGCGCAAACCGATATCCAAAAGCTCCTGCCGGGTGTACGATGTTAAGGCACAACTGTTCTGTACGAACAGGCCCGAGATGAGCAAGAAAAACACTATATAATTGCTAAAACTGGAGAGACGCTGAGCCTCGCGATGTTCACGCGCCGCCATCTTGGTCGCCCTCAATCACAGTCGTGCTGATATTTAATACATCCTCTAAATACCTCTCTGAAACTGCTCAAACATTTATATATGGTAGGGTATTATTAGAAATGTGAAACATGAGACAGACACTATGGCGCCTAAAAATAGGTGGGAAGTTTCATGTTTTCTCACCACGTGCCTTACAAGTTAGTTCAAGAGCCAAACTACACAGTGAAACCATTAAATATTAATGAAGGCCAACCTTTGGGATTAAAACATTGAGATATGAAGAAGCACTAACATCGACCATGCGAAGGCATGCACACTACCTCGATAAAAGACTTGTGCATAATATTTATGTAATATAAATTGGCAGCGAGGCTTTTAGACTGACATTGTCCTGAAAGCTTTAACACCAAGAACCATTATCCTTTTCACCATTTATGAACTGCATAACAGACAACTTTTCCAACTGGCTTAAATAGCCATTTTTTCCAACCTGTTCTGAACCAGCAGCACACGAGAATCGCTTTGCGGTTCTTTGTTGCTTTCAGGGTGCAAAGTAGCATCAATCCTGGCTCTACTGTCTGGATATGCCCAGAGAGAGAAGCCAACATACTGCTTTTTGCACCCTAGGAGGGGTCATCGATCCCAGATACAGAGCGGCAAAACTGTTAAAAATCTGCCATTCAGAACTCGAACCATGGATTGTCTCTATATCTGACTCCGAGTACTTCTTTATAAATCAGAGGATCATTTGCTCACCCTCTTGGATGTATGCATACGGGTCGAATCTGAGCAAAACTGTTACCACTGGCGCCATAGGGAACCATGGTTTTTCGCTTCAGGATGCACATAGGATCACGATCAACAACGTGAGTCCAATTACTCAAACACTTTGCCATACGTTGACAACCAAAAAGGAGGAGCACATCAGCCTATCCGTTTCAAGGTACATCAACAAATATGAAAAAAGTAAAGTGACCTTTTGCACTTACTAGAGGCATGATTACAGAGGCTCTTGAAATGCTCAACCGTATTGCTGTCTGTTTGCAGAAATTTAACATTTTCTTACTACACCCATCGTTATCACTTGGTTATAAAATCCCCTTAGTGCTATGAGAGCTGAGATTTTAGCGCAATTACTTCATCGTCCCATTTGCACATACCCCCTTGTCATTCCAAACCAGTTTAAAACCAGTACATGCCACGAGAAGTCTTATTTTGAGAAATGCCTTGAAGGTTTTATTTCCATACAATCCCATGTCGTTTGTTATTAAATTCTTAAAATTATTTTCTTTTGAGTTCTGGAGAAGACAGTCATACAGGTTTGGAATGATACAAATGTGAATGTAAATAATGAAAGTATTTTCATTTTGGTTTAGGGTGAACTATCCCTTTAACTGTTTGTGCGAAATATGTTGATTAATTGTGACCGTAGCAAGCCATTTAAGAGAACTCTGTCTTCCTCCATTTAACTAGCAGGACTTGGTCTAGTATGACTAAAATAGCTGGCCGGAGACGTTGCAAATATGGCCGTCAAGTAGGAAGACATCCGTTAAAGAGACAATGGTATTATCTAGAATTTAAAGTTTCCTGATGATGAATTTCAGTTTTGCTTGATCAATCATGTGCATGTAACTTGAAATTATGATATTTAAAACTCCACTGGATGGCTGCATGAGCACTTTATATGGAAAATAAAGCACTTAAAGCTAATTCACCATTGAAACCTGCCTGGATCTGACATGAAGACTGGAAAGCGATTTTTTGTCGTACAAGTGCTTTATTTTCAACCATGCAGAAAACTCAATGATCTGCTTATGGATGTATAAGGATATTTAATGATTATGCTAAAGCACCACACAAGAACCCACTTACGGTCCGAAAATTCAGTTGAACAATGAACAGTCTCAAGTACATTCACGCTCAAAGCATTGTTCAATGCAAAAATGAAAGCTTCAATCTGAGCATAAAGCCGTCACGGGGAGTCTCACGGAAGACGAGCAGCCAGCACGCTGACATCCACTCGCTGCATGGAGAAAAGAATGTTTTTTATCCTGATATCAAAAAAGCTCTTGAGCACCGCTGTACAAAAGCAAGTTAGGCATGTGTCCAGCGCCAATGGGAGGGAGGGCAAATGAATAGAGCGAAGATGAAAGAAACAGCCTTTTAAGATCTAGAAACAGCATTGCTCATTCAACTCCATTCCCTTCCTTTTCTTCAAGCTCAACTGGTAGAGTAACAGCAATACCGCCTGAAACGATTCCCTGAGTAATTCGAATACAAAAAATCATCTAGGCAATTGTTGTTGCCTCGAAGCTTCGTTCTATCAATTTATCTGCCGTACACAGGGAGCACTGCGTTTCACCAAGGACCATTATTATTAACGCACAGTACGCTAATCTCCATACATGTTACAGGGCTCTCAAGTCTCACGCATTCACCGTGAGACACACGATCACAGGTATTTCTCATGCTGATCAATAAGTGCTCGCTATTTAGCTTAGCTTTAGTCTATTTTGCGAGTGAAACTTATTTTCAGGCACCATTTAGTCCCTAAAACTAGATGCGGAATCCTGTTATTTAAACATGCCATCTGAGTGTAAGAACTGCACAGTTTTACATGCTACACGCATGATGCTCATGAATTTTTCTGCGTCTGCGCTTTATGAGGACATGAACTTCATCTCCAGAGTTATTTTAATGTTTGACTGAAGAAACAGACATACTAAAAAATAAGCGTCTTCTAACAACCTGCCAAAATAAAAGTCTGGTTAATTCAGTAATTTTACGTGGACAAACATATTACTATATAATAGTACAATAAATATAATTTGATAAATGAAATGCCTCATGCATAAACTGAAGTTAGTTGTTTACCGTTGAAATTAATTTTTCTATTTTTTATGTTTCTTATTTATACATTATATATGCGTTTAGTTTTCACAGATATAAATGTATACAATTTCAGCAGTGAATATGTTAATTTTTCTACAATGGAAAGTTGTTAATTTTAAGGGACCTGGCTTATCTTCTCTTGCATATTGAGTATTGCTCTTTAAGAAAGAAAAAGTACTTATTATAATACCCGATTAAGGTATGGAAAGATCAGTAGAATACTCGATTACTAAGATAATCGATAGCTGAAGCCCTAATCTGACCCTCAGGAGTGTGCTAATAAAATGTATACAACCTTGAGTATGAATGTAAATGCCTCCAAGGTTCAAGTCCATGTCCTATCTCGGATTCCAATCGGACAATATCGGCTTTAGCCAATAAGGTCAGATCTCAGAGAGAAAGAATTGGCGATGAGTAATGGAAAAAACGAGCGCAACATTAATTTGCCTTTTTTGCTGAAGAACAATGTGGCCCAGGTCTGGAGTTCATGCACGCATACCTGCGAGGGAGTGTACTTTGAAAGCTTGCCTGGATAGGCCTAACTTGACACTCTTTTTCCAACAAAGGGTGAAACCAGGTTGGCTCCGCCCCTCCAATGTGTACACAAATTTCTGGTCCAGCTGGTCTACTCACCCATTGGCTGAGACTGTCCCTGCCAATCACAGAGGTATTATGTAAGCACTGTCTGAAGGTGGAGGTGTGTCCCACCATATTTCACTGGCACTCGAGCATGTAAAGTTATCCTTGCCTGCACCTGTCACATGCGCTGTTGAGGTTATCAAACTCAAGTGCACTGACACTATGGTAACTTTCAACAGTGCAGTTGTTACTAAAAAGGAAGAACCAGAATGCACACTTGAGAAGTGACCAATGTGTGTGTGTGTGTGTGTCTAACTAAACAAATGAGCTGACACACCAGAGCACTTGTGATTAGGCCAAACTTGGTGTCTTAATTACTACTCATTAGCTTTTAAAAGTAAGTGGTACCAGGGCCATCAAACAGATTTGCTTACCGAGTCATACCACCAAGCAATTCACCACCACACAGAAAGATTCACTGAATAATCAGACCAGACATTCCCGATCAGAGGATGCATGGTACAGCCTATAACATTTGAAATATGTTACAACCCAACAAAAAGGGGAAACACTAAATCCACCCACGCTCAGAAACAATAGGATTTTTATGAACAGCTCTAGGATTTCTTAATCATCCGAGCGCCTTAGAAATGTAGACTAATAATAAGCATGAGGAAACTAAGCATGCGGAAATACTACTAGGCAGAACACTGCGAAACTGTAACACAGTGACCCTGCAAACAATCTGCCTTTATTTATTTGAACGTGCTGCTCTTTCAACGTTCAATACAAGTCTTTCTTGCACAGTAAATTATTTAATTTGTGACTACTTCTGTCTGCGCTCCACGCCTGTGGGCGCGCAATGTCTAGAAGTGAATTTGTCTTTGTGAAGCAGAATCAGAACGACAGGTTTTGTGTATTGTTCAAAACAGCCCTTCAAGAATAACAATGTGCCACTGCCTAGATGAGTATTTTTGCTCCACTTTTGATGCAGCCGTGCTATAAGGCTGCACACAATGATGTTTATTCAAAAGTGAAAGCTACATGTTACACAGTTGAGTATAGTTCCATACAGCGTAGCATAGCTTAGTAACTGGCCTCCCTACTGTTAACCTTTGCACAGTGAACTCAATTCAAACTGAAAGTCATGTTGCATGGAATAGTTATATGACAGTATAATGTAGTATAGATACAGTAGATACAGGTACTGTACAGTTCCTGTACATTATAGTATAGCAGATTATAATGTAACAGAATAGTACATTACAGATTATTATAACATAGGCTTAAGTACAGTACTGACCTGTACTCTAAACCTGTGCACTATGAAATCTTTTCTGAAGTAAAGGCCATAAGCTGGATAGTACAGTAGACTAGACACCAGTAAGGATATAGCAGATAAAAATAATACAGAATAGTATAGTCTAGAAACTGATTATTATCTAGGATGCAAATGCCCAGTACTGTAAACCTGTGTGCAATGATATACATTCAAAAGTAAAGCCATATGCTGGATGGTACAGTACAGTTGTCACCAGTATAGCAGATAGCAGTATAGTATAATATAGAATAGTACAGTACAGATTATAACAACATAGGCTCCAATTGACCTGTATTGTGTAAACCTGCGCACAATGACATTTATTCAGAAGAAAAGGCCTTATGCTGGATAATACAGTGCCATAAAAAACAGTATAGTATAGCAGATAACACTATAGTTGTATAGTATAGTACAGATTATTATATACCGTCTTCTGACAATGTCCTGCATTACGAACCTGTGCACAAATGACACACCTTCAAAAGTGAAGCCCATATGCTTGATAGTACAGAAGACAACCGAGTACAGTATTGCAAATAACAGTATAGTATAGAATAGTAAGGGAAAAGATATTTATAACATAGGATGACATGTACTGTAAACCTGTGCACATTGAAATTGATCAAAAATGAAAGGCCACATACTGGATAGTACAGTACAATAGACCCCATATTATGCATAATAGCATAACACTTTATAGTATATAGTATAGTATATGCTGTAACTGACCTATGTGCTTGAAACCTGTGTACGTTGAAAGCGAAAGCCATGCGTTGCGTAGTATAGTAGTAGACTTGTCCAATACACTCTGTTCATAGGGTTGATGTTTCAGATCCGCTTTAGACTGGCTTTATAAACTGCTTGCATAACCAACGCTAAATCGTACTGCCTATTTAGTAAAGCAAAAAAACCCGGCGATGAATGTCGGTCATAACGCACAGAGCCCTAGCACCGCAAGCACATGAAAAATACACAGCAACAGCTCATTATATAACAAGCCAAGATGAACTGAATGACATCACGACGGGATACACTCAACGGCTGTGCCTCAAAACCTAGCAAGCCGTCTACCTAGACAGCATCGTAAGCGGCGCAGTTCTTCGGAGTAATGTAAAAGATGACTAGTTAGGCATCTAACTAGGTTGTATGACACATAAAATGTATATTAAACAGTGTTAGTGCAACACTTTTATACTAGCCTAACATTTCAAATGAACAGAAATGTGAATTAAATCCACTTGCAAAAACCGTGTCGCCGTTGAAAACGGGTAAAACGGAGTGTTTTCCAAACTCAACACTTACTTCCGCTATTGTGTTTTCACAACAAAACATTTCCAACAACAACAGAGTTGACTCAGCAGAAGCACGCACGGCTACAACTCGTGACAACCCCTTAAAATGAATGATAAGTGCTTGAAAAATAGACTGCCGGTAAATGCATGTTTACCAAGAAACCGGTAAAGTCTAACCGGAGCGATGAGAGGTGCCAGAGTGGCGTAGTTACTTCAGCCCGGCGAGAGCGCTCCCTCCTCGTGCTCAGTGCGCGAGTGACCGCCCCGCTTCAAAGTTATATCATTTTTAATCGCGATAACAAACACCACACAATAGACATCTGGCCCAGTCGATCGCACACAGTTAGACAAATCAAACAACGCAAATGTCACGGTAAATATTTTTCCAAGGTTTCTTTTAATAAACGTCATAATCTAGTCTTCCTGCGTCCTTTAGTTCCCAGCCATTTCCAAGATCGCAACCAAATCCGAAGGTTACGGGCAGTTTTGCGCTTGTTCAATAAATGCAATGACTTACTGTACGGTATAACGGGCAGGGAAGCGCGAGGCTCTCCGTGTTGCAAGGGGCTCCGTGCGTTCTCGCGCACCGGCGGTGGAATCGTCTCCCCTCCGCTCGTACAATGATGTCTGCAGCAGCCGAGCTAACAGTTCTATCGCTCCATTATGAAGGCATTTCAATGCCAAAAAGAAACGAGCGCACTGCTGATGCTGGCTGCGCGCGGCGAACAACTTCCGCGAGAGGACAACCGATCTACACGCGAGGAAACGGGATCCCGCGAGCTCGTTTGAAACATTCGCGCGCGCATGGCATCCAATGTGCGCGCAATTACAAGCACTCGCGCGCGAAGGACGCGCATATTCAGTCTCGCGCTCTCGCCTGCTGCTTTTGCTCGCGCGAGCATTTTTATTTTTGGCAGTCGCGGGGCGGGACTTGCTGTTTGGATGTAACCTCGAACATCATTGGTTACTTCTTGTTTTCCGGAAGTCACTTGCGATTGGAGCTCCTTGATCATCAATCTAGACCTACAGATATGGCTTCACCCACGGACCAGCTGCATGTGAGTTACCACTTAATGTGTTTCCTTAATATTTAGCATATTTGTTAAAGTGTTATTTAATTAATGTTTTATAAAAATATTAGCCTGATTTTTTTGTTTCCTTTAGTTATGTGTTTTACGGTTATAGCGTTCCAAATGTGTCGACATGTATCTATTTTAATTTTATATTTATAACACTGCGTTGTGTTTTATCATCTTGTCATCAAATAACTAGTTGTAGCAAGATGTAGGTATTGCAGCAAATGGGAACGCAGTCATAGTTGGTGTAATTTACCACAATACCCTTGCTCTCCACTGTGAACTACCACTATATTTAAGTTACCCAAACAACAATGATTTTTACGACTACACAAACCTTTAAACAAAATACCAACCCACAGCACATTCAAAACCAAATCCAATGTTGTTGTCCTGGGTATTACTATAATGTCAATTTCGAAAATATGGTATGTTTAAATGGGGTTTACTGTACCTAAGAAGTGATAGAAGTGATACGCAACGGAAGTGGTGCAAAATCTCACCATATAATTACAAGAAATGACTTTAGCTATCGCCTACACCTACCCTAAACCTAACCTTAGAATAATAAAAATATATAAATTAAATGTTTTCAGCGCGACAACAAATTATATGGTATTGAAGTCTGCATACTCAGTGAAGGTAGCTGTATCCCTTCTAGTCAAAACCCATCCTCAGACACTTTGCTCATTAGGTTATTAATGGGTTTAAAAAAGACGATTAAGTTCATGATGTGATTTGTTGATATCTAATGTGGTTGGGTTAAAGCATATTGTATTTCTCTGTATTCTGCAGCAAACTCTGAAAAGGCATCTTTTGGAGGAGCTTCTCTCTAAGTTTGAGAGAGCACTTCTCAGATCACCGCTTGACCCTGAGGACATAGAATTTGTCTGTCGCCAGCAGCTCTACCTCATGCAAGCACTCAGTAGACATGTGGAAATACCCATTTACATCATTCAGGCTCTGCAAGAGGTGTTTGAAATTGTCAGACAGCCACCATATTCCACAGCTCCACATGCAATGGTGGTTACCACTACTGGTCTGAGAGGACGTCCAAGGTTTGCAATTGAAAGAGAAGCGTTAGCAGATAAGCTGCAGACGAACCTTCCTGTGCATTACATTGCAAAAATGATGGGTGTTTCCACGAGAACCATCTTTAGAAGGATGAAAGATTTTGGCCTATCCATCTCAGACTTATATAGTAGCATCACAGATGAGGAGCTGGATAACTCTGTTCGAGCAATTAAGGATGAAATGCCTGCATCTGGTTACAGAATGGTCAGAGGAAGGTTGTTGTCTTTAGGTATACGTGTGCAATGGCACAGAATAACTGCCTCAATGCACCGAGTTGATTCAGTTGGAATCCTTTCAAGACTGGCCAGATTGGGATGTGTGGTGAGAAGAACCTACTCTGTTCGGGGGCCCCTTTCTCTTGTCCACATAGACAAAAATCACAAATTGATCCGGTAAGTGCTTAAGTTTATTCTAAGCATGTATATAAATGTCCTCTTAATTTATACTGCTTTTATTTCCAGTGACTGAGGGGGACATGGTTACATGTGGTTTGCCACTGAAAGGGCAATCAGCCATCCTTCCTGTATCCTTCTAGTCTTACACATTTGACAAAAGTTATTGATATTTGTTGCTAGTCAGTAAAAAATCTAAATTGAACAATGCAAAGAAAGCAAAAGGAAGTGTAGCAGAAAAGAACATCACAAGCTAATTACAAATCATGTTTCGGTCCCTGTCTTTTGAATAGGTACAACATCATAATATTTGGTGGTGTGGATGGTTACTCCAGGAAGGTATGTTTACACTCGGTTTCTAAAAAAAAAAAAAGGTTTTACCAGGTTTATATTTGATTTGCAATGTTATCTGGTATGAAGATAAATTCCAGTCACTATGATTCCTGTTTATTGAAAAGTAGGCTGTAATAAAATTGATTCTAGTGTGTTACATTTCCTCCTACCTCTATTTGCTTACTGTTGCAATACTGTCCTTTTCCTTTGTTTTTTGAGGTTCTGTACTTGAATGCAGCAAACAATAACCGTGCATTAACAGCATACAACTTCTCAGTAGGAGTCCAAAAATTTGGTTTACCATCAAGGTGAGTAATACTAGAGAAAAAGCTTTTCAATTTTAATGTCCTTAAATGTATATCAAGATTATATTTTTAAATCAGGGTCAGGGGAGACCAAGGAGTGGAGAATGTACAGATTGCCAGGTTCATGTTCACTTCAAGAGGCACTGACCGGGGAAGTTTCATTTCCGGTAAAAGCGTCCATAATCAGAGGTCAAGTAAAATTTTCTGAATCTTTCAAAATGAAAGGACTTTGTAATTTCAGTAACTACACATTATAATATCTGTAGGTAGCTTTCCAGTTCCCTTTAGTTGACAAAATATTTTACATTAATTATTATACTTCACCTCAAAATTCTTGTTCACAGAAGTGATAGGATTTAAAATGTAAAATTTACGGCATTTCTAATAGGATTGAGCGTCTTTGGCGTGATGTCAGAATCATGGTGACCAGCAAATACTTAGAAATGCTACACTCCCTGGAGTCTGAAGGACTGCTTGACATATCAGTGGTTGAGGACCTTTTCAGTGTGCACTACACTTTTCTCCCAAGACTTCAGGCAGATTTGGACACATTTGCAGAAGCCTGGAATCATCATCCACTTTCAACCGAAGGCAATCGAAGCCCAGAGCAGCTGTGGCAGATTGGACTGATGCAAACAAATATTGACCAGTTGGACAGTAATGAGGTATTGTGACCCTGCTTTAGTACCTCAGTCATCACACTGCTGTTTATGCATATATTAAGTGGATTTTTTTACCATATCTTTAACTGCTTTCCCTTAGGACATTGAAGAGGCAGATCTAGACTGGGACGTAGCAGCATCATACGAGGCCTGTGAAGATTTGGGAGTTGTGGTTCCAGAATTTGAATGTCCTTTGAGTTCAGATGGGTTGAATGGTCTTGAAGACCTGCAGAATTTAACTGGTTCTAATACCCCTGCCACAGAAATGTATTTGCTTTGTCGGGAGTTTGTTACGACAAATATTGTGTAATTTAAAAAAACACAAACCAAAAGATTGCATATTGTCTTTATTTAGCATCGAAACTTACTATACATTGTGAATGTCTATCAAATCTTTTTTAAAACAATTACGCAGTGTTTTTTTTGCCAATAAATGTCAATGATAAAAAATAAAAAAATAAATTGCTGTAACATCAAAACATCTTTAGCATGCAAACAACACCATCAGTAACAGAATACACAGCGCAGTGAGCAAACACATCTCACGAACGACCAAATTCTCTACTGTTGGTCACAGCCTGACTTGTAATGATAAGGAACTCTGTGTAAGTCCCTAGGTGCCGTGTAGGCAAGGTCATGGTACAGGAACATGCATTTACGAGAGGGTAGCATATACTGTGTTGGCCATACTGCAGCTGACAGTCATGGTCAAATTCTACATATATTTTAAATGTTTCTCTCTGTGCAGAAGTAATGGGAACATGTCCCTGACCAGTAAGCCACTGCATAAAACTGCTGACAGTGATCTTGTCTTTTTCTGTTTCTTCTTTAGTGCACTCCCCCTGTTTGTCGTCACCTTCACCTCTCCATTCCTGATCCCTTCTAACTTCTGCAAAAAAACAAGCTCTTTTCTTTACGATTCATGGCATAGTATTTTTAAATAATGGTGGCTGAATGAACCCTACTGAAGTTGATGGAAGTACAATATAATTTAGAGTAATGTTACCTTCATCTTCAAGGCTTTGAATGAAGTCCTGCAAGAAATTTACAATTCTTGATTCCCTCTGCCGCTTGACTGAACCCGCTTCACTAAAAGTGGGTGACAAGGCCATCACGAGAAAATCTGCATCAGGCTGCAAATCAGAAAGCTTGTATTATAAACAAATCAAAAGCAATCGGATTAACATGCAAGTAGCAACGCTTACTTTTTTTAAGGTGCCCGGAACAAAGACCTGGTGAAATAAAGACTGATTTTGTTTCACCATTTCAAGGAGGCCATAGAGTTCCAATCCTTGGCACATTTGCTGGAGCATTGGTAAGATTCGGACAGAGGAATGCAGGATAACAGCACTTCATATAAGAGTAAAGTGAGAAGAAAAAAAATGTTAAATTTTCTGCTATTTTGAAATCTCCATGACCAGTCAAAAGAGTACTTTTTATCAATTATTGTGCAGACATCAACCATTAAACAAAGCACCACTTTGTAGTACCTGAGACTGATCAGACACGCAATAACTAGTTATATTTCTAAAATATTACAAGAACACCGCTCACCCAACCATCAAGATAATAGTATTTTACGACCTAATGGAATGTAGGGAGCTGAACTCTCTTAACTCACTTTGGGGTCAGATATACAATCCTAAATACATTTATGTGGAAATGTACATATATTAATTTATAACATTTCCATGTATTGATGTTCTTGGTGTTATGTCTGTTTTACAAATTAATCCAAAGTATCAATGAATGTGTGTATAACTTCTGGAATTATTTGATTTGTAGTAACTCATTTAACTATGATATTTAGATCATTTTGGTGTCTATGAGCTACATTTGTAATGTCCTTAATGTGGATGTTTTGGTAACTCTTTTCAAATTAGTTTGATCAAACTCTTAGAAGTGTTCTTAGTGAACATCCAATCAGCTTTCACATGCAAAACACCATGTGACAGACAAAGACAATTACAGTTTAAGAGTTCGGAGTTTGGTTTTCTTCAGGGTTCTCCCCACTCTTTTTGCGTTTTGCATATCTAAAGGATGGACTAGAAGAAGACTTCACCTTTAACCCATGAGTATGTGCCAGGCTGCGGCCTTGTCTTTCAAGATACAGATCCTGTGTATAAAACTGGTTCTCTCTGATCAGTTCCATCCAAGATCAACTGGAGCCTCAACAAACTGCATCAGAACACTTTCTTTCTTTGATGGGCAAGACGTGCAAGTATCAAACTTAGTCTTATTAATGGATGCATAGGGCATCATTAATCCTTTTAACAAAGGTGCTTTGAAAGAAAAAAAAAATGATCTTTTATTCAGGCTGTTTATTGATCTTCTGAATATCATATAATTTCCTAAATCCATGCTCTGTTCTTCTCTCTGCTTCAGCTTCAACCTTCTTCCAACGCTTAACTGTACGTGTGTGTATGTTAGATTAGTATGTGTCTAGTCTAGGTAATAAAGTCCTGTTTTATTTCACACATGATGTTGTTCGGATTATGAGCATGAACTACAGAGTCCCTAAACATGCAGATTCTTGCCAACTGCTCATAATGCTAATTGATATCCCCAAATCATTAATTTTATCCAGATAAATGTAATTGAAAATAATCAATTGAATGAATCCCAATTTGGGCTGATATTTTTTTCCCTTACAAAAGGTTCTGGAGAATATATTACTTATAATTGTGATCAAACTTGACATGATAACATGATAATTCTTACATATTTGATGAATAATAGTGTTTAAATAATAGCGTTCCTCATTGGATCCTCTACAACAACAAAAAAATGACATCAACTATATTGCGTCTGTTTCAGGACTGGAAATTGAACTTCTGTTATTGTTTCAGTCTGGTTCTTTATTCCTATTCCCTCCTAAATCAACAGATTAGGGTTAGAGTCAGTAAGAGTCCGATTGAAAGTACTACAAAACATCACAGAAAAACATACTACACCTGACAATGTCCTCCTTTCTTTCACAAGCTAAAGATCCAGTGTACCCGCATGCTATGATTCTTTCAGAAAGGTCAAGCAAGGCTGTAGTGTCCGCTGTATCAATCTAAATAATATAAAACAATTCTTTAATGCTTAGTTTGGTTTAACTTCTAGCACAATATACAGGTAGTAGGATTGAATTAACTGAATTACAAACCTTATCGATCAGGTCTAGCAGGTCTGCATCTGTTAAATCCGATTTAGACAGCTGATCTTTATTAATCTCCCCAGTACAGATGAAATTGTAGATCCACTCCAAGAAAAAGTTAGGCGGAGGGCCATCCTGTGTAATGCTCACAGCCATTATTTCGCCAATGGTCCTAAAGTACAATAGGCCAGTTCATAAATTGGCAAAAGGCATTAGATGAAAAACTCACATTACCGGATATTATTAATAATAAACAAACCTGTAATTGTCATGCTGAAACTCTGTGATGGAATACTTTAAATTTCTCCCAGAATCCCCTCCCTCAAAGAATTTTGCCTCAATCCCAGCCATCATTTCTGTTGAAAAAGTATATACCAATAAACAAATGCGCTAACCTTAGTGGAAAAAAATTATTGTTATATTTCATAATGCATAAACTATTCAATTGCACTATTGCATCTAAGGAGAACAAAACCAAACCTGTCAAAAATTCCTTCATTAGAGCACCACTGTCTATACCAGACTCTCCAATGAAAGTGACTCTAAGGGGATTCTTCGGAGAGGACTTCTTCTGCCGTTTCCACTGTGTCAATCCTCGGCTAAACATGTCCTCCCTTGTGATGCAGAGACTGAAAATAGTCGTCGGGTCTATTGCCTCTTTAAGTTTGATGACCACCTCTGTAAGGCTTAACAAAACCAACAGATTCATTATTTAGCTTTTTGTCAAGTTAAAAAAGAACTAATTTAAATGCACCTGTTTGGCTTATCTTGCTCTTGTTCCATTACATCCAAATCTATGTTTGGCCTATCTTCAAATCTGAAAGAGACGATACAATTTAGCTAAATGGAAACTACTGCCACACAAACCAACGGTTAATAGTAAAACAATAAAATATTTACCTGTCCCCACAGGTACTTGCGTGAACTTCAATAAAGTGTTCTGGATACATGGAAGAACATACAGGGCAAGAGACCTTACAAAGATGGAGAAATACTTCAAAATGCAACACATGCACAAACACACTACATACTTGTGCTCGCACTCGTAAATTACCTGGACATCCATCATTGCTGAACATGTACTTGTTGAAGTCATCAAAGAATCCAATTCATCCCCTAACTGAGGATGTAAACAAATGTAAAATATATGATTCAATGTGAAAACCAATTACTTTACAGTTCCCATGATATGTAATGATATTTAAGTTATCACTTACATTCCCACTAAAATTATCCACATTTGATGAAGTAGATGCCACTTCGGAAGCCATAGGGTGTTTAGGAACCTTTTATTTAAATCACAGTTGTCAGTGTTGGGTGTAGTTTGAACGGAAAACTCAATTTTCAATTCCCAATTCCAAACTCCATCCAGCCCATCACACAGTGATATTAATAACAATTGAAATAAAACTTCAATGCACCTTTTCTCACAATTAAATTAGAAGACTTCATCCTGCATTTCACAGATTAGGACACAAATATTAAAAGGGAATTTTACATTAAGAAGAAGTTTGATAGGTATACATAGAATGCTAAATTCCTACAAGTGGCATTAACATCACTCACTTTTGTTGAAATGGTTGGTTCTTCTGTATCAGATGATGACATCAAGTATTGGTCCTGTAACAAATTAAATGCTGATTGTGTACATATTAGAAATAATGAACCATTTAACTCCGGTTACAATTGTATATACATATAAAATGGTATGCAAAAGTTTAGAGAACCCTTGGAGAATCTGGAAAAGTAAGAGGATTTTTGAAAATGAAGGTTTATTTTTAATTAAGTCCTACCCTGAGCAAGTTATTTAACTAAAGAAATGTTAAAGAAGTTCAAACTGAAGAACAATAACAGAATTTCATAAAAATAGCCCAGTGCGAAAGTTTAGATGCCCCCGAATCTTAATACTGTATGATGTCACCTAAACATCAATGACAGGTTTTATGTTTAGTCATAGTTGTTTAAAGGTTTCTTGTTTGTCATGAGTCTTCAAACTGTCCACTGATCTTAAGAAAAATGATTCAGGTCCTCCACAATCTTTGCTTCTTCAGCATTTCTGGATATTTGACTCATGTCCAGCAGTAACTGTGTGATGTTGAGATTCATCTGTTTACATTGAGGACAATCAAGAGACTCGTACACAACAATTACAAAAGATAGAAACATTCAGTGCTGCCCACAAAGTCAACACCATTCATTTAAAGTCAGGTGGATGTAAACCTCTGAAAATGGTTTTGGGGTAGTTTGTTTTTGTTTCATTTATACATCGTTTTTTATTTTCATTTACTAATGTCCTTCAGAAGATATAAAAATACAAATGTTTTTCAGGAAATTAAATATATATTTTTTTACATCAAAACCCGTCTCAGAGGTTTACACCCAATTTTTCTTAAGATCATTGGACAGTCGAATGACTCATGACAAACAAGAAACCCTTAAACAACTCTGACTAAACATAAAAACTCTCATTGATTGTTTAGGTAGCATTATACAGTATTAAGAACCAGAGGTGTCTAAACTTTTGCACTGGGCTATTTTTAGAAATGTTATTCTTTAGTGTGAACTTTTTTTAACATTTCTGTCATTGCTCAGGGCAGAACTCAATTAAAAATAAACCTTCATTTTCAAAAATCCTCTTATTTCTCCAAAAGTTTCAGCTTTTTCCAGATTCTGCAAGGGGTGTGTAAACTTTTGCATACCACTGTACATTATAGACTCACATACATGTATATTTAAATGAAGTAGTCCTTACTGTTTCACAATCGCTGTTAATCCATATATCTGGCTCACATTTTTGAACATGCACAGCCAGGAGTTGAACAGGCATGTCTGTGTGACATTTGGCACATGTGGCTTTCGGCATTTTCTCAAATTCTTTGGATGAGTAGGGTAAAGGGGAGACGTCCAGACTGTTTTGTATTGGCATTATATATAGACAGCCTTTTCCTCCAGCAGTTTTAATGAGGTAGGACCCTGTGTATCCATAACCTTCTGGTGCAACAACATTTAACTTTCGCTGACCTGATCCACCTGAGGGACAAAGATCAGAAGCCTAGCTTAGCCATTATCAGTTACATAAGTTAATGAAGACCGCAAATATTTTGTTTCTTCACCACATTCAATATTTAACTCTAACATTAAAGTAAATTGCCAAGTTAAACACAACAACACATGTTCAAAAGTAATCTCTGTGAAAATGATCTAAGATCCCATTCAAAGTAACAATTCAGTGTAGTGATGTCTCACGTTGAATTCACAGTGAAACTTAGAACAGAAATCAACCAAGCTTTCTTACCAACAGCTTTATAGAGCATCCAGGCTCCCTCCAATAACTCCATTTTTGGGTAAGTCTCCAACAACAGTTTGGATATCTGGTGGTATTAAAGACACTTCATGGTTTATTAAGATGACAGTGGCTGCATAAAAAAATAAATCTACAAATTCCATATATAAAGTGAGAGTAATTTAATGTATGAAATCAAATATTAACACTTTTTCAGTGGTAGAACAACTCTTAATCGGATTAATTCTACCGGTGCAGCCTCATAGCGGCCTCAAGCACACTCTGTAAATTCCGTGTTCTGCATTTGCCTGTACCATCACCTTACTAGAACAAATTTACGTCTATTAAAGGGCCAACGGGGAAGCTTACAGACAAATGCACTTATTAACCACATGGGGTGCGGTGACCAAAATTTTAAAACTTTTGCTCTAAAATATACATATTTTAGGTAATTTCAAAATCAGAAAGCTTTCCAAAGGGTTTACATGTAAAACTTAAAATGGCAGACCTCAGAGTGGTCATTATCCTCTAGGATGGCAATAGTCCTCCGTCCTAATCCAGCCTGCAGAAGCATTAACTCATCAGAGGCCTTTGGGGTCCTTTCAAGACTTTTGTTTACCAGCAAAAACTGTATTGGAGTTGACTTGGCAGGTCTTTTTTTAGAAGCTGGGGTAAAGCCTTTTCGTGCTTTGAATAGACCAGGGAATGCTCTGAGAGAAAAACAAACGGACATGTCAATCATATATTAATAATCCCAATGGGCTAATATCTAAACTACCCAGTACGAAAGTAGTTCTAAAGGTCTACAAAGTTATGCTTGAAGCTTAAGGTAAAGTATACTATACGCTGAGGGTTGCTATTGTAATCATTTTTAACATGCGTTACATTTTATCAGTTCAGTTTCTAACAACAAAGTATTAATCTGGTTTCCTTGAGAAATGCAAACCTGGCCATACTCTGGTCCATTGAATTTCCTGATGCAACACTAAGGGTCCGCTGCGGTCTTATTGCAGACTGCACCCTGTTGCCAGAGGTTGCCTGACCCTGTAGTTGTGATGCTTGCTGTCTGCCGGATGGTGTAACCTGCTCACTCTGAACCTGTCCTGCATCTGTTAAAATAATTCAAAACTATACAAAACTGCCATTGAGGCTATATAGTTCTTAAAGCAATATTATGCGTAATGGCAATTGAAATGGAAAAATAGTACTTTCCTGTATTTTAACTGTGAGCAGCAAGCAGCTGAAGATGTTTAAAGGAACATGAGCATATTTCCAAAAAAAGTGGAGTGTTCCTTCAACCAGAGGAAATTATTTATCGGCTATAATATATCTGCCTAAATTTGATCATCTGCCGATACCGATAACATAAGAAAATACCATTTAATTAGCAGATACAGCCAATAATTTATGGCGCATCCCTAATAAATAGATCATTGTTGGTAACCATTTCTGTTTACATTTATGGATTTGGCAGATGCTTTTATCCAAAGTGACTTACATTGCTTTATCCTATACATTTTACGTAGGTATTTGCAATCCCCTGGGATCGAACCCACAACCTTGCTTCGTTAACGCAATGCTCTCACCACTGAGCTACATGAAAGCTTGCCCCTTTTGTAAAAAATGCTAATTTCCCTTCAAATATATGTTTAAATGTTACCCTAAAAGCACAATTGCCCACACAACTAATA
Organism: Triplophysa tibetana; assembly: GCA_008369825.1. Taxonomy (NCBI): domain Eukaryota; kingdom Metazoa; phylum Chordata; class Actinopteri; order Cypriniformes; family Nemacheilidae; genus Triplophysa; species Triplophysa tibetana. The sequence continues at coordinate 15,040,698 of CM017908.1, forward strand.
TCAACAATTACTCATTAACTTACCAATACGTGATGGTGAGCATGACTCATCAGACAGGGCATTGCGTAAAATCGACACAAGATGTCTGGCAGCATTCTGCAACTCAGCCTTAGGTATATGAACATGGAGAGCAAATTTAAGAACAAACTAACATATAAACAGCACGTCTAAAATGTCTAAAACAGAATTGTAATTTAAATGCAGCAATAAGAAATACAACAGTTAAATACAAAAGCGGTCCTCCAGTGTATACTAAACTGCTGAAATAACTGGTTTTACCATACTTCCCGTACTTCTTTAGCTATTTAGGGAACCTCTGCGTTTGCCAATATTTCAGACATTTATTTTTACAATTACATACACAAACCATACGCTGATAGAATATTTCTTTATTAAAATGTCTTTATTACAATGATTATAACTCTACAATTGTATCAGCATACAAATTGCCACCATCCCTTGATCCTACTGGATCTTAGATTTTCTTGTTTTAACAAATGTACTTTAATACACTGTTACACTGGCCAAGACTCGCAATAAATGTTGGTTTGATGAAATGTCAATTTTTTTTTACATTAATAGCATGTATTGATTTAGTGATACAAAGTGAAATTCAAGCATTTACAATGCGTGTTTTCAGGCATTTCCATTATAAATAAATCACAAAAAGGTATGATATTGTGGTAAAAAAGATCCTAAAATTAAATTCCCTAAATGGCCGCAGCAGGCGCATTGTTATCAGGCATTCCACATGCGCTGCGTCGCCGAAATAGTTCCTAATCAAATCGGCCTAGAAAATCTCAACTTTTAATTTTCAGCCTGTCGTAGTACACGATTTAACCAAAGAAATTTCAAGTTTTAAATAGGAAAAATATCGAAACTCTTTGGTCATTTTTGAACGTGTTGCTAGTGGTTAATTGGATTCAATGATAAAAGCTAAACTATGCTAAAAGTCCTATCTCCAGACCCGGAGATCGGTAGAATGCATTCAAAAACGTTAAAACTCAATTTATTAACTCTTGGGGAGCTGGAAAATGAGCATATTTAAAAAAAAAGTGGAATGTTGAATAATATCTCATTTCTGACGGGGGCTGAGGTTGTTGCTTTTAGAGGGTTTTGCACCCGAACTCTTCATGTAAAGTTAGCCGCTCGCCACTAGCGCAAAATCAAGCGAGACTCGAGCAGAACGTTTTTAATTGGAACGCAATAAGAACTTTTCAGTTATTTAATCTAAAAAGTGAATTATTGTCACATACGAATTAAAAGCAGTTTCAAGCCCTTTATCCCAAATCCAAGCATTTTTAACACCTTGACAACCCTGCATTAAAAATAAATTAATTTTCAGTATTTCCAGTACCCATACGAACCCTGTAATAAACATGACCAAACAGTTTTCAACATGAATTCAATGGTTGCTCTCTATCAGGGAACTAACATCTTTGTGGCAAATGCAGATATTAGCTACACGTTAATTAACTTGAGTTCATAGAATATCACTAAACTGAATATAAATCTAACGTTAATCATGGGCACTTAAACAAGTAAATATACTAAAACATAACATGGTAAAGTAAGATACAATTTTGCAATCTCTTCTTACCTCTCGTTGGTTATCCATGCTGCTTCAATCTTGATCACTTTCTCGCCTTCGGTCCAGATTGAAAAATCGTTCTTCTTCTTCTTATAGGATTTAATGGCGGTTGGCAAACCAATTTAAAAGCTGCATTCCCGCCACCTATTGGAAAGGAGTATGAAGCGCCCAATGACTAGGGAGTTTAGAGACAAAAGCTACTTGTTTTTTATAAAAAAACATACATATATAAAAAATAAATAATAACGGTTTCCTATATCCTATTAATCACCCTGTTACTTTTAAATATACAACTAATTCTCGATATATTCTTGATTGGTTTTGTCCATCACCTAACAAAACCTGGATTGACAAATCATTTATTTACCATTTCTTAAAGCTTGACTTAGTTTGAAACGTTTCTATGAAACTCTCTCATAAGCCTCACATTTTATCAGTACATTTTCTACATTTTCTGTTAACCCACATTTGTCACAATTTCCATTCTCATGCTTTCCTATTCCATGCAAGCATTGATTTAATAAACAATGTCCAATACGCATTCTTGTTATTAATACTCAATTCAACTTTATTTATATAGCCTTTTTTACAATTTTCATTGTTACAAGGCAGCTGTACATGAGACACATTGAATACAAGTAAAACAACTAAAAGCATACACCTGTAAAATAAATTCTTATATGCAATATTAATTGTGTCTAATTTCGGAATTCTAAAACAGCCCCCCTGGCCAGGCAGATAGTGCAAAACAATATGCAAACGGTGGTGAGGAACCCAAAACTCCCATCGAGAAAAAAAAACCTCAGGAGAACCCAGGCCCAACCAGGGGATTCCAGTTCCCCTCTGGCAAAAGCTGCTGCCTCTGCACAAGCTCAACAGTGCTTGCACAACAAGGCTAAATAAAATAAAAAATGATAGATTTAAGATTATCATTAACAATCTAATAGCATTTGAAATGTTGTAGGAATATCAAAGTTGTCGCGTCCTCTTGTCAGGTCACCGCTTCCCATTCTCAGCTCTGCCATCAGGTCTGGGCATGAACTGCATCCTGCGGTAACCTTGGAACAAAGAGACAAATACGTCCTCTTTACTGTTTCCTAATCTTTGTCTACTTGAACCAACTTTCTCTTGTATGCCATATAAATGTCAACCTTTTGTTCCTTCTTCCCATTCCTTCTGCCATATTTCTTGTACTTCTTTCACTATTATCACTTTTATTTCTGTTTTACATAATGTCACTTCAATGTCTATTTGAGAATGATTTAAAGCCTGTTCAGCCAGATGATCATCCTCCTCATTTCCTTTCACACCCATATCACACATAATTTATGGTACCCACACAAAATTTACTAGAAGTCCATACTGTCTTACTCTAAAAAGACTTTGTATTTCTTCATTTATCATATCTTGTCTTGTCTTGCTAATGATTTTCCACTTGACAAACTGTTTATTGCTGAAAGAGAATCCGTGCACTGAAGTGCCAACACGATTGTCATTAGTTCTGCAGTTAATAACATTTTGAATAGAGGAATATATACTGCTATAGCAGTTTTCCCAGAATCTGGATCATTTGAACCGTCATTGTACAATTGTACTGCACTATAATAAGTAAGATCTAAATATTTCTGTACAAATGAACTTTCTAATACACTCGTTTCATTGTTATGTTTTTCTTTATGCAATTGGATATCAACCAAAGGCAATGGGAAGAGCCAAGGAATGGTTGACCTAGCACTGTAGGGGCAATATGTTTGTCACTTAAACCCATTTTCTGTGCTTCCTCATTGGCCTTTCATACAAAGCTTGACAACTTTTTATACTCATTTTCCCAATAGTCCTTCAAAACCATTTTTAACTGGATCCTTAAGTTGAGCCTACATATTGCTTGAGCCATCTCTATCATCTCTACATGAACTGCTGATAATGGTGATGATCTACAAGCTCCGCAACAAATTTTCATTGCTTGTGATTGTATTGCCTTTACTTTTAAAAGTTGTGTTTTTCATACAGAGCTATATACCATACTGCCATAATCAATGGCCGATCTTATCAGAGCACAAAATATTCTTTTAAGGGACTGTCTAAAAGCTTGAGATTGATGATCAAGGAGCTCCAATCACAAGTGACTTCCGGAAAACAGGAAGTAACCAATGATGTTTGAGGTTACATCCAAACAGCAAGCCCCGCCCCGCGACTGCCAAAAATAAAAATGCTCGCGCGAGCAATAGCAGCAGGCGAGAGCGCGAGACTGAATATGCGCGTCCTTCGCGCGCGAGTGCTTGTAATTGCGCGCACAGAAGATGTCATGCGCGCGCGAGGGCTTGTATTGCGCGCACATTGGATGCCATGCGCGCGCGAATGTTTCAAACGAGCTCGCGGGATCCCGTTTCCTCGCGTGTAGATCGGTTGTCCTCTCGCGGAAGTTGTTCGCCGCGCGCAGCCAGCATCAGCAGTGCGCTCGTTTCTTTTTGGCATTGAAATGCCTTCATACTCCATGCCCCCACCTCATGCGAGCGAGCGCGCGCGTGTATGTGTGTGAAGGCGTGCGTAAATCTGTGTGTGTGTGTGTGTGTGTGTGTGTGTGTGTGTGATCCAAATATGGAGCAGTTGGCCGGCCCAGTTTAAACGAAGGGATTGTAGGTTATTATAAAGTATGGAAAACGATGACGTTTTGACTACCAAAACAAAAGAAGGTTTAATATTTTGTCTAAATAGACAAAATAGAGTATTTAGTGTTGAAGCGCTATTAGGCTATAAACAAACAAGAATGACGGATCACGTGATGACGTGATCTTTGAATTTGTTAGATATATTTCTTTGACTTTTTTAGTAGAACATAGGCTATTATTATTATGTCTTACATTTACACATTTTTATGCAAATAATATGTCATTATACATTTTTTTAATCAAATTAGCCATGTAAATAATGCATTAGCTATAGCTACTGTGGATTTTTAATTGCCGTATAACCTTCTAAATTTAGATAGAGTGAAGCATGCACCATCTTTGTAACTTTTTGTAGGAAAAAGTTCAAATGTAAAACCTATATATTTTTCTATGAGAGCATATGCCCACTTTTCAAACTTATTCATTAGAGTGAATGGAATTTCACATAATGTTAAAAGCATGCACACACATAGACACACTGTGGTCAGTGTTATGGATGGGACTTTCCAGAAGAGTTTGTGCCTGAGTTTCTATGGTTATTATAACATGCCATTCCACACTAGAATACATCACCATATCGGCCCTCATAATTCAGAGGCAAAGAATAAAGTACGTGCTCAAGATCTACATCTGAACATTGGTAAAAGTGATCAAATATTTATGGGTTGACAAACAGTGTAAAATGGTTTCCTTATGACATCAGAGAAAACAAATGCATATCCCTCATACATTTCAGTTATAGAGAAATGATTTGTGACAGCTTCGCATCACAATTGATTTACTCTTTTGAGAGAATCTAAAGGGTCAGTGGGAATCCAATGAAGATTGTTGCTTAAGATAAGTGTGTCATGTCTTCTGCATGTGTTTGTGCATGCAAACAATCACATCGATTAGTGAAGCTGTACTCTTAAGACAAGTTATTGAATTTGCCTGCTGATTTTTACCACTCTGCTTCTCCAGCTCACCCATGAAATGAGGGATGCATAGTTTTGACTTTCACTTTCTTTGAATAGCGACAGGCTTTGTCCGTACCTGTTTTCACACCACACCCAAGAACAGAGAACTACCGCCTGTCAAATCCGCAGCACATGAACGGTGCTCCTCCTACCTATGGCATGTCAGATGTTCATCTGTAGATCAGCCGTGCACTTTATGCCAGTCATCTCTCCCTGCAAGCACAGTCACGCTCGGCAGGCATCTTGTCAAGTTGTATTCAGTATGATGAAAGGACATGTTGATTCCCATACCTCTATTCTCGTAGCCACAGCTGTCTCGTAGTGTAGACGACTTTTGTGTTGTCTGAGGCAGAAATGTGTGCTGAATACTCTAACCAGGCTGTGGGAATTAAAGGAAGGTGATTTTTAGACGTTCGCAGAGTGTCCTGCCCTCTGCTGGTCACGCAGTGTGGTTAAAAAAGCAAAATACATGTACATTTTGGTGGGAGTCTCTGGATAGATACAGGCCTAAAAAACATTAAGGATGCTTTGAATAATTCTTTGAAAATGTCAAGACTTTTCTCATTTAATGAACGTAAACGAATTTCACAGTAAATGTTAAAACATAAACGTTTTTTATTATAAGCTACATCTTGAGCTTTTAGCAAACAGAAACTGCTCACAAGTCACACGTCTCATTAGATTAGATTTATGTGTTTCTCACACACGACAGGGAAGAGTTTTCCTTGTCAGGCTGTGCTTATCATCGTGTCCTACCCTTATGAGTTACTACCACTGTCATCAGAATTTTAATATGTGCTGGACTTTAGACAGAGTTTGTTTTTGTGATCTATATTACTTAAACATAAGCATCTGTAAGCTGTGGGCAGGTGAACAAATGCATCTGTGTTGGTGTTTGCTATTGCACTTCAGTTTATTTTACACTTACATTGACTCAACAAATAAAGAGTGTTGAGGGATTTATCTTGCGCAATATCCTTAAATCTACAGCCAGAATGGTATCTCCGATGATCTTTTAGTATATACACTCAGGGTGCATAGATAAACAAGAGTTATTTAACTCCTTCTAAATTAAAAACTTAGGAGTTTTGTCGTTATCCAGACCACATCCAAGCAACACTGGTGGAGGTTAATTTGAAGATCACATTAAAATGTCCTGGGGCTGGATCCACAAAACTTCTTATGACAAAATATAAGATTGTGATAAAGATAACATAGGTCAAAGAAATGACCCTTCTTTCGAAGATTTTCTTTGAGAATCTTAATTTCTTCATAAGAATAAAATGACATATGCTTTGTAAATCAACCTCGATATATAAATGTAATGTTACCGTATTAAGAAGTTTTTTCAGGTAATACAAAATATTGCTAACTTTCTTCTAAAATTCTAATTTAAGAAAAAATATGGCAGTGAAATTTTGTGAATTCAGCCTTGGAAATGCATTTATCTATTTTTTCGTTGTGGTTTTCCATATCCATTTATTTATGCATTTATTTTTTGAAAATGTAATTATTTTAAAATATTCATATTACTTTATTTTTGTTTTAAAATATTTTTACATTTTAAAACTATAATAGTCTTAACAAAGGTGAAATACGCATTTGTTTATTTATCAGACAGGGTATCATTTCCACTTCAACCGCTATTTTACATTTAGATTTTTTTTCATGTTTGGCTATTGTGTTGGCTATCAAAAAGACAACTACAGTATCTAAAAAACCTGTCTATGCTTAAATATAAGACATACATTGGATAAAGATAGTATATTTATTTAGTATTATAAAGATATACTGTATGAAATGCAATGCTATCTGAAATTAGCCTTAGCAGGGTTAAGTAGTTTGCCAAGACTTTAATTTCACCCCAGAATGACACCAAAGAAAAATATGCTATGATAGGAGACAGGGACACAGCGGGGGAAAGATAAGGATGATTTTAAGGGCCCACTCACTTTTGGGGGCCCTGCAGGGTGTACCAACCAAATCCCCCAGAACGCAAACGCGGATGGACTGGGCACAAATTTTGACAATTGTCCATCAACGCCCCTGATCAGAGATATGTTGTAAATTACATTTGGTTGTTAGAAAATTATTGTTCAAAATTGTCCAAAAAAAAATACAGGATGTTTCATTATGAGAATATTTTTTTATTTTCCCCAATAGGCCCAAAGGTCGCTATTACATCCTTAACTATACCGCATTCTTTGTTGAGTATGCATTTACTTACACAGGGCCATCAGTATCACATGCAGATTTTATATAGTACAGCTGATATGCAAGGTATTTTGTGACTGGTGTGACTTGTGTAAGCAGGCAGTACAGAGTCAGGAATGCTTTGGCAGATACTTTTTGATGACAATGTAGCGCAAACCTCAGCGCGGCATGCTGTTTGACATTAGCATTTCACAACCCTGTAATTTTCAGCATTCCACGTGACGTGACATAGAACTTTATCTCTAAACAGACAGTACAGTATCTGGGAATCTTGCATGCCATAAATCTAAAGCTGCAAAAGATCTTCACATAATTCAGAGGTGTCTACAACTAAAGTTCTATATTATTGTTAAAGTGCTATATTAGTTTCACAGGATTATAAGCACACAATTTAAATAGACTTGCATGACACAGAAAGATTAGTGTTAATCTCTTTGTGCCTTTAATGTGATCTTTAGAAAGTTTAGCTTTCAAGTAAAAACTACATTTATTGAAGAAAGCCCAATAATGCATTACCTGGCTGGAAGATCAAAAGTAACTCATCTTGCAGTAAGACAACTGGAGAATATAAGATAAGCAGAAGCAAGAGAATATTAAAATCCTTCAGACTCAGAGCATTACCTCTTCTCACATATGGTCAAACGGGGGAAGGAACCTTTCAGTTCCAATGTGTCTAAGTCCCAGAACGAGGACATCACATGAGGAATCATAGTTTTTTGTAAGCAGACAAGATGTGTAGTTCACTTTGGATGTAATCAATACATTTACTTAATGTATTTTAGCTTTGGTGTCATCTATATCAGTACATGTATAGTAATAACTTTATAGGGTTAGTAATGTCGATCTAAAACATTTAAAGGGGCGAACACGTGTTTTTCTGTGTCTTTGGTGTGTTATAAGTTGCCCATGCATGTATTAGACATGTAAAATTACAAAAATGAAAGTGTCGGAACAAAAGATGCATTCTATCTCACCCGAACTGGCTGAAACGCCTTGTGTAACCACACCCCCACAAATCTACCTCCGTTTGTGGTATGACTTGATTAAGACCGCCCAAATGTAAAAGTAAGTAAAGTACCTGTCAGTAGAATTGCTTTGGAACATGGTGTTCCAAATATGGGTAGAGTCGTTAAATTAGATATTCGTTTTAGCAGTATCATATGACTCCTTTAAAAGAACAGTTTTCAAAATGAATAAAAAGGACTTAATTTGTTATACATAGTAGATAAAACATTATGTTGAATTATCGTTTTATATTATAAATCATCTACTAGACTTTACATGCTGAAGATAAACTAATAGTTACCCAAAAATAAATATTCTGTCTTCTATTACTCTCAAGTAGTTTCAAATCTTAATTTCAAATAAATTTTTCTTCTGCATATCTGCATATTGTTTGTTCTGATAAACGCAGAGAAAGATATTTGGAAGAATGCTTGTAACAAAATAGTTCTTGGCCACCATTGACTACCAAAAATGCTTTATAAATTAATTTGTTCTTTTGAACACAAAAGAAGATATTTTGAAGAAGGCAGAAAAGGAAATTGTTCTGGGCACAACTTGACAGGTGAGTAAATTTTCTTTTTCGGTAAACTGACCCTGTCATGATTCTGTCCAATCTTGTGATGTTTTTCTTGATCTAGTGGCAGGATCATGACAGAACCTCATGTGTTATGTGGAGAGAGACAATTTTGACACTTATGGGTTGCCATTCTCTCGGGAATTGTCATTGTTCCTGCCCTCTTGTTTCCTTGTTAGTGTTCGTTATGATTTCATGCCCCGTCCTGATTTAGTTACCTTTATAATGCCCTTGTGTTTTCTGTCCTGTGCTGGTACATGGTCGGTGTCATTGTGTTGAGTTCCTGTTCTTTAGTTAGTCTAGTTTATTGTCGTTAAATGTCAAGTGTGATATTATTCTAGTTTAGTTAGAGCTTGTCCTCGTTGCCATGTTTTGTTATGTTACCCCCTTGTGAGTGTTTGTTTCGTATTTATATTTAATTAAATGTCTTGTTACCCGCTGTCTGCGTCTGGGTCCTCTGTCCTTGTCCTCACCACCCAAGTGCATGACAGACAATTTAAGAGCGCTCCAAAAAAGTGGTCGCTCGACCTAACCTTGCCTAGTGGATGATGTCCTCAAGACAACATATTTTGTTTCTCACAACTTTTTTTTCCGCGTAATTATGTAATGAAATGAAGTCGAATAAAATGAAATGATGAAAAAAAAGTATTCCGTTAAATACAGTTACTTTTAAAAAAAACAATCTGTTAAGAAGGATGACTTTTGTGCCTTTAAAATATATGATTGTTTTTGCACTTACAGTATCAGCAGGGGCTAAATAAATACCAAATAAACCTCAATCCCTCGCAGCCAATTACAGTGGACTATTGGTCCACCGTATAGGATAACTAAGCTTAATGACATCATTCGAAAGTAAAATAAAATTTAGAGGCTTATCATGTTAGTACATTTTGATGAAAGATTACGAAGCCAAATTTCTGTGTCCACTGATAATGCAAAGTAACATCAGGAACATTGTGTTCACACCACGAGAAAGAAACAGAAAAAGTGAGTAAAAGCAGAGGGAGCCAGAAAGAGCGACTGGTTAAATATTGACATGAAGAGAGCAGCAGTGAAGATACATTAACCCCCATCACTCACATGTACATGCACGCTCTCTCACAGCTCACATCACCAAACTAAAGTATGCAAAGTGCGTTCCTTTGAAATAGGGTCAAGCAGGGTGTTGCTGAATTATGGATGAGCGACATAGTGGCGACGGCAAAAAAAAATGTGAATGGACTTTTGCAGTGGAAGTGGGAAACGGCAGTGAACTGCGGGTGGTCAGAGGGGAATGTGGTTTGTGAGTCAAACAGAGGTGGAAATATACTAGTGCCCTTTACGCACATGAGACAAACACCCTAGGTATCAGTTTAAAAACAAAGTTCTGTGTCTGTAAGAAAAAGGAATAAAAAATTAAAAAAATTAACTGTATTTTAAGTTCTCTTACACAATTTGATTACAACCGTGTTTCCTTTTAATTGATTTGAAACAGAATAAGAGTGAAAAAATAGTGACAGGTTTATTTTGGCTGAATTGCTTTATTGCAAGTACCAATGTTCTGCCATGAATTTGTGACGCCTACATTCATGTGGATGAGAGACGTGTCAACATGTCTAACTGCAGAAGATCAATGCTGGTCCCATCGATCTGTTGCCAAGGAAAGCTCAATTCTTGCTAGACACACAAACAAAACAGAAATTCTCCAGAATTCAAGATATTGTTATGAGCAGATTGCAGAGATCACACTCACACAGTTTTTCGATCCAACGAATGTTGACTGTCAAAAATACAAGGGATTTGTCAGCATGCGGCGGCATTGCATTTTCCGTTAATCTTTCATTCTTATCTTTGACGGAATGGCATTTCATGACCTGAATCCATCCTCTGATGTTAACATCACACCCCCCGCGCGTGTGCACGTATGTGTGCGATTGTGAGCGTGTGTAACTCCCCTGTGACAGCAGACTTATGTTCTTTAGAAAAGAAGCAGATTTATGATGACAACACACTGTAGGGATGGGACAGATGACGGTCTCAAAGACTCCTTTTATCAAGAGATTTAGCACTTTCTTTGACTAATTTTGTCAGTTTTCGTGATTACTACGCTGTAATCAGATCTATTAGGGCAGCTTTACAATACAAGTGTTCAGGAAGTTGATTAAGAAATTTGATAGTTTGTAGAATTTGACTTCAAACAGTACAAATAATCTTTTTTCCGCAGAATATGAAAGAAGGTATTTGAACAACGCGGTTGTATGGTTACCAACATTCTTCAAATGTTCTTCTTTTGTGTTCCGCAGAAGACAGAAAGTCATACAGGTTTGAAATGACAAGAGGGTAAATTTTGACAGAATTTCATTTCTGGATAACCTCTCCCTAAATCTGAAACCCTATAGTGACATGCATGATGTATGTGAAATGTGTCTGTTAAACTGGAGCTGCAGTGCTTTAGTGCTTCAAGGTTTTTTTGTGGCTGTAGTTGTGTTCACTTTCCTTTAACTTATTTATTTTTGATTCCTAGTTTCTAGGTCAAGGGCTCCCTCTATGGCAGACAGCCAGTTGTATACCAGTCTCATATAATCCAGTACAATAAATCAAGCCCCCATTGAGATTCTGCAGACATGCCATAGGAATCCAAACTTGACATATAAAGTAAATACAAGTTTACACTAACAGAGAAAGACTGTGTGTGTTTCCGAGTCTGTGTGTTTAAAATGCAAGTTACATAATGTGACTGTTCCACTGTTTTGTTGAGATTCTCCTCATTGAGTTTGTGGTTGGTCATGTCAGATGTAATAGGTAATAAACAGGAGGCAGATTGCATCGGGTTGGTATCCTATGAAATTACCTATTCTCATTAACTTTGATGTCTTAGATGTATTAGGGGCCCAGACTAGTGTGTGAGAGCTCAGGGATGGTGAGACTGTAAACTCGGAATAAAAAAGGCGGGAAGTTTACAAATGAGTACATTGTAGGGATGAGAGCCGTCACGGACCACAAGGAGGTAACGCACAGACGTGCTCCCTAACACACACATCACTACTATCTCTCTGAGACTTGGATTACAGATATTGTGTGTGTGTGTGCCATCTGAACAACTACAGATTCTAGCGAATGTCAGGTCTGTTGTAATGTTGCTTTCCATTATGCCCCAGAGACCATTAGAAATTTTGCTGCATGCTTGTGCCCAGCCATTCACTTCACACACAGTTGTTTTACCTGTGTTTTAAATGTTGCACTGCATTGAATTACATTTAAGTCCGTAAAATATACGGATAAAGTACTGACATTTTCTGTCATTTTTTTCTACAGCGTATGAATTTATACGATGACATTCATACTCTCGCTCTAGTGACGTTATGTTTATGGGCAGGATTAGGGGTGGGGCTTCAGATTTTTTTTTTTATTATTATCAAACGTTTTTTTTGGACGATTCATAACGTGCAAATTCATGCGAATTATCAACTTTGTAAAATATTTACGAATTCCTGCGAGATCTGGTTGGTTTTTCCAATAATATTTAGGCCAACTTTCAAATAGATTTCAATAAACTAACATAACCTTGATTAAAGGAGTAGTTCACCTTCAAAATGAAAATTCTGTCATCGTCCTCTTGTCAATGCTCAGTTTTAATGGGCGTGCCGCATTGAAGACTTGGAAGTAGCTATGATTAGATAGCAGTTTACGTAATAAACTTAGTTGGACCTGTCTGTAAATAAGGTTAGACACGTTACATTAGGTTACACTAGGGACGGGCAATACTGTAAAATTTGGTATCGATCCGATACCAAGTAAATGCAGGGCCAGTATTGCCGATATCGATACCGATACCAATACTTTTAGAAGCATTCACTTGAATTTACATTTACTTTCATGTGGATGAAATGTCACATTCATTTGCTAAATCTGAATACATTTTCATGACACCTAAAATATTTTGTGATTTCTGCTCTTAATGTGCCTATAGGCTAATTAATCATGTATATGTTAAAACACGGGGCATAATTTAAACCAAATAAATATATTTATTTAGTTATTTATTCCTGTTATAGAATTTGCAAGCATTAACTTTGCACCAAATTATTACTGGAAAATAGTAACAATAACAGATTAACAGAACAGAAAACCGATATACAACAAAACAATTTCTCCCTATCCTAGTACTACGTCTCTAGCTTTAAAAAAAGTCTACAAAATTATTACTGAAGAACAAAGCTTTTAAAACGGCTTTTCCGTTTTTGTTCAGTGTTAGGATTAGACACAATAATATAACAAATTACACTTCCCTTTCATTACATTTTTAACTGAATTTATAAACAAAGTGCAAACAATCGTTTGAGAAATTAAGTTAATGAAGTGTTTAAATAATAAAGTCCTTTTAATCTTTGGCTTTTTACCCAGAAAGGTCCACTGCCATACAACCCAGTTCGTAGTGTTTTTATTCTTTTTACTGGCTGCAGCTGCGTCTGCGTCTGCGTGCTTGCACTTGGCGCTGTTGAGTCAGGTGAAAGCGGACTACAAAACACGGCAGGGAGGAGCAACGTGTGCAAAACTAGGTGTATGGGAAATAAATAGTTCTTCTGTACTACACAAGTATTATCTACATTAGTAAATAAATCAAATCTGTAGTAAAAACATATTAGTATCAAAGTTTTCTGTTAGGATCGATCCTTTTCGATAAAACCTCAGCATCGGAAGTATCGATATTTCAGGATCGATCCGCCCACCCCTAGGTTACACATTAGCTCAAAGCGTGAACCGGACACAAGATCACAGCGAACGCGTTTCTCAAATGTTACGAGAGTTTACACGATAAATAAACTTTTAATTTTAGTTTCTCAACAAATCCAGCGTCGACCTTTGACTTGTTCACAAAGAAATCCGCCGTGAAATGAAGCGAACAAACACTCAATATTTTACCCACGTGAGCTGGAACTTCTTTAAAAATAAACTTCAACCACGCATTACTAATGTCGGAATCTGAAGGAAGGTTATTCAGCGACTTTGTTCTTCCACAACCAGGCACTGACAGCACAGTTTTTTGCGATCTTTGACTATATGGGGAGTCTGCAGACCTGGAGCATGCAGTTTTGCGCCCTCAGGCAGTTTTACGCCCCTGCTGTTCCTTATTTCTCCAATAGGGGGAGTATACAGTATTACGCCCGCTGTATAATCATACAAGTTCATAGAGATATATATTTCTAAAACTTTTTGGAAATAACAAGACAGTACAACTGCATGATCATTTAATATTTTTTTTTAATTATTTCCAAGTGTTATTACAAACGAGATCAATTATATCACAACATAAGCCTAATTAGCCAGCCAACAACTACTATTAAGAAAACAAGATACACGAATAATTGAGCATTAACAATCACAAACGTGATAAAACCCACATAAGGTGCTCATACATTTTAATTCAGATCATTAAGTTAAAATATTTAATGGAAAACATCAAAGAGGTATATTGTATGTACAATAGATAATTGGATCATCTCTTTAACAACTCAAATCAAGATCCATATGGGACTTATGGTTTTAATTTGCGATTGAACATGTTTGTGGTTGTTGGTGCTCAATTGTTGATTTTTTTATAAAAAACTTGAGTATGTGTGCAGCTAAACTGAAATAGTTTATATATAATAAAGAATGCAAGTTAACAGGGCCAGAATAATATCTTACGAGGACAGGCCATCTCGCATTGACTACGGAGACAAAATGAGAATAAATTATAAAGAAAATAAATATGAAAATGAGTAAGAGATATCGAGTTGGCATACACGTGGTTAGCTAAGGTTGATCCAGACACAACACTGACCTGGTCGCCAATAAGTATTAATTGTATTGTCTTTGAGTTTAAATTTCACTCACCAATATCTATATTATATATATATGTTAATATGTTTAAATTAATTCATAACAATATCAATTAATCGTCAAAAAACCATGCATGTTGGACCATTTCTTAGTAAGAAAAACGATTATTTCCCATACCTCTAATTCGCGATTGACGACGAAGTTCTCTGTTAGGTCTGTTCTGGTGTTTCATAATGAAAAGCGAACCCCTACTGGAGAAATAAGGAACAACAGGGTCCTAAAACTGCATGGGCGTAAAACTGCCTGGGGCGCAGAACTGCATGCTCCAGGTCTGCAGACTCCCCCTTCTCATCTTTGACGGCATGTTTATTGCATGCTCGCTCTATGTGGTTCGGGGCGGAGTTAGAGAAGTCATCATTAAAGTGTACCTAACATATGTTTTTTTAGGCCCTACTTTGGTTTATGGAGTGTCCAACAACAAGTTTATGTACATACAATGTGTAAAAACACTATAATCTCGTAATAATAGCCAGTTATTCGTACCTTACTTCTTGACTGACTCTCAAATGATTCGTTCCACGATTCATCCGTGTAGGCCCCGCCTACCCACTAACCTTGTGTCATGTGATCGGTCAGATGGTGTAGTCTGTTGTTATTGGTCAAATCCGTTTACATGTGGTTGGATGTCATGTATATTATATGTGTAGCTAGAGGTGGCGGTGATTTTACCGTACCAATGTGAGCCTGAGTCTGACGAGGGAGCATCATAAGACGTTAATCCAGTGTCAGTGGCAAAATGACAACTCTTGTCATAAATACTCCCAGTGTGACAACATGCATATCTATATAGGTGCACGTGCGGCAAATGTGTCAAAATGCAAAGTTAATAGTCAGATAAACAAACTGTAGCACCCCAGAAATAACGGTACATGCTAATGTTAGCGTTATATGCATTAGCTAAACACAGACATAAGGTACAAAAATATTTCTTGAAGTTAAGACAAAAATGAATAGTCACACTTACAGGTTGGGATTCGGTGGAGCTAACAGGTCCAAATAGAGTTGGTAGCCCCCTCTTTCAATGACAGTTGTTTCACATACCCTGCAGTGAACGCGCCAAGATTGTTAAATGAAATGACGCATACACAGTTAAACCCTGGGGTTATACTCCTTTGGTATCGTTTGAAAAATGATTTTTCCCTCAGACGTTCTTCCTTTGGTAGTTGAAATAAGACGCACGTAGTTTCACACGGTAGAACACAGAGTCTAGACATGATACACACGCATCAGGAACGAGCGACAGTGTTTTGGTGAGGAGAATTAAGTTTTCGCGTCAGTCTCAGCCAAACGTAGGCGGGGACTATGTATAGTGACGTAGATATGCGTCCACGACTCGTTTGTGTGATTCAGAGTCGACTCTCATTCTTACAAGCAAATAACTTTGTTATTTATTCACCTTCGGACTTGCAACCAGCTTACTTTCAAACACGGCAACATAACAGACTGCATGAAATGTCATTTTCATGATGTCATGTTAGCTACTCTTTAATATTTTTCTGTGGAGGCGGTGTTCAATCTATCTATAGATAGATTCACTGGGACTGGCGTCAATAACATTTGTAATTTCAGTAACAAGGGCATTTTCGGTTCTGATACTTGGAGGATGATCGCTTGAATACGATTACCTCTTACATAACAAAAGCTCGGGTTAAAATTGATGTCTTAATTCATGACTCCTTTAAAACATATGACCCAGTTTTACAGCCTTAGCTCAAGCAAGCACCATGCCTTAGTTAAATTTTGATATTTAAGTTGCTTTTATTAAAATGCCTTAGAAGAAAACTTTACTGATGTGCATCTTGAGACAAAATAATGGCAATAACATATTTTAAGATATGTCAGGGAAATTTATTTTCAGTTAAGACAGCTCAAACTTTCATTTTAGTCTGGGACTAATCTTAAGCATTATTTGTGAAACCTGGCCATAAAAACACAAACCAATATACTCACCTGTGAAAGGTTATTACATTTCTTTCTCATTTTAAAATTGAAATCATGGTCCTTTGTCGTGGCAATATTGTGAGAGCTTTTTGACACGTGATGACGGCAACATAAATGCTGACTGTTACCAGATGGCCAATATGTAAACGCAGCCGGGACAGTCAAGTGTGGCATCTACGTATATAAGTATATCCATAAACATGCGTAATTACTCATTTTCAATCAGGTAACATATTTGATATCACCATCCCAAAATGTCATTTTTTCTTCTATACTTGCACTGCTTATCTACACCGTGAATTCGATTTTCCTATGTACATTAATATTTAATAAGCCAAGCATTGTTATGTTTATAATTGCTTGTTGTTTGGTTCGTTTTTTTAGGGAAAATCTAGCGCTGCATTGTTTCACACTATGCATTGGAGGTATTTTTTGCATGCATCCATTACTGCTTTAGGGCAATGTTTCACAACCCAGGGTTCAAATTAACACCAACAGCTAACATGTGTGAAACAATTTAACATCGGGTTAACCCAAGACAATAACCCAAGGTTAAGCACACTGTGAAAACCCCTGAAGTATAAATAAACCTCACCCCACCTACACTCAGCCTTCACTCTCGTGGTGAATCACAGTGACTTAATAATGCACCGTGAGGAAAAAGGCCTTTTGTGCTTCTCTGTGTCTTCAATGTTCCCTTATAGTGGTGTTCCAGCACGTATAAATACCCATCCACCCACAAACATTTACAACGCCGCTGTGACCGTTTCAGTGAATATATCTCCAAAGGCGTGACTTTCAAAGCAACATTTATCACAATATGCTGCCTGTAAACCCATGCATTTGCCGTTAACGTGAATGAGCTTCGCAGCTCGAGTGAAACAACACCGCCGTGACTATTTTTAGTGGTGTGTAATCACCTCTGCTGAGCTACCACAAACTGTATGAAATCTAGTGCTTCTACACATTCATCACCTCCTTAAAGGAGACAGTCCGCCTAAAACAAACGTTTGGTTAGCATTTCTTCATGACTTTCTTTTTTCTGAGGAGTTGTATAGCAAAATCTACTCTCTCATCGTTTTACACAGGCTACAATAAAAGTGGACGGGGACAACCACGTCATCACTCACTTTTATGGTAAGGGCAAGAGCAGCTTGAGCACAAAAAAAATTCACAGGAGGATGATCAAATCAAAATAGTTATTTTGGGGTAAACTATCACTTTGACATCAAACGATATTACCAAGAGGTAAATCTGTGATGTTCTATTATTGGTAACTGTACACCATAAAGGTGCAGTTCCTTTCATTAAAGCTGGAATCTGTGAGTCAGAGCTTGCTAGAGTTTACTACCGCGCCCTTCAAATGACTTCTGCTACACGTAGTAGATCAAGGTTTATAGAGACAAGACAACACACGAGCACGCGCCGCCAGACGCAGATGGCTGGCCTCTGCCGGGGTGTATTATTTGTGTGATCCCTTAGTCCACTTTCGCCGGGCTATTTTTAAAAACCTTAGCAGTGCGCGGCCATGCTTAAATGCATGCTGTCAGTCAGCAGGTTCACAGATTAGGCTGTTTTTCTGCCATCTGTGACCGTATCGCGTTTCACGTACAGTATCGTCTTTTACTGCACAGCCCTGCGGGTGGGAACACAAGGTCGTGTTGTGTGGAAGGCGGTGGGCAGTGTCAGTGAGGTCGTAAAGCTATGGGTTATTAAACGTGAAACATATGGGGATTGTTTATGGCTGTGGCATATTATGGATGGCTAGAACTTAAGTGGGAAAGATGGGATCTTCACATTTGTGTCACCATATTACCATCAGTATAGTATATTGGTATCTAAAAAAATAAGAGAATGTTAAAAACAGTACATTAAAATATTAAAACACAGACTGACTCTGATAATTTAACAAACACTCAAAAGTATCCGACCACGGCCCCCGCACCATCGCTCTTCCCCAATGTTACCCGTTCACTGTCACTGGACTATTGACCCCTTGGACTTAATCTCCAATCATGCATCACACACCGTCAGCCATCTTTGATCGTACCCTCATCTGTCTCACATAACGTGGACACTATTTATATGCACACCCATCTTGTAGTATTTGTCAGCTCTAGTTGTTACTTTCTGTTTCTAGTTCCGACCCCTTGTTGCGTGGATGTTTGATGGAGTTTGTCCCTGTGGATTTACCCTTTGTTCATTAATTTACACATACTGGCTGTGAACCTCATCACTTGTTCCTTGGGAAACTGTGACAGATGTAACAACACAATCTCACGGCAATTTGTAACTGTGTTATGAAGTATCTAATTTGTATGAATAAATACAATCTATTTTGATCTTTTCAGTATGGTGAGGTAGGGGGTGTTTTCCTCTGGTGGGCAATCTTTGTGGGGACATTCGGTACTCACACTCTAGTGTTCACCAGGACACACACTCATCATCTCTTTAACCCCTGGTCATACTGCTGATTATTTTGGAGACATGAGCCACGGGCCTCTCGGCATACAGAACATACCTTGTCTGGGTAAACCAGGTGCAACGTCTGCTGAGGCCCCATTGAAGGCTCCTGTTCAGGGTGGTAAGCAATCTCCCAACACCTGGGTTTCAAGCCTGAAAACTGTATACATGTGCATAAATACACATATGATACACACCACCTGCCTTTCTGGCCCAGTCACCAGAACACCGTTAGACCTAAACCCATACAGATCTCAGTACCTATCCCAACTTTAGTTTGTTGGCCAACCAGGACAGCAATAATTCACAGACTTTCTTGGGAATTTCTAATGGGCTTTTAGAATAGCAGTTTTCGTGTAAAATTTAATCTGTGGCTTGAAAATGCTAATGATCCTTTGGGTTTTGAGTCTACAATTAAACAACCCTCAATAAGAGGAGAATTGACATCTGGAGATTTTGAGTCTGTTGGTACTCCGGTGGTTCAGAATTCCCAGGGTTGCTAAAGAGCTGGACCTTACAGAGGGGGTTTTGTGCTCGGAGACGTGGCCTGTGAGTCACCAGCACTTGTTTTTTCCCACACAGAGAGCAGTGTGTTTGTGCAAAGAGACACTGCCACGAGATGCTGGGCTGCAGCCCATGCTGTGTACTTTTATGGGGAGTGAAGGAGAGGCCAGCCAAGCCAGCAGAGAAGCATTGAGTGAGGGCTTCTAATGGCTGTGTAAACAAGATTATCGGTAGCTGAGCCCGTTCCAGTAATGTGATACCAGTTACACCCTCACAAATGCTCCATGCAAGAGCTCAGACGCAGTGTTTCACTTACACATGCCTCTCATATAAAGCAACAGCAACAGGTCAGATATGTAGAAATACACACACAAATACCTAGTCCGACTCTTTCTGTCTGGCAGACGTGCGACACACCTCTCGGGTCACTGTCTACATTTGTCTCATTTTCATCGACAGGTGCTCTTAAGGAGCATCAATCTATTTGCACAAACAACTGGACTTTTCCATAGACATGTAACAAATAACAAGCAAGCAAGCAAACATTTTTTTGTTTTAATACAGTTAAAACTGATGTCCAGTTTGGGAAAATTAGTGTGTTTATTTAAACATATCATTAAAGATATTACAATTTTGTATGTTTGTTGTGTAGTGTTGCATGTGCTTGGAGAGTAGACTGAAGCTCAGCTTTGCGAATAATTTAAGGAGACTTGGCAAAAAAAAAACATCCACAAAGCTTATTTAGACAAGGTATAGAATAATTACTTTTTTTCAAGAACTGTGAAGTGGGAATCAACAAAATATTATTTATTGATCAAATTGTTATAATGTTTGGTTTATTTCATGTGAGATCTATGTTTTTTTTAACACATTTTTATATTAAAATAAAACTGTTTTAACAAATCATTTTTTCATTACATTTACCAAGTTTAGTTTGATCCATTTTCTATCATACTCCTCTTATTTTATTAGCTTAATACAACCTGAGGGGTTATATAAAGCAAATATTGTACAAAAATGCCCTCTGCGTTACATGTAATCTGGATTACGTAATCAGAGTCCAAAAATCAAATACTTGTAATCAGAGAAAACTATATTTCAAAATAGTTGCTTTTTTATGAATAACATGATTACTACTGTATTATTCACAGAATGGCAGTAAGTGATTTACAATTCAGTGATTCTCCTAAATTAATCAATTTTAAAAGGCAGAAAGGATATTAAAAGTTACTTGCCAAAAAATCGAAAACATGTTTTTATTGTGTAAGTTAACATTTTTAGTTATTATTACTAAAGCAAAAATTCATCTGCAGTTTGATTGATATTACTTTGCACAATAAAAACTTATGAAAGCCAATAAAAAAAATAAAAAAACAGAATTATGCAAATAAACTATTGGTCTATTTACAGTTGATAAAGTGAGCAATAATTGAATTGATGGAGAAACATCTGAACATCTGAAGTTACAGTACTCACTACATAAACTGTAGTCCTGTCATCAAGTGTTAAATGTAACCTCACCCTCTGCCTGTTTTTTTCCCCTTTTCCTCCCATCCTCTATCTCAACCTCTATCTCATTCTCTCTCTCTCTCTCTCTCTCTCTCTCTCTCTCTCTCTCTGTCTCTGTCTCTCTCTCCCAAGTGCTTTTAGTACTACACTTTACAGCTGACAGCACGTGTTGATGCAGCACATTCCGTATTATTACTACTTCAGATATTTGCACCCAGGAGACCTCTTACACGGGATGCAGACAACCAATCAGCTGCTTGCTTCAAGGAGCCGCGAGGAAGAGATGTTGTAAATCAATGGCTTCTGATGTCCGGGTCTGATGTTTCAACTGTCACTGCAGACTGTTGAAAACACACACAGACATCTATTCAACGCTCTAAACTATATTCAACGCTCGCGATGTATGTCTGTTTACATGTTACACAAAGAAGGCAAACTTTTTTTGTATTTAAAACAGCACACTCACTTCACATCATTCTCAGACTCCCACACAGAGGAAAACATCTGTGAACGAATGAAAGAACCCCAGACAGCCTTCGGGACGACTCAAGTGGACAGTTTATGACTGTTTCCATGAAGGCCTGACAGCTGTGCCACGTTACATAAGAGCGTTCATTTATGGAGACAGCTGTAAAATCCTAAAACATTACTAAATAGTTTAAAGTAAGATCTACTTAGCCTTTGTTCTTCAGCATCTAGAATCCATCTGCATAACATCTCCTCCAAAAAATGCATCAGACAGAAGGAAAATCATCCATTGAGTTGATTGGAATCTGGATCTTTTATAGATTTGTATCTGGGTTTAAATCTGTATGCACATAGTTCAGTTTTAGTTATCAAAAATCTGCATAAGGATGTCTGAATGCTGCCACCTGTTGTTTTTTTATCATACATCAGAAAATCTTAAAGGAACAATTCACCCCCAACCTTTTTTAAATAAAAATAATTTACTCACCCTCAAGGTGTGTATGGATTTTCTTCTTGAGTAATTAAAAAAATGCCATGGCTCTTCCCAGCTCCAAAAAGCACTTATACCTATCATTAAACAAATAAAATATAAAACAAATCCTTATGACAATAACATTATGAATGTGTGACATTGAAATATAATTATCAGAGAATGCATTTATTAATAATATATTGAATCTTCTGTTTATATTTCTTTCTTAACCCTCTTGTTAAGTTTAAACATACATACAGACATAGGAATTTATAGTCTGTTTAATATTTGACCTGTGTATCTATCTCCTTTATCTTAAATGTGTGCTTTCACTGTGCCTGCTTGCGTGCGTGTTTGTGCGCGTACTTTTCTGTGTGTACATGCATGTCCTTGTGTCTGCGCGTTAAATCACATAGATTTAAAACCACTAAAGATTGACATCATAGGGTATAAAAAAAATCAGTTTGCTAAAAAACATTCCCTTAAGGTTGCCATTTTCATGGAATTGGCCAAATGTCTTCTGAAGAGAAACTGAAACTATACTTTTGTGAGTTAAAACCATGAATCAATTGAGAGTATTTAGCCACGATAGACACATTAGGCTTCTATTTTATATGGATTAGATGTATAGATGAGAAAACGTACGTAACTCATGGCTGCACACCAGATTTACGTCAATGATGATTCAGGTTCTGAGACACAAGAGTACCAACGAAATTCATCCTTGAAATACGTGAAGCCAGCTTGCCGACAACACGCATGCAGTTTTCAGTTTCTCAGCTTGCAGAAAAGGGCACATTCATTCCCAATGTCATGGACTCTATTCCCAGGGACCACAACATTTATTTAATGTAGAATGCGTTGCAAGTCTGTTTAGATATTTTTTTATACATTTGGTATACTACTACAAATGTATATACTGTAACAGTGTTCAATTAAATAAACACTATTTTTGCAACAGAAAAAACTCAGAAACAGAAACGTTTGTTTTAAGACATGATGTATGGCCCTTATAGAGCATATACTGTATAGTATAAGTGTCTTATGTAACACTAGGCTTTGATGAGACTCTGAATCTTGCAGAGACTCTTGGATTCCTGCAGGGACGTCTTACCCACCATACTCCACATCTAAACATCAGACAGAATATCCAATAAGTCTGCAGTTCTCATTCTCTCATTCAGTTATTCCACTTTGCATTTAATCCAACCGAGACACAATTACATCTAAACCTTTGTGCATCTCTAAGCTTTCACATCAACAAATCCAGAAACTTCACAAAGCTCTATCGTTCTCTATGAAACCTTTGAGAAGTCTGTCCCTTGTATGACCATCACATGAGTGATGCATATCCAGTAAAGTTCTTTAGAATTTCTGACACACTAATTCAGAATATCACATAAAAGGTAATTCGGTTCAGGCTTAAACATTTGAGTTGTATCGGTGTACTGCAGCAGTGTTGCCCTTTTATGCCAAGCCTGTCTCCCGTGTGAAAGAGACTCTAATTCTTCAACTGTCCGCTGTAGAAAACAAGATTAGACTCCCATTTTAACAACTCTGCCTTTCAGCTTTGGTTGGGAAAAGCTAGGATCTGCAAGATGGGCCGCTTGTAATTTACGGTTTTGGCTTCATTTGATAAAAATGGCAGAGAGCTGGCGATTATGAATGCATGAGGATTAATGGAGGCTATTTAAAAACCGGGGCGTGGAGACAGGACACATTTTTCCATTCTGAATAAAGAAAGTGGAAAATCCATGGATTATTCCCCAATATGACTATGTGTTGTGTACTTCAATCATCAAAGCTCACAGTTCTGAGACCTGTGAAAGCTTTTATTGCTTCAAAAACATGTGCTTGTCGTAAATTGATCGGTCGTTGGTTGTTAAGGAATACCCGGTGGGGAAAAAACTGTATCCTCTGCATATTGTTGTGTTTATGTATGTATTGTACCTGTGTATATCTCTTCTTCCTTGCAAAATCGCCACCCCATGGAATAATTTTTATATAAATTAAACTGAGTTACAGTAACCGTTTATGCATTCTGGATGGCAGTGACATTCTGATTAAAACAGACACTACATTTAGTGCAGATCTTACCTGTTGTAAACAAATACGCTTGCTCTGTATCACTGCAAGCAGCGCTCTCATTAAGTGGAGTCATTAATTCGTCTCTGTTTTTAGAGCTGTGAATCGGAATAGGAGATGCTCGGGAGATTTCCTTCCTGTCGGCGGGCTTGTTATTGTCACAAGCGTCTTCACCAGCTCTTCCCTCTGCGAAGTTCCCTAATTAGTCACCTCACTGCAGTGCCCACCCCTGCTGAATCACACATTACCCAAGCAAACAAAACACATTTTAATGAGGCCACGCTTTAAGGTTATATCAGACATTTGGAATATTTAGTTTTTTTGGAGTGTCAACCTATAGGGAGGATCAGAGATGACGCACTCGCAATGGCGAGTTACCATTTTAGGCCTTCCAGTCACATTGCTCCAAAGTCTTTTTTTTTTAACCTTAACTAACGAGTCATTGAAAGTGTAAAACATCATCATTCGAAAGTTCTAAGAGGCCATGAAATATAATATTTTTTTCTTACTAGTTTTCTTGTATAGCCATTTGTTTTCTCGTGATCGCGACTTAATTTTTTCGTGATCTCGACATAACAAAAGTTGTTTTCTCGTTATCACCACTTAATTTTCTCGTTATCACAACTTCTTTTGTGTGTTCTATCGCATGTCCAGCAGCATCGTGTATGATCGCATTCGCCTTTACTTTGCCCAGGGACTCACT
This sequence comes from Triplophysa tibetana, assembly GCA_008369825.1. NCBI lineage: Eukaryota > Metazoa > Chordata > Actinopteri > Cypriniformes > Nemacheilidae > Triplophysa > Triplophysa tibetana. The sequence continues at coordinate 15,065,714 of CM017908.1, forward strand.
CAAACGGAAATAGCTCTGTGTCTGTCAGTGATTGACAGCTTAAACATAACTATGCGTTCAGACCGCCGCCGTCGAGAGCGCCAAAGTGGCCGGAAGTCATTCATTTTCAATGTGAGCTGCCGGCGGACAGCGACGAGAAGCACCGCGGCGCGTCTTGACCATTTAGGGCGTCAAGGAGAGTTGAAATCAGGTTAACTTTATGGTAATGAGCTATGACGCGGTTCGGCGGCAACCAATCGGCACGGAGAAGTCTCCCGATTGAGAGGATTCCAGAGAACGCAGCTATGTAAACTGTGGTTCCGACCACATTTGTTCCCAAGCTAAATGGAGGAGAGGTTGATTATTTCTATGGCGTGTTTCCCAATCATATACAACGCGTCCCTGTTTGCATACAGGGACATAAACAATTTAAAAAAAATGCGTAGACAAAGATGTCTCAGATTGTTTGTGTTCCTGGTGAGTTGACGATGATGTGCTTTAACGTCATACATGTTCTGCAAATAAGCGGGAACTTCATGCTAACTTTAGCGGCAGAGCATGCACAACAGTGCTAATGCTGCAGTTCTTTCCACCGCTCAAGTTCTTGTGGTCAGTACAACGGCGTTTTAGTGCCACGTTAAAAATAAACAAACCTCGTAACATTTCGACTTTATTCTTGTAACATTTCAACTTTATTCTCGTTAGATTTCGACTTTATTCTTGTAACATTTCAACTTTATCCTCGTAACATTTCGACTTTAATCTCGTAACATTTCGACTTTAATCTCGTAACATTTCGACTTTATTCTTGTAACATTTCAACTTTATTCTCGCAACATTTCGACTTTATTCTTGTAACATTTCAACTTTATTCTCGCAACATTTCGACTTTATTCTTGTAACATTTCAACTTTATTCTTGTAACATTTCAACTTTATTCTCGTAACATTTCGACTTCATTCTCGTAATATTTCCACTTTATTCTTGTAACATTTCCACTTTATTCTCGTAATATTTCGACTTTATTCTTGTAACATTTCAACTTTATTCTTTTCATTTTACACAAACTTCTACTGCTTCAGTAAACACTTGATTCACTGGATTGTACTCTTTTATTAATGCCTAAAATTCTTTGTTTTTAGGACAAACTGGGTGTTGTAAACATGTGGAATAACCAACGAATCCGACATAGCAATGGTCGTGACTTGCAACAAGGGAAACCCTTCCTCATTTACAACCTACCAGAACTTTATCAATCAAAAGACTACTTGAATCCTGTAGATGCTGAAAGATTTAATGTTGTTGTGTCCATGAAGATGTCTGCTTGTGGAAATCAGACTGTGATCGCGACCTATATGTTCTAATGGAGGAAAATAATCTACAGTCAAGTGCAACAACCACAGAGGCGTTAAGACTCTTTAAACATTCAACCTTTGGTTAGGAAAAACTTTTAGGTATATTGATTATGCACATATGCCATATAACATACAATTACATTTTTTAATGTACTGTAACTTAGAATGGAATGTTCCTATGTAAAGCTTTGACTTTACAAAATTACATTCTGTATACAAGCAGTTAAAACAAAAGGTGAATTTAAGAACTTTAATAATTTTGTACAATTATTCATACATACAATTTTGTAAAAAAATATAAATCATACATATTTGAGAAAATAAACAATTCAGGTGCACATGTATTGCTTACATGACAGATTATCGAGAACTGTTGTATGCATCTATAAATGGGAAAAAGATTACCTGTTGTATGTACACATACTTTGTTGAGATACAGTATAGCATAATAGTATTGTTTTATGAAATAAGGACTACACAAATATGCAGAAAAAATGAGTTCATACATGTGAAACGCATTTCAATTTATGAGTTATTTTTTGAGACCCGGAATCAGGAGCATTGTCCAGGTGTGAAATAATGCAAGTTAGGAGAGGTTGCGGTTAAATGTTAAAAAAAAGATTTTCCTGAACTAAAAAAACACTGATTTACCTTTAATTGTTATGGATGATACTTAAGAGATTTACACAGTCGAGTAAAGCTACATACAGAAATGTTTATAAGCAATAAACCTGCTTCGGGGCATCAGATATAATAACTGTCTGACTCTCATTTCACTGTATTTTATTGCAAAATGTTGCGGTCTGGTCAAGGTTTACTTGGCTTAAAAAAATCATAAAAAGGGTACTTAAGCAAAAAAAGTTTGAAAACTCCTGCAGTATAGCATGACTGCAAAAACTATACTTATCCATTAAAGATTTTTTAATACGACTTTTTGAAATTATAACGTCACTATAACTTTTTCAGGAAATTAACATTCGGGACAGTCGTGTATTTACCCTTTCAGTCCGTAACAATTCAATTTGAAGCAAACTACTATAACTTGGCTTCCCTATTCAGATTGCCATAAAAACGTTCCCTTTTACAACTCGTTGATGGAAAACTTACATGTTGACATTGTCCAGATGGGAGCGCAAATGAATATACAGGTGCTGGTCATATAATTAGAATATCATCAAAAAGTTGATTTATTTCACTAATTCCATTCAAAAAGTGAAACTTGCATACTATACATTCATTCCACACAGACTGATATATTTCAAGTGTTTATTTCTTTTAATTTTGATGATTATTACTGACAACTGATGAAACCCCAAATTGAGTATCTCAGAAAATTAGAATATTAATTAAGACCAATACAAAGGAAAGATTTTTAGAAATCTGGCCAACTGAAAAGTATGAACATGAAAAGCATGAGCTCCTTTTGCCTGAATTACTGCAGCAATGCGGCGTGGCATGGAAACGATCAGTCTGTGGCACTTCTCAGGTGTTATGAGAGCCCAGGTTGCTCTAGTAGTGGCCTTCAGCTCTTCTGCATTGTTGGGTCTGGCATATCGCAACTTCCTCTTCACAATACCCCATAGGTTTTCTATGGGGTTAAGGTCAGGCGAGTTTGCTGGCCAATTAAGAACAGGGATACCATGGTCTGTAAACCAGATACTGGTAGCTTAGGTACTGGTAGCTTTCGCACTGTGTGAAGGTGCCACGTCCTGTTGGAAAATGAAATCTGCATCTCCATAAAGTTGGTCAGCAGCAGGAAGCATGAAGTGCTCTAAAACTTCCTGGTATACGGCTGTGTTGACCTTGGACCTCAGAAAACACAGTGGACCAACACCAGCAGATGACATGGCTGCCCAAACCATCACTGACTGTGGAAACTTTACACTGGACCTCAAGCAACGTGGATTCTGAGCCTCACCTCTCTTCCTCCAGACTCTGGGACCCTGATTTCCAAAGGAAATACGAAATTTACTTTCATCAGAGAACATAACTTTGGTCCACTCAGCAGCAGTCCAGTCCTTTTTGTCTTTTGCCCAGGCGAGACACTTCTGATGTGGTCTGTTGTTCAAGAGTGGCTCGACACAAGGAATGCAACAGCTGAAACCCATGTCTTGCATACGTCTGTGCGTAATGGTTCTTGAAGCACTGACTCCAGCTGCAGTCAACTCTTTGTGAATCTCCCCCACATTTTTGAATGGGTTGTGTTTCACAATCCTCTCCAGGGTGCGGTTAACCCTTTTGCTTGTACACTTTTTTCTACCACATCTTTTCCTTCCCTTCGCCTCTCTATTAATGTGCTTGGACAGAGAGCTCTGTGAATAGCCAGCTTCTTTTGCAATGACCTATTGTGTCTTGCCCTCCTTGTGCAATGTGTCAATGGTCGTCTTTTGGACAACAGTCAAGTCAGCAATCTTCCCCGTGATTGTGTGTGTAGCCTACAGAACTAGACTGAGAGGCCATTTAAAGGCCTTTGCAGGTCTTTTGAGTTAATGAGATGATTAGAATGTGGCACCAGGTGACTTCAATATTGAACCTTTTCACAATATTCTAATTTTCTGAGATACTGAGAATTAGTAAATAAATCAACTTTTTGATGATATTCGAATTATTTGACAAGCACATGTGTGTCTCTCCACAACCGCGGCAAAACCTGCGCACAGTCCACAGTATGAGGTTGTCCTCCGGGACACTCCTCTCTCTTTAATGCAGAGATAAAGTCCATTGTTGGCAATATTTAGGCTATATGTGAGAAAACAACTTTTGTTATGTTGAGATCACGAGAAAATTTAAGTCGTGATCATGAGAAAACAAATATTATAATGCATGGCCTCTTAGAGAACACCTTTTGAAGTGCAGGCTTGTGGTGGTGACGTTGATATCGAGCGACCTTAAGTGTCGTCTGTTTATAGCATCGTGTTTACATCTGCCGATTTCGGCTTCAAACGTAACAAATATGGTGTTAATTGATCTTGACAGACAAAACATGTAGATATCATAAACCGTAATTAATCATAGAGCATTTTATTGCAATTTTCCAAAAGTCTATTGGAAAATTCATAGCCTTTCGGTCCAGGGAACCAACGCGGCACTTACTTCCGGGTTAGCCAACAAAAATACATCATCTCTGAGGTACTGGATTCTCCTCATTTTATATACCGAAAAAGATACTTATAATTGTTTCATACTTTCTTCTTCTGCGTTTAGCAGAACAAAGAAATGTATAAAGCAAGTGTTCCTACAATGGTTGTCAATGGTGGCCAAGAACTGTTTGTTTCCAAACATTCTTCTAAATATATGTTTCTGTGTTCATCAGAACAACGAATGTATACACATTTGGCACATCTCGAGTGTGAGTAAATGATGACAGAATTTTCATTTTGGGTGAACTGTTCCTTCAAAGCAGCTATGAGTAACAGCCCCTACATGTCATCTTATAGCGTTGTTAACATTCTGCCTGTTTCAGAGTAAACAAAACAACCCATAGCTGTTTTAGGCCTGTCAATCATTGCTAGAGCGTTGAACACTCAGCAGGGTAAAGCTCTATCCATGGTGATGGTTTTACCAGAATCCCCGCTGAAGAGGATGTGGGAAGAGCCAGCAGCTGTGAACCCAGCGGCCCTGCCAAGCACTGCCAGCCAGAGAAACCAGATGTGCAATCCAGTAAAAATCAGATTTGAGATGACAGATGGGCGGGACCGTGGGTGGCTAAACACATGTGTTCGTGAGAAAAACTGGCAAACCGCAGACAGCTAGAATGATGATTTATTGACATTTTAATTAGTTTGGGAGCGAGTGTAAAACAACATTTATCTGGAATTGCATGTAAATCGAGGGATGGCATTGTTTTACAAAGAAAAGCACAGATGTGTTATTAGGAGGTTGTTTTAAAAAGAAAAGCACATATGTGTATTAGGAGGTTAGATTCTTTTAAAGTGCTTTTTTTCCTCCTCAAACAAACATGAGTAGGCCACTGTCTCAAAGCAGATAAACTTTGTCTTCACTAATAAAACCTCTGTGATGTTTGTTCAGTATCAGGCACCCTTTTTAGTCTTTTGTCCATGCATGCTGCAGTGTCCTGACACAACCCTGTTTCAGTTTTCTTTTTTCATTTACTCCAAAAGGTTTTGATTATGAGGAATTGCTCCTGGGACTCAGACCAGAATGGACAAACAAAAATTCGAAAAGAAAAAAGGCCTTAAGGTTATAGGTGTTATTTATTCCAAAGATCTACATCGATAATTTCTTCTTACCAGAACAATACAGTTTTCTTGTTTTCTTGTCTTCTTGTTTTGCTGTCTATGGAATGTGGCTGTGTAATTTTATGCAATGCCGAAATACATTTGTTTTGCGTTTCCAGGAACTCTCCAGCATGATCAAACAAGATTCATTATGGTGTTTACGAACAAATATCACCTCCCAGTGGATATCAAGAAAAATTACAACATTGCACAAGTTAAATGGATAGATCAGCCAAAAACCCAAATTTGCAGTTTATTTACTCACCTACCGATATGTAGGTGACATTTTTTCTTGAGAACACCATAAAGAAGATTGTTTGGTTAAACTTCAGCCCTTTTTGCTTCATATAATGGGAGTCTATGGGGTCCACCTGTCTAAGAGTTCCTGAAGCACATAATTCCAAAAAGCGGCTCCTGGCCACATGTTGAAATTTTGTAAAGCGAAAATTGTTTAATTGTTTAATATTTTCATAAAACTAAACGCCAATTTTAATAATATTAGCCATAATGAGCAGCCTCTGCACACAATCACAATCTTCTTCTTGTAGTATTTGGTGGCGGATGGCATAACCAGTGTCTGGACTGAATAACGCCACCTGCAGAAAGGGAGTGTTGAGGCTGTAAAGTATGTCTAATATTATTAAAAATTACGTTCAAATTTATGAAACTATCGAGCGAGTCACTTCAGGATCATCAATGTGTCGCCAGGAGTCGCTTTTTGGAATTATGTGCTTTAGGAACTCTTAGAACGGCGGACCCCATATACTCCCATTTAATGAAGCAGAGAAGGCTGCAGATTTACCAAACAATCTTCTTAATGGTTCTACTTAAGAAAAAATGTCACCTACATCTCATATGGCCTGAGGGTAAGTAAATAAACAGCAAATTGGAGTTTTGGGCTGAACAATCTCTTTAAGGAACATTTTGAGTTTAATCTCAATTTTGAATAAAAGTGTTTGCAAAATGTAAATTGGTAAATTAAATATATCTAAAATACTTGAAGAATATTTGACCACAGAACAGACTGACAAGTCGAAGGATTCAAGAAAGTGGTGGAGTAAGATAAACGTGAATCTTTACTAAAAAGAGAAAGCTACTTTCTATCATTTAAATTCTGTGGCTCCACAACCAGGGCATTAGCAACACAGAACAAACGTTATATGTTTAGATTAAAAGAAATGGTGTCAATGCGTGCTGCACAATAGCAGTCATGGGTTAGGCATGTTTTGATGCTGGTTTGACCTGCTTAAATCAGATAAGGACCAGCACATGATCAGCTAAGGACCATCTTAAACCAGCACATGATGGCTTAAAACGCACCACCGTTTCTGTTTAAAAAAAGTTGTGCAACGTTTTGTCTGGGCTGAACACAGCCCAGCACCTGACCAGCTTAAACCAGCACAAACCAACATCAAAACGAGCATATGCAGTATTTTCAACAGGGAGGGGCAGTAAACAACAACCTCTCCAAGGCTTTGTGTGTGTGTGTGCGTGCGTGTGTGCGTGTGTGTGTGTTTGTGTATGTATGCAAAATACTTTGAGTGCCAATACTGATTTTAATATGCATTACATAATACATAATTTTAGGATGTATTGCATAAAACAGGAAACCCTGAGAAATGTAGAGCTGCATATGGCAGCCCAGCCGCTGAGTTTATTGACAACAGGAGTGGAACATTCCAGACATGCATGCGTGGAAGAGTACACAAGCTCAATTCCCCGCCTATGGTGAGATTAACAACAGATCTGTCTGAGCTCAATTCTTGGGAAAATTTACGATTATGGATTGGCTGGGCATTTCCAGTTAAACATTCCAGTCAGGTGAAATTTACAAGCATGTCAACATAAAACATGTGCTCAGACTTGATTTTATTTGTCGCCAGTCAACATTAAACACTATCACAATTCTCAGTAAAATCGAAGAAAGCAGAAATAACTGCTGTAACAATGTCACAGAGGTGTCCCTTGTACATATCATTGCAAATCTGCAGTAGGCCTACTATTTAACAATAAAGTGAAATACTGAGAAGACTGCTAAATAGGAAACAGCCCTGTTTAAATCAGTTAATGCTGTTAGTCTGAGAAACTCACTCTTAGACAATTTCAGGTCATCTGGCTTTTCTCTACTGAACCACAATGGTTCCAGTCACACTCACAACATCATACACTGTTCTGTTGTGCTGGAACAAGAGAATAACCGTACTGTGGAGCTTTTATAACTTTAATTAAACGACATACTGTGGGGTCCCATAAAGTCCCAACGTGATTATAAATTACAGTAAATAATTTCAGTTTTTATAAATGTAGTAATAATATTTTTAGTCCTACTTTTGCACCCCACTTGCATTTATCAATATTTGGATCTTATCAATCATGTTATATCTTATTGTCTTCTGCAGATCCTTCAATGATGTGTTCTCATCAAAGTCTTCCCACATAAACTGCAACTGAAAACTTATCTGATAAAGAATATCAACAACCACACTGTAGAAATTGTTGTGACGGTATATTAACATTCTACTATACTTTACATTATTTATATGAAACTATGTTTGTCTCACTTTATTCCACTGAGGTGCACGAATCACAGTAATATAGAATGTGTAGTTTCAAATGTAGAATTTAGACATGTAGCTGCAAATATTCTTCTCAATGTATTTAAAATCACCACAAGGTGTCGCCAATGTCTTTCACATTGATTTTCCAATTTGACAATTGAACTTATTGGTTGTCTATCAAAGCGAAGTTTAAGATTAGTATAAACTTGATGACACATATTATCAAACCAGACACCCTAACCACATATACGTTATTTTTAAAGAGCATACAGGGTCAATTCTTGCGTCAATTCTATTAATGCAGAATGTGCATTTGACATCCGCATGTCATTGCATAATGGTCAAATGTAGACAGTTACAAACAATGAAACCAATTTTATCCCCTGTCACTTGTGGTGACCAGCTGTTAAAAACCTATGATGTATTTATTTGTATTGTACTCTGTACCTGGATTTTCTATTGGTGGCATATTTGCTGACTGGGCTGCCTTGGGCTGGTGAGTAAGGTCTGGCCGGACTAGTGATTGTGCGGAGGCCTGAATGGATGCCACCAGGCGGAACAGAATTGGCTCATGTGAGGCTGATCGTCCCTGACAGGACGTGAGGCAGTTCACGCTGAAATAATCAGTTTGAAATAAAAGCGGCATCTAGCAAACGCTGACTTCCATGGAACCTGCCAACGGTTGAGGATTACTGATGAGATGTGTTAGTATGTCTGTCTGCTGTCAATATTGAGATAATCACAGTATTTGTACAACTGAAAGGCCATTCTCTTTACCAGCAAAAGCACAGAGGAACGCAGATGCAAGACTACTGGTGCTTCAATCTATTGTCTTACTTGAACTTTGTCACTATACTGTGATTGAGTCAACATGTGAAGTCTGTGTGACCTCTGTTCAGGGCGGATGGAGGGAAACAGGCGTGTCAGTCCTTGTTTGACCTTATGACTCAGAAACTGTGTATACAAGCCTTTGTCATACACACATTAAGAAATGATCGGTGTAATTAGACGTTATGGGTCTGATAAATGTTTCATTTGCTGTAGCATTTTTGTATTCCTATTTATATGGTTAAATATTATTCACAACACTACTCAAAGAGTCCGTGACCTCGTCACACCCTCACTTTTTTATGTTTGAGCACTTTATTGTATACTCGCACGCAAAGAGTGTTAGAAAAAACCCTCCCAGAATGTGAGGAACTCAAGACTCCCTCTTTTTACTACACCTGTAATACTGTATCATCATATAGGTCATCATTATGAAAAAAACACCCAAAGGCTCTAAAAAATAAGGTATTCTAAATGCCATATTTCTAAAGGTAGCAAAACAAACAATCTCATGAATATTTAATAAGGAAATGTGAATAATGACTCAAATATGATTATTAATGTGCTTCCAGACTCAACACACCATCTGTTCAACACACATGAATGATACCTCAGATTATTTGACTTTTCGAGGTGTGTGCTTCTGCTTTTCAACCATTTAGTCACAAAGTTTTCACTTGTCAGATGATACAATACAAAATAAATTAATAAGTATAACAGTAAATAAACATGCTATAAAAATGAATACATAAAACCAAAAAGATCATAGAGACTTTGTATCATTTGATTTGGCCATCAAACAACACATAGATTCATTCTGGTTCCACTTTTTGCAAATAAAGGGTGAAGATAAGTCAATTTTGGACTTTGAGTAACAAACAATTGTTGTTTCACATTGGCCTTGAAATGGGTCTTTCATCCTGCAGTGATTCACTTTTTCTTTGCTGACGTGATGATTTTATCGTAACCGCTGCAAACTCTGCAAAGTTGGATTCTGGTTTTGGTTTATATGGCATTCTTTTTTGTTGATGTTAAGAAAGTAAAAAAGTGAGAAAATATGTGTATAAATGCTGAATCATCGCCCAGGAAATAATGTGATGTCAACACATTCACACCCATTGTAGAAGTCTTTGTTACTTTTAAAGGTTGTTGTGTTCAGAATCATTGTCAATATGTAAACCTTTTATTGCAAGACAATATATTGCATTTTCTTGATAAACAGCGCAAACTGAAATGTGGAAATGCGCACAACTTGACTACATGTGACATCATCAATGTTTCAGGTTAAGATAAAGAAAAGTATTTTTAGATTTTGTGCTTGTTCATCATTTGTTTCACCTGTAAAACCCAGGTAAACTTATTCTGTGATTAAATGTTTTCTACAAAAATTATCCCATGCAAATGCAATCATTGTGAAATTATTGGTTTAAATGAATCTTCGAAGTTTGTGCTGGATTTCACAAATTGAGTCTTTTTTACTTCACATTTAAAAAATATGTTAATAAACAAAATGCTGTTTGAAATGAGATGGAGTGTTGCATGTCACGCCACAGGACTTTCCAAAAGGATTTCGTGTCAACCATATATCATAACCAAAAAGGAAAAACACATCGTCACCTTTTCTGTTTCCGTTTGGCTGCTTAGGTACTTTTGTGTCCTACGTGAGAACTCAGAGCATCCAAAATTCCTTTTTCAGAGGATTTGTAGCTCTTCATATTTAACACCAAGACCCCATTAAGTAAATTATGTCTGCTTCTTAACATTTTCTGAGCTTGGCGTCAGTGCTCATACCACCCACTACTCACTTTGACCGACCCAGTTGGTGAGCACTATATGTGGGCTGGCTGTCCAATCACATGAGCAACTTCCCCCTCGGCTTTTCTAGATCAAAAGTTAGCCGTGGGAAAAGCCATAAAGCATTCCTGAACATCTGACCTATTGAAAGTGTTTGTTTGCAGTACTTACAGCTGTGTGCAGACAAAGACTCACGGCAAACAGCCTTGACTTCAAAGTTGCTTTGTATTCCAGATTTAGACAATGTTTTGACCTTGGAGGAACAAGTGTAGACTAAAGGGTTAAATTTGGCTTTTTGTAAAAACATCGATCTGAGGTGTGGCTCAGAAAACCTCAATGATCCAGAATCATGTTTGTTGTTTCGCATAAACCCTTATTCCTCCAGTTAAACACAATCATAATTGATTTGTTTACCAGCAAGTAGCAAGAAAAAAGGTCCCTGAATAACGTATTACTTCCTTTTTCCTGTAAGCTATCACAAGCCGCTGTTATCTCCCCCCAGCACATGTGGAAGTACGTCTTTTAAAGTAATTAAAGGGTGTTCACAAAACTATTGTTGACCATACTCATACCCTTAAAAATAAAAACACATGGACACATGTCTTTTTATATTCCCTAGAATAAAAAATAAAAAAGTGTCACAGGCCGTTCCACTTTACAGGAAAAAGTCATTTTTCTTTCCTTGACATGTATTGAAATGGATCAGTTGAACACAAAGACACTAGCGGAAAGACGTGAGTGTTTCAAGTGCTTTTAATGTCATGGGGTATAAGGACTGCCAGAAAAACGGTGTGTGAAGCAAAATAAGCTTTTCACAGTTATGAGGCAGGATGGGTTATGGGAGTGAGGTTAAACTCCAACATGCACATCATCTTATCTGGGCTGTGGTGTTACAGTATGTTACCCAAACTATAACTATCTAACAGGAATGCCAAACAAAATTCCAAATGGCTTATCTGTTCCCAAATGAGGAGATTCACACTGCGTTCCACTAATCCTGAACTGCAGCCCAATGAAATAAATGAGAAGTTTACGCCGCTGTGTCCAAAAGCTCAAACGGATGTCTTGTTGACAGAGGTAGAAAAGGCACATATGAATTCAATGTTTATGTCACAACTGTCTCAAAAGACTGATTTTGAAGTCATGTGTCTGAAACCGCTCAGGGGAAACTGTTGCAAACAATTCCATCTTTAACATTACTGCAACAGTGCCTTGGGTTACCCTAGTTTGAGTCCTGGCTTATGGTCCTCTCAAAAAAGATTTACATAAAATCAGAGTACAGTGCTTTATGGGTAAAAAAAGATGAGCGTTGTAAATGAAGTTGTTTACTCAGCTTTCGGACACTAACACAAAATGGCGGAAATGCATTATATAGAATAGGGAATGGTTTCCAACACAGTTTTAGACACTTAAATCCGTATGATATCCAACAATACTAATGTCAGTTTTTCTTATACTCATTCACAGACAATGTGGTCTATAAATATTTGCATGGTTACTTGTCTTTTTAATGTTACAGAGGCAGTTAAGTCAAGTCATTCATAAAAGAGTTGTCTTAAAGTGAAAGTTCGCCCAAAAATGTAAGTATTTCATCATTTACTCACCCCCCGTCATTTCAAATCTGTATGACTTTCTTTTTTTCACAGAACACCAAAGAAGATATTTTGAAGAATTGTTAACCGGCACCCATTCACTTGCATTGGTTTTGTGTCCAGACAATAGAAGTGAGCTATTCTGTTGCCAATTTTCTTCCAAATATCTTCTTTTATGTACTGCATAAGAAAGAAAGTAATACAGGTTCAAAGTGACAAGAGTAGATTACATTTACTAAAAAACAAGCTGTTACAAGTTTAACATGTCCTTGGTGGCAAATTCGAATGAATGAGATGAGAAGACCAGAATTTCTATTCATTTTTGCCTATTCCTGTAAGAATTGCAATCAAAAAATATTATTTCGTAACTGTTGATATTTCTGCACCTTGTGTCCCCTTTGCTATACATCACTACTTTTTCGCACCATTGGAACAAAAGCCAACGATTTCATGCATCTGCAGCCACCCCCAAGACAATCAAACTACAAGGTCAAACATGTTTCAGAACACTCCAATTTTCCAGCCCTTCGCATTCTTTAAAAATCCAAAAATAAATTCTTCGTCCAGAGACGTGTGCCCTTCAGTAACCAATTTATCTTTTATTGTTCCAGGCCGGATTTTGAGTCCTACAGGCTGGTTGCATAGCAACAGGTCTCCCACTGTCCCCTGCTGATATCAATTTTGACTCAAATGACACACAGCAACCCTGACTCCCACCAGGCGACCGAAGGCAAATGAACTCAAAGCCCCTTTTGCCAGCTAATTTCGACAGATCTATTTGTAAATCAAAGCATTGGGCAACAACACATTCACCACTGTACCGAAGTTAACTGACAAATTGAACCACACAGGTCATCATTGGCCTTGAAAGGATACTAAGTGACTCGTAGCAATGCTATGATCTGATATCTATGTTGGTTGAGCTACTTTTGATATCTGCAAACAGAGGAAGTTGTTTTATTGCGGTGTGAAAGACTGTAACCTTGGCCCCTATCTGAGACGCTGGCCTACGGTTGTACGGCCGTATTGTCTGTTCCAATGTTCCGACGAAAGTTAGCGGAAGGGCGCGATCACTGTTCCTGCTGTGGAGCTTTCCAGATGTTACAAAAAGGATATGATATCATTCCTGCAGTGTTATCTGTGCAAGAAAAACAGTCCGCAGGTCAACACACTAAGATGGGACCCCTGTGAATCCATTTGACACACAATACTGAGATGTCCCGCATGCCGCGCACACCCTTAATGCAAAACACAGACTTTAAAGCTATAGTACACCAGAAAGAAAGATTTTGTTGTGATATATTTATTCTCTTGTTGTTCAAACCTGTTTATGACTCGTTCTTCACAGGAAGAAAAAATAAGATATTTTGAGAAATGTCACAGTCCTTTTATGCCTATACAATAGAAGTCAATGGGGGTCAATGTTGTTTGCTTACCAAAGTCCAAAATATCTTCTTTTGTGTTTTGCAGATGAAAGAAACTCATCCATGTTTGGAATGACAAAAATTATGAAAGGTGTCATTTTTGGGTGAACTGTCCCTTTAAAGCAGTGCAGATTCTATTTGTACCTCCAGCATTAATGCTGAAGTTTATAGCTATATAACAGAAAAAAATGCTTCTTCCCATCATTAAAAATCCCAACAAATAAAGTCAAACTGCTTATACCTAATTGGATACCTACATTATATTTATGCATTTACACATTGTAAAAATACATTTAATTTTACAGTTTTTCTTATTTTTTAAATACATTTTTGAAATGTGGTTAAAAAACATCAAATTACAGAAAAAGAAAATTCAAGAAGTACACGAAAAGCATAATTTTACATGAAAAACTGTTCTTTTACTGATGCCCTAGCTGTCGGAAAATCACAGCTTTTAGATTGTTTTAAATAGGGTAAAAATGTCAAATTACAGAAAAAGACGTTCAATTTAGAATATTGTAATTTATATTGTGTCCCAACTACAAAAAAATTACCGGATTTTTCATATGTTCCAGATGCGTAGAGAATTTCTTAAAAATAATTATCCTTTTCATTACATGCTAATGTTTCTGAGATGATAGAGCTGGATAAAGGAGGATGCGGCGACTTGACACGTCTTCACTACAAAATTTCATATACTATTACACTCACCTAAGGGATTATTAGGAACACCATACTTATACTGTGTTTGACCCCCTTTCGCCTTCAGAACTGCCTTAATTCTACGTGGCATTGATTCAACAAGGTGCTGAAAGCATTCTTTAGAAATGTTGGCCCATATTGATAGGATAGCATCTTGCAGTTGATGGAGATTTGTGGGATGCATGAAGCTCCCGTTCCACCACATCCCAAAGATGCTCTATTGGGTTGAGATCTGGTGACTGTGGGGCCCATTTTAGTACAGTGAACTCATTGTCATGTTCAAGAAACCAATTTGAAATGATTGGAGCTTTGTGACAAGGTGCATTATCCTGCTGGAAGTAGCCATCAGAGGATGGGTACATGGTGGTCATAAAGGGATGGACATGGTCAGAAACAATGCTCAGGTAGGCCGTGGCATTTAAACGATGCCCAATTGGCACTAAGGGGCCTAAAGTGTGTCAAGAAAACATCCCCAACACCATTACACCACCACCATAATTGCATTATTGAGAAATTGAAGAGGTGTTCCTAATAATCCTTTAGTTGAGTGTAGATTATTAATGATAATCTTAAATCTATAATTTATCTTATTAGTAAGTTTATTTATTTATATTTAGCCTAGTTGTGCAAGCACTGTTGAGGCAGCAGCTTTTGCCAGAGGGGAACTGGAATCCCCTGGCTGGGCCTGGGTTTTTTTTTCTCGATTGGAGTTTTGGGTTCCTCCCAACCGTTTGCATACTGTTTTGCAATATTTGCCTGGCCGGGGGAGTTGCTTTAGAATTTGAATTTAGACATTTTACTCAATTAATATTGCATGAAGGAATTTATAGTCTGTTTAATATTTGACCTGTGTTTCTCTCTCCTTTGTCTTTAATGTGGGCTTTCACTGTGCATTCGTGTCTGTGTGTGTGCGTGCTTGTCTGTGTGTTCACGTGCTTGTCTGTGTGTTCACATGCTTTTCTGTGTGTGCGTCCATGTGTCTGCTCATCTGTGTGTATGTCTATATCTACTTGTGTTAGTACGTGTGCATATTGTGTGTCTGGAGCGTTTGTTTGTGGGTATGTCTTTCTTCTGTGTTTTCACCTTTTTCTTGTTTTTACAGGTATAACTTAATTTGCTTATCAATATGTCTCTTGTACAGCTGCTTTGTAGCAATGAAAATAGTAAAAACCACCATATAAATAAAGTTGAATTGCCTTCAATAGGTATTGTAGGTTTTCTGTGTATCAATGATGTCTTATCAATTCCTACACTTTTATGCAACTGGGCCAAAGGCACTTCCTGTTAAGCCACGATAACAAGCATGTAACCTGTTGCCTTCTTTCTAACATCTCTCAGCTGGTTTGTTATGATAACAAACATCTTTTTATTGAGTAAATCATTCCATGTGCTCTGTACCACTGATCTCAGCATGACTGTGATAGGTACATTAGACATCAGATCTAAGATGTTTGGTAAATCGAACGTAAGAGAAACAGATTTGAGATTGAAGGGATTTCCAGAACCACCTTACGCCCTGTAAACTTTGAACAGATCAGTAGATAGGAAAAAGCATTGTTTTTATTGAATAGGGTGAAGAGAGAAAGCTGGCCACCACCTTTTTTGGCTGTTTTTGCAGTCAATTGCAATCTGTGTAGGTCTATGTTTTTTTTTTTTTTTTGTGCTGGGAAAGTGGCCACTGATGGAAAATTCTCTGCTTTTTGTGTGGGTCAGAGGGAATGAGTCTTTAGGGACTCTGTGTATTCCAGATTTGTTGCGCATGTTAAAATTATGTTCCGAAAAGGAAATTCTCTGAAACAAGGAAAGAAATGAATATCCTTTGTAACCTTAGACACAGTTCACTTGAACACTTCTTTTAAAACTCTGTTGTCTTTGGGCTGGACCGAAGGGCTACATAATCTGCAGTGGGAACATGAGCATTATTTGTATTTGTGGATGGATGTTTGGCATATAGTAGATACCTGATCCGTCCATCGCTTGCTGTAGTTTTGCAGCAGGTTGCCAGTAACTTACTGTAGATTTAATTACTACTTAATATACTTTCCTATTAGTACTGTTTTCCATTTGAGTTCAACTTTACTTTACTTTTAAATGAAAACACTTTGACCTTTGAGATTCAAAATGAGTAAGAAGAGACTAGTCTTATTACTTGCATTAGCACAGCAAAACTGCATTTTTTGTTTTGTTTCCTAGTCAAAATATTTAAAACTTCTTAAATTACTATTTAAGAAAAGAAAGACCTTTTCTTTAAGATAAGAAAAGTGACCTACATTTAGTCTTGTTTTATAAAAGAACATTTAAGAACTAGCTCAATTTATGTTTAAAACAAAATTGTGACTTAAATCTAAAGTAAGTTACTGTCAAGCTGCTGCAAAACATGTTACACTCTTGTATTTTCCAGACCAAAGAGTTTTAAAATATCTTAATACATTAGTTAATTACATTGATTTTATTCAAATATGACTATTATGGTACATTGAACATTCATGGCACATGATCAGTGTTTGGAATGTACAATAAAACACAAGACCACTCAGAATACTGTACATTTTGAAGTTTGGATGAAATTTTTCATATAGACTGTATGATGTGTTCAGCTAGTTGTGTAAATAACATTGTAATTTTAATATATGAGTACAGTATAAATATTTCCATGCACGGCCAGAATTTACATATCATGATAAAAGAAAGATTATTTACCTTAAATGAACAGCGTGCAAAAACACAAACGTTTTTCCGTTGAGTTTTTGAAAAGTTTCACGTACACACCACAGCGTTATCAAAATGATACATCCGGGAAGATGGATAAAACCGCTGCAGTATGCAGTATCAGGCCAGGCCAGTGGATGGCGATGTTGTTATGTAAAGAAACAGGACGTCCCTTGGCACATGCACAGTTATAAGCCAAAAGTGCTTTTTAAATTAATACCCTTGGTTGACGTATATGTGTGCTTCGTTTAAGTCTGGCGAATGTAAATAGTGTGTCTTATTGGTGCAGCAAATCCACATTTTGCTGGGAAAACAAAGTCGAGCAGCGAGAGCTCACTGTGCGGGAAGCCTTCATATTTTTTTTGGCTATGCTGTACGATTGAGCCCATGACCTCATCGTTTTCAGAAAGTTCCGTCTTGCAGTTTACATGGAAACTAAAAGGCGGCCTTTTCAAAAAGTTGCAGTTTGAGACCCGTTTTCAAAAGTTTGCGTTCTCAGTCTCCCAAAACGCAGTTTCTGTCTAAACAAACAACTAAAATTCATTAAAAGTTTCCCGCCTTCTGTTGAAAACGGCGTCGTAAAGACAGACTCTCAGCTGCAACCTTTAAAAGTAACCATTTCAAATTAAATACTTTCCCGTATTTCATCGTTTAAACGTGGTCTGAGACCCGTTTTCAAAAGTTTGCGTTTTCAGTCTCCCAAAACGAAGTTTCTGTCTAAACGAACAACTAAAGCGCATTAAAAGTTTCCCGCATTCTGCTGCAAACGGCGTGGCAAAGACAGACTCCCAGCTGCAACCTTTGAAAGTAACCATTTCAATTTAAATACTTTCCCGATTGTCGATTGAACGTGGCCTGCTGACGAAAATGCTGTGTCCATCTAAACGAACGGCTAAAACGCATAAGAAGTTTTTAATTTTCCCTTCAGTTGTTTTTAAGTAAGTTAGCATTCATTTTCATTTGAAGTGAAGTAAGATGTTCTGAGGGTATTGTGACTTTGTTGTGAGATGTTAGTCATAAAATAGCCTACTCAGGAACACATTTTAGAGACAGATAGCACACGCTATAGATATGTAGAAAGAAATTATTTTAGTGATTTCTAATCTCTGACAATACTTGTTGTGTAATCATATGAACCAGTGTAAAATTAAAGTTTCAACACAAACTTGACTGCTTTTTTGCAGGTATATCTACTTTTTTTTAAACAAAATGTGCATTGACACAGCCCATTAAAACAGCAGGGAGAAACAGACTCAGTTTAACACAAATAAAAACTATTTTATTCAAAGCACCATAAACACTGACAATAAATGCATTTGAAAGTGTTTAGCAAACAATTTCTTTGGTGTCAAATATAAAATGAGATTTTCAGTAAGAGAGATAATAGGTCATGTTGGCTTTTTGCTCATTGAACTGAGCCTGGGATCTTTAAATCCAGATTGGATGACTTCACTCCTTCACATATGTCCTTACAGCAACAACGTCACCCATTGTGCATTTCTGTCAAAAAAGAACATGGTTGAAAAAATTAAAAACGAAATAATTACGATCACAAAAATGCGTTTGTCTGTAACATATCATTAAGTATGAGACTGGCTAACACAGGTTTCTTTACATTTTCGAAAGTTAAAGCTAAATTATGGAAATATTATTTAAAACAATATTTAAGATTTCAAATAATATCATTGTAATGTATAAAGGTATAGGAATGTTATAATAATACCATCTATATCAAAGTAATAAATAATTATTTTAATAACATATAAAGAATATACAATGTAAGAATAAATAATGCAAAAATATGTTGCTACTATTTTGCATGTACTGTTATCCATTTTAAAACATTAAAAGCAACTTTCTGCTCAAAATATGAAAAAGTTTTCTCACAGCTATTAATTTCCCATCCGTGATCTCTCTCTCTATCCTCGTCTCTTTGCCGTCCCAGGTCTGTTTTTGCACGAGTTTTCCGTTCTCGACATTAATGACGGTCTGATGATTAAAAGAGAGAGAAGTCCGTTAACTTTATATCAAAAAGAGATCAACGCCATTCCGCTGATATATTCCAGTAATGTCATTTACAAACCGTAGTCTTTCTGTCATCTGCAGTGGTCTCCTCGAATGGCTCGTTGAGTTTGAATTTAATCTCAGTAGTTTTGAAGGCGCTCTGCGATTTCATGCATATGAACCCTTGATCATCCACACACAAGATCAGGTTTGGCTTGGTCCTGTTTCCCACCTGCCGAGTAGCGAAACCCACACCTGTAAAGTGTGAAATGAACATCGTTTCGAAAACTTTTCATCTTTATCATCAGCATCTTTTAAATTTATATTTATACCACAACTTGTTTAAAATTGAAGCGTTATTTTGCATTACACACAAAGGAAAGAATACCCAAAAATTAATAAACGCAAATATGCATATGTTATATGCATAATTTCTTTTTTTTATATAATTCCTCAAATACAAAAATACAAACCTAGCGCCTTCATGTACTCGTCAAAGTTTTCGCTGCTGATCATTTTCCATGTTCCCACGAATTTCTCAACCATTTTTCCAGATGATGTTTTCTCGTTTCACGCAACACTTTACCGAAGTTTGATCCGATGATCCCTGATCTCATGACTGCATGCTTTTTTAACAACTTCTCCAGCACGTGCATGATCACACCAGCCAATCAAATTCAATCCTCACACGTCACTCCCTGGAGTTCCTCAAACTCCCACCCAAAACTCGGGGAAGGGTTCACATTTTTTACCACAAGTATTCGGTCAAGTAACATTTACTGGGTCAGAGGATACTACTCCCAAAGATCATGCAGATGGCTAGA
The DNA here is from genome assembly GCA_008369825.1 of Triplophysa tibetana. Taxonomy (NCBI): domain Eukaryota; kingdom Metazoa; phylum Chordata; class Actinopteri; order Cypriniformes; family Nemacheilidae; genus Triplophysa; species Triplophysa tibetana. The sequence continues at coordinate 15,085,721 of CM017908.1, forward strand.
CTTAAAGGAACAGTTCACCCAAAAATGAAAATTCTGTCATAATTTAAGCACCATCGAGTTATTCCAAACCTGTATCAATTTCTTTGTTCTGATGAACACAGAGAAAGATATTTGGTATTAATATGGAAGCATATGTGTTGCAAAATTCAATTTGCAATGTAATATGCAAAATGGCAACGCAATATGCAAATTGACAATGCAATTGTGTATCTAAATATACATTCAAATAACGTTTATCCAACATTAAGTGCAAAATTAAAATTCAATTATATCCATTACATTTTTCAGTTCCACACTACTTTTAATAAGTTATTTAAATGGATATGTTTAACGCTTTTTAAGTTGCAAAATTAAAATGAAAATGCATTACCCGGATTGATTATATATGTTTAAGATAGTCAAGCAAAACTGTAGCAAAAAGAAAATTCTTATCTCATTTTCCCTTGGAGATTATTCTTGGATGTGACCCACATCATTCTTTAGTCAAATTAGATTCATAAGGCCACACAGTTTATTACAACAGCCCTGTTTTTGTAAAAATAAAAAAGGCCCTGTTAGGGGTCCCAGAAAAATCCTTTCATCCAATTGCTCTATTGAAGAAAACAAGTGACTCAAACTCACAATGACATGTAAATAACAAAAGTTTATTTTACACACGCAAACACACTGTATATACACTGAAACATGCTAACTTAAGGGCCAACTATTTCTTGTCTCCTGCTTTTGCTTGAGGGTTTTTAGCATTGCAGCGGGTCTGTAGTGCTGAGAGCATTTCTTGAGCGGTTAGTTTGGATCCTTTCATCACCAGCCTCTCTCCATCCACTGCCAAACATGATGATGTATCACACATCAAATATGACACAACTTCATTATATTATAAGAAAATCAATTTTAAACTTTACTCACCGAATGTGATGTCAATAACAGATTCTGATCGGTCATGCTTGACCTCTGTGATTACTTCACAGTTCATATTTGAGGATCTGGCTTTTTCAGAGCCAACCTTGACGAGGAAATCTCTGTGGGAAAGAAGCAAATTAGATGTGGGAGTCGGACTGGACAGTTTTACTGTGCAACCTACATAAATACACAGTGCAGGTTTATTTAATAATAAATTATACAATCATTTCATTATTCATGAAACGCCTAATGCAAACAGTCATTTAAATATCATTTACAAACACCTAACACATATGAGGTAATAATCTGTTAAAAAAAATGTAAAGGTATACTGCTTGATAAATATGTGATTTATTGGGCAGTGGCAACCCTGTTATCAAACAGCCAAGTAATAAAAGTTTGGATGTTTGCAACCAACCAACTTTAAAAAAGGATGTTCACACAATAAAAGCTCCAATGTGCCTAAATTGACAGAAATCCAACAGAATATATATATGAAGAGTTAGGCTTTTATTACCTTAGAATGAGTTATTTCTATCTACATACACTGCATGTCTCCTTACATGGAATTCATCATGTTGTTTCTACAGTAACCCTAAATGGACAAACTGCTTTACAGAGCCATTTTGTAAATAAGTTATCTTCTCAGAAAAGAAGCGAAAATGTGACGACCTCTTAGTTCTGTGTTAGCCACTGTAGTGCTCTGTTGGTTGCAATTCACAACCTGACCACTAGATGCTGCTAAATTTCGTACACTGTCCTTTTAAGAAAATTATCTCATACTTAACATCAAACTGACTTCCTTCAGTTGTAAGTATATATTAAAATCAAGTCTTGTTATAAAACAATATAGAATATAGGGTAAGCCTTATCGGACTGAGTATTGGCTTAACATCTGTTGCATAATGTTCACACATTTGGAGTGCTGAAGATTATTTTAATGATAGATTTGCTTTCCTGAGCTTCGACATTTTAGTGTAAAAACATTTTAGTGTATGCTGAACTGAAAAAAGGAAGTCATAGCATAATCAAGAGAAATTTATTTCAAATTAATTCAAATCAGATTTTCATAAGTGGGTGATCTACAGGAACATCTAAATAAGATTGAATACCGGGAAAAAGGTCTATATTTTTTGTCACTCATTTCAGAAAGTGAAACCCATATATTATATAGATTCATTACTCATAGAGTGAAATATTTCAAGCCTTTCTTACTTTAAATTGTGCTTACAGATATTGCAAACCCAAAATTAGATGGCTGCGTTGACTGTGGAGTTCAGAAAACACAGTGGATCATCACCAACAGATGACATGGCAACCCAAATCATCACTGACTGTGGAAACTTCAAACTACATGGATTCTGTGACTCTCCACTCTTCCTCCAGACTCTGGGACCTTGATTTCCGAATGAAGTGCTAAATTTACTTTGTATCTGTTTTCTGAAGTCCACAGTCAATGCAGCCATCTACCAGGAAATTTTAGAGCACTTCATCCTTCCTTCGGCTGACAAGCTTTATGAAGAGATTGATTTCATTTTTCAGCAGGACATGGCACCTGACCACACTGCCAAAGGTAACAAAAGCTGGTTCAATGACCATGGTGGTACTGAGCTTGATTGGCCAGCAAACCCGCCTAACCTGAACCCCATAGAGAATCTATGGGGTATTGTCAAGAAGAAGATGAGAGAGCCAGACCCAACAATCCAGATAACCTGAAGGCCGCTCTCAAAACAACCTGGGCTTCCATTACACCTGAGCAGTGCCACAGGCTGATTGCCTCCATGCCACGCCACATTGATGCAGTAATTCATGCAAAAGGAGGCCCAACAAAGTATTGAACATACTTTTCAGAAGCCTGACATTTCTATATGTAATATATATTTTTATTGATCTTATGTAATATTAAAATTTTCTGAGACACAGAATTATGGGCTTTCATTATCTGTTAGCCACATAATCATCAAACTTTCAAGAAATAAAAGCTTGAATTATTTCACTCTATGTGTGTTGAATCTATATAATATATGGGTTTCACTTTCTGAAATGAGTGACTAAATATATTAACCTTTTTCATGATATTCAGGTTTTTTTAGATGACCCTGTATGCAATAACCTCATATCACATGAAAATAGCGTCGGAAGTTCAGTGTTAATGTACCAAGTTATTCGATGGTTCAAGGTTCAATGGTCTGCATGGACGTTACAGACTCGACCTGATATCTATAACGGCCTCTGCTATGTATGAGAACAAAGTGTTGCTTTGAAACGCAACCATAACAGCGCAACTGACTATAAACTGAGAAACTGATGTCTGAATAACTTCAAATCGATATACACTCTGTCGGTATAACTGATATTACGACAACAATTTTGGGCGATAACAGTCAGATGACATTTATTATGACAGAGAACTGTTTAAGGACAAGTCATGCAGACATTACGTTTTAAATTTTACGAAACAGTCCCTTTCAACATTAATATAATGTAAATCGCTGTAATTTGTTTTATTCTTACCGTGTAGAGCGAACATTCGATTCAAATGGACATAACTGTACGACAATTTTCTTAACCGTCTTTAACACAACTGCTCCCCTGGACGCAGCCATCTTTCTCTCAATAGCTTTCTTTCTTTCGTTGAATGGCGATTGGCAAACCAGGTTTGGTGCATATCCGCCACCTACTGGGATGGAGTGTGAAGACCAAGGAGGATGAAATGGAAAATACTACCAGTTAATACTGCACGTTAATAATATAAAAAAATAATAGATTAACAACCTTAAATTCTGTGTAACAAACTTGACTCTCTGAGAAAGCTTAATAAAATAGGGTATATTTTAGATTCTTTCTGTGCACTCTAGAACAATTCTTTAATTGTTAGTTTGACTTTCAATTCTTTGAGTTCTTGGACAAATTGAGCTCTCTCACTACTATATGCCTCACAATGTATTAACACTTGCTCCACTGTTTCAGTCACCCCACAGTGCTCACGCCTGCTCGTCTCACTTTTCCCTATCATGTGAAAATGTTGATTTATTCTGGTGTGCCCAATACGTAGCCTAAATATAATAGTGTCATCTCTTCTGGTTCCATATTTACTCCTTTCACTCCCCACCTTGTCTTGGATACTAAAAAGGTGACTTCCCTTTAACTCCTTATTCCATTTCTCTTGCCATATTCTTAAAACAGCTTTCTTTATTATACACTTCACTTCAGCTTTGCTTAACGGTATCTTTATATCAACTTCATTCTTCTTTAATCCCTGACTTGCCATTCGACTCATTCCCTTCCACTCCTACGTGAGCTGGTACCCATATAATTGTAAGATATGTATCTAGCGGACTAATTCTGTGTAGGATCTGTAATATGTTATATAGAATGTCTTGTCTAGCATTTAATTTACCATTTTTTTAAACTGCACAATACTGAAAAAGAATCAGAGCATATGACTACATATAGTTCCTTTTTTACTTTTCTCTACTATTTTCTTGATGTGAGATGCAAACGTTAGTCTTGAATCCAACCAGATCTCTAAAAACCTAATTTCTGAGATCTACTCGAATACCTTGTCATATAGTTTGAGTTCAATACTTTGTCATTTCTTTTTCTTAGAAAAACATAATATTTTTGTTTTCTCTATAGACATCCTAAAGCTCCATTTGTTAGCCCACTTTGCTGACTTTAGGATGAATTATGGGCTACTTTTTTACTATGTACAACACAAAATATTAAGAACCAAAAGCTCAGAATACTCCATACTTCTTAGGACTATATTTAACCACCTTATGAAAGACCAAATTACTCAAACTTAAATAATTAAGTAAATGTTGACAAATGGATGGACGACTGGCTCAACGGACAGATGCAGAAACGGCTAGACGAAGACAACTCGACGACCGGGTCGACGGACAGATGGAGGTGGCTGGATGGAGACGGCTGGGATGGAGACGGCTGGGATGGAGACGGCTGGGATGGAGACGGCTGGATGGAGATTGCTGCATGCATGGACAGATGGGAGACTACAACTCCAGTTGATCTGAGGAAAAGCAGCCTTTCACCATCATGTTTTACAGTAGAAACATTTTTTGAATAAGTAAATGTTGAACATTTTGCTGGCTGACTGTCACTCAGAAAGGGGGAATAAGATTTGACATGGTTCATCTCAGTTTTGTCTTTGTATGCCTTGTCTCAAGTTTTTGTTGAACAGTGGTGCTGTACTGTTCTTGGCTCACGAACATTATACACATAAAAGTCCTCACATCCCCGTTTAAAACTGGGGTATGATTATAATAGAAATCTGGGAAAAAAATTTGTAAAGACTTTAAAGTGATGAAACCTGATGAGTTGTGTCTTATCTAAACCTCTTCTGTCTGGCGGTCTGGTCAGCATTGTTCAGGTGGAAGATTTGCTGTAAGTTACTAGTTTAGCAATCCAGGACTCGCTTATAATATGCCAATGCTCCTACTCTTTAAACCAATCATGGAATCCACATCATATATTTTTGATGTATTTTGGACAGCTCCTTCCTACAAACAGTTTGAGATCATAAATATTTGTTGATTGTCTAGACTGCACTGCCCTCTTTAGGTTTTGATACAACATTTCATCCAAAGAACAGCGGGTGCACAGTATTGGTGTGAGAAATATTCAGTTCTGCTTGGAAGGCATCATGTATAGTTCCATCGTTTTCACCTTATAGACAAATAGCTTTAATGGTTCAGTTGATGGAGGTTTTTGAGAGATTGGTTTTAAATTATATTAAGCAGTTCTTGTGTGCTGATGAGGACAAACTCCAGTTTGTTTACAAAACTGGTGTTGGGGTAGATGATGCAATTATTTCTCTCTTAAACAAATCCCTATGTCATTTAGAGATGTCAGGTTACATTGTTAGAATTAGATTTTTGTTTCATTTTTCCGTTGCATTTAACACTATCCAGCCTGCACTACTCCAGAATAAATAAGAAAATGCTGGATTAAACTAGAGTATGGTCAGTTAACTGACTACCTCTCAAATAGACCATAGTATGGAAGGATGCAGAACATTGTGTCCGAAGTAGTTACATGCAATGGTGTTCATCAAGGAACGGTTTCAGCTCGTTTTTTTATTTATTTTTATACATCATGACTCCTAAAACTTTCATCTTCAAATATTTTCAGATGACTCGGGAGTTGTTGGCTGTGTAAAGAAAAATGATGAGACTGAATACAGGGATCTTTTAAAGGGGTCATGTGGCACAAATGCATGTTCTTCTGTGTCTTTGGTGTGTTATGCGTTGCCCATGCATGTACATTCACCTAACGGATTATTAGGAACACCTGTTCAATTTCTCATTAATGCAATTATGGTGGTGGTGTAATGGTGTGGCGGATGTTTTCTTGGCACACTTTAGGCCCCTTAGTGCCAATTGGGCATCGTTTAAATGCCACGGCCTACCTGAGCATTGTTTCTGACCATGTCCATCCCTTTATGACCACCACGTACCCATCCTCTGATGGCTACTTCCAGCAGGATAATGCACCTTGTCACAAAGCTCGAATCATTTCAAATTGGTTTCTTGAACATGACAATGAGTTCACTGTACTAAAATGGCCCCCACAGTCACCAGATCTCAACCCAATAGAGCATCTTTGGGATGTGGTGGAACGGGAGCTTCATGCATCCCACAAATCTCCATCACCTGCAAGATGCTATCCTATCAATATGGGCCAACATTTCTAAAGAATGCTTTCAGCACCTTGTTGAATCAATGCCACGTGGAATTAAGGCAGTTCTGAAGGCGAAAGGGGGTCAAACACAGTATTAGTATGGTGTTCCTAATAATCCTTTTAGGTGAGTGTATAAGACACATAAAATTGCAAAAATGAAAGTGAAGGAACAAAAGATGCATTCTATTTAAAAGTGAATGCTCACACAGACCTGCCTGAAACGCCTGTGTAACCAGACCCCCACAAATCTACTTCAGTTTGTGGTATGATTTGACTAATACCGCCTAAATGTAAACAGAAGTAAGGTGGGCGCACGTGTCAGTACAACTGCTCCTGAAAGTGATGTTCCAAATATGGTTTGAGTCTTGAAATTTCCGTCACACGCTTGCAGTTTTTGACCAATCACTGCTCACTGGTTAACTGGACGAATCATAGCGCACCTAGCTTTTCAGAGCGATGATGAGATACAAACATGCACTGTATGTTACTAAAAAATAATTATAACTTTGATGGAGATATATACAGTTTTAATCAGAGCACTACCTCCAGCGAGAATATATTCATAGTTTTCATATGTATTTAGTGATTGACACACCTTGTATTATAGTAGACTAGAATACAAATTTGCTTTCCTGTAGTTCAGTGGTAAGAGCATTGTGTTAACAGCGCAAGGTTGTGGTTCGATCCTAGGGGATTGCAAATACCAATGTAAAATATATAGGATAAAGCAATGTAAGTCGCTTTGGATAAAAGCGTCTGCCGAATGCATAAATGTAAATGTAAAATGTATATCTGTATTTGACAATGCCAAGTGTACCACATTGCTGACTGGTAGAGTGCTTCATAGAGTTATAAAGCGCAATTGTTGAACTATGTTTCTACTTTGATCATGGTAAGTTTGCCTGTGTTTTATATTCCTTTGAAACTTCTATTTAATTTTGTTTTCTTGCATAAAATATTTTTTTCCCACCACGCCTTCTGTGGAAAAGTACTACTTCTCTTATTTCAGACTTGCAAATTGGCTATTTTTGTCTAATTCTGTCAGAAAATGTCAATAAAAATGCAATTGCTGTAAATTTTATGGGTACATGTCATTTCAACTTCATTTTAAATCCTAGTGATTAAACCTTTTAATTATTTTGATGAGTTCAAGTTATATAAACACATATGCAATATCTGTAATCATTTTATACATAGGCTATTGGTTATTATATGATCTTAAAAATATCTGCACAGAGTTTCAAGGTTTGTGGATGTAATTGTCTGTTACGATATACCATTAATATTCAGTACGGGATTTTATATAATAAGTAACATATCCAGTAGATGGCGCAAGCGATCCACGTCACTTACAGTCAGTTCTTAAATGGTTTACCTTTTTTACACATAGGCTACACATACACCCATACACATTCCTACTAACTGATTATCAAGAAGGGTTTTATAAGAAGGGTCTCTTATTTGTCATAATTTGTTATTTTCATATTATTTCTGATACAGTGTTTCTGCAGCTCAACCAGTTGAGCATTGCGTTAGCAACGCAGAAAGGTCATTAGTTTGAATTCCAGGGGACAAACATAATGATGAAATGTATAGCTTGAATGCAATTTAAGTCACTTAAGATAAAATCATCTGTAAAAAGAATCACATTAATACAAACAGATGAGAAGTCAAATAGGCAAGACAGATCATGCCCCTTATGCTTAGAAAATAAGAACAGGGCGATTTATATAATATCTACCATAAAATGTTATATTTAAGCCTATCAAATGTGTTCTAGACAAGATGTTTTCTATCACATCGTGTAGCATATCTATTGCTAATCAAGTGTTCAAATTCAACAAGTGTTAAATCATTTCTCTTCATACACATTAAATCAAGTTGTTTGTCTTTGAGGAATTAACTAGTAAACTATTTGTGGTAGTTTTAAGAACATCATATTATAAAGTACATATTTCACTAACACCACTTTGCCATGGGCCTGATGCAAATAATTTCTTTGCTAAACAACTTGAGTGCACAATCGAGGGCACATTTAAAGCTATATTTAGACCGCAGGGTTGCAGACCCAACTTCCTATTAAGTCCATTTCTGAAAACAATGACAGCAAGTGCTAAAGGGAGCCGCCTTATTTTATTTGTATAAAGTGAACTACAAGCACTAGACAACAAACAGTGGTGAAAAAAATAAGGGAGGAGGTCAGCCTTTATAATAACACTGCTGTCATTGCTTCTTGTGGTATACATGTAGAAGCTTCAAGGAAGTCAAGACCAGCATTTGGGTATTTAGAAAGCATGCTAAGCAAGGTGGGGCTTTACTGGCACTTTAAAGTTGAGTCTTTTCTTTTAGTTGAAAAAGTATTACTGCATTTTAAAAACACTAGGATAAACCTTTTTTTAAATGATGGCCTTCTTCACAAATGTTTGTACACATGTTTACTGTATAGTCTTCTTGAATATGTGTTTGTCATTGTTTACTGAAGTTTTATTATAGGCTAGTAATTCCCCCAAATTATAAAATGATAAATATATAAACAATCGGTCTCTCTATTGTACAATGGTGTTATATTGGTTTTATATTTAATATATTTAAAATATCCTATATTCCTACATTATGTACACTTCAATCTAATCGAAAAAAAATAAAAAATAAAAAACGAATAAACAGCATCCAGAAATTCCCAAATTCCTTCGTTGCAGCGGCTCAAGCGAAAGCAAAACTACACATCCCGTGATGCATCGCGGTGCAACCCAACAATCGCTGTTGCGATCTGTCTCTCCACCCCTCTACATCTTTGAAGTGTAGCGGAGGACTGAGGGCTTGATAGAGAGTCAGAGCACCACCGGACCGGTGTATTATGTCTGGCACACATCGCCGTGCGCACTGCAGTCCTCGAGCTCTTTTCTTGTCATATTTGAAATAACCGTTACGTTGTCGCGTGCTGCTGTGTGAACCTGCGCCGACCATAAAATAACTCACCACAGATAAAAAACAGCTGATCCACGGATGCTCGTCTCGGGTAAGTGGTCATTCAATAACACAGCACACTCGGGCACTACAGGCTTCATGAGTGGAAAAGTTGAGAAGATGGATACATATCAGTAATAACAGTAAAGATTGTCAATACAGACGTGAACTTCTCATGTATTTTAAACGTCGCGAAACGTGAGGGTGAAGCGGACACATCGCATTGCTGTGCATACCGAGTACTGACACTTTGTTGTCGTACAGATCCACCACTGTTTTAACAAATTAAGAATTATGGGATGTCAAAATAACAATTAACACGGGATTAACTATAAACAAGAATGTATTAAACAATACTCAATTGTAGACGGTTCTTTTTTCTGATGCGAACTACGGGTCTCTACCTATACAGTATTTGCATATTCATTTGGCAGACACTTTTGTTCGAAGCAATGTACAGTGTATACTTTTTTAACATTTGCACTGCTCTCACAATGCAGAATGTACAGTAAAACTAACAGATGAGATTGTGTTCATGTATATTAAATGACAAATTAAGACCTTTGATTTAAGTCATTTGTAGTCAACTAAATAAGTTTTGATAAAAAGAGACATTATCTCAGGCTTCTAGTCTATCTCTAGATCTTTTTCCGCATGCTCATTTTCTAAAAATGAACATTTATCTTTCACTGTTTTTCTCACAGTTCCTGGTCAGAATGGTGGTTAGGGGTAAAGGCCATATGTGATAAACATCTATCGCACATAACTTGTCATTACGCAGCTTATGTGCCAGTTATCTGTCTGCGAGTCTGCGAAACTGCATAAATATCAGTTCACTGTAAATGTCCCGTCTCAGCACAAATAAAGCTCATTGTGACAGTCCTGTACACTGACAACACAGCAGGTTTAAGGGGGATCATGGTGTATTGTCTTAAATCCACCGGTCCCGCATCAGATGAGCATCTAGACACAGAAATAGTTGGACTGAGGTTGGAGTCAGCTTTAAACTTTTATAGAGATAATGTTTGTCTGGTCGGGTGAGCTCAGCTTCGTGCTTGACTCTTTCTGCACTGCACCTGTCCTTCACATTGAGATTGTTAGGTTCCACACTGCAGAATCAAGATTTTGTGGTTTTGTTAATCTTCAGAATGCTCAGAGCAGATTGTCCTATATATTTATTTCGTTGTGCAAGGATGGAGTTTGTTCTCAAAACCAGTGCAAATGAGCACCAAAGGAAGAATGCTTTTGAATTCAGAATATATCGGTTACCGCAGTTCTGGTGCTTCGTTAAGTTTTGCTCATAAATGTCAAAAGAATAGGTGGGAGTAAAGATTGAAGTTTGCCTCAAAGGGTCTGAATCTGAGAAGTAGTTTGAACTGTGAAGTCTGTTTTTACTCTTCAGAAATGTCTGATTGGATTCATTGATGTTGCTACAGCTGTGACTTATATACTTTTACAGGATTCGCTCCGTCTGTGGGTTTCTGCTTTCGGGGGTGTGCTAAATCCTGCCAAATGGAGCTTTTGAGACACAATGTGGCTACTATACTCTAATGGAATATAATCCTTAATACATAAATGGATATTCTGTACATTGTTATTGAGTTTAATGTTAAGTGCTAGTCAATAGTCACTGTGTTTCGCTTCATTTCTGCAGTAAGATGTGCTGTTTAAAGGTGAGATGCGATGTTTAGACATGTTATAGAACCATGTTGAGCGACTATTAAGCTATTAAGAAAAAAACAAGAAGAAAAGATCGCTTCTGCGAAAGTGGAGAACATTCATCCAGGTATGTCAGCGATGGGTGCCAGTGACCCTATTACATCTTGTAGTCAAGGAAACAGGAAGATCATAGAGCTGCCTAGAATTTATCGTTTCACACCTGATGTTGTCTGCTGAAGTGAGTGAGAAAAACTTTGGAGACTGAGATATGACAAACATTTGTTTTGTCCTTGGCAGATTTGTGTAAAGCCGAACGTAAAGGTTTAAATTGTCACTAAAAATCTGAACAGTCTGTCAAGTCGGTTTAAGCAAGACAAGCTCACAACAAAACATGTGTTAGTCAGCTGTGAGTTGTTTCACTTATTTTTCAATATTAAAGCTTGTGTGTGTGAAAGTGGTGAGGACGCGAATTGCAACCAACGGCTGAGTTCATCGTTCCCCCTCTTTCGAAGCTCTACGGTGACACAGAACTAAGATATCATCACATTTACATTACATTTATGCATTTGCTTTTATCCAAACGATTTATATTGCATTATCTTATACATTTCCAAAAATTTGACCTTGGCGTTGTTAACGCCATACTTTTACCACTGAGCTACAGGAAAGCTTTTTCTGTTTTCATTTCTTCGCCTTAGGAAATAACGTATTACAAAATGGTCTCTGTATAGCAGCGTGTCCATTTATTGCTACTGTAGAAACAACATGGCGAATTCCATGTAAGGGGACCCGCAGGGTACTATGCAGATAGAAATAGTTCATTTTATGATAATTAAAACATAACGCTTCATTATGTAAGGTCTTTATAGGCCTATGAAGACATTGTTATGTATATTTTATTGCATTTTTGTCAATAGATATTCCTTAATTTCACACATTGCACCTTTAAGCAGCCCTCGCGCTTACATTTTTGGGATGGTTAACATACAAATGACTAGCTTATTGTAGAAACATGATAAAACTAGACACTTCAACCTGAAATGCTACTTGATATGGTGAACTGTGGTCCTTATGTTCAAGTGGACTTTCTAAGCATCAGTTACATACAGTATCTCTGAGTCACAAGTAATTGGCCTGTAATAAGTCCTAACTGAGAGGACAAGAAGCAGCGAAATAAAAATGTTATTTAATAATGTTGGTACGAGCTATTGATTGACTCCTGCCCTCATCTGTGCTGAATAGACTTCTCTTGCGTTGATTCAGTTATAAACACAGGTTTGTTACTCACCTTACATAATTGTAGTGTGACTTCATATTTTATCAGTAAGCTATGCAAATAATGCTATTCAAATGTTATAAATTACAAGCAGCTTTTTGACAGTGTACAGTGAAACATTGCTGAGAATTGAAAACCCACAAGGCCTTAAATGATTCCACGAGTTAAAAGATAACTTTCATGAGACTGCAGTTTTGCATTCTAGATTACTCAACAGTCAGTAGAAAACAGGAAGAGCGCTGAATGGATACTATGTTCCTTTCACATAAAATACAAGTATAAATTAAACCCACGTAAAATCACAGTTCCACAACATGAGACATCAACATGAATACATTAAAGACACACAAAAAAGTGATAAAAGATGCATGAATTCAGCGTGAATGTGAGCAATATCTCACGACACTGATGTGATGTTTCATGTTTATGCCACAAACATAACCCTGGAATGTTGATTCTCCTCTTGTCTTTGTGTTTACAGTGTACGTTGTTATCAGACACGTTGGGCTGGTCTCAGACTCAGCAAGACTTGTCTGATCTACGTTTGATTGTTACTTTGTTGACTGCGGGCGCTCACTTCACTTTGCTTGAACAGAAATTGCTTCTGCGCTGCAGAGGAAGTGAGTGATGCTTTCAGGTGAACATTGCAAATTTAATTAGAGCAAATGATCAGAATGTTGCTTGGAAATTAAAGATTTCAGGGTAGAGTGTAGAATGTGACATGTTAAATTCTGTGTTTCATTGGACTCTTTCTCCTGGTGTGTGGTCATGCTGTAGATAACCAGACTATTAAAATAATCTCATATCAACTCGTGACATCAATAATGTGCGTGTATGTCATAGCTACAGGCAAAAAAAAAAATAGACCACTCCATTGTGTTAAATCTAGATTTGGTTTGTTTTAATGTTCACTGTATGAGTTACGTTGTTTTCAATGTTACTTATGCGATTAATTTGACAGTCTAACCAAAGAAAACAAACTGGCACAAAATAACCAAACAGTTCTTGGCCACCATTGACTACCATGGTGGGATAATTACTTTATAAATGTCTTTGTTCTGTTGAACACAAAAGAAGATAATTTGAAAAATGTTGGAAAGCAAACAGTTCTGGGGCCCTTTGACTGCCGTTGTCATTTTTGCTACCATGGTAGTCAACTTAGGCCAAGAACTGTTTAGTTAACTTACAAGCATTCTTCCAAATATCTTTCTCTTTGTTCATCAGAACAAAGAAATGTTTACAGATTTGGAACAGCTCGAGGGTCAATAAATGATGACAGAATTTTTATTTTTGGGTCTAATTTTGGGTGTTAACACCTGTTTGTGCAAAACCCACAGCATTGATTCTCAAATATACACTACCGGTCAAAAGTTGTAGAATACATACTGAATTGATTTGACATATTTCAGAATCATAGACTAATAACACAGGGGAGCTATGGAAATTATGATGTGATTAAAACATGTATTCATTTATTTTTGCACAATAATTTTTTTGTCTATGGAGATAATTTCAGACATTTAAGAATAGACATTCAGATTATAAACATTTTGAGTGTTTTCATTTTTCGAGAAATATTTCACTCAAATGTTCTATAACTGTTGAACGATATGGTAAATCGATTGCAAGTATACAAATTCTCTTTATTTCCACCTGTGTTATAAATGACAAGGTAATACTTTTAAGTGAAATTATTTATAAAACTCAACTGTCCTCCTCAAATCTAAGGATTCAAATCTACTTTTTAATGCAGAAACTGTGAGGCTTTAAACAACCCCGACCCCATATAAAAGCAATCACAAATACTGTAATCATATTTAAACTACACATTGACAATAGGGTTAGAATAAACTATACAGCCATATGAATGTACCCCACTATTCAGGAAGTACTAATGTTTATGGATAGTCTTTCAGTTATGTCATGCACCATCTGCCCCGAATAGTTTAACCTTCCCAATTATGACTGATTTCACGGAGAGGGTTTGACACTGAATGTAGCGAGTGTGGTGAAGTCTGAAAAGCTATAGATCGTGGCTTTAGTTTGGCACACTGCCTGTGGGTTTATATGACACACAGAAGGGTTTCATCCTCTGCCTCTATAACTATTCATGCATGACTTTCCTTGTTTCAGAACGGCCTCTGTATAAAGCTCATCTGTTTATGAAAATGAAAAATTATGTGTTTCCCCCACTTATGATTTCACTGCAGCATCAGGTCATGTGTATGTTGAATAATGACGAGATCACATAGCCCCTGGGCTGAGGCTCATGACCGAGCCCTACAAATGTTCTTCTGTTGTGTTCTCTTCAGAAGAAAACGAGAGGAGGCATATTTACCCACTGACAGTGTTTGTGTCGGTCATCAGCAATGTGTGAACCCGGGTTTCTGATGTGCTGCTGAGAGACCAAGAGTAAAGAAAACCAGCAAAGAAAAGCTGTGTATGCTCATCGATCGGCTTCATAAGCGAGAGTTGCATGATTTGCGCTCGGTTGATTTCTTTGTCCCAGGAGATGTAACTTCCTGATCTGGTGGCGAGTGGGGGATGGTGTTGACCGTATATGAAATGATATTGTAACAACCTCTCCTGGACTTCTCTTGGTAACCAACCCTCCCTTTCTTTCTGTCTTTTGGAAATGTGGCGTTATCTACAGAGGGCATATAAATAAAAGGCCTTGAAGAACAATGTTTGGCTAACCGAGCACTGCCCTAGCCACGACTTCAAAGAACAACTGTGTTTCCTTGCCCAGGTACTTCAGTTTGGCGTGCCAGTAGATTTTGGAACAGGAAGTGCATGAGAGGTTGGCAGTGGTGATGTCTGCTGGGTGACTGTACAATATCAAATAATTTCCTGGAATTTAATCACAAAGGTTGGACATTTAGTAAGGTGTTCGAAATTGCTTAACTAATGCCAGGGCTCCAGATTGCGACCAAATGACAAGTTTTCAAGACAGCGGAAGCATTTTTTACAAGTACTCGCGCATGTGCAACCCTGCAAATTTTGAATTTCTTCTAGTTGTTATTTCATTTGGAAAGAGGAATATATAGAACGCGAACCCGCCACCAGTTTAGGCTGAGTTTGATAGTCAACTGTGCTGGTCACTCGCGTCATTGATGTTTCCCGCAGCAGCAGCCATCGCGGACGAGCACAATCCAGGTCGTCATTGACAAGTTTACATACACATAACGTGGGCTCATTACTACGAGTCGCTGTTTTAGCCCAAGGATGAGCGATTTGATATATGAGAGGTTTAAAACAAAACTCACTACGGAGGAGTTCAGGAAAGTCATTTATCTGTGGATTACTTGAGACAGCGCTGGATCCTTTCAAATCCGTTCACAGTAAGAACGAACGACAGTATATGCTTTTGTTAACCTTATTTGACATTATGTTTACATGTTGTGAACATGAGGAAAAGTTTCCTTAAAACACAGTAAAATCGTTGTGAGAACGTAATAACAAGAGCCCTTCATTTAGCTTTTATGTAACACTGTGTACAAGTTGGTTTAAATGAATTCAGTCTCTCTATTTAGCACCAATCAATTACAAAGCTTCTCTGAAGGCTCTGCCTCTTTAAATAAGCAGAACCAAATATGCTGTCATCAAGTTACTTATTTGTCGGTATCAGTAATACAGTTATTTAGAGGAAAAAGGTAAATGATTGCATTGCAGGGTGATTTAAGGTGTGCTCCTATATTTTTTGCTTACGCTCCTAAACTATTCAGTCGGGGTCTCTACAGTGCTCCTAGTAAAAAAACTTAGTCTGGAGCACTGTATGCAGAAGTGAAAGTTAAAGTATTTTTCGCCTGTGGTAACCATTTAAGCTATTTGAGCTATAGATGTCATGTTTTAAATATAAACCGGACAAAAAGATCACACTTTTGGAACCTATATCTGTACGTGGTTTTTTCAACATTGGTCTTCCTTATACTGCAGTAAGAGACAATATAAGCATGAGCATAAATAGACAATTAATCTTTTTAACTGATAGGTCACCCAAACATTTTAATTTGGAAGAATGCTTGTAACCAAACAGTTCTTGGCTACCATTGACTACCAAAGCAGAAAAAATGACGATGGTAGTCAAAAGTGCCCCACAACTGTTTCGTTTCCTACATTCTTAAAAATATTTTATTTCCTGTTCAACAGAACAAAGAATTTCTAAAGCAATTTCTCCTACTAGGGTAGTGAAAAGTGACAAGGAACTGTTGGGTTAAAAGCTTCTTACAGATGTCTTTTTTTCAAAGGTTGCGCTAGACTTTTTTGTTGTCGTACAAATCCGTCATAACCTATTATTATCCATCACTATAGTGCAAGGTGACTGTACGTGGTAGTTAGCTTGTTTGTGATGTCATCACGTTTTATTTGCGTTTAATCTCAGTCTCAAAACTTGATGTATTTTAAAACAACTGAAAGCCCAACAAAGCCGTTGTTGTTGATATTCATTTATATAGCCTATTTAATCTTTCTGCTGCCAGACATAAAATAATAATTACAGACGAATGTTATGTTAATGTTCATATGTCTAGTCAGTAACAATGACAGGCTTGTTGTTTTGATCTCACTCACAAGTAAGCTGCGGGTCATGAATGTGCTGCTTCTGCCGCTCACTGAACGGAGAAGACAGAGAGAGACATTTTCCATTCACTGAAAGTTAAGGTTTATCCAAAAAGACGCTTGTCGTTTTTCTGAAGGAAAAAACTCTGTGAACACCGCACCCCTGTGCGCCTTTGTCCTAATGCAGTCCAGCAACGCGGGGATCTGTGACAGATGCATCTGCACTGTGAGTCTGCATTAACCGCTGCCTTTCCAAAACGGACCAGGCATTTGTAAGCTAATGAATGGGAAAACACATGTCCCTTCACGATCGTGTTCAGGGCAGGGGAAATAGCCTACAATCATGCTCTAATGAAGGGAAATGACAAAACGGGGAAATACAAATTGCCCTTATTGTAATCCTTCAAAATGACAGACGGCCTTCATATTTTTCCGTCACTGGTAAAAGAAATATGTCAATGACAGATATACAGATTTGGAACAAGTTGAAGGCCAGTAAAATAATGACAGAATTTTCGTTTTTGTGTGAACTTTCACTTCAATTGGATGAAACTGGACTGTGAGATAACATCGCTTTGGACTCTGATAATGGTCCTTTTATGCAAAGAGGGCACATCATCTCATCTCTTTGCTTTCAAAGTGTACGTCAAAGCGAATCAATAACGGGAGCATAACAGCATGGCAGAATGATGCGATTAGGGCCATTATCCATTTTTTGTTGTTGTTGTAACTCTCCTCATCTATGATTTCCTTTTTTCGACAAAGTGAGTAGGACATTAACTTGGCATTCAAAGACGAAAGCGTATGTAAGCGATGGAAAAACACCAGGGGCTGGTATCTTGCCAGGGCTTGATAATATGGAAATGTGCTGTGTTCAGCCTCGGACAATAGATGGGGGCTACGCTGCAAAGATATTGTGAATAAGAAAAGTAGAAACTCTGGCATGGGAACATGGGTTTGAAAGACTGTGTGCTAGCATCACATGCACTGGTTTTGGGACAGACTGAAGGCAACCTCTCCAAAAAAGTCTCAATTAAATTTGAGTCTTGATGTTCAATAGAATGTCAAAAATTCCTGAATGGGGGGAGCCTGTGGGGTATAGAGTCTTTCAATGTGTTTTTTTGTATGCACACGGTGACAGCCACTGCTCTACAGGGATTATTACAATGATAATGGTCTCCGTTTCTGATGCTTTCTGCTCGCCAAAATAATTCCCGGTCATGGTTAAGCACTGGTGAAGGATTATGCTAATTCATACCAATGTGATTATGTGAATGGGCAATACTCTATAACTCTTCTGAATTAATCTCTCTCTCTCTCTGTCTCTCTCTTTGGGTTCCTTATGCTTGTATGGAAGGATAATCTGCCCAAATGATACCAGTGTTTGCCATCAATCTAATGGAGCAGCCCTCCCCCCATATGTCTCATATAGGACCTGAAAGAGCTGCAGTCTTCTCCCACCTGCTGCTGATTTGAATTAACACCAAACGTCTTTTATCAGACCAAACTGCTGATATAAATTGTGCCTGTTCTCTTTCATCACCGTGTCAAAGGTACCACTGTTTATAAGGTTCTGCGGTAGCACTGAACCTTTAGAAATTTTTCACTTTTTCTCATAGTATTCTTCTAAAATTTCTAGGAAATAATAGCTGACGATAATAGACGGTTTATTACTTATTATTTACTTACTTATTACTTGAGTATTTTGGTATTTTATATTGAGATCTGTTTTGAAACTCATTTACTGGGATCATTCAAAAGTACATTAACTACTATCTACTATCTTCTATATTCATATATATAATATTCATGACAATGCTATTAACGATAATGTCTAACTTCCGTTATGAATGCACTTTTTAGAGCTTCAAAAATTGCCCCCTATTCAGTCCCATTCTACCGCTTAGAAAAGAAGGATACGTGGTCTTATAACTCTGACTCTATTATTCTTCAAAGAGAAAATCATATTCATTGTGGATGCCTTGAGAGTGAGTAAAACATGGGGAAATGTTGTTTCTTGGCTGAAGTATCCCTTCAATTCTAAACAAATGGTGAGCTCTCTTTTACAGCTTTTTTCAAATTGTCCAAATCTGTGTGGAACAGAAAAGTCCACAGTCTAATATGGAGGAAGCATATAAATGCTTCTGCAAAACAACAGAAAATGAAGAAAGGCTGTGAACGCTTGTTTTTTTTATTTAATGAGAACTCCAAACCTGGATGTCCCACCTGTTATATAACTCGCACTACATCATGTGAAGTTTGATATTTGACAAGTCATTATAAAAGAAACGTTTAGAAGCTGAGGAAGGAAGAAAAAGGAGGTGGGGTCGGTGGGTGAGTCAGGCTTTTTTTGAACATGCAGCAGCAAATAAGGAACAAATGGTAGTAACAGGAAGAGATCAAGGGCAAGTAAAAATGGAGTGAGTGCAACGATTCAGGATGTACAGAAGGGAAATCCCAACGATAATCACACATAAGGACATGAGAGACCAGTTACCATACAGAGATATGAAGGTCATTTAGTGTCCTGTTGGGTAAGGCACTGTTACGTTACAGTGTTAATATAAATGGGTTCATGCTTCATTGGTTTTTGGGAGAATCTAACAAACACATCAAGAACATGTGTGGATGATGCAGTATTTTATCCTAAAATCAATAGAAATATTGGTTAGGTTTATATTCATGATATTTGTACAATCTCAAAAAATGGTTGTATTAAGACGACACATCTTGTGTGCTGTCTATAAACTGAACACATCTCTGGGTTATTTCTCGGACAGCAGGACACTCACAAGTTGTGTTAAAAGTACAACAAAATCTACACAAAATGACAAGAAATGCGTTAAATAGCATAACACAAATAATGTTTTACACAATATTTTACACATCCTTTTTGATAGCTTTATTTACTGTGATGTAATTTTTTTTATTTTATTAATGTAAACAAAAATAAAATATGTTTTTTAAGGTATTTTTTACAATATGGCAGTAGTAGTTAAACTATCTTTACAATAATTGCAATGTTGATATATATATTTTATAGTTATAATTTTTACTCTATTACTGTAAAGATAATCTAAAGAAAATCATTGAGAATGATAGTAGGTACAACATAATATAATAAAAAAGCCTGCTTTTGTGTCATTGAAATGATGTTTCAATGCAACACAATTATCTTACATTTTCTTTTGAATTTGAACTTAAATATGGCATGGAAAAGTGCCATTCTTGACGTTTGGATATTTTATTTTTTTACCATAAAAATACTATTATGTTAAATAGACCACTTCGGATGAAGTAAACAATGCTGGTCCAGAAGAACTTCCTGTTTTAGTTTTTAATACTACACAAAATATGAACAAAATACACACCACAGAACATTTATAACCTTTTCAAAAAGTTAAACCTCTTGAAGATTTACTGTATGTAAGCTTAAAAAAATTAAACCTGAAGTGCCCCTGGGCCATTGTTTACATCTTGCAAAGTGGTCTATAACGTATTCATATACCACAGTGTTATTTACATGTATTATAACATCTCATCCCTCCTATGAGTTTGAAATTAAAACCTCCTTATATTACCATCATGGCACATATCCAAATCCCCACGGTACTACCATGATACTTTTTTGTTAATGCTATGCATGTCATCACACAGCATAGTTTGGGTTTTATGCTTCAACCCTGGTTAAGCAGTCCACTATTTAAACCACGACACTCTTGCAATTCCATCACCCGTCCTTCCACCCCGCTTATTTTCATTCGCATTCCTTCAAATAATATATGACAGGTCATTTGAGACCTTCTCTTTTCATCGCTCGAGCACCTTCCAGGCATGACGCCAGCACTGTAAGAAGCAGCCTGTGGTTGTAACGGATAGTTTATAAATGAAGAATAACATCTCGACGCATGTAAATCTTAAGTTAAGTTGTCTGCCACGGTTTTTGTAAAACCCGTAAAAGCTGTACATTTTTTCATTTTGACCCCCATATGTCATTAGTAGGGAGTATCAACACACAGGAACCTTCATCACACACACACACACACAAGAATAGTCTCCTGTGACAAACGGAATCCACCCCAGCTGTCCCTGTCCATTTAACCGCCTCTGCGCAGAAATAATTGGTACAGATTGTTCCGGAGAGTGACTTTGCGACCGAATCGCGGCAAGAACTTTGAGGCCGGCGAGAGGAACAGACCATCAAAACAGATGCCTTGTGTTACCTCCAAAACTGTGAATGAGGCTTATGGTTTGCAACGCTTCTTAAGTCTGTCACATTAAACCCGTTCCGTCTTTTCTTTTTAACAAAATATAATCTCTCCTTTACCAGCCCGAGAGTTCAGGGTTATTGTAGGTTATATCGAGAATATTAAAGAGAATTCACTGGCTACTAATTTCTCACGCTGGCACGCTCTCTTCTATTGTCTCTTTATTTATAGCTATTTTTAGATCTCTACAATTGCTCAGTCTGTTGGTGCTGGGATTTAGGGAGGACACTGATTTTAAGGCCATGACCCATGTGTTTGGTATTTGAATGCAAAGGAATGGAGCTGTTGAGATGGGTGGGCAGTTAGGGGTCTGCTGTCTGCCAGATGGGGATTCAGAGTCTCTGTCGACCCTTGACATTCCTGACAGTACTCATCACTCAGAGAACTGACCAGAACTTTGGCCAGAGGCTGAACGGTTTGGGAAGTTTTTACCCAAATAAACAGTCATTTGAGATGGTATTTGTTTTAAAACATTTCATAGTCTACAATACTGTGGCTGTACTGGCATGTATCAAAAAATGTATGGTCTCTTTTGTGGGTAGGGAATGTTTACATATCTAGTCCTTACTTTTTTTCTAGAGTTTTCATTTAAGTTGATGGCCGTGAAGACTTTCAGGCTTAGGGTTATGGGAAAATAATAAGCAAGCATGTTACTTCCTCCGTGTGAACTCTGACTTTCAAAGGATGCAAGTGATTGGACACAGATGTGAAAGCTAGAAAAAGACGTATAAATATCCACAGTGTACTTGTGCTTGAACATGTCAACCACAATTGTTGGAAAAAATTCCTGAGGTACATTGTGATCCAATATCCATTCAAAGACCAACATTTTTTAACATGCAAGTGACTAAAGAACAGTCCATGACTTCTGATGACAGGACAGACGGGATGTGATTCCCCCCATTAGTAATATAGCATCTCTACTTTGATGCCATGTTGTAACCTTTTGTGTGCTGACATCTTTATGAGATGACCTTTCTCTAAAGGTGAGAGAGAAGAGAGATGTGGGCTGTTTACATGAACGCTCTGGACAGCTGTTACAAAGAAAATATAGTCTCAATCTCTGTTCCAAAACCTATTAAGCTGCCTACATAGAAAGTATTCTAGAGTAGTATTGACCACCTCGGAAAACATTAACAACGCTGGTTCAGAAGAACTTCCTGATTCACCTATTTAACACTACACAAACCTTTGAAAAGAATACAACAAAACATTTACAACCAAATAAAAATATATCTGTAGGATTTAATTGCATTACGTATGTAAGAAAAATAAACCAAAGTGCTTCCTGACCAGTTATCCGTAAATCCAGATGTACAACAAATCAATACGGAAAATGTCTATATATTAAAGGGGTAGTTCACCTTCACAAAATTGAAAATTCTGTCTTTATGTACTTGGCCTCTTGTATTTCACACCTGTACGGCTTCATTTATTTCTTCAAAGAAAGTCAATGGGCACCAACGTTTTTTTGGTTACCAACATTTTTCAAAATATCTTATGTGTTTAACAGAAGAAAGAAAATCACACAGTCTCACATGTCATTTTAAACGATGACAGGATTTTCATTTTAAAGGTGAACTATCCCTTTAATACAGTACACTGTCCCCTATTTTATATATTTTATTACACTGTAGGTACAACCCCAGCATAAAAGTCTTAACACAAAAAGACCCAATTTTGAATTTTTATTGTGCTAAAGCAACTTGTTAAAGTCAATAAGGTTCAATTTGAGTAAGAATGCTAAGAAAGTGAACACTTATAGGACTGTGAAGTAGCTCACTAGGATTTGGAACAGCACTTTAGTCTCAAGAATGAAGCACAAACTTAATAATAAAACTTCCAAGATTTGCAGCTGTTATTGTAGATTTAATGTGACCTAGTTTTTGATTTATAGAATTACAGATGTCATTGGGCATGCATAGCCATAATTAATCTTATAGACTTTTAACATAACTCACATTAGAGTGAGTCTTTTACCCCTTGAAAAACACAACACAGTTTGAGGATTTTCATTTTTGGAAAGCTGAGGAACAGTTTGGTTAGTGAGGTGACCAGTTCACAAGCTATCCCTTCATCCAAGGGTCTAAAAAAGTCTCACTCAGCAGAGACGGTTTCACTCTTTCCTTTATTCTCTTTTTTCTCTCTCACTTCCTTTTCTTTGAGGTTCACTCGCTCTCAAATTAAATAAACCACATGAAAGAACACCTCTGGTGTTTGTCGGCAGGTGTATGCCTTTTATGGCCGCTCTGAAATTTCTGTCGTGAAAACACCTCACATGGTCTTGATTTGGTGGCTCATAAAGCAATGGGGTGTACCTTTGGGGTCTCCTTTTTTAAATTAAAAGGAAAGCAGGTAAATATGTTGTTTTTGAAGGGCTGGCTATTTCACTCATGTTGTGGTGGCAATGAGTACAAAAAGTATTAAAACTTATTCATCATGATGTTATTTTTTTAAAGAGTGTTTAACCAAATTGATCTTTCAAACCTGTTTTAGTTTTCTTCCTTAGAATCTTTATTCATAATGTTGGTGAATGAATACAAGTCCATCACAGTGACTTTGTGAGAGAATTATCCTTGCTGCTAATCTTTCATGTTACAGTAAGTGAATGTGACAGTTTCCATACTGAGCACCTGATGAGCGGTCGCTCTTCTGAAATTTCATAGTAATTGATATTTCCATCAAGCGCTCTCAAATCTAACAGAAAGTGGAAATACAAAGGAGCTAAATTCTGTAAAGGGTTGAGGGAATGTATCACTTGTCTGATTTGGGAATACCCAACATCATTCAGAGTCAATTGAGGTTAGTTAAAGGAGAGTATAACCTTATAAAGAAAGCATTTCTGCTCTTGGCTTAAAGGGATAGTTCACCCAAAAAACGACCTCATGACATTTCGAAGTTGTGACGTTCTTTCCTCAGCAGAACGCATAAGAAGATATTTAAATAATGTTGGTAAAAGAAAACCATTGGTCTCTATTGACACTTTTTGTGTGCCCATACAATAAAAGTCACTGGTGACCAACGGTGTTCTGTTACAAACATTCTTCAAAATATCTTCTTTTATCTTTTGCAAATGAAACAAAGGCATTCAGGTTTTAATGGTTTCAAATTTTCATTTTTGAGCGATCGATCCCTTTACATTCGGCTTCATCCGAGATCTTACAATCTCTTCAAATGACAGTGGGCTAAATAAATATTTTACAATCTCTGCTGACCTCACTACGAATTTAAAACGTTATCACTTATTAAAGATGAGGTAAAAGCAGATTGTATCTTACTGGTGATACAAACAAATACACAAAAAGCAGAAACTTTTCAAAACCACAAACAACGGTTCAAAACAACACATGGAACAGGAACCTACAGTTCTCTTTTAAAACAAAAGCTTATGTTTACAACATGCTGGATTCTCCCCTGTTTTTCATTCTTATGGTGACTGTAATAGTTGATTTATTTGAGACCTCATTCAGACGCTGTCATAATCTCTTATTGACCCAGAAATGTATTGTCCTAAGCAAACTGTCAAGTACTGTACACTGCTGTCACGTGTACCACAAATGTACAGAAAGTATTTACGTGATCTCACAATTTCACTTCCACTATTGTATGTTTCGAGTATTTACACATTATCATCCAAATATCAGGATAATGTCTACATACATTTCATGTCAAATTTCAGGAATCGTGGCCTAAATTGAAACCTTGCTCCACACATCCTCATTCCTTTAATTCCATTGGGAATACTGCTTTGCATTCCTGCATACGTACTGTAAGTCGATGTATTTATAGGCTGGAATCTTACTACACTGCTGTTTTCTTGTGGCCTTGTGCGCCGGCTGGCTTATGGTTTATTTTTATTTTTAAGACCCTTTCGGGTACCAGGGCAATGGCACTAACCTTAAAAGAGTCCTGGCAGTGGCATTAAGACTGGATTTGCTTTATCTTTAATTATAACAGGCTGTACTTACTCTGTTTACAGCTGGGGAGAGTGAAAGGAACTAATCCATCATCCTGTTTGTCAACCCAGGCGGGGGTCTGATATGTGGAATAGCTTTCTGAGAATACACTCGTAAGGATGTGAAGTCTTATAGTGGAATACCAAAGAAGATATTTTGAGAAATGTTTCTTTGGTTTTGTGTACATACAATGGAAGTCAATGAAGTCTAATGCTGTTTGGTTGCCAACATTCTCAATAATATTGTCTTTTGTGTTCTGCACATGAGAGAAAGTGAAACAGGCTTAGAACGACACACTAAAAAAATGATTTGTTGGACGTACATAATAAGTAGCGTCGAGTGGTTCCAGGCAAATATGTTGAGTAGTTTATACAAATTACAATTTAGTTGTATGAACAAAACAAATTCAGGTAAAGTTGACAAAACTAAATCTAAACTATATAGATTGTACAACTAACTTTAAGTTAATTAAACTCAATATTTAATCTTCTTATTCTTCTCAATGGTAATCATCAATTAAATATAGACTAACTGCATGTAAGTCGAAAGTACAGTTAATCTTCCAAACAATGGTAACCCTAAAACTCAAAAATACAAGAAGCACTTCTAAATCTCAAAGATAAATGAACATGAAACACAAACAAGTCTTTATAATGACTGAAAAACACTTAAAATAACACATATTTTTATAATTACTGCTTAAATGCAGTCTGACGACAAAGCATGTTGGGAACTGGAAATCACTCTTTACCAGTCATGTTTAATGAACTTGTTTTTTTAAGTAAACTGAACAATAAGTGCAATATTATAGGGCTTTGAGTTTTACTTAACAATGTCAAGTAAAGAAGATAGCACTACCTTTTTAGTATAAATAAAATATAAATATAAAATTAACTGTACTTAACTTACATTATTGTAGTTACTTGCATTCTTTATGTACTGTAAACTAGGATAGGTTTAGTAAATCTAACAGCAGCAATAGTTCCTTTTTGGAGTGCAAGTATATGATTGAAGAATTTAATTTTTTGTGTCCCTTCCCTTCAACTGGATATTTACTTGATTCTCCTCAGCTGTGCTTTAACCCAGCTTGACATTCAGATGGGTACAGAATTGAGGTTAGAGCCCCACAGTGGATATGACATTTTCCATTATTAGAGGTGGAAAAATATGATAAACTGTCTCAGTATAATTTTAACAGAATTATTAATGACCATGTAGGTTTGAGGGAAACAGGTAAAGCTAGCTGGTGGACAGTGCGCTGGGAATCGGTGCTTCATCATATTTCATGCTAATGACTCGGGCGTTGACCGCCCGCTCAAATTAAATCCTGATAGAGTGATCAGGCAGAAAGCCAGGCAGACATGATGGGCAATATGTCAGCAATGAAGAATCGTGAGAGAGATTGAGTGCAGGGTGCCGTGTGTGTGAGTTTTACCAGTTTTGCTTTAAGTGTCCTGGGGATTAATGCTGATGGAAGATATTAAAGCAGTCAATTGAGACGTAATTGCTGCTAATGGAAAGTGTTTTTTAAAACCTTTATGGACATCTCTCGGTACAGGCACCAGGAGAACATGTTAGGAGCTCTGGGGCTCTGTGGCGCATGTGTGATGTGGACTGACAGCTTATTACATAATGTAAAGGCAAATTGATTTGCATTTGTTTCAGAAAATGTAGCGCATGGTCAGCATGAGAATAGTGGTAAAGGTTCAAGTCTGCTTTCATTTTAGGCTTTGGCTCTGCTCTGAACTTCTCTTCTGTTGCCATGACGCTTGGAGCATCTTGTTTTCTGTCAGTTGTGCACAATGCGTAACGTGACAGTCTTTTTAGTGTAAAGAATGGTGATAAAGATTTTTTTCTTTTCTTATATTTCCTACAGCTTTACACATTTTATTAAGACCAAAATATGTGGGACTATTTAATCTGAAATCATCTATGATATGTTGTTTAAATGGAGTGTGTCAATATAAGGACCAGTCAGTGAAATCTAGCGGCATCTAGTGATGAGTTTGCGAATTGCAACCAACGGACTCCAATTGATCCTCCAAAAAATGACACACTGGACCTTTAAAGGAAAATGATACGCGATAGCTTAAGTATGCACTATACAATATGCAATACGATAATGGTTTGAGTTTGTAAAATCAAATTAAACTATACTATAAACTGAAAATTATAATCAACATACATGTTTCATGTTCTTTCCTTTCGAAAGCATCATTAGCACTTCCAAAAGTGAACAGCAACTTGGTACATACAAATAAATCTGGCTTTGTTATAGCAAACCATTGCAATATTTTAATCATTTCTATATATTGTGAAGCTCTACGGTGCTTCTTCGCAACTACTGTAATAATGGTGTGTTCATGTCATGTTGAAATGACTGTAATTATGAGACTCTAAAATTCTTCTCTATTTACGTCCATACACTCAGAAATGATTTGTTACTATGGCAATCCTCACAACACCAGAAAGGATCTGTGTGGCTTTGTTGTCCGTGATAAACATAAACGTTGATTGCTTCTTTATTTTATAAAGGACATTTATCAAATATGTGTAAAGGATTTTCATTTAACATTTCATCACAATGAGGGAAAAGTCAGAGCTTTCATACAGAGTCTCCAACGTGTAATTACTAGTTGGACAAGGACATAAATGCCTTTTTAAGTGAAAAGCTTGTAATTATGATTACACATTGTAAGCTTTACCAAGACTCAAGGTGACAGAATGCTTTAATTATACATCACATGCCTAATCATTTACATCAGTGACTTTTGTTTAGACAGGGAAATAAAAAGTAAACAGGCCTAGAGAACAAGTAGAAAACAACAACTAATGATCAATCATTAATATTAGATGAATATTTAATCAATTACACATGTTTTGCAAACTATTATATTAGTCAAATGGTCTGTAAAAGCTGCCACAGAAAAGCATGGCTATTTAAATCCTGTTTCCGAATGTGATTTCTGGTTGATGATCGACTGCTTTTAAATCTGCTGATTTGACCACAACAACTGAGCACCTAACAGAGTCAAACTTGTCCACAGAGTCACTTCGTATCGTGCTAATATATTCTCCCGCTCAAGCTGAGCTCTGTGGAGCAGACAGTCTCTTTAATTGGTTCATTTCTATTCTGTTTCCAGATATCTCTGTCGCATCGGCTCAGCGCCGCTAAATTCCTCCATATTATGGTTTCAGGCCCATCTTCATTCATTTGCTGTCACGAAATACTGCGTTTTAAACGGGCGGCTTCAACATGCACTGCTCAATGAGAGGAGCCAACCACTGAAATCATTTTTCTTGAAGGAATTTCACCCAGTGTCATTCAAACATAAATGCTTTTTTTAAAAAACACAAAATATTTTTTCCCTATAATATTGGCTCAAAGTGACCATGTCACTAAATGCACTGTAAAAATAGTCTGTGTGATTTTTTGCTATATTAAAGTTTTCGGAAGTGATATGGTAGCTTTGCTGCTGCGCGGATCGTTGAATTAGGCTTTTGAATTGAAAAGCCGATTCCTGAACAAATCATTCAATCCCATTTTAAAGTGATTCATTGAAAAGAATCAAGCTCAAATGATTCTTTCACTAGGTAACATTATTATTTTATAATTTTCAGTCACCTTCCTCATACACAGCTATTCCATGTCTTCTGAAAAGTAATATGCAGTGCTTTGGTCCTTTTTGAATCCTAAGAGAAAATGAAATGGATAGTTCTGTCATCGTTTATTGTCATTCATAACCAGTATATGACTCTTTCTTCTATGAAATGCACAAAATAAGATAGTGTCAGAAATTTCTCTTTGTGGTTACCAATGTTCTTCATAATATCATATTTGCGGTGGAAAAATGCATGAAGGAGACTGACAAAATTTGGCGACTCAAAGGTGACATGTTTGATATATCTCACATGCTACAAATACAATACAATACTAACAGGCCTTGAACACAAATAGACCATTGTGACCTTGTCTGTTTTTCGAATTACTTTTTATTCTATACCAATGAGGTCACACAGCTTCCATATTTTCATCTTTAGGACGATGAAAAGCATTACTTGATGACCAATGTAGAAGCAGAGCACATGATGAGAGAGCGGGACTGAGAGAAAGGGGCATCAAAACAAAAGCAATATGGATTCATAGCGTGTGGTGGCTGTGTTGATAAATGGTGTTCAGGAAAGGTCATTGTAAACGTTAGCAGAGCTTTGCGCAAACCCCCTTCTACACACACACACACTCGCAACAGACACACTTGTTTGACCAGCACCCCCCACCTCCATGTCTACTAAATCAAATAAATCAGGACTCCTCCCCCTCCCACCCTCATCTCAAAGCCTGCAAACACGCTTTCCTTCACATTTCAAGAAAACCACACAGATGGGTGGAAATCATTAATCCAGTTACCTTGAAAACCTTATTGCAAAACATTTGTTTCGCTGTAACCCAGGATTTGACCAAAACAGTGGCATCACTTAAGGGCTGTATATACCTGTAGGCTATAGATTCTTGAACAAACATTGTTAAATATGCAAGACACAATGTACAGTCTGCTGACCGAGAACCTATTATCGTAAAATAATCCCTGATCTCTGTTTTTGTTTTGCGATAAAAACGCCTACCTGTACTTTTTCCAGCTTATAACATGACTACCTGCCCAATAAAAAATGTAATCAAATTAAATATTGATTTTTGTTCAGACTTTAAATTCTTCTCAAAGCTGAGCTTCTGTTTATGCACCAAATGCTACCATCCGACATGAATACAAATTTTTATATATTTTTGAATAAGGAGATTAGATGTAAATTGTCCATTTGGAGATTACCACTGCTGTGTATAGTGGAAATTAAAGGTATTACTTTTTCATTCTTACACTTCTTGTTCAATCATATTATCTTTCATACTCAGTTACTTAAAGTTTGTTAGGTTGCAACTCATAGGGAGGTAACAATCTAGTTGACAGTTTTTCATCTCACATCAAACAAATGAGAGGATGTGGTGAATAAGTGCGTATTAAGGGGCTGGGTTTGTTTTCTAAGATCCAGCAAAGTGTACATCCAGCTTTTAATAAATCAATTTGTTTTGCTGTTGCTGGACTGAAGAGCCCTTATGAAGAAACATGATATTCCCATGTCAATTTGTCCATTGTCTTCCCCATCCGCTGCATTAAATTGATACTTTACCCAAAAATGAAAATTCTGTCATCCTTTACTCAACCTCGAGTTGTTCGAAATCTGAATGAACTTCTTTGTTCTGAATCTGATGAACACAGAGAAACGGATTTGGAAGAATGCTTATAACCAGACACATCTTGCCTCCCATTGACTACCATAGTAGGAATTTTTGGGTGAGGTATCCCTCTTAAACGTATCCCTTTAAAACCTCATTGCCTCGCAGTAACCTCTCTGGTGATGGGTGTGGTCATGAGGGTGTGATATGTGTCTAAGGTGAGGATGATCAAAATGATGACTGCTCTGCATTGTGATTAATCTCTTTTAAGGTGATACACTTGTACGTTCAGTACAGAACAGCAGGGCAGAAACTATTCTAATACTGTGCACTAATCCCTTTATCTGCACAGCGATGCCTCTCACTGGAGCTCCAATGTCAGACAGCAAAGTAATCAGCATCTCTGTCAGACTATAATATAAGGTCTCTCGTTGAGAGCCTCTTAATCTAATAAGCAAGCACCATCTCACTAAAACAACTCTGTCTCTCTCACCCTCTTCATCTTAATGCAATTTGAAATCTTTTGGGCTTGCTTTATTAATTTGACACAAGATGTGCATTTGCATTGTCTGAGCAGAGCAAAAATAAAATCAATAGTCATACAACAATAGTGCAAATGGATAAAAAACTAATAAAATAGTGTCAAATAAAATATAATACAATTTTTAGAGTTGTTTCTACAGTAGTTACGCGATAAGGGTCACAGATGAGATATTTTAATATCTTCTAGATATCAATGAGAATCAATGAAGAACAAATGGAGACTTTTTCAGAGTTTATTTCCAGAAAGAGATTAAAAAATCATGTGTTTTTATTGTGGATGGCATTCCAATAAATATCATTCAAACAGCAGTTGGTTTGTTTTGATTCAAAGCAAACCAGTTGAGAAAAGACTCAGAAATCGTATATCGCTAGAGAAAAGATCTCAACAGTCTCAAAGCGAACTCTGATTTGCCAAGTCTGCGATCAACAGTCAATATTGTTGAAGATTTCAATACAAGTCAAAGGTTTCTCATCAAATTTGCCCAAATCCGGATTATTTGACCCACACAATAAACATTTATTTTAAAGCCCCATACTCTTCATGTATTTGTTTCTGATTTTATTTCTCCTTAGCAATTATAGGAGAAACAGCCGAGCGTAAATTGTTACCTAAATGAAACACAACTGACTCCGTCATCAAATCTCCTAAGCTGTTATAGAGCAATGACATTTTACTCTTTCCTTATACCTCGAGTCAAAAGAACCTGCAATGTTTCTAAAATATGGCTTTGTTCCTACTTCAATAAAGTTTGGGTTGTTTTATAACATAATTATGACGAGTATGTCTATAAATCGGAGGTCCAAGCTTCACTAAAACAACGACTGAAGAGTTAAAATTTAAGTAAAACCAGGTCCTTTATAAAGGAATGTTAGGATTGTGTATTCTCTGCCATATAAAACAAGAGACTGGAAAAGCCATTTGATGGGGAATGTATTTGGGAAGCATTAGTCTCAGATCCAGGCGAGCAACTGTTGCCTTTGGCAACTCAGACCGAGCAAGCCATTGGTCATTTTTTGTGCCAGAGCCACTATGACGCATCAATGGATCACATGTAAAAGTCTAGTCCATCCAAAGCGTTCACCTTTACTTTACAATAAGACAAACTCTGTGTATCTATATTCATGTATCTGTGTCTGTGTCTGTAGAATCTGCAGTGTTTGGCTGACATACAAGGTCAGAGTAGAAAAAGTAGAACTTAGAAAGATAGAAATTTGACCTGAAGTTTTTTTAGAGTCATAGACAAGCACACTGCAAAAATGTTCCTCCCCGAGGATCAGAGAGAGGCTGTGATGATTTTGTGGAAAAGCACAGCTGGATGGCTCCAGAAAACGCATCCGGTGATGGATTCTCATGCGAACGCCAGCGGCATCTCCTGAATAAATAATTGCATTTGAGCAGGGGCAATTCAATAAGGAATTTCTTGATGCTCTGTTATCTTGTGCTTTTCTGCTAACAAAAGCTTTGATAATAACTCATCTGCAGCAGAGGAGGGATCTTGCTCTAAAAAAAAAGATCTTAGTTATACTGCAGTATTTTGCAACCCCATATGGAAAAAGGTTCCCTAAAACTATCTCCAGTATGAGTCACATAGGATAACACAGTTTCTATAGGTGACGCTTATAAGCTAATAGAAAAACCCAACAGTTTACAGCTTCTGTCTGGCCGACTAAGAGGAGAATGACACATTAAACAAACAGTATGTTATTTGTTAGCTTACAACTTCATGTGACAGAAAGCTCCTTCTGTTTAAAGGCCCAATGAACCGCAGATCACTGTCGACTTTACCTCAGTATAGGGAGTTGAGTAGATGACGTATTTTTGTATGCAAAACAGGGAAGCGATTGAGCATTTTAGGACTTCCGGTTCCATCGCTCCAGTCTATGTTTTTTTTTTAGGGGTTTTTGGTAAATCGCCTGAAATAAGTTCCGTGTAACGTTAGACGGTATTGCGCATATGATGCTCACAAATACAACATTGGCACAAATCTCTTAAAACGTAAATGTGGATTCACAGAGTAATTACTTACCAGGGAACACATTTTTAATAAACTTTGAATGAGTTGTCAGAGGCTTGGTGGTGGTGACAATGGTATCGAGCGACCTTAAGTATAGTCTATTCATAGCATCAAGTTAGCTTTTTACTTCTACCGATTGTTTTTCGGTTTCAAAAGTAACAAATATGGTGTTCATTTGTAAAGAGAATATCTTGATAGACAAAAGGTGTAAACATCATAAATCGTTGTTAATCACAGTTTATTTTTTGTGATCTTCCAAAAGTAAAAAAAAAATGCATAGGCTTTTGGTCGAGGTAACCAGCGCGGCGCTTACGGTATAGCCTACAAAAATACGTCATCTCTGAGGTACCGAATTATCACATTAAAGTGAGAGTTCACCCAAAGATAATGATGTAAAAGTCCTCATTTACTCTTGTCATTTCTAACCTGTAGGACTGTCTTTCTTCTGCAGAACACAAAAGAAGATATTTTGAAGAAAGTTAGCAACCAAACAGCGCTGGCACCCATTCGCTTCTAATGTGCTGACACAAAACCAATGCAAGGGGATTGGTTGCCGGTGACCAACTATCTTCAAAATATCTTATTATTTGTTCTGCGTGAGAACAAAAGCTTTGAAATGATGATCACATTTTTTGGGGGGGGTGAACTATCACTTTGAGTTATATTAAAGGCAATTGAGAACCAGTTTCCAGTTTCCAAAACCCTCACAATAGCCAGTCTAACCTTTAGAAAGCCTGGACACAACCCAACCCCCTACCACCGGAGGCCAATTCATAGTAAGAAAAAACAGACAAGGCTGACCATCATGTATCATGTGTCTGGGAGAACCGAAGGAAGAAGACAGAGACTAGCCTGTGTTGTCCTGGGCACAAGATTAAACCAAATCCTCCGATGTTCTCGAGATGAATACGCCCCTGAAGATAAGATCACATCATCTTTAAACTAATGAACTATGAACATTCTCATTATGAGGAGTCTTGGGGGCAGAAGAAACAGGAAATCATTTCCTTGGGTCAGTGACTGTCATCTGTGCCTCACAGCACACGACTAACCAATCGGCGAGCTCCCGGCCCACCACTAGCCGGAGGGCCGTCCAATTAAAACAGCCAGATTTGAATTTGTGTCTCTATGGCAACAGCTCTCATCCCATGGGTTAATCATCTGACGTGGAAATTGATACCCGGTAGGTTTGCATATAAAGGGATCTTGCAGTGGCATGTACTATCAGTGGCGAGCATTGAGGCAATCTTTGTGAAGGTCAGATGGTCTATAAACACAGCATCATATTCTAGTGACTACCTCCAAACATAGATGAGAGAAATTGTCTATTTGCACTGATAGAGTCAAAGTGTCTGTTTTGCTTTGAGGTTTCTTAGAAACTAAACAGATGTTAAAAAAAGGACACGTTCCTCTTCAAAAGCCAATGAGTTGTAAAACAAGTGTTCCAGTGTGTTGGAGTGTGCATGCAACAGCTGTGCCCCTCTGTTCATCCACAGATAGAGTGATTACACTTCAGAGTGACATCCCATTACTGCCTGTCTTACAGACACTATCATTTCCTACCGCACGTACCAATGGCTGTCTTGACCACTGTCACAGTCTGCACATATTAACCACACAAAAAGACGCAGTGATGCTTACAGTAGTTATCATCTTGGACACATTTTTTGCCTGGTTAATCCAGTTTTGTTAAAGTGTCTAAACGTTTGGCTGATCAAATCTAGTTCCATGATATTATTTCCCGTTTTCATAGCGAAGGTCAAGTCAGTCATATTGCATTGTGGGAAATGGCAGATGTGGACATTACTTAAAGGAAGAGGGTGCCCAAAAATTTAAATAAAGTTGTTCCTAAACGGTAAATAAATGTCTTTGTTCTGATGAACACATAAATATTTGGAAGAATTGCCACTATTGACTACCATAGTGAGGAAAATTACAATGATAGCGAAAAGTGCCCCAGAACTGTTTGCTTTCCCACATTCTTAAAAAATATCTTCTTTGGTGTTCAAGGGAACACAGAAATATACAATTTATTTACAAAATGTTTTTTTTCACAACATTCTTGCACACTAGCACGCCAACACATACACAAACTAGTTTATATGTGATTTTATAATGAACTGCAGGCACAGAGTTAATGTTTCACTAGAGATCTTGTTTGCCGAAATGCTGTAACAAACCAACAAAATTACTTCTGTAAAAATGGTGCTTTAAAACTCCTAATAAAACAAACCAAAAAAAGCACTGCAAGTTATGTAATTTTAAGGAATTTGTGCGGAAATTGAAGTATTGGCAGTCTGGTAAAAAAAGAAAAATCTTCCATGATAGTATTTCCGTTTTTATTTTATTTCCGTGTTTTCGTAGTGAAGGTCAAATCGATCGCATTGCAGGGTGGGAAATGGCAGACGTGGATAAGGAACAGTTCACCCAAAAATAAAAATTGTGTCATCATCTACTCACCTTTGAGTTATTCTAAATCTGTATAAATGTCTTTGTTCTGATGAACACAGAGAAGATATTTGGAAGAACGCTTGTAACCAAACAGTTCTTGGACCCAATTGCCTACCATAGTAGGACAAATTGCTTTATAATTTTTGTTGTTCTGTTGTTCCTACTATGGTAGTCAATGAGATTTAGAACAACTTTATAGTGGGTAATTTATTGAAAGAATTTTCATTTTTGGGAGAACTGTCCCTTTAAGAGTGTGTGCGTGAAGTAATCCCTAAATTGGGATTTTGTGTGTTTGGCAGATTCTTACAGAACCCTTTCTCTTTCTCCGCTTTCAGTCTCTCTCTCTCCAGTACCCCTTATTCTTGATCAAAATCACAGGAGTGAAGCATTGGCTCCCTTGGCTGTTTGTCCAAATCAGCCAGTGTGAAGATCTCATTTGCGTACTCGCTTCTCTCCAACACACACAAATAGACTCACACTTCAGTCAACACTGAAGAGAAAGAGGACACTTTGACATCTTAGGTAAATTAATTTGGTGAAAAGTGTAAACGGGACGAAAACAAATAAACAGAAATCAAATTATCCATTACAAAAATTCAGGTACGTAAAGCAGAATGTGAAGATTATGCAGCGAGTTATAGCGCTGGAGATTTGGTGAAGCGGTGCTTTGTTTTAAAATGCTAAGCACATTCAGCAGTGACAGATGAACATTGACATGTTGCCAGTTACAGCGACTGACCCAGATTATTCTTGACCTTTATTTCATACTTCAACACATTTACACCACCACTGAATCACTGAACTATGCTGACAGTGGACAACAATGTTAATAGTACTCTGAAAAAATCCTTACAATACATGTGTGTTAGTGCAAATGAGGAATTGGATGGTGATTATTTACGGCTGTGATAATTCAATGCCCCCATGTTGTGGAATTAAATGATTTTACAGGTGTGCTGCAACTTTTTAAACTTTTTTGCCTTGCAGACAACAATTCAGGCAAAAACTCCTATACACTCATATTGAAGAAGCCAAACTTAGAGGCCAACTTTTGATTGTTTGACTTTTTTGCAGTCAGTACAGCCAATGTACTTGTATTTTGTAATTATACCATATATCCTATAATTCATTTACTTTTTTTGCCGGTATTAAAAGGAGAGTCACCCAAAATGAAAATTGTCATCATTTTCTTACCCTCAAGTTGTTCTAAACCTGTGTACATTTTCTTGTTCTGCTAAAAACCTGGAAAGATATTTGGAAAAATGTTTTAAACCAAACAGTTCTGGGGCATTATTGACTTCCATAGTACAGAAAAAATACTATGGTTGTCAATAGTGCTCCAGAACTGTTTAGTTTCCCACATTCTTCTAAATATCTTCTTTTGTGCTAAACAGAACCAAGAATTTTATACAGTTTTGGAACAATTTTAGTGTGAGTAAATGATGATAGAATTTTCCTTTTCGGGTGAACTGTCCCTTTAAAAGCAGTTAGTAGTTAGTTAGCTATTTAAAAGCCTTTAGTTGTTCACAGAATAAAACTTTTGTTTCTGGTACTCGCCGATGCCTGTTCCTTTTCACATCATAGTGAGACTAATAAAAATAGAATAGTTTCATAATTGCAAATAACTCCACCTTAAACACATTGTGAAAGTTTTTACAATTTTATGTGCTGTTCACAAACTTTCAAAGCAAATTTCACAACAAATGTATATACCTATAAATAGTAAATTCCAGATCTGTATATGAGGATGGGCTCATTTGACTGGACCAGTAACCAACCAGCTAGCATGTCATCAAAACACCCTTAAGAACCCCCTAGCAACTGCATAGCAACCCAATGGCAAGCCATGGCTGCGAATGATAAAATCCAGTTTTTCTTGGTATACATCTATCTTTATCTTCATTATTGTTGGAGTCTGACTCTCCATACAGTTCACTCATTAGAGTGAATCATTACGCTGAGGATATGCAGTCTTTGGTTGCTATAGTGATTTTCCATCAGAGTCTGCAAGGATCTAGCTGACAAACACAACAGATTTGGTAGAAAGGGTGATTGTCACACGCGGGTGCTTACATGCACTACAGCAGATGTCTGACATGTGCTCATACTGAGAGACTCATAAGAGCTCTGCCATGGGGTGAGGAGCCAATGATCCACACTTCATCTGAACCTCAATGCTGAATTTCTTGCCGATTGCTCAGTGTCGGAGGTGAATTCTACACTGTATTATCATGACATTAATGATCGATCTTTAATCAATTTTACTGTATGGGGATACAGTAAGTCAGACATGTCAAAATGTTCTACAGTGTGTTGTTTACTCATATATTGTAGACCTGTCTTCCTGAATTTAATGGCTTGCTCTTTTTCTCTGTTTCCCGTCAGGCAACAACCAGCAAATTCAAACAAGTGTTCAGGTAGGACTTGTTTGTCATTTTTTGTTCGGGGGGTTGTGCAAGATATGATTTTTTATCTTTGTGCTCTAGTTTTTGGGACATACATTTTCCGGCGTAGAAATGCAAAAATCATAAAGTCATGTTTCCTCAAAGTAGAAGTTTGCAATTTTGTGCCTTTCACACACAAAACAGAAAAAAACGAATTATTTAAAATATTAAAAACCATCTTTAAAGTAAGGTTGTATTTGTTAACATGACTAAAAAATGCATTAGCCAACAATGAGCAATATTGTTTTTCCTCAATTATTAATTTTAGTTCATGTTAGTTAACGTTAATACAATTATTGATTTTAGTTCACTGTGCATGCACTAATGTAAACACATACACCTTTTGATTTTAAAAATGTATTCGTAAATGCTCATATTAACATGAACTAAGATTAATAAATGCAGTAGAAAGATTGTTTATTGTTCGTTCATGTTAGCTAATGCATTAACTCATGTTAACAAATACAACCTCATTGTAAAGTGATATCAACAACCTAATAGGTTAGTTAGACCGAGCTATACGCAGTTTTATAAGTTCACTTAGTAGGTTGTTTAACAAGGAGTTTATAGGAGAAAGGACACAGTACCGTTAACATGTACATGCCTACGTATCAGTTACATTTGCATTGGATCTGAAGTCTCACAGTTGGGTGTTTCATCTAATACAAACCTGCTCTCAATCTCATGGCATGCATTAACCATGCAAATTTAAGCAGTAGTCCGAACATATTTGCATGTTTGTGTTAAAAAACAAGCAATGGAGAGAATCCATCCGATATAATTTGTACAGAATGAATGCCAGCTTTGCCCTTCAGGACTTTCGTTGGCTTTTTGTTCGTTCTTATTGGAAAGATTGAGAGATGAGGAAAGACTCACCACTATGAGAGGCAGTTGAGCTGTCCATCCATCTCTCCGTTCTCTTCTGCTGACACAAAAGATCAGAGGGGCTGCAGGCCTCGGCCTCCACTGGGATGCCAGATATGTGATGGTTATCGGTCTATTCAGCTTGTGGAGGTGGGGCAAGGCATCACACAGAATCCTGGACCAGAGCTCTGGCATATATTTTTTGGATCGCTGTCAAATGAAAGTAGCCGACATGTTTGGGTTGCTAAGGGGAAAAAGTTTAAGAGCCTTTTTTTTTCAGGCCGAGTTGTCTGCGGTACAGGAGTTTTACAGTTTTACTAGAGCTGGATTTGTCTGCCCCCTTGTGGCCGGCTTGCAAAACTAAAGAAGAAAGTGAAATTTACTTTAGTGAGAGATGTTTACAAGTTTGTTCGATGACGTCATTTCAGTTTGACATTGTCTGTCTAGTCGTTATTTATATATATTATATAAGTTATTTAAAAACATTTAATTCATTTAAAGCCTCTATTAGGAACAAAATGATGAGGTTGCATTTTAATTTATTCAACTCATTCTATCAAGTGCAAAGGTCTTTTAGATCAAAAGCGTCAAACTGTTTTATTCTCTTCCCCTCCCCCATTCTTTCTGTCCATTTTTTTAGTATCCATCCTCGGCAGTGAGGTGTGTTTGGTCGATGAAGGCCACTCACCATTGTGATGTATAATGGCTCCTGTGCTGAGTGCTGTGTTGGGGTCAGGGGCCATGGGGTCAGAGGTCGCAGTGCTGGCTAAAGGGGAGCTGGCTCTTATTGGAACGCTCACGGGATTCTCTGCTTTCCTGCTGCTCTCCGTTTTGCTGCTGCTGTGCGCGAGCTGCCAAGGGTGGGTAACACAGCAAGAAAACACTCAAATTTCTTCATACTTCTGCTATTTGTGTTGTGCAAACAGGATTTCTAAATTAAAATTGCATAATGGTGTTTCAAACTGGTGTTTTTTTTTAATAGACAGTTTCACCGGACGCACTCGCCCGGTCCGAAGTTAACTTCCTGTCTATGTTTGGTTAAAATATTAAATATATATTATAATCAATTTTTTATATTCATATTAATTTATATAAATATTTTATTGTATAATCATTTTACTAAATTACATTAAAACTTATCAACAGTTCATGATTCTTTGGCGAGGTCTACTGGAAGTTAAGTTTGGGACAACGTTTGTTTATGTTGTTGCTGCTAAAACCGTCTATATACAGTATATGTTTGTATCTGTACATGTATAACTCATATTTCCATAAACGCATCATACGACACATCTAATCGCAAATGGAATAGAAATTGAATTAAAATACAAAATTAAGTTAAAATGTAAATATGTATATATTAAAATTTTATATGACTATATGTTATATATAATATTTATATAATAATCATAGATAATATAGTTACTCTTGTGTATATATATTTTTTAACACTTAATATTCTAATATATATATATATATATATATGTATATATTCATATTATTTCTATTATTTTAAAACAGTATTCAATTAATTTATATTTAATTTGTAACTCAATGTTCAAAATGTTCCAAAAATGGTTTATTGTTATATTCTGTTAGCAAAAAGAAAAATCTCACTTCAATTGTTAGTTAGTAGTTAAAAAATTGCTAACTGTTGGACTTCTGTTTGTTGTTGCAAATTATATCTGTTCTATGCAGTTGGCCTATATATTATATACTGTAAATAAAATGTTGTGCAAAGTCCCATGTGTATATTTACATAATATACATCACAACAAACTCAAAATGCTCGGTTCTTCAATGCAAATGAACCCTAATCCCTTATTCACGACCATTTTAGTTGCTGTCTAGAACAAGGTTTTCAATGTCTTGGAATTTGCTGCTCAATGATTCACTACCAAAGCTTCAGACTTAATCAAACATTTTTCACATTATCTCCACAGGCAGAAAAAAGGGAGTGGGCCCCCAGGAGACCATGAAAACCTGATGAATGGGGTATGTAAGAATGAGTTTCTATAATGCTTTTCATTTCAGGGATTTTACCCTTAACCCTACAGAACTTCTTGTTTACCATTTAAAAAGACATTTTTAATAACACAAACGCCAGGATTATGTGAACCGTGTTTAGTGTGTTTTGGCATCAGTGTTTTTGTGAAGGGAATGTGTGAACGCTGTGCTTGGGGGCCTGGTGAAGTCAGGGATAGTGGAGGTGAATGGACGGTTATTGTGAACCCCGAGGTTTGTGGGAGGAAAGCGTGAAGAACACAGATTATCATTTTTGTTTGGCCGGGGGGGCATGAGAAACTTCCCGCATGAGTCGTCTTGCTCTCTGGATCTACTAAGTGAAATTATTATCTTGGGGAAAGAGTTCAAAAGTTCAGGAGATGTTTAGCAACTTGTGGATTAGTGTGACCTACTGAGGGCATAATTGATTTAAAAATACACACACACACACGAACAGCTTTGTAGACGGGGCAGATAGGAATTGATTGTGATTGAATCCCTCATTGTAAATGTTATAATATGGGGACAGTGCCAGTTTATGGTCGTGGCTTGTTGACTGTGAAGGCTTTTGTAAAATATAAAATAAATACAAGATGTTAAGTTAACTTTGCTCATCTTAGCTTATGTTAACTTTTATGATTTTCACTTTATCTGTTTTAGCTATGCAAGTTAAATTTGCATGGTGTGCAATATTAACCTTTCACATTTTGTATGTACACTATTAGATATTAACTATCTACGAGTTAATATTCAGAAGTTTTTTTTAGATAGGGGCAAGAGTTTGCATGCCTTTCAATTTTTTTGTTTTGCGTTACACTGAATAATATGGCAGTTGTTTTGGATATTAATGGATAAAAACAGATGCAGCATCATGCAACAGCAAACGTTTTCAGTAACGGATACCGTTAGAGAAATACGCGAATCACTTTCAAGCATGATTCATTAAAACCACATATACAACAGTAGGGAAACGCTAGATAAGTACAGCATCTCGATATGTTCACCAACATGAGGTGACAAGTGTTAAACACGAGAGTCAACTAACTAATCACTTGAAATAAAAACAACAAATACAATATGACATTACAAGAGTGTAGGGTGTAATATGGCTAAATGTGACAAACGTGACAACAATAGACATAAATAAATTTGTCAAAGCTGTGAAGCAGTGGGATGTGCACGTGCACTCGACACAAGAGCTGTTGGCACACAAGTACCTGGGTTCAAGTCCGACCTGAGTCAGCCTATTTGATCTCAGAAAGTGCATTAAATTTCCCCTTTGTTTTTCTTTTTGGCACATTCAAAGCAAAAACCTGACAATATAATAAAAGAAAATCATCATTAATGAAATATCCTGAAAGTAGTAGGCCTACGTTAAAAAAAAACAATAAATAACAAACAAGAACAAACATTTTATGGCAACATCTATGGCCTTTAAGCAAATGCTGAAAATGAGACAGCCGGAGAAAACCTGTTGTTATTTCTGTTTTATGTTTATGAATTTACTATTTATAGATATGTGTTTAAGTAAAATAATCATTTCTTTTTCATTCTATGAACAGGTGACATTTCTCCCAAATTCCAAATGAATGTGTTGCGTGTTATGTGGATTTATGCGCAGTAACTTGAACAGGGTTAAACTGATAAAAAACAAAATGCACTTTTTGAAGAGCTTGAATACTGCAAAGAAAACAAGTTCATAATCATGCGATACTAAATTTTTTTATATTCTTTTTACGAACTAACATGCATCTTTGCATTCTCTCAGCCTTTCACGTTGGTGTTTTTTGGTGATTTTATCTATAATTTCTGTTGAAAATCGACAAACAATCTGGACTGGAATTGCCACAAACATGCAGAAAAAGGCAAGGCTGTAGTGGTCTTTTAATTTGTCCTGCAGTATATATATGAGAATAAATACAGTATTGCATAATGTGGGTATAAATGATTGCAAAACGCTCTGGTTTGATATGATCTCTGTTCACACACAAATAAGCATCAACGATCTTATGCTTTGAAGAACCCTGTAGTTTTGATTGATATCAGGAGTCTAACCTTTGCACAATAATGTACATCTCGCCCGTGATTCTAATGAAGAAGAATACACTTAAATGGCGCTGTCTGTTATAGACTGACAGGTTAAATGGAGTCTTTGTCTTGCTTCGACAGGCTGAGTGGCTCTCAGCTTTAACCTTCTGTATCTTAAGGACTTCATCACCCTAGCAACAGGCTAAATCAAAAGACTGCCACTAGGTGGTCCCATAGAGCCACTGTTGCTCTGCTACGGTTTAAAGATGCAAACAAAGAACTCGGTCCAAGTGTCTTTGTCTGAAAGGTGATTGCATCACCGAATAAAATTTAGACCGCACATAGTGTGTTTATAACATTATAACTCCATTCTCCACAGGTGTCGGAAAAAGAAACATGCAGCCAGTCGGCACAAAGTCAGGGCATTGATTTAGAGGTCAGCAGCTCTCATAATGGGCCTCTCACAAGTGGTACAGGTAACAGTTAGCCAAATATTTCTCATTGAAAGCTTTTTTAACCAACATTGAGAAATATAAACACCGTCCCCCATTCTTCGTCCCCAGTACTCACGGACACGATTGACACGAGTCCCCAGCCCTCAGAGGACATGCTGTCCAGCCAATCGGAGATCAGGTCATCCAAGTGTCATCAGGACCGGGAATTGCCCAGCATCCCACCCACGGATGCACAAAACGCAGCTGTGCTCAACGGTCAAGCTACTTCAGGGGACGGCACGTACGAAGTGTTGAAGGACGGAACCTCCCGAGACATCAGTGTGGAGGACTCTCTGTACGAAACAGTGAAGGAGCTGAAAGACATCGGCCTCCCCAACGGTAAGCTGAGCGCGGAGGAGCCGCCCACACCTCTAGTCAACGGTCACCCCAGCCCCGCCACACCCGATCTGAACATGCTTCCCTATGGCGTTGAGTACGCCTCTGTGAACCTCAGCAAGAAAAGCCGTTATAGCACTGACATGGAGGCCCGGCGCTCGGCTGCCATCGTGGATCCTGAAGAGCTGGAAGATGAGAAACCACCTCCCGTTCCAGATAAAGTTTTGGATGA
Source organism: Triplophysa tibetana (assembly GCA_008369825.1). Classification (NCBI taxonomy): domain Eukaryota; kingdom Metazoa; phylum Chordata; class Actinopteri; order Cypriniformes; family Nemacheilidae; genus Triplophysa; species Triplophysa tibetana. The sequence continues at coordinate 15,129,648 of CM017908.1, forward strand.
AAATGACAACCAACAGATTAACAACCTTCCAAATGGACAGGTGGGGACCACCAGATATTTTCAATAGATGCCTAATTTCAGAGCTGGGAATCTACCCACATTGTCTTAACAAAATGCAAACATTATAATAATAATCTTTTTTATTTCACCTTTAAAAGTGCACCTCAAAGCGCTTTGAAAAAAGAAGTAAAATAACAACAGAAAAAACTTTATACAGTAAACCATTCAAATATTAAAATGCCATTCGTAAGTATTTTACGAGATAATTCGTGCATTTTTATTCGAACATTTTGGTACGCTTTTCTTTCGCCCAAGTATCGGGGTGGGGTTAGGGGAGGGGCTTCAGTATTGCTTTTCCTAATAATTTACATCGTACGAATTCACCACCTCGTAAAACAGTTAGGAATTCTCATGAGATCATGTTGGTATTTTCACCTTATGTACTTGAGCGAGTCTCGTCATCTCATTCCATGAGAGATGCAACCCATCACACATGTATCAAAGAACATAGAGGAATCGTTTCATAGACAGACCAAAGGGAATGGGCTACTGCTGCTCACCAGCCGGAGAACAATAGCAGGCAGAGCGTTTTAATTACGATCTTTTAAGATGTGATATACGTGCGCCTGTAGCATACAAATGAAGCCGTATGCAGACGAGGGCAAACTGCAGTCGATGTCTGCGTGTCGTGTGAGCAGCCCGGCACCTTCTTTGTTCATCACTCCCTCCTGGAATCTCGCTCAGTGTCACTCTCTCTCTCACTGTGCCCTCACGTTTGCTAGCATAGCTTTGTTTTTCCCATTTCCTGTTTTTTTTTATTGTCTTTGTCTTTGCACTCCATATTAGTTATACCCCTTAGACAAAAAATAGTGCCGGACTAAAAACTCAGTGAACGTGTCTCACTCGACCCACATTTCGACAGCCTGAAGAGCCGAAAGATGACGTAACTCTGTTTCTGCCTAATCTGACCACAGACAGCGCACTGCGTTGTTTACAAGCAATGTAAATGATATTTAAGAAAAACTTATTTTAACATCCAGACTAATTTAATTTAGCATCTTTAGGTCACAAGCTACTAACAGTCAGACTAGGGCTGCACGATTAATCATATTTTAATCGTGATAACCATTTATGCTTCCCGCAGTTAATTGAGCATAATTGTTGTGATATAAGGTTTTCAAAGCAAGCACACCCGAAAAGGTTGTGTATAATCCTAATTGGTGAAAGAAAATAAAGATTATTAACCGTGATTAAAAAGTTTGAGCAAAATAATCGTGACTAATATAGTACAAATATCCACGATAAATTGAGCATAATTGTTGTGATATAAAGGCAATAAGCACAACTCCCTTAAGGATCAGAAAATCATCGATGTCGGACTAAAAGCTTGTATCTCTTAAACTGCCACTTTACAGGAAAAAAATCATACTACATTTCCACTCTTTATTTGTACTATGTTAATAGTTTTTATGCTAAAACCCACAGACAAACATAAAGTGTGACCAACAGTAATGATTTATAAAAAAACAAGAAATCAAAAATGGAGCAGCAAGGTTTCATTCTGAAGAAAATGTTAAGATGATAGCGTACACTTTTTTAATCGCCACAAATTAAAACATTTTAATTGCCTTTAAAGTATATTAAATATGCTAAAGTGAAATTAAAACAAAATTCTGAACGGGTGGAATTTTCATGATTATTAATTAAAATATTGAGCAGAAAAATTATAACTATCATTTAACCAATAATCGTACAGCCCTAAGTCATACAATCATTCGCGGAATAGATTTAGACAGCCAAATTTTGTCGGCTTAACATTGGTATGTTGGGCGGCAGTGTCCATCAACTGAAGTGATGTGATCTATTTTTGCATCGTTTTAAAACCCAGCCCCTAACGTTGGCATGTGTGATCCAGCACCATATCGGTGGATGAGGGGCTTAAGTGAATAAACTGTCAAACAGTCACACACACGTGCCCCCGTGTAAACCGTCCTCCCCAGTAAGCTAGAAAGTCAGCGCTTTACTCTATTATCCTCTTGATCACTCTGACTGTTTCTACCCCCCGCTACACGTGGGTTTAAAATTGACACCTGTCACTCCTTATTCCATTCCCTACGGCTTGATGTCCGTATATAAACGGACGGCAGTGATGTCTTATCGCCCGCATGCGTTTGACGGTGATATATGCGCATGGACATGCGCCCACTGTCTGACAGTTCAACCTCGTGATGAATGAGATGGCAAAGCATGTGTTCGCTGGTACATCAGTTTGTGTTGAGTAAGTGGCTCTGTCAGGTGGGACGTCCACGTTCACACGCATGAGCGCCATTATGCTGGTGTCCCTGCCTCCATGCGAGTGTGATAGACTAAGGGCAAATGTCTTAGATAAACTCCGATTTCAGCACGTCAACACTCAGAAGTCTTTCGCTGAAGGGAAGGACGTTTATTGTTAGCGATGGCGAGAACGCATTGGCACGCTGGTGTCTGAAAGTGAATAGTAATCGACATTATTGAACACAACCCTAGAAGCAATGTCTGGTTCCTTTGTGTTCAACCTCACACTGAGTGTCTTATCTGAATTTTTTTCTCTATAGATCTTTGCCAACACATGGTCTTAAATGCTTTTGATCGTTATTTATTTCGTATACGACAAAGTCAATACCAAGACAGCACTTTAATTAATGTAAAGAGCTGGACGGAGACAAAGGAAAGAGTGAATTAGCAAATAAAATGTATGGTAAGAGGCGTTTGTTAGATGCGATGAGGTCAGGGGGTGTCTTCGCCGAGTTACGCGATTGGGCTCGAAAGCTATTAAATGAATTGCTTTGCTAATTAAAGCGATATCAAAGCACATCTGGTGAGACCCAGCACGAATCCCACGTAATCGTATCAAAGCAAAACACACTTTTGAAGTTCACGAGGTGAGATGACTTAATCAAAACAGGCTCGAAAGTTTTCACTAAAACGGCGTGACTTTAATCGTAAAGAGGTTACAGATGATTTCTCATGTTACTGTAATTTCTGTGTCGACGGCGTGATTGGAAACAGCGATTGATGTTTTTCCTAAACAGCCATGGTGTCTGTTATTGATCTGCTGTAGGATTTACTTTATTAATTAATGACTCTGTTATCGATTTCCTTTGAAAGTATAAAGGCACTGTTGCCGAGAAAGGAACTGTAAATTTGATTTCAATCATTAACTCTTTAAGTAATGAATGAGCTGTTCCGTTATGCATCAATCGACTCTTGACATCGGCATGTGTCAGCAGATGCAGCCGATTTCCTCCGCTGCTGTACGTTGAAATTGATTTAGCGTGGGTCGGTTTTAACTAATCGTCTTGTTTCAATCATTGTCTTGCAGTTACACTCCTCATTGTTGACTCCAGAGCTTCAGAATAACGTGTCTCTGGTCGGTGAGGTAAGTCTTTAAATCAGCATCTGAGAGGCCCTTGTAATGTCCAACTTAAAGTATTTTTTGTCGGTTTAAGGGTCATTTCTGTTACACAGTACATTTCTGTTACAACTTTATCTTGTAAAAGATTAATTTGTTTGTGTTAGAATTTAAGAAGGCATTTCTGTAAAATAATATACCAGACTTTTAGATGCTCATGTAAAAGCTAAGGAAAACTTTATAATAACTTTATCTACACAATAGCTAAAAGAAATAATTTTAACAACGTCTAACAGGGTGGAAATAAAGACCTCAATGCATTGTCAATTTTTTTTACAGCTGATGTTTAGCACTTGAGGGTATGAGAAAAATATCGAGGCACTTAACTGAGTCATAGATTATATTTAATAATACAATAATATTATTATAATATTCTAGTACAAAATATATTATAATATAAAGTATTTAATTAAATTGAAGTATTAAATTATATTAAGTAATTAAGTAATCAAATATTATATTAAGTATTTATGATATTTCATATTTGTATTTTACATTTTGGAAGGCTAATACATATATTTAATTAAAAAACATAAACATTATTATAGTGCAAATATAACTGACATTATAATGTAGTCTAAATCATGCTGTGACAAAATTATTTAACCAGTCCTGTGGAATAAAGATGTCCTATTAATAGCTTCGTTCTCATTTCCAGTTATCAGACATGTACTCCAACGTGCCGAAGCCGGTTGTTAAGGAAACAGAGCATGACTACAGCAGCATCGCAGAGATCAAGGGTTTAGTGCCCGAGTCGACCTCCAGTGATCTTTACGCCACAGTCAGGGATGAATTCCCTATATCTCCTGGCTCCCAGCCTCTGAAGCTCACAGAAAACGGAGAACCTGGGTACGAAAGCATCACGATTCCTAAAGCAGCTGAAGATGCTCATCAGGCTAACGGGACAGTGGAACCAGACTATGAGAGCGTTGGGGAACTGAGTCTGAGCAGGGAAATCTCTCGTCTTTGACAACCCACTCAACCGGAGACTGTGGAATCTGGGGTGATATTGTGAGCATAAGGCACTTAGCCCTTGATGACTGAGGAGACCATTCACTAAAAATGTGCAGCCACTGATAGCACACAGTTAACTTGCACGTTTTAGCACTGTAATCCAGGCACTTAAATTGACCATTTAAAATAGCAAAACGTTCTATTATATCAGAATTATTGCTATGATCAGAAGAAAATCATAGATTTTTTTAACATAAACATTTAAATGCATCTGTTAATAAATCCCATTTTCTTTTACAGAATAAGCAAATCGTTTTGTGAATATATCGCAATCTATAAAAAGTCCAAATTAGAAAACACAAGGGCGTGTTTGCTCAGAAAAGTAATATCAATACAACACAATTACGCAAACACAATAAATACGCCACATGAATGCGTTTAGTGCCTGTTTGACTGATGTGTTGGTGGTTAGTAAAAATGACACATGCAAAAGTGGCCCAATCGTTTTGTGAACTCATCCCTGAATCTTTTGGGGTGATTTAAATGTTAAAAGGACGATTTTTTTAGTTTATTTGGTCCCAGGGCCATTGAAATCTTCTAGTAAACAATATCGCGTCGACCAAAGTGATCTTCAGTGTACGACCTGTGACCCAGCACGGGAAATGAAACGCTGCAGAATGGCTCACAAGAAGGTTTGCTATGCTATTGATGTGAATATTTCGCCACAACAAACCAGAGATGCCCTTTTAACATCATCTGTGCTCACATAAAAATATATATATTTTATTCATAACGTGTACTAGAAGTTCTAGCCTTCTTGCACGCTGCACACTCTGCGGAATGGCTTATCATTTTCAGATGATACTATTCAAGTCTGAACGGGCTGCAGTTGTTTCCATGCATTACCCTTAAATACAGCAAGACTTTTTGATGAGTCCAATGAGGAACTACACTCATCAGTATCATTCAGAAAAACTGGAGCGTTTAGTTCGGCTTAAGATCACGCAGTAAACAGGTTATATCACATGACGCATATCAGAAGAGAAATGTTTAAATGTAGCCGCCGTTCTGAGCCTCTGAGCTCGGGTGAGGAAGTGTCCTTTCAAGGTACGCAGAGTTAAACTATCTAACTCATGTAGGAGTGTGTATTATAGAAAAGTTGGCTCTTATCTATTGCAGATGTGAATTCAACTTCTTTAATTGCCATTTGTTTTGTTATTGGGTTGTGTTACATTGATATTTGAATAGGATTTTTTAATCGACGCAGCTGTATTGATTGTGTATCAAATACATTATATATTTCAGACATTGTTTGGTTTCTGAATATCATAGGTACGTGGCATTTCAAAAGACTGATAAGCACAGGGGGATTAAGAGAAATCAATGGTACTGCCAAACTGCAGCTTTGCCTGGCAGCTTTATTATGTGCTTTATTATCAGGTATGCATTTGAGTTTCCTGCCTTTACTTGTAGCAGTATAATCGAAGAAGCGTGTCCAGACGCCGCATGTGACAATTTAATGCCAAGAGACACCTGTAAATATTCAAATGAGCTGTTAAATGATATCACTGTTTAAGTATGATTTTAAAGATCGTTACCATTGGCAACAGCTCATTTTGATTGACAGTAAAAGGAATGTTTTGTTATAGTTTGTTTGTTTGTTGAAGGAGATTTATTTACATCAGGCATTTATTAACAGGAAAATTAATGGAATTTCTTAGCATTATTTAAACGTAAGGTTTACATAAAGGACCGTGGATGGAGTCCCAATGTTGTCCGTGCTTTGTGTGTAATGATGGTACATTGTGTTGGTACAGATTCTGTTTTAAAAAGGTAATTGTTTTGTTTAATATTACGAGGAAACCTTCTGTTTCTCCCTCTTACCAAATTCTGTGCATTTGGTTGTAAATACGTGAATTTTGCATTTATTGCATAATCATCTTTTTATTGTTGTATTTGCTTATTAAACTGTACAGTCATGCTGGACTAATAACATGTATGCATGTATTGTTCACATCAACTATTTACCTTCCAATTAATGTGTTATTTATCGATTAACATCATGTTTTGTCCTATGTTTACATAAGGCATATTTACAAATGTATACTGCATTGCTACAAATACACATTCATTTTTTTTATATTGGATCTCTCAGTACAAACTAGTAAATTCTCAAATGTCTTAATTTGCTAGTTTTATTATCTTGTCACACGTTATTAAAGGACCTCAAATAAAGAGCATATTCCACTCAGTTGTGTAGTATTGATTGAGTCTGTGGTCAGAGCCCCATGCATTTTAAATGTGATGGTCATAAGGGAAGTGTGGTAAAAGGATATTTAATGGAGTTTTGGATTCTCAGTTCAAAAGGAATAATTGTTTCTTCATTAATATTCATCAAATCTTTCAACTATGCTTAAGGGCTAATTCTTATGGTTTCTATTAGTTCACACAGTAATACAATACACACATTTCTGCTCTTTAAAGGCGTAGTCTAGTTCACCTAAAAATAAACATTATGTCATCATTTATTCACCCTCATGTCATTCCAAACCTGTATGATTGCTTTCCTCTGCAGAACACAAACGATATTTTGAAGAACGTTGATAACCAAACAACCCTGGATGTCATTGAATATTTTGTGTGAATTCTCACTTTAACCGGATCAATGTCATAATCAGTTTAGGTAGACATTGTCATGCTGACTATATGTACATATTAATTGTGTTGAACTAGACACAATGGTTTGTCTAGTTGAACACCTTTTCATACACACAAGATACAAATTATCCTTATCAACAACAGCAATGACATTACTACACTTCTATTTGTAATGTTTAAAGTAACTTAAGAATAAACATTCCTTATCACAATTAATTTTTAGAGAGTGACCTGCTGTGATTTCTTATCTGGATGTATTATATAGATATAAATTTTTTAATTAATAGTAATATTTTATTGTATAATAACTGTATTACATAAACAATTTGTTGTATTTAATTGTATATACTTTTTTTTAAATAAATTAACAATTTGATGAATGGGTCGTGTAACTTTGTCGCGTTTAGGTTAGTAACAGTTCTTCTGCTGTTAACTCAAAAAAAAAAACTGGCTAGACATACGTTTAGCTTGCTAGCTAATTTACTTGTTATTTATTTTACTTGTTATCAGAAACAATTCTTTGCTGATTTTACCGGAAGTTAAATTAGGGTCACAAACGCGCACATCCGCAGTAACGTTTTTGCTTTGAAATCGTCTATTTTAGGCTGATCTGCAAAATCTTAAATTCAAATACAGCTGCAGTGTGAACATGGTGTGATAACTTTTTTCTAAATATTCAATCATTTATTTTCCAACAGCAAAGTTATGTAAATAATAGTATAAAGACCTGAACTGTACCCACTTCAGACAGAAAGGGTGACAAATCCGCCAATTCCGAGATTATTTAGGATATTAACTATGTTTTGATTCTTAAATAACAACATTTGTAATAACATTATAATATAACAACTGTAACATATAACATCCAACATTGCTACAATGTATTGCTGCAGGATAGGTTATATATGTAACGTTAGAGATATATGAAGCACAACTTAATCGTAGGGAAAAAAGTTTTATCTCAATATTACAAAGTAATGTAAGTTTTGAAAGTAAGTTTTACAATCTATATTATGTTCAAAGTGACGGTATTATTTTGTAAGGGAGTGAATCCAGCAGGTCGAGACCCTTGGGAATCCCTCCCGTGACGCGTGTCATTCAATTCGCATTACTTTCTTATCACCTTTTTCGGAAACGCTGGTAACAATAACCAACACACCTAAATAACCTCTCACAACAATCTCTTTTCATCCTTCCGTCATTGTTTTAATCTGAGGAGCTCTGTGTGCTCGTGTTTGGAGGGAAGCTGCAGCGCGAGCGAGTGGAGGCGTGTGTGTCGACAGCCAATCAGAGCTTACACTGGCCGCGCGAGCGCACATGTTTACAGGCGACATTCCGCCGGTACAGCTACTGCATCTGGAAAACCCGGATAGATTGCACGAAGCGGACTGTTTTTCGTACGACCTCCGATTTGCGGCAAACGAGGATCAAGTTGCACATTGCGAACACACGCACACACCAGCGGATGTGATAGTTAGTTTTCCCAGATTCGTCTAACTTCTCAGCGTTTATTCGTCGTCAGGTTATTGCTTAAATGTTTGCATTGTGCAAGAAACATTACATTTGTCGATCCGAATCTCGCGCTCCGCTCCTCGTTTTCCACAACCCGCCAGCTTTAAGGGAACGGCAAGAAAAACAAACAGGTCGACAGAAGAAAGATATCGGTTGCCGGTCGGTCGGACGGACGGACGCAGAGGTTATCAAGAAAAAATCGCTCATTTTTATGTATTAACGGTGCACTGGTCCAACGTCCTGAACGCGCACGTTCACGTCAGCGGGACCGTACATATACGCGGATAAAGCGGTAAAATATGTGGACGAGCTCCAGATCTGTAAAAATGTCGTATTATCCGTTCGTTCGGCCCGTGATAATATTTGCAGAGTGCAAGGTCTGCGCGTTTGCGTTTTGTGACATTTCCTGTTTCTAAATTCACATTGCTGCACAGCGTGATAATACTTGGAGGATTTCATTGATACGTGAACTATGCATTCTCGGCGTCTGGTGAAGCGCTCGGTTATTGGGAGCCGCGTGTACGCGCCGGGTTTAACAGGAGACGCGGTAACGCTCACGGGAGTCATCCAGGCTGTCAAACAGGACAACAGAGATGCTGCAGCCGGTCATCGGCGCAACGTTTACACGGTTCTTATGCAAGACGGCAGCTTGAAAGAGTTCACGGAGGAGGAGATCGCGCAGATGACTGCGAAAGCACCACTTAAATCGAGTTTAAAGGTGCGTGTGTGTGGTCAGCTGGGGTTGTTGTTGTTGTTGTTTGAGGCAGTCCATGCATCACTGTCAAACGCACAGCATTGTTTACAGTGCACGGTGCAATTGTTTGTTTCGTGGCATGGGCTGTGCGCACAGTTTGAAAGATATTGTGTGTGAGTGGATATTGCTGTAATGACACTGATAAAGAGGGCCGGTGCTGTTTATCTACTTAAGTGGGTGGATAACAGTGGCAAACAAACACGCTCTGCAGCATTCACACGCTAGAAGATGCATCTGCATGCGTCTGGGCGCGCGCCGGCTCTTTTTTAGTAGGCTAACGATAACACAACATTGTCGGCATTCATTGTTATTACAGTGATTCCGTTTATTATAAACGTCCACTTTTGTTTAACAGTACTGTTTAATTTTTTAATGTTGTAAAATGAATCAAATTGGCCTCTGTGGGTAGTTGCACACTTGGGTGAAATAGTTGCATGCGCCTAATTGCAAAACACAAAGGATTTTTTATATTGACCTAATTTGTAGTCATTATTAAGTTATACAGCCTGAGGTGCCACATCAAGAGGATCAAAATGACAAAAATCCCACAATTTCATAAATTTTCTGATGAATTAAATTCGTCATTACTTTATCTGTCATCAAAATAGTGAAATTATATTTAATCTAATTTTATCAATAAGTCAAATTGATTTAGTAAAATACGCAAGATTCCATTGTTTGGATGTTACGTTTTATTTACCAATTTATTTGCGTTTATTTGTTTATTTTATCGGTTTTGTCAAAAATACGGTTATTGACTGAATGCCTCACTACACTCCAAACCAGGCATCCATTTCATTTTCATTTAATAATAATAAAGTCCACTTTGCAAATTCATTAACAGCAACTGCTACTGTATACTAAAGGGCAGATTAATATCTTCTCTGGTTGCAATAATGAGTAAAAGTTAAAATGTATAGCCATGCAAACAAGGAATTGTTAATATAGGATGTGAAACTAGGGTAAATGATCCCATTGCAGCTGCTCCATAACAACAGCAAAATGAAGCTCTACAGAGGGTCACGCTCATAGAATCTTGGGCTTTGGCATGCTGCCTGGAATCTCGAACCAGTGCCATTCGGCTTGGGGGAATGCCACTTGTTGACTTGTTTCATAGGGAGGGGCTTTGTGTTTAGTGGCTTTACAGTGTGGCTTCAACAGACAAAGGCAGATTGAATTTTTTTGTCCCCTGTTGTTTTCACCGCTTAATATCAAAATTGAATTAACAATCATGGCGTCTAGCTCTTTATTTTCAAGGCTGTGATGCTGCTTTAAACTTCATTTGGCACAAACGCCCAACGATTGGGCCATGATGGATGAAGTGCGGTACTCAGACAAGCAGCAGATGTGTTTGTTGTTGTTTACCAAGAGCACGGTAGTTACATTTTGTGATACCTCACATCTTGAGTGTGTCTCACTCATACATTGTGCCAGTGTTCGTTTTGCTTATGAATATTCAAGTGTAAATAAATAAATAATTTGTAAATAATTAAATCTGTGTGCATTCAGCTTTCAAATTTAATGAATTCTGTTATTAGTTCAATCAATTAAAATCCCTAACTTGTTGGCAAAATCTCATTCCAGCAGTTTGATTGACACATAAATTGCGACCCATATTAGATCAGTGGAGATGCTGCGTGCTCCACATGTGGCAAGACAGCCGTGGCCGGTTTAAAAAACACAGTGTTTGTTATGGTGAGGTGGAAGAAAGAAACCTAACTGAGTGTGAAATTTAAATGTGAACTTGTCCAATGTGCATTTTTGAATTGTCGCTTGAAAGTATTGGACAACATGGTACTGGAACAAATCTGTCTTCATAAAACCTGCCAGTTATCTCTTACGTGAAGTATTATTATTCTGTCTCTGAGGTTTAAAGGAGTTGTTCACCTGAAAACAAATAGTCTTTCATTATTTACTCGCCATTAAAAACCATATTTACATTTATGCATTTGGCAAACGCTTTTATCCAAAGCAACTTACATTGCAGTAACCTCTACATTAATACTTAGTTATGTGCAATCTCCCCTGGGATCGAACCCACAACCTTGCTTTTATCACTGAGCTACAGGAAAGCTGATCATGATCATACTGTTCTATTGTTTACATAATTAAAAATATTGAAAAACAATTCCTGTGCAAAAACTCCAAAGCAGACAGAAAAACAACAAACATAAGCACCAAAAAAGTACATCTATGACTCTACCACTAAATTCCAGCCATAATTGATTTACCCTTACGTTCTTTACCCTTAAGATATTTTGAGTAATGTTTTAGTAGTTTTCTGTCCACACAATGAAAGTCAGTAGGGGACAACGTTTTTGGTTACCAACATTCTTCCAAATTTCTTTGTCTTTTCCCGTAGAGAGAAAGTCATAGGTTTTGAACAACACAAGGGTGAGAAAATAATGATAGAATTAAATTTTATTGTGTGAACTTGAAGTTCTATACTGATACTCTCGAGCTAATCCTATCTAAAAAGGCAGTAAATCTAAATAAGATATTCAGACTTGAAATAGCACACGTCATATGGAGTACTTTTATGTTTTTTGTCACCTGTTTTGATTATCACTCTTTGGTAAGCACTGTAATATTTTCTTTAGATTTCCTAATTTGTGATACATTGAAAAAAATTAACTGCAGGTTTCTAATGTGGGCAAGTAATGCAGAATTTGTATTTCTGGGTTCTGTTCTATTAAAGGCAACGTTTAATTTATGCATCACTAGCATAACAATTTTTTTTTGATGATTGATCAAAATTTATCACTGTTTGCAAACAAGTTCCCATCGTGGGATTGGTCAAACAGACCGGTATCTCACACAAAGCTCACGCTGTTGAGTGAGCCAATGTTGCAGTCTCGAGCAGATCTGGATGCTGTTGTGTCGAAAAGACCCATAGTGAAAAACAACATATTATCACTGCATATTAGTTCCAGCATTTTAACAATAAGTTGCATATTTCACCTTCTCTGATTACATTTTTTTCCTAATTTTAATATCTTCTTTAACGCATAGCCAAACTCTGCCAATACACAGATCATGTAAAATAATCCATCTGTTTTAAATTCATTCTCGTCAGTAACCTCACAGAAGTTCAATGCTCTGGGTGATAAGCTGTTACTCCCTCTACCCGGTCGAACTAATCGAGTTACGGTAAGAAAATGATTTGGATTGTGCGTCGCTCATTGTTAGATCACGCTGTCTGCTGCTGCATGCGGTGACGTTCGTCATCTTGGCCCCTGTTTGCCCTGTCTGTAGTGTGCGCTGTTTAGCGGTACGCAGCTTTATTCACAGTGTAATAAAAAGACTGAGGCTGCCATGTAGATGAGAACAAGCTGCTCGTCTTCGTATCAGTGTGGTCACGGATGGTGGTTTTTTCTGCACGCTCGGGGGGAAGTGACAGAGCGAGGGGGATTTTGTCAGCAGTAGAGATCTAGACAAATAGGCCTGCTGATCAGCGAATGAGATTTCATGATCCAGATCATTGTGCTGGTGTTTATTTTCACCGATGTGTTAATTTCTATCAGCTTAAACAGTGTAGTGTTTGATGGTAGCAAGCAAATAAGCTTCGACGTAGGAGTCCTGCAATAAAGTAACCTTGGGAGCCACATGGAGAAAAGAATGGTTACGTGGTTAAGAAACTCAAATGTGATTTTCTCTGCAGAGCACCTGTAACGGTGGCCATCGGGACGGGCCCATGCCAGTTCAGAATGGAGGATTGCTGAGGGGGGAGGCGCCCTGTCTCAGTCCCGAGAGCGTGGAGGAGCCACGGTTGCTAGAGCACAAGCGGACGGGACGAGCGATGGAGCAAGAGAAAGAAACTACCCGCTCTGTTTCTCTGCTTGAGCAGAAACGAAAGGTGGTCTCGTCCAGCATCGATGTACCACAAGCCAGGTAAGACTGCTCTGCAGAAGAGTGCCCCTACAGGTGGAAATGATTACTGATTTGAAGATTCCCATGAACATAATATATTGTTGTTGTCCTATGTCTTATATTTGTGCATGATGTAGCCTACATCCCAAAAAGAGAGCCAAACTGTATTGTTGGTAAGATTTTCATTGTGACTTTATAAAGTGTGTCCAACAGATATAAAAATGTTTTAAAGAGTAAGTAGCATAAGATCATGAAAATTACATTTCATGCAGTGTGTTATGTTGCCGTGCTTGAAAGTAAGCAGTCTGCCACGTTGTAAGTCCTAAGGTGAATAAATTACAAAGTTATTGGCTTGTAAAAAAGTGAATCGACTCTGAATCACGCAAACGAGACGTGTCTCTAACCGCCGCGTATCTACGTCACTAGACATAGTCCCCGCCTACGTTTTGCTGGGACTGCCGCGAAAACTTCACTCTCTCCTCCCCCAAAACACTGTTGCTCGTTCGTGATGCTTGTGCCGTCTATAACCTGTGTTCTACGTTGTGAAACTAAGTGCGTCTTATTTAAACTATCAAAGGAAGAACTTCTAAGGAAAAACAGCTATCTATCCCCGCCTCTATCTATACACTGTATATAATGTATGACCTGTAAACCGTAATCCAGCACTGATGGTAGGGGTTCCATTTACGACACATGATGAACGCTGTAACAAGTTCAAGAAATGGGAAGAAGGAGGCGGGAACTGGCGAACGTTCAACAACTTTTAACAATAAATTAACAAACCACAAAACGAAAGTAAAATGCCGGCAGCTCTCGCACGGTCGTCATAAAACATAACATAATAAATCTAGGCCTGGTCCTCTTTCATCATACAATCCGGTCGCTCATCCTTTTATGCCTCCGATCTCCTCCAAAGAGATGCGATACACGTGCAACACAGCTGACACTCGTTATCATCACTCGCTCTCGTCCCGCCTTGCTCGTTACAAATGCGTTTGAACAATCACAGCAGACTACACCACCTGACCAATCACATGACACTATTGATATTGGCGGGTGTTATAACCATTCGAGCTGGATTGCTGTATGGATGAAGCTCATTATTTTTAATGCTCGTAGAAAACAACGATTATTCCTCGTTGTAAAACAAATGATGTAGTTTGTCTTACTACCTCTACATCCTGAGAGATTGCACTGTCCAATACAAACAGATTTCTGAACAAACAATGAGGCTAGTGATTTATCATGACTGTACCCTGCTTGAATTCTGACAGATTTCCTTTAGATTTGTGTGTTTGAGATGATTCAGTCTGCCAGCGCATTCATGGACTTGCGTCTGTGCTTGATCATATATTTTATTTCAGTGTTTCTTTTGGATGGCACATATCTCAAATCATGTGTACATTATAGACTCTGAGGTATATTAGACACGGATATGCACGGCATTTACATTTTCCAAAATAATTACAGCGGCTTCTGTTTGGCTGGGGTGGTCAGTGTACAAAAACACATGCAGAGGTCTAAATTGTGCGGTTTGGTTTCTTGAGCATGCTTCTTCAGAATTTTTTATTAAACTTTAGGCTAGATTTGGAGTAAGGATGGGTCACCATGGTTGACTAGTAAACTTGCTCGGCCTCCAGTGACTGATTAGTCGAGTAGTGATGTTCAAAAGTTATTTGTATATTAAATTGGTAAATTTAAGTTCAAAATTAAATTTTGCATTCATTTTTACACAGTTTGTAGGGTAAAGCTACCTTTAAAATATCACCACTACAACGCATTTGGTTAGGCATTTGGGCAAAACCTTACAAAAAACAACTATTACAACTACAACCTTTCTTACTCCAAGGCCCTCCATTTTCTTCAACAATATTTAAAGGCCCCCCTCACAAAACCTCAAAATTTCTTCCCAATTAAATATTTTAGAGCTTGACATTAACTAGAAAAACTTTATAAATATTATATAAATGGCCGTTTAGAAATATTTTTGGTTTAAAGTTAATGCTCATTTGATCATTTGTGCTTTTTATTATTTATTGGTAATATTGAGGCCCCCTTGGAAGTCATCTGGGGCCCCCTCTTGGGCCATGGCCCCCCTGTTGAGAACCACTGTATATAAAGAGCCAAGTATTCTCCATTTGTTGGGTATTATTGCTTTTGGTTTGAAAAAATGTTAATAAATCCTACAAAGAATGTCGTCTCTTAAGAAATTGCATCCTTTTTTTGTCACATGCATAACCCATTAATTTTTCTCTCTTTTAAAATTAGAAGCTTATGCATAGACTGATCTTTTCTTATGTCTTGACTCTATCAACAGGGGTTTAGTAAAACAAACAGATGGTTCAATATATTCGTAATAAATACATTCTGCGAGAATAAATATTTTAAGGTTTGACTGAAAATGTCACATACATAACGCTGGAATTGCCCACTTAGCATTTGCTACACATTCTGGTTTTAATCACCCTTCTTCAAGCGTTGTTAAAAAGTTTCACTACTAAGCCGTGGGTATACTTGACTTTCCGTGTCCGTCTCGCACACAAACGCGTCCGCACAGCTTCTAGAGCATACTCACCACGGATTAAGGGTGGGCGTCCGAGTTTGACACATGCTCAATACAATTGAGTTGGTGTGCTCTACCAGACCATTAGAAGGCAGCGCTGAGTCTCATCATTCACAGACCCACTGCAAATGAATGATGGAAGAAGTCATTCGACAACAAGAACAACAACCAAACGGTATGGAGAAGGATATGCTTCTTAGCTTAGTGTTCTAGGTTTCAGGGCGTTGGTTTTTTGTGTGTATTGACCCCTAGTGGACTAGTGCACTTTTCTTGGGCCTGCGCTGTTGTACGCATCACATCCGCACGGTCTCAAAAAATGGGCTGCACGTGGACGGCCGGACCATACACACGGCTTTAGTAACACATCTCCATTGAGCAGTTTGTGGTGCGAAAAACATCAGAATTAGCTTCATTATTTCATTCTGTTATGCGCGTTTTCCACATGTCAAAAATCAATTTATAGAGCTTTATTCCTAATGATTTTTCTAAAGCACCCGAGACGACCATTAGATCCCTTGGGCCAAGAGTGTATTTTACCAAATCGTGTGAGCGCGGAGCACTTAAACTAATGAACACAGAGAGCATCGAAACAAAAGAAAGAATCTGATATAGATTCAACTGCTTTGTGTTTAAAGTCTGAAGTATCCCGTTAAGTGAATATGACCATTTTTACACTACAATTGTGATTCATTGCTTTGAAACACTCGTAGGATCTATCTTGATAGTAAAGGATTGCATGGGAGGGAGACAATGGAGTGTTTAGGGCTACATCTCTGTGAGATAAATGAGCCAAGATCATATCTCTTGCTTTAATTGTTATGGAAAACCATGCCACACATTCTTGATGATTACTTTACATGTTTTCAGAGAATTTTACTATTTCAATCTACTTTTCATTTAATTCTGCACTCTTGTCGCTATAAAGTTGTGGAAACCCTTCACAATACAAATATAACATTGAAACAACGTTGTTTTTCACCTGCAATGTAAAATGCACCCACACAGTTAACACTCTTTGTCTTTTTGATGCACATCTGTAAACCGTCAATTTTTTTCAATTTAAATCAAGTTGAAAACCGGTTGCACAAAACAAGACTTGAAATTTAGCAATTCTTTGATATCACTCGTATGAAGCCTATTGCTTTGTGTTTGATCAGCGTCCTGTAGGGAGGAGTGTTTTGAGGTTTGTTGACCCGCAGGTCTTTCTTGTCAGCTGTTTAAATGTTCATTATTGGACGCAAAATGCCTTTGCTCATCATATTTGTTTTCACAGAATTACACCACAAGCATTCTGTAACTTGTATATTACTTGACCCAGCATGAATATTGACCTCTCATTCCCCAGGCCTCCTTGCTGATAGAGAAGTTTATTAAACGGTATTAAAAACCTGCGTCTCGGTTCCTGTTGGGTTTGCTTATCTCTGTTGTCCTTCTGAAATCTCGTATATCCATATTTTGTGATTTTTATTTTTTGCCATAATTCATTATTATTAGTCATCTTTTATGTTTGTCACTGTGTGTGCAAATATATAACCGATAAAAAGTCAGTAGCCAACACATTATTTAAACATTTAAAAAGTACAGTGTTTTTAAAATTTCCTGAAAACTGAGAATATGGACATACAAGGTTTCAAAAGGACATCGACGGTATCTAAGTGACATGATTGGTTACTTTTAGGTCAAACTGTTATGCGGACTGCATTTCAGTTGTATGTTTGGAATTTGTATGCATCTAGCCGGTAACAGTTGAGGCTGAAGTTGACATGTCAACAATGTTGAATGCTTCATAGTTTTTGTGCTTTTGAGGAAATCAACCTATAAGTTGCTTACTTGAGTATTTTCACATCATGTTTTCACAATTATACACATCTTTAAGCCTTTAAAATAAGAAGTTAGGTTTCCTAAATCGACCATTTTGAGTTTTTTGAGAGATATATATCGAATACCTAGTAGCAGGCTTGAGTAGTAGATTTGAACACATGAAAAGACACACAGTCAACACGTCACATTAATCGTGTGTAGACAGTAAATATGGTGTATACTGGATAAAAATATACAATAAGTTGTATTGTTATTACTATTTCTTTCATAGAGTGTACATTAAAAGATGACTGGTCGTTTTACTGGTTGTTAGATGCTCGCTTTTATCTGAATGACTTTTCTCTAGCAACAAGGTACCAATGCTTTATAAAGCGAAGGAAATGAATTATTGGCCAAATGAACACTGTAAAATACCCCCAAAACCCCCCAGAAATATTCAGGCAAATGGGGTACAGTTACATGATTTTCATGTTATTTTACACTCAACATGTACATTTCTATTTTTGTAATTGACATTTTAGTAAAAATTCTGTAAAGTAAAACAGTAAAATTCCTTTTTTTTTTTTTAAATTAAAAAATATTTGCTGATTATAATGGTCTATTAATAGTTGGAATAAAATATATGATGTTAACCATTGAGAGCCATCGACAGTAAGAGAAACAGCAATTCAAAAACCACATTTCACCAAATGGATTCACCAAATTACTCCGAATTTTTAGTCCTCGAGAATAAGCCTCAGCATTTCTATGGTAAAGCAAAGAATATAAATGGAAGAAAATTACTAGGTATCCTATAACTTCTCGGATAGCTATAGTGCTGTTTTAAATGTGGGCGTGACGTTGCCGTTGCCTTTTCTACAACAACAAGATTTTTCCTTCCCTTTCCCCCCCGTTGATCCCATGTGTAAGTGGCGGGTGAATAAAGAGAGGGAGCTGCTCGGGTCCAACAGTATGCTTTCTCAGAAGATCAGCTATAGCTGCCAAAGAAAACAACGTCCCCCAGAGAGCGGATGGTGGTTTGGCTGCAACTTTAGCAAGCGTGTGATTACCATCTGAAAAGCGCCACTCTCTGCTGAGGCTGGACTTCTGTGATGCTGGACTCTCTCCAGTGGTCTCACACTAAACTTCTCTCAAGTGCCTGCTGTTGGTCCTGGGTGAATTATCAGACTGTACACAGCATTTTTTTCTTTTCTTGGATTTCCCCGAACTTCACGACGATTGAAATAGTTTTGAAGTGCCTATCTGATTGGCTGAGCATGCAGCAAGCTAAAATGCATGCCTGAATGTGGAATGTAACTAGAATGGAAAAACACACTTGTGTTAAACTGGTTTGCGCTTGTGAAGCTGTCAGTCATATCATGTAGTCCTACTGGTAGGCAAATAAAATTGAGTGATTTACGGGGCAGTTGATTCTTACGCAGTTTGTTACGTTGTATTTGGTTTAACAGTAAACTTCTGTGAAATATTAAACAAGGTTCCAAAAGTTTAGTTGCTTAGCATCTTATAATACATTATTATTTTGTTTTCTGGTTAAAATAAAGAATTTCATCTAATTAAATGGCGAAATGCAAATGCTTAAATATTTCACTTTAAAATCAGTTTTCTGGAAATTAAGTTTAGAACGGCCATTCGTTAAAAGTTTGTATTTTATGCTCTAACAATAATACCCTCCTCCACTGGAATGTGTTTTATGCAAATTTGTGGCTTAATTAAACCACTGAAAATCAGAGAGGGGGCGTGGCCACGAATGCACAATGTCTTTCAAAGCAGTAATACATGAGCTTAAAGGGATAGTTCATCCAAAAATAAAATTCTGTTATAGTTTATTCACCCTCATGTAGACCAAAACATGTATGGAACACAAAAGAAGATATTTTGAGATAAGTGGTTTTGGGGTGGTGACAATAGAAGTCAATGGAGGCTAATGTAGTTTGGCGACCGACATTCTTCAAAATATCTTCTTTTCTGTTCGGCAGAAGAATGAAAGTCATACAGGTGTGGAATGACATGAGGGTGAGTAAATGATGAAATATTTTTCATTTGTTGGGTAAACTATCCCTTTAAATTCTTAATCGCTGACTGAAGTTGCTAACTTCCCAAGTATACAGCATCACAGGGCTGTTCTGCAGAAAACTCGTTCCGTGTAGATCACAGCACAATTCAATTAGCATTTGCTCTCTAGTTATCATCATTTAGATTTAAGCATACCTCCCTTCATTTTGTTATGACGACCCCGTAAAATTCCACCACGCTAATGTTGATGCTGTCAACACAAGTCTATTTCCATATATTAATGCTGTAAATTATTAAGTATCACCTCGTTTTATGAGTTTGAACGCCTCTATACTGCAGTCTGGGGAGTAGGAAAAAATGTTCCGCCTGTGTAACTTTGGTAGTCACGTTACTGTAAATCATTGTGTAAATCAGTCAGCAGTGACAGCGGGGCTTCGGATGTAATTGCACCATAGCTCCTCATTGCGTTGTGCCGGTTTGAAGGTGTGTTAAGGGTGCCTGTGGCGTTCTTTGCAGCACAACGGAGAATGTAATATATGGTGACCTCTGTCACATTAATAATGAAATCATATGCAATGCTTTTGTGTTTAAATTGTTGTTTGAGGCTTTGAAATAGGACGTCTAACAGGCTGCAGGTGAGATAAACGTGTGAGCATTAATTGATTACATTGACAAATGTGCTGTACGTTGAGTGTCATATAGAGTAACTAGTCATAAAGAAATCAGTGTCAATATTATTTTTACATTTTTTTTATTAAAATGATGTAATATGTCTTTTTAAACTACTAAATTTTTTGTTTCAAAGCGAAAGAAAAACATTTAATAATGCAAAACAAATTCACCATCGGTGTACTTCTGAAACCTCAGATGTCCAAATTAGCCATTTTTAAGGAAATGGGAAAAACACTGTACTTTTTGATTATTGAATACTGTGTTGTCATAGTTGATAGGTACTTTATATTGGTTAGATATTTGCATAACCCAGTGGCAAACATAAAGGGTGAGTATAATAATTATGAATAAAAACATTTTTAGATACAAGATTCCAGAATTTATTAAACAAATACATGTAATCATTATTATACATGATTGATTATTATAACAACAACAGTTTTGAGGGAAATATCAGTTAATGGAAATACCTGTCATGATGTTAAGGTACTCAAGTGTGTCCTATTAAAACAAACCTGCATAACATTTCCTGCATCTCTAAATATATCTATCAGTTTTGACAGCGTAACTGGGAAGATAATTTATTGATCTCTGTCGAGCCTGAAAGACTTTATTAATTCGAATGGATATGTGCTAATACGTTCTCTATATGGGGGTGTCATAATTGTCTTCAATTTAGTTTGGGTGGCACTCATCGATTTTGTCATAGTTTAGAGGGATGACGATGGAGGTGGACTCCAGGGCAGATGTGGCTACAGATCCCCAGGAGAGTGACAGGAGCAGTTGGGCGTTAATGAGATGCAATGTTATCGTCAGTCTTTTTCTTTTATGCAAGTTTGTCTTCAAACTTCACATTTTCAAGTTGGCTCCAAATCAAAATAAATTAAAATGGATGCATAATTTAATAATTGACGGTTTACAACTATACCATTTCAAAATTATTTTCAGTTTTTCTGTATTGACTGTTTATGTGTTTAGGAAAATTGATCATTTTTGTTTCATTCTGTGAACCACTGACAACATTTCTCCCAAAATTCAAGTTAAAATCTTTTTTCTATTAACATTCATTTCCTGAAAATTAAAACTGGAGAAACGGGTCAAATAAAAATATGCTCTGTATTTTCCGCCCTAAAATACTTTTAAATAAAACAAGTTCATATTCACTTTTATGCAATACAACAGTAATATTTGTAAATGTATTTAGGAAAAGTTTTCATGTGTCTGGTCATGCTGTCAGTCTTTCACATTTTCTTTCACAGTTTCTGAATGTGAAAGGGATAAAAAAAGAAGTATTTTCATATTCATCCCTTACAACTGCTACAGTATACCCCACTCCCAGCTTTAGATCCAAGATTACTGAGTGTAAACCAGTGTAAGGATTACATGATTTTGATATATTATTCCTACATATTGTAATATACTGTTCCATAATTCCAACCCGTTCTGTATGTGTGTATGTCAGATCTTTAGTGACAACAGACATTTGACCTAGAGATCCACTCTCATGCACACTTTTCTACTAAAGAGAAAAAGTTGTAGATGCTAAAAGAATCCCTGCTGGAAAACCACTTGTATTAAATGTATCCGAACAGCCTGAGGTTTCTTTATATTACTCTGTAGGTCGAGAGGATGATCGCTAGCTCTCAAGCTTTCATAATTTGTAGCTTTCACAACAAGAACTCGGCAAATTTGCTTTTTAATTCCTAAACTAATTTAAATATTTACTTTATTCAAAGCAGTTTATAATTTACTTGATTTGATTTTGATACGCGCCTTCCAGGGCAGTTCTGCTGTAGGGATTGGTCATGATGGTCGACTAGTCGGTTAGTTTGCTTTACTATTAGTTACTGCTTGTACGAATATGTTATCTAGATAGTTTTTCATTTCATTTGGTTTCTGTTATGTTTTTCAGCCGTTGTATTTAAAACAGGATGAACTGGCAACCTTTTGAGGGAGCTTTAGAAACATCAAAATATCATCCCATTTTATGAGCAATGTTCCTCTTATTATGCATAATCCATGGTTCTCTGTTTATTTGTGAGGATGATATTGGTTTTGTGCAGTCAAGGCTTATAGATATTTTCTATGTCTGTTTAAAGGGACAGTTCACCAAAAAAAGAAAATTCTGTAATTTGTTCAGTTGTTGTTCTGCTACCGACATTCTTCAAATATCGTCATTTGTGTTCTGTAGAAGAAAATCATACAGGTTTGAAATGGCAAGAGGTTCAGTAAATGATGACAGAAATTTTCATGTTTAGGTGAACTATCCCTTTAATGAATCCTATAGATCCTATAGTGCCTTATCAGAAATGTATTTCTCAAATCTACTTTCACTCTTAATGCCATTGAGCTTAATTCAATGCTCAGAAAAATATATATTTGGGTGAGTGAAAGGTTTTGATCCGGAGTTGTTTTAATGAGCTGCTTGTATACTCATCGTCTTTCTGATCATCACATTTTGTGCTCTAAGACCCGATTGTAATACAGAACTGTGGAGCCCTTTTCTGTCTATTCCTTGTTCCCTTTGTGGTTGTGACAACAGGTAAAGTCTCCCCTCAACCCTGCTTCAAGGGACATGTGGGCTGTGTTGTGTTTTTACTCTCTACAAAGACTTCATAGTGTTGACAGAATGCTTGTGGCTGGAGCTGTGTGCTGGAGTAAACAATAATGCGGTCACGTGAGGGGCAGCGCGTCTGCAGCATCTGCGGGAGAGGATGCGCTCTTCTCGCAGCTCTGAACTTTACCCCATTTGGAAGGACGCCGACCGATGCTGCCAAACCCGAGAGACTGCTCCTCCTCTCACTGCGCTCTGAGACTTGTGTACGCGAGAAAGTCGCTGTGTAACTCGGGGAGTTGTGAAAGTGACGGGTTAGATGGCGCTATCTCATGGACTAGGATACTGACAACGTATTATGTTTTTACATGTGTTGTGAGAAACATGTTTGCCCATTAGCTGTGTATGCCGATCCTCTTTATGCCATTTGGATGAGGTGCTGGGTGTCAAGCAGTCCTGGAAAATAAAGCCACCCCTGATGAATATGCTTTCACAATGCGTTTCGCCGGTGATAAAATGGAGAGAATCTAGTGGGCGACCTTAACCCCCTTTCATCAGTTAGCGGTGACTCTCAGTTGGGGTAGAGCGGTACGTGACTGCCATAAATGCAGCAGCCACTCAGAAACAATGAGTGCGCTAAGCTCCACCCTCTCTCTCTCGCCCTCACTCTGTCACTTCCTCCCTCCCTCTGTTTTTCCTTTACTTCCAGGTGCTGAGTGGCCGAAAGCCCTCTCCATCTCGGTCTCTCTCTCCTTCTTGTTTCACTCTCTCGCCGCCTTTGTCTCCCTGGCTCACTTGTTTTTCTGCTCTGTAAGTGAGAGATGTTCGTCCACCGCTGTGCAGTGCATTGTGGTACCTTGCGTATCATTTTCACATTTACATAAGGAATAGTAGCCACCATTACCAGAACATCTGCTGCTGTTTACAAAGCAAACATGCACTGAATCAATAGCACCTCATGTTCGCCACAAACGAAGACGTAATAGTTTACATGCCGTTTAAAGTGAACTGCTGTAATTACGATGCCAGATGGCAGATGCCAGTCTAGAAAAGAGGTGTTGCTGGATTTCAATCTAGAAAAGATAAATATATACAGACCACTAGTTTTGTGCTTGCCCGTGCCTCTACGATGAGAGAATATACTTGGTTGTCTGGGTGTTGCTATGCAGTTTATAAAGTGGTCTGAGTGGTTTTATGTGTGTTGTTGAATTGCTATGATTTTTGAGTGTTAGCTAATTGCTCAAGTCGCTAGATATGTCTTAGGCACAGGGTCCAAATTGGGACATTCTCGTACCTGAAGAGTCAGCTCTCGGGTCGCAGACGTAACTGCATCATGCCTCAGGCGAAAATATTTCAGGACTCTGAAGAACAATGGCAAGTGTAAGGTCTCAGACCAAAGTATCAGACGAAAGGGTTAGAAAATGTATCTTTCTGAAATAAAAATGTGTAAAATAAATTACATTTTTCTACAGTATGTATCTAAATTATTTTCTATACTTTATTTTTTTACCACCATTTAAATTTGTAATAAACGATTGTATCTGCGATCTGAGCTGTTATAACATATTCCTCTACTTAGTTTTTGCATTCCACTTGACTTTGTAAATAAAACCTTTTTTGTTTTCAAAAAGGTCTCAATATGTACACAACGTAAAAAAAACACCACATTATGTAAATCGTTTGTCAGAGAATAAAAATATGTTTTATAACTTAATAGAAATCTCAGATAGAACCTTATAATTCCAAGGTGATGATGTGGCACTGTAAAATAAATAAATCAAAATGATATATTTTATTTCTTTGTATTGTTTGCTAATACAAACATCTGAAAGTGAATATATTTAGAGTTAATATTTAAAACAAGAAAAGTATTTGAATATTGCAAATATATTTCTTGTTTTCAGCACTAACGCAAACAATTGTATTTTTTCAGAAAACAATGTTGAAATCTATTTGAAGTATATTTATTGCATTTTAGTATGTCTTGAAAATCTTTTTTTGTACCAGTGTTTATACTATAAGAAAACCATAGTTTAGATTAGAAAACTAACAAATCACCTCTCTTGAATAAGCAGCGGCGTTTAAAGTAACCTTGATATTCACATACTTTACAAGCTGAAGTGTACCTCAGACAAGCTTTGTATTGAATACGTCTGTGTTTATTGTTGTTCTACAGGCTTTGTTTGTCTGTGGGGAATGTCTGAGATCTTGCATTCTCTGCATATAATGCTAGTAAATGAATCATGTGTTAATAGAAACCCTATCCTTTGAGGTTCTACCCACACTCATATTCTCGCACTTAACCAGGCAGCTGCCAATTTTACTATGCCCCTTAGGCTAGTCCACCGCAGACTCGCCGATGTAGAAACCAGTGTAACTCCTCTAATAAGAGTCCATAACATAGACTCAAGTGACAGGGTCTTTGTCTTGCCCCGAGGCAGTTAGAAGATGATGTTCAGCAGAAGACCACTAACAACCTCTTCCACATCCCCAGCCCCCCAAAAACACAATTTTACCCATCAGTCCAGTCTCATAAAGGTTTTTATGAGGTACTCCACCCCCCACACGCACACAAACACGCAAAGTAAAATTGGGAGCGTCTCTGGCGTTCTGATGGGTCCTTTGGGAACTGCAGATATTGGTGTGGATGGGGGGAGGATGAGGACCATGTGCTGCTGTGAGGGATGGTGGACATGACGATATATACGGGAGATCTATTATGCCTGGTGGGTACACTGCTATTTTGACATTGAAGGGTTGACTTTAAAAGGTACATTGTTGCACGTAAATCAAAGTTTGGGTGTCTGGTAGGTCATTCACTTTGGCTAATGTGGAGGAAAGAAGGCGAGTCAACTTTATCCTCACGAGACGGAGGTACATGTGTACGCTGGCACTCGATTAGAATCACATCTCCGCTGGTAAACTCCCATGCGATTTGTACTATTTACCAGAAAAAGTGTTTTGCTGCCTTCAAGTCCCCCTGGAAATGTTCTGCTTGGAAGTTCAGAAGTTTCACTAGACGTGATTCATTCGGCTGCTTTTGGTTGGAATAAAACAGATGTGCTGGGCAATGTGTTTTTCACTTGCTGACAAAGACCGGAAGCCTCTTACAGTATAACAAAATGAGTAGCACAGTATATATGTGTAATTATTTTGCATTCATGCATTTCCATGGAAGGATGGGAAGTGTTTTTATTGCACATGCTATTAAATTGGCTCAAGTTCAGCGTTGAGTTTGGAGTTTACTCCAAACTCGCAACCAGCGATAGCATTGTTTTTTTCTACGCACGGTCTGTGTTGTTTTAGCACCCAATTATGCAAATGAGATGCGTCACGAACACACTATGTGAATTCAATTTTTCCATCTTGTGGACCAGTTCTAAGTGCTTTGCGGACGATAAAGCAGACTTTACAGGGACCATACAGCGCATGAAAAGGTCTTCATATAGGCTTTAACCCCCTTCTTCAACATTCGATAAATTACGACTGCCATGATTAACAGAAAACATCCACAGACATCTCTCTTCCGTTCACCTGCCGGGCGGTAAAAGCCTAATGTTAATTGCATCGGTCAAGTACGGCGGACATTTCGTGAATAGAGTGCAATCTATAAAAACAGTCGTGTGTGGAAATGAGGCGTGATTTCTCTGAAAAGACTTTATGATGACTTCAATGACTCACTTGACTGATGCGTTTTTTCACATGGTTCTCGTACTATGTTACTCTTGTTTTTCTTGAGAAATAAAGGAGTGAATTGCTTACAGCAGAAATGTCCTGGCTTTTTCTATCGCTATTCTGCCCGAGTCTGTCAAAGCAGTTGCTAATGGCCGCATCACGCCGTGGCTCTTAAACACCCAGCTCTGGTACTCTGTCACGCCGTCCTCTATATCCCTCTTAGCTGGAGCATGTGATGCTCTTCTTAGGGCAGGTGTTTTATATTTTGGTGTATCCTGAACATTTAGACATTTTAGTCACGAAAGCAATAAAGCTGTGCTTTATCATAAGTCACGGCTGAAGGGCGTTGTTAGGCAAGACACAATGTTGCTAAGGATGGTTGCTAAGGATGCATAGAGACACACAGAAGCATAGGTGAAGTGGTCATAGCTGGGTCGTATTGGGAATAAAGTATTTGAACACTTACTATTTGGTTATTTAGCTAAATATAAGATAGGTAACTTTTTTTTGAAATAGTTAAATAACTAAACAATTAATAACTAATGTTTACTTTAATTCCTGAAAGAAATGTGTTTATATAATATATACTGTATATGCATTCTTTAATAAATAATAATAATAATTTCCTGATTTATTAATGAATAATTTTCATTTTGTATAATAAATATCTTAGTGTTTTGTACATTTCGTACCATATATCCCATAATTTTAATATAACATGAGAGTGTATTAAAGACAAATACTCTACAATAATCCTCATAAATTTTGGCCGCTACTGTACTATGCATATATATATAAATATGTACACTACTGTTCAAAAGTTTGGGATCATTTATTCATTCCTTATTAGTAACCCCTTTTTTCTAAATTGTATAATAATAACCTCATTAAAACAACAAGATGATGAGAATTATGTTGAGACGAAAAAAATCTAAAACAAATCAAAGTTATGTTATGTTTTAGTCTCTTCAAAGTAGCTTCTATTGACTTTAAGTATATGACATTACATGCTACTGAAATAGTTTCCATCTATTCTGGACTCCGATTGCCTGCCCTTTCCTCATTATTTAGTCCAAATCATATATTTAAAACACATATTTATCAAATAAATTTTTTATTTCAAATTATGGTTTCACAATTATATTTGGTAACATTTTCTTTGAAGCATGTATGTATAATGCACTATAAAAGTAGTTTTAAGGCATTGTAATGCACCTTTTAATGTATTGTAATGACTTATAAATAACACTTAGCAATTCATTGTTGCACTACACATTTTAAATTTGGTTATACTTCTTTACAACTACATATAATGCGTTACAACACACATTATGAAGAATTATCATGCATTTTACCCTTTAATCACTCTTTATAATGCATTATACATACAGTACATGACTCAAGGAAAGAGTGACCCTATATTTTTGTCCATAAAATAGTTTCAAATATATAAGATCGCAAAATGTACATTTCAGTCAAGTGATCCTAAACTTTTGAACAGTAGTGTATGTGTATAGTAATACTGAAACACTGATGTTGGCCACTATAATCTCTTTCTCTCATGTTTTTGGTTGCAGTAATCCTGTCATTTCAAGCACACTTGACATATTTATTACCTGGCAGAATGAATAGATTTTTCTCAGCTTTCTTTCTTTCATGATTTCGCATTCTGCCTTTTTACAGTGCCAGTGTGTGGTGGTGTCAGATAAAGCCTCGCTTTATATTTCCCTCCTCAAATACTGCTGCAAATGAGCCCCGTCCTAAGTTTGATGTCGGCTGTAAATACCGACGCACTACCCAGCATGTTTTTAACAGGAATCTAGTAATCTCCCTCTTTGTGAATGCATTCACCCTCCACGCATTCATGAACGCTCTTGAGCTCTAAAAGGAATCGTAAAAACTCAACACGCAAGATCATGCGGGCTGGGGGCTGGGAAACTGTAAATGGTTGAGAGGCCGGTGTATCACTTTACAAAATGGTTCTATTGGTTAACATTTGTAAATGCATTAGCGAACGTTAGCTAACAATGAACAATTGAGTTTTTCAGCATTTATTAATTGTAAATTTCAATAAAGTTAATCATTTTAGTTCATGGTGCATCAACTAGTGAGGTTTGATTTTAATAACGTATTAGAAAATGCTGAAATTAACATGAATTTATATGAATTAATGCTGTAGAATTATTTTTCATTGTTTGTTCACGTTAGCTAATGCATTAACTAATAATGAACAAATAGCAAAAAAAGCGACGGCTTTAAAGTGTAAAGGTCTTTGCACATATAATCCCAAATTTTGGTATGCATTTTTTCGTATTTGGCGCTCGTTGTATGGTGTCTCTGAATTATCAAAACACCTTTCAAAATCCTTGATACGGATCCGAAAAACGCAGAAAATCGAACCCAGTCCGAATATTTTAATGAGGGTCACAACGTAAGGTTGAATTTATTTGTTAACGTGCGAAAATTTCGGACGCAACTTTCGGATTCTATGTGCAATGGGCTGAAACACTGCTGTACTTTGTCCCGTCACAGATTAACAAGTAAACAAGGACATCCAGTATTAAGAGAAATCATTGTTTGGCTCCTACTTCTGGCTGAAGGCCAGGTTTCACAGGCACAATGTTTATGATTTACTGCAGTGATCTGGGCCACGTGTGTGAGGTAAAGTTGGGCTGGGTTTGGCCCGTTGCCAACCGCTGGGATTTCTGGGCCCCCTCAAGCGCATCCCTGTGATGACCGACAGTAACCCCCTCGGTCCCCTTACAAGTGCTCATCCTGCGGGTGGTGAGAAAACACCTCAGAGCGGATGGGATGAAATGAGCATGTGTTGGGAACAAAGAACATACGTGTGTTTATATTCACCGTGTCGACAGTCCACTCGACCTGTAATAATACAAACTAATAGACAGTGAATGGATTAATCTTAGCTTTAATCAAATTAGAAAGAGATAAATGTTCGGATCCCAAGGTTAATCACCTTCCCAGTGGAGCGTTCGCAAGTTTGCGAAAGTAAGAGAGA
Organism: Triplophysa tibetana; assembly: GCA_008369825.1. Classification (NCBI taxonomy): domain Eukaryota; kingdom Metazoa; phylum Chordata; class Actinopteri; order Cypriniformes; family Nemacheilidae; genus Triplophysa; species Triplophysa tibetana. The sequence continues at coordinate 15,159,164 of CM017908.1, forward strand.
GAGAGAGAGAGAGATGTAGTTTTAATCAAAATGGCTGCAAGATCAGTTCTGTGTAAGAAACAAACTTAATTATTTTTTGGTATGATGGATAAGGTATTTCTGTACCATTTATATTGCAATATATTTACTATAAAAAAAAAAGGTGCATTAAAACACTCAAAGTAGTAAAGGTTGAATTCTGTATCAATGTAAGTTGCAACCTCCAAGAATATGCATGTGCACTAAGCGCTGTAATAACATTACACAGGAAACTAAAAGAAAACAACCCATATGCGTTTACGCCTGTTAAGAGCAAGTTACCATTCATAACATCCTGACGTGCATATTTGTCCCATATCCTATGCAGATTTTTACATCTCGGGTGGCTGGACCGTCCCATGTTATAAGCGAGAAGGCTTGAGATGTGTGTGATTTATAGGGTGTTATTCTTAAGGAAATGAGCATCATACACTCGTGACTGTAAAATACGGTGAGGGCCCGGCTTAAGGCAGCATCAAAGCCACTCCGCTCTGCCTCTTGTTCTCTGTGTTTGGGATGGGACGGGGTTGCAGGGGAGGAGCCGCGTGCTCTGGTTTTTCGGGGAATTCCCTTGCCCTTCTGAAACTGCAGTGTTGTTTCACAGATATCTGTGTTTACTGATGCTGAAATGCAGTTGTTTGTTGTTGTTTTTTAATGGAAGGGAATTTTATGATTTACTGTGCATAATGGTTAGATTTATTATAGCGCTATTGCTACATTAAAAATAAAAAAAGATTCCCCCTCATGTCATTTTAAACCTGCATGGCGACTTTCTTCTGCAGAACACAAAAGAAGATATTTTGAAGAATGTTGGACACCAATTGACTTCCACTGTTTGCACACTGAGACATTTATATAAATATGTTTTTCTTTGTTCCATACAGGTCATAAACAGGCTTGAAATGACATGAGTGTGAATAGATAATGATAGAATGTTCATTTTGGGGTGAACTGTCCCTTTAAATGAGCTATGTTATGCGTCTGCATACAATATGCAACCCCATGTTTCACTCTGGACTCATTTGCATTGTTAAGGGGTTTCGTGTTTTGACCACTACTAGTGGTAACATGATAAATGCGTTAAACGGACCCTCATTGATTAAGTCGAAGTTGACAGACATTGCCTTGGGAAAATGTCTGTAATCCAATGAGTTGTTATTATATCCCCTTAACCCCTGTTTTGTTTGAAACTAAAAACATCTCTGCAGTCACATGCCAGTTATGTGGGCACAGACCCTCCTCAAAAGACTCATTAAAGACAAAGGTCCAGATGTCTGGGAAATGTACCGATGGATAGCCTTTCTCTAGCCACCCGCTCGCTCATTTGTCTTGCAGGTCTGGACAGCTACAAAAAGTTGGCACATCTGTTTGCTGAATCGCAACAGATGTCGACACACCGCCTCCCCGTCCTGGCCGGCTGCCATCTCACCCATTTACCTCTCTGACCAAACGGACAAAATGAAATTTGGCTTCCTGCAAATGACGGTGACCATGGGAAAGATTACAGGGCATTAGTTGACCCTTAGATCTGGGTAATTCAAACCTGGGCTTATTTTAACCAGAGGGTCATTAATTTATATCCCTCTGCTTGGAAATGAACAGTAAGAGCACATTTATATGGCTCTCTCATTTCGGGTTGGAGTAAGAATCAAAGACGTCAGCCGGGTTACCATCAGTGAGATGGGAATGAGAGTTAGCAGTGGCTAACTCAAATGAGAGAAAGCAGTGGCTTTATTTCAGAGCAAATTATCTGTTTGTTGATTTTTTTTATCTTAAGGAAAGTGATTGAATACACAGCCGCAGAAAAATTAAGAGAGCGTTCCAAATAGGGCTGCAACAAACAATTATTTTGATAGTCGATTAATCTAACGATTATTAGACCGTTTAATTGACTAATCGTCTATTTTCAATGACTAATCAGTACGTATTTAATGATTATTCAGCTTTTGCAACTACTTAAAACATTTAATTATACATAAGTTACGCAATGAATAAAATCAATTCAGCTTTTGAAATTTGTTTTAATGAACTTGGACCAACTGGTTACTCTCTTTAAGTTTGCTGATTCTGTCCAACTCCAATCACACAAATACTCTCTACAAACTTTTAAATACAAATAAAAATAAATATATAAATCAGGTACATTACAGACCAAAACATTTTTAATAAATGTATTCAAATCTCTTGACAAAACCATTAAGCAGCATTTCTATGACAACAGTTCAGTTTAATTAAAAAGAGCAAGTAGCATAAGAAAATATTCAAAAAAATAAAGGCAAGATATAAGACTCCTATCACTTAACGGCATCCCTCTCTAATAATCATTTTCGTCTCATGTAATACCTAATGTTTTTATTATAATCAAAACAGGCTTGACTCCTAAGCTTGATCAAAGCTGTATACTTTGCAAAACAAATAATAACATAACTGTAATTATATGATTATTGTTGTTATTATCATTAATGTTATTATTGCATTCTCTCAAAAAGATTTACCGCTAAGTTTGTTAGTTAGCTCTAGACGGAGAACAGTCACCTCTCTCCTGCTCCGGGTTGTTTCCTTTATAAAAGCTCCAGCATGCAGGTTGTGCTGCCGTGAAAGACAAGTTCCGCCTTGCTTGCATTGCACACAACCGCATTTTTTGTTTTCAATTTCGTAAAGCTTTTCCACACTTTACTTGTTCGCATTTTTTTAAACCCGCCATAATTCTCGCTGTGTGTCCTTCTACTGCTATAGCATTCGGGAAGGCTGCATTACACTCTAGCGCTACCCTGCCGTAGCGGTCAAATTTTGATATTGCAGGCCCTTAAATTAAGTCATGTAATCAAACGACTATGTCGACTAATCGTTTCAGCCCTAGTTCCAAATATTTTTCTAGATCTGTTGTGTATTGTGTAATATTGTGGCCTTTCCTGTCCAGTTATCTGATGAATTTTAACAAAATTAAACCTCAGGAGTTGCATAAAATTATCCAACAGCAATGTTAAAGACTGACTGCATGACAAGACACATAAAAAAATATGATAAAATGTGAGGATATCACATAAAAATATATATCACTGCCCTATTAAACAGAAGTATTCAAATTAAAGGAAATAAGACCCATTTCTAAATAAAATCGAAATGTGGTTATGTTGAGTATATTAGACATATCATAAATTAGGCCACCCAGACAAAATTATGAGGAAAGAAATGATGGTGGGTTTCGATGTTTTGTGGCAGAGAAACTGAGGCTCTCAGACATGTAAGTGTGGCGAAAAGTTAATTTTGGACCTGGGTTATATGCCTATAAAATTAAATTTGCTCAATTTGCACATTTCTAGAAATAAATAATTGGCAGCTTTGTACTTGAAATAAAAACGTGAAATAATAAATGTTGAATATTAATAGTAACTAATTAGCAGAGATTGCTTATTTATCCCAATAATAATCACAAAATAGTACATTCAAAATCAAAGTTCAATTATTTATGTTAAGGGTGTCACAATATCTTTCTGCGGAACACAAATGAAGATATTTTGATACATTTCTTGGTGGTTCTGTGTCCATATAACGGAAGTCAATGGGGGCGAGTGATCTTGAAAATATATATCTTTTGTGCTCTGCCGAAGAAAGAAAGTCATAGAGGATTGGAACGACATGAGGGTGAGTAAATTATGAGAGTTTTTTCAATTTTGGGTGAACTTTCCTTTTAATGCACATATATCCCATATCTGTTTAAAGTTTTACCTTAAGGTCGTAGTGAAATAAAAAATGACAATGCCTATTTTTTTCATTAAATATTGTAGCGTTTATTGTAAATAGTTTATCCATGTTAGATCATTCTCTATTTAAAATTTGTGTGACCTTTAATTAAAGGTGACCTTTCTTCAGTAATGACTATCCATCTTAAATGACGTATGTTAGACGCCTTGGGAGGCGCATCCGTCAACTCCTCCCCTTCAACTGTCAGTCTGCTGCCAGTTCCATTTCAAATGCAACGGCTGTTTTTTTTCATCAAATCACAGAGAAAGACGAAGAGACACTATTTTCCACATTCAAAATTCCATTTCACTCGGAAATGCGTAAAAATATTGACTTTAAGAGTCACCATTGTTTCAAACTCTCACTCTGTCCCCCAAACTCATTTTATTTTGTGTAAAAATCGTAAAATAAACCAAAGTTAAGTTGAATTTGACAGATAGAAGTATTTCGTATTTTAAAAAATTTTTTAAGAGATATTGTGATAATATGGTTATTGTGAATCATTTTGATATAATGAACGTGTTCAAATTAAGGTGTTTAGTTGTTTTCACAATGTGATTCACAAAAGAAAGATGTCTCACAACCCTCAGCGGGTAGTCTGTGGCAAATAATAATCACTCTCACTGGCTGGTATTATAAGTAAATGTGGGTAATTGGGCAAACGGGAGAAGATTATTGGAGAATATTATTCTGAAGCGTCTCTTCGCTGGCCTGACATAACATAACATCCGGTATGTTTTGCGTGCACGGCAGATTCATTGTTACCCGTGACTATAAACCTATTTGTTGGACAAGCCTGTGTGTATTGTGTTTGTGCGTGGCAGCTGGGGGGCAGTTAGTCCTCGCCGCTTCGATGGTGCATCTACACATGCTACTTTATCCCCTGTCAGATGCATGTTGCTCGTCTGAACGTATCATGCACCCTCTCGTATAATTACCGCTCATAAACACAGCAGCGCTTCACTCCTGTGAATTGCTAAGGATACTAGTTAATTACTAATGCGATTTGGGAGTTCACTTTTTTTTATGGAAGACTGGCAGTACATCACATGTTAATTACATACGATCGAGCGCGTTTCTCAAAACGTACAGTATATCACCGGATAAAAGATATTAAAGCTCTTAATTAAAGACTGTCCAGGAGCATCCAGCGTGGCATTATCTAGAAGATCCTTCACACCCAATGCGCTCTCCCAAGGTGACCAGGAAGTGACTGTAATAGGGGGTCCTGGGAAATGTAGCATCGGATGGGACGGCTGCCTGCTGTGATTTATCCCAAAGCCGTAATGACATCATTCTCACTTGAAACATAAATTAGGCTCCATCTAATGGAGGTCCAGGATTTCTTTGTCAGCCAGAGGTCTCTCTCCTTCTCGCTTATGAGATTTCCAGCTGCGCCTTGAGCAGGGCATCTCGGATTTTCCTGAGCTGACAGCTGGAAAGATTTATTACACTTTCGCACATCAATGCACATCATTCTCAATCCTTCAATCACAGTGAGGAAAAGGCATGTTCAGATTTTTACACATGCCCTTAGCTGTATAAGAACAATGACGCCTTATTCATGTTTGAGTTTTTGGTGTTTACAAATGTGTAACGGCTTAGCGCTGGCTTGGTGCCGTTTTTTGCGGACATGGATTTCGTCTATGGCTTTCGTGAAGAAACATGGCGTTTCACAACGTCTCCGTGAGGGATGAGAGCATCTGTCAGGGAAGATGTTCCTATTCTGTCCATCATATGAAGGCTATGTGATGCAGGTTTGGAGATCCCAAAGCGGTGAACAAACCACCTGGAGAGAAAGCGCGGAGAAACTCGCACGCTGCAAATATTGTTGTCTGAAAAAGTGTTTTGTCTTGTTTTCAGTAACACATCTACAAATTCTAAAAGGGAAAAAAATTCACATAAGCTTGATAGTTGGCAATGTATAATGAAATATTCAGACTTGTTTTTATAGCATGTAGCTCTAAAATAACCTAATTACATTTTTAGGCACTATTGTTTACTTGTTGATACAACAAAGATGAATCTCTCTTATGCTATTTTATTTGATAAATATAAATATAAATTATAAAAAACAAAGTAATATTAACAGTTTGTTTTGTAAATTCTGCTATTCATCATCTACCCATGTGCAGTGCCATTGTTCAGTGGTTTTGTTGCAGTCAAATAATGTCAAACTGACATTTCCATTGAAATCGTACCTGACTCACAACTCATAAATTATTATAATATATATATATCTATATTTATATACCTATATATAGAATTGGGTTAATCTGACTATGTTTTTAACACTGTTTTTGTGTATTTAGATTTGTTTTTTAACGAAAATGTTATACAGATTTTCGGTGCCAATCCTAGACATCTGGGGGCCCTAAGCACACTTGTGAGGGGCCCTTGTACGAATAAATCAAATTAGATATGGGCCTAAACATAACTGTAAACTATAAGAAATAAAAAAAATACTTAATTAACTGACTAAAACGAATGAAGACAGAATGAAAAAAACATTGAACATTAAACTGGGGTTGCACAAGGCTCTGGAACCATCTAGCAACTTGCAAACGCTGTGTTTTTACTACCAAATGAGTGATTTACTACAAAAATAAACTATGATATATACAGTTTTCACATCAATTATCCTCTAAATGTGAATTTCACAAACTAAAAATTACATACCAGGGCCTTTCATGGGGATCCAAAATATAGTGGACAAATACTGAATTTTCTAAATCTGTACTGGAGAATTTTTTTGTTAGTAATTTAGCAAAACTAAATAAGACTTTAATATAATACAAAACACAAGCCTTCTTGATCTTTTGCTTCACGTTGAAGTCATTTTATTCTCCACCCAGACGGATAGCTCTTTAAAGCCATGGCCATATGTAAAGACGCATATCAGCACATCATGCGTATGTCATGACCTGCTGCCCCCTGAATGATATCCGAGTACAGTATGTAACAGTAATTAAATAAAATTGATTCCTGAAGTTGAATCTGCATGTTATAAAATAGTGTATTTTTTACCCGGTACTCAAGGGGGCCCCCTGGTGGTGCAGGGGCCCAACGCAACCTACATAGTCTGCGTATAGGAAGGATCGGCTCTGGCCTTTTTTTGTAGATTCTGTTTTTTTCTGGTCTGCATAATATTAAAACACAGTGATATCTCTTGGTGTACCTCACAGGAAGTCAGAGGAGGAGGTTGATATGGACAAGGTGACAGCTGCCATGGTGTTGACCAGTCTCTCCACCAGTCCTCTGGTGCGCAGTCCTCCTGTAAAAGTCAGCGGTAAGTAACTTCACCGTGATCACAGCTCTCGTGACGTCATTTTGACACTCTTGTCTCTGAGCAACAGAAATGTCACACCAGCATGCATTTAATCTTTTCCTGTTTTTAGTTGTTACATGCACATGAAAACTTGCATGAAAAAGAAGTGCACTTGTTCCAAGGGCAGAAGAAGATCATACTTTTTAACTTATCTGTTGTTATTTGCCAGTTATGTAAAGACTTTTTGGGGTGATTATCACAAATTGAGAATGAGAATGAAAAAAGTAGTGTACAAAGTGACAAGAGAATATTAACCTTTTAACTAGAAAAATATAAACTGTTAACCTCTTGGTAGATGTGTCCTTCACATAAAATATACTTAATGAAAATATCTTTGTCTGTGTAAACAGTCCTTTAAAGTCCACATGAAATTATATTTGATCATTCTAAAGAATGCTTTCAGCACCTTGTTGAATCAATGCCATGTAGAATTAAGGCAGTTCTGCAGGCTAAAGGGGGTCAAACACAGTATTAGTATGGTGTTCCTAATAATACTTTAGGTGAGTGTATAATGCACAAATCGGGGCATGTTACGGTAAGGAGAATTTCAGCAAGAAAGCAATAAAATACATCAATTACATTTAAGCAAATAAAGCAAATTTAAATTGTGCTTTGTGCAAGGTAAAGAACACAATTGTTTATTATGATCATTTTTGTGTAACCAAAGAACTTTTTTATCATCATTTTTATATTCATCCTGAATTTGACCGAAATCTACTGGGTTGTTTATACCCATGGTTGGGTAAGGAAACCCAACTGCTGGGTTTAAATGAACCTGTTTCGGGTTGTTCATTTAATTTAAACCAGCGGTCAAGTTTTGTCTATATATTAACCAACAAAGACTAGAAACGACCCAGCTAAAGACAGATTTTTATGCCTTTTAAAAAAAAAATTCTGCTCAAGTTCATATGCAAACATGGATTCTCATATTTCAATATACTCAAGGCAATGTCGACCTGTTTTTTGTGGTACTGTCTCTTTAAGACCTTGAAAAAGAATGGTTATATCCTCAAAGTGCTTTTATATAGCAATATAACTCTGGCTTTTAATTAATACAACAAGGATTTTAACTTCAGAAAACGTTCATGATACAGGAGCGCAGCACTGTGATAGTTCTTTGTTTCTGCACTTTAATGTCTGTTCACTGCTCATTACACTCATATTTAGCCTTTTATAATGTTCGATGATGGGTATTGCAACGTCTCTGTTCGCCCTCAATGTGAACTGTTCTCCACACACAGAAGGTCTAAACGGTTCGTGGAAGGATGGAGGCTTCACCCCGTCCAGCTACAGCAGCAGTGGATATTGGAGCTGGAGCGCACCCAGCGACCAGTCGAACCCTTCCACGCCCTCCCCGCCCCTGTCCGCCGACAGCTTCAAACCCTTTTGGATGCCCAGCCTCAACGGCCTGCCGGACGACAACATCGACGAGCACGACGGGAACAGCCTGCTGTTCGACGAACCCATCCCCCGCAAACGCAAGGTGAGCCACCGTCATCTCAGCTTCACTTATGGAGATTTGATTGGGCCTAACTTGGTTAAACGTTGCGATTGGAGGAATAGATGCCGAAAGATAATGGATTTAGAACAGGATGGGAAGAACGCCGCTGACGTCCCGCTGACCGTGTTCCTGGCACGGTTGGTGATCCTGGAATTTCTTATGCAATTTGGAGTGAGACGGAGACACTTCAGACGAGCGCTGAACATATAAATAAAGGCTTTGAAAATGTTCGCGATATGAACAATCAAAAAGTGTGATAATTTTTCTTATTCAGCCCATGTGTCTGGACATTTCTGTTTACTTTCATTCAATAAAGGACACTTGATTTCCAATTTTAAGTCATGAAGCAAACCCATCTAATATGAGAAAGGCTTATTGAAGGACCCTCCTGACACGTATTTCATGACATGTACTCAATACTGTTCTTTCCTCTTTGAGATATGGGATATTTTTGGAGGTGACTTTACTAGAAGTGGCAATACTGTGTCCAAAGACAATTTACGTGTCCTAACAAAGGCAAGTAAGCAGTGAACTTAGGCTGCGCATGAACCAATCTACGTTATCTTCTCATTCGTCAGACTAACGTCAGATGCCTCCCAGATTCTGTCACTCTTCCCTCATTTGTGGGAATGAATAGGCTTCCTTCATCTCCTTTATGGTCTCTCCATCTCATGATTGCAGGACAACTGTGGTGCTGTTTGTCATCGCCTTGTTTCCTTTATCTGTGTTATCAGTCCTGCATGTGATGACAATACACATATGTATAATGTACATATATATATTATACTGCTTATATTATTACATGAATATATGTTCATATAGTAATGCTATGGACACTTGAAAAGAGTTCACTCCAAAATTATTTTCCGTTTTCTGAATTCATTTTATTAAACGGCTAGTTCCAGTCCTTGAATGTGATTGGTCAATAGCTGTGTTTTATTCGCGATGAAGCACAGCTATGATCACTTCACCCAATGATCCTGTCGCTCTTTGCAACGTAAATGAAAATTTGCCCAATTTACCTACTTATACTCTGCACTAAACCTATGTAGTGTTTTTTTAGTGTGTAGCAAAACAATATCCATGCACTGGGTCATAGTAACAGGAAGCGGAAGTGGCCGTTTGTTGCCTAGATAACACTATGCCCATTAACTGTCACACACATCAAAATACAGCTCTTCTTTCCGTTTAAGTATTTAGTAATTCATTGTTTAAATGCAATGTTAACACATAGTTATATTTATTGATTTAGTGACGCTTCAATTATTTAATTGTATTAACGCAGTGGAGCGTCATCAAACTCTGCATAGTCGCAGTGAGTTAAGGGTAATATTAGCTGTTCAGGTGTGTGCATCATTCTGCACTTCAAATTCATCCCGGAAGTAGTAGACAAACCATTGTCATTTCTACCACCCAGTAGCAGACTACCATCGTCATTTTTCCTACTATGGTAGTCAAGAATTGTTTGGTTACAAGCATTCTTCCAAATTTCTTTCTCTGTGTTCATCAGAACAAAGAAATATTTACATAAATGTGTGCAGAAATGATGACAGAATTTGAATGTCTGGGTAAACTGTCCCTTTAGGTTATTTTTACCTCGTAAAAGTTGCATTGGTACAAAGGTTTTGGCTTAATTCTTCCAAATATCTTTCTCTGTGTTCATCAGAACAAAGACATTTATACAGAACAATTCGAAGGAGAGAAAATGATAACAGAGTTTTCATTTTTGCAAGTGAAGCTAGTGATTTACTGTGAGTAATGGCACTATATGACTATTATGACATTAGTCATTACTGTTTTGTTTAAAAAAATATAAACAATTTAGAAAGCAGTTACATCAGCCTCATTTACCTTGTGAAGTCACAGCTGCCTTCTATACCATCAGTCAGTCATATCCCAGTGTCTTTCCTGACAGAACTGTCCAGAGAATCTTTCCAAACTGATGATAAATGGCAAAGCTCACAACTGTGACCTTCAGCCGACTTCTGCCGAGTGGATCTCAACACAAGCAGAGCAGTCAGGTTGAGTTGTTATTAATTAAGAGCTGCTTCACAGCACGGGGAATTGAGACAACACCGTTGTCATCCAGGGACACTGAACAGGAAGGAGCTGCTTTGTTTGCCAAACCAACACAATGGCCATACAGCGCAAAATAAATTTGTATCCTGACTGTGGTAAACACGCTAGCACGAGACAGCTGTGATAGAGGCGTACATCAAGAGATAAAATTATTGAGACATTCATCTTCGCTTACGCTCAACTCGAGTGCAGTTTTGACACGGACGCTGCCGTTCACAAGAGACAATTCTGCAATTAGTGCAGAGATGTTGTGCAAAAAATCGCATGAGCTAAACGCCGCAATGTTGTGTCGCCAAATGACGACCAATTACCAGCAGACCAGATATCATACGATGAGGGGGCTGCTGTGTCTCTTTGAGCACCCCCATCTCACAGAAGAGCTCTGCTAGTTGCGTTTGTTTTCTAATGTTTTTTCTGTGTCTCTTACAGAACTCCATGAAGGTGATGTTCAAGTGTCTGTGGAAGAACTGCGGGAAGGTACTGAGTACGGCTGCTGGGATCCAGAAGCACATTCGAACCATCCACCTTGGGTAAGGCATACAGCAGGGCATCCAGTATATCAGTGCTTCATCAATTTTATTATTTCTTTAAACTAGGGCTGTAACAATAAATGTGGCGCTTCGCATCTCGCCTAATACCGCCCTTTGGCTGTTATAAAATCACTGTAAATCAAAGCTTCACATTGCTTATTGCTTTTATAAAACAGTTATTCCGTATATGTAGCAAGGTTTCAAAAATATTTTTAGTTTTTTAATAAAAATACTATTGCTCCGGCAAACAATGTAGTTCCTCAAAAACAGAAGGAACAAAGTGGTTGCCAAGCAATACAGACATGAAGTTTGACAATGGTTTAGAACACGGCAAAACCAATCAGAATCAAGTACCAGAAGTAACTTTGACCACACTTATTATGTACAAAAGAATTTACAATAACAGTGTTATTGCAATATCTCATTTACAACAGTTGGCTAATAATTATCACAATATCTAGTAAATAATGCAATTTGTGAAATTCATTTTATAAGAAGACAGAAAAAAAGTTTGAACGCATTGTGACATGGTTATTTTAGTTCCAAAATTAAAACATTTGAATTGTTTTTTGTATAAAAATAAATATTTTGCCTACAAATTATTGAAAAAAAAACTCCAAGAACTAAATGAAAAATTGTAAAGTTTCCTGAAATAAGTTCAAGGCTTTAAAAACCATAATAATAATAAACAAAAACTAAAATAAAACTTGAATATAAATAAATGATCATAGCAAAGTAATAAAATAAACAAATAAATAAATGATATAATGACAAAAGCATTTAACAACACTGCTAAAATTTTTTTTTTTACTAAAATTAACATAAAAATCTAAAAATAAAAGCTATTTAAAATAATAATAAAATAAATATAATAACTATAATAGAGATTGTTATAGAATTATCATGTCTGTAGTATTAACACAATATTAATAATCATGGTTTTTAATATCATGGTTGTTGTCATGACTGGTATATTGTAAAAGAGTAATTATAGTTTTATTTTAGTTTTATTCATATTTTAAATTAGTTTTTATTTTTTTAGTTTGTTTTAACAATTTTGGTATATGCTTTAGTCATTTTATAATTAATGTTGCATTTATGCTGTGAAAATATTTTTATGTAAATCTACTCTAAAAAACATTAACTGTATTTTCTGTTATCAGTCTACTTTTTTTCAATTTCTTCTGTTGGGAGAAAGACGTGTTGAAAGGTTTATAATTGTGGTTGCTACAAACAAGCAGTATAATTATGTGTCTATCCAACATGTGTGCTATATTCCAAGTTTTCTAAAGTTATATGAATTCAGACTGTAAGTTGTTATTCACTGTTGTTCAAATATAAATTGTAATACAACCCTAGAAAAGGCAGCATGACAGATTAGATGATATGGAAGTAAACAAGATTTCAGAAATAGGAAGGTCTTCCATGTCTTCCTAACATCACTTCCCCTTTGCAGTACATACAGTAACAAGGGTATATACCACATACAGAACAATATATTAACATTTAGGGATTTGGCATATGCTTTTATCCTAAGCGTCTTACATTGCATGATCCTATACTATACATTTGTATGGGAGTGTGTGCAATCCCTAAGATTGATCCCATAACCCTGACTTTGCTAGCGCCATGCTCAAACTACTAAAATACAGGAAAGCTACATATCAAATATCTTTCAAATTCACCTTTGTCACTAAAACAAACTTATCTACAAACAAAACTACATATCATGTACTCAAAAACACTTTTGCTCTTTAATGGTCTTTATAGCATCTGTGGGCGGACATCAATCATGGTGAACTCTGGATAGCCTACAGTGAGAGTTAAGAGACAGCAGGCGGTTCCTGATCTCAGACTAATTCCAGATGGTTTATCATCGCGCTCACACTATTACTGCTGGGGGGGAGTAATGATGGGCAAGATGAAATGATAAAAGGACGTTTATGTGACCCTTAATCTCTAACTTAACCACACAAGTGTCAGTAGTGTTAGGAGATACGGGAGGATTTTCAAGGATAAAAAAAACTTTTTTTCTAAATTGTAAAGTCAGGTTCATTGGAGGGGCATGAGAAAGCCAGAGTGTGTTTTGTGCCTTATGTAGCTCGAAACAATAAAGACATTACTGTGTACTATATTATACAATATTACTATATATACACACAATACTATACTGCACCATACTCCATGTCACATAAAATCATACAAACTATACCATAATGTACTACACTATAACATACTATGCCATTCCATATAATAAAACGCTATACTTCACCACTATACACTATATTCTACTATACCATAGGCCTACTATACTATACTGTACTGGAGACCTACTATATCATACCATAGAAAATCATACATGCTGTGACATAATATACTTAACCATTCAATTCTATATTAAACTACTCTATACAATACCATACTATACTACAAACATATTAAACCATATAAATCATATACACAATGATTACTCGATACTATATTGATACTATATTGAAATATTCTGTAGTATTTTGGATACTGGACCTATTATGTCCTATACCATACCATACTACATGCCCTCCATACAACACTCTACCGTACCATACTACACTGTACAGTGCTTTTATACTCTATTCTACAATACGCTACTTTCTCAAGTCATTTAATTAGCTATGTGTAGTGCATATTTTGAATAAGGAGCAAATGGTACTGATTAAGTATCAGTTAGGACTAGGCAATATATGGAATATTAGATATTATCAATATAATTCTGCTGAAAATTTAAAATGACTGAATATCGTGAATGTCAAATAGTGTTAAAGATTAGGATTAATGTGACAAAACTGGTAATTTCACTCCGTCTTTACAATCCCTGAGTAGCACAGAATGTCATTATCAAAATGGTGACCGCAAGCAACACAGGCGTAGATAGAGACAGAGGACTGAATGATGAATTAGTTTACAGAAAGAATACAAAATGTGTATTACGGGGATGGGTTGGTTTTCAGCAAACAAATACTAAATGAAACTCTCTCTACAGGCGGAACTGTGACTCCGAGTGCAGTGATGGTGAGGAGGATTTCTACTACACTGAGATCAAACTCAACACAGACTCAGTGGCGGATGGTTTGAGCAGCCTGTCTCCCGTCTCCCCGTCTGTGCTGTCCCCCCCACCGACTCTGGACCACAGACCGCCGGACGGGACCAACGGAGCGAAGAGCGAAAACAGCATCACCACCCCTCTCAGTCGCTCCGCTCCTAGTGCACTCTACCTAGTGCACGCAGACCACGCCTACCAGGTACCGCCCACCATCAACCAAACATAATGCTCAAAACGTCTTTTCATGCTCAGAACACATCAAGCACATACATATTGTTCAACATATAGTTCAGCTCGTCACAGATCCTCCGGAACAGGAATGACTTCATTCAATTATTTCCATCTTTCTTCGTATTTTATGAAATAAAAGAAAGATAAACGTTTGTTTCAGTTGGCCCACATATGACTGACCACAGAGGTTTTACTTTCAGGTCACGCTTTACATAAAGACATTTTCCATGCTCCCAAAACAGCACGGAAAAGTCACATGTACTGTATATTCTCATGTTCCATCTAATGTCAATCCCATTTCAAGACTTGATCTACAAAATAGAAGTCAGATCAAGGCCATAATTGTTTAAATGACACAACGACAAAAATAACAAGAAAATTACTTTTTATGTGTTTTTACTCCATGCAGGATGGTTTGATTTCATTTGTATTTTGTGGGAAAAAAAACAATATTATAAAATTAAATAAATAGTGACAAAATGCTATATGCATGAATCATAGCCATGTTGATGTAAGGGGACACATTCTTGCAGCAGTGATATTGCTTCTAAAAAATAGTTCACTAGACATTATGTAAATAAAAGGATTCCCAAAACCATATGTGGGGAAGTTCTTTCTTATTCCCTCAGCCCATAGAAGATCTAGATTAGTGTGATTATACACAATCCTGTCAATCCACAGGCCACAGCCCCAGTCACCATCCCCTCCACCAGCACCACTGGCTTCACCCCTTCCAGCAGCAGTTTCAGTATATCCTGGCAGTCCCCACCTGTCACATTCACTGGCACTTCTGTGAGTACACACACACGGACACACAGTGTGCCCTTAATACGCTCTGAATTATCATCCTGGGCCCCGGTACACACAGATGAACCCTGAATCATTTTCATTTATGATCATACAGATCTACATACTGTACCGTACAGTTTGTCATCTTGTTTGACACCGTAAAATGTGTAGGTTTTCTCTTATACTTTATATAGATGTGTGTGAGAAGTAAGCTTCTCCCATTTTCCACACTTACACTCTGTGAATGAAGTATTCACAACATGTCAGATACAGAGACTTGACATGAAAGCTTTGTTTCCGTCACTTTAAATTGCGTTTTCAACATTTTGTGACATGAAATGGATGATAGGCTAAATGATGTGGGCTCTCTATTTTTGATCGCAGGCGTCACCAACCCACAGCCGGACGCAGGGCTTGGGGGAACAGCGCTCTCAGACCATCGCAGTGATCTCATCTCCCCCAAGAGCTGCAGGCTCGCTCAGGTACAGTCCTGCCTGCATACCTACAACAAATGCCGTTTGAAGGCCACTTAATATGTTTATTGTGTTTTGGTTAAAATGCACTTTTTACCAAAATTCTGCTCCTGGTCTGTAAACCCTCCATTTTAATTGGGAGGGTTTGGTGAATACAGGAAAACTTTTTTTATGATATATGAGTGTCTAAGTGTAAAAACTATCAAGCTGCTCATCATAAAATTTATGAGAAATGTTGGCAGTTTTGAAAGACATTGAAAAAATGTTTTGCACATCGGCCAACACGTGGTACCGATGTGCAAAGTACCACATCCTCCAGCGACTCATACTGAGTATTAAAGGGACAGTTCACCTTAAATTGTCATCCTTTATTCAACCTAAAGTTGTTCCAAACCTGTGTAAATTTCTTTGTTCTGCAAAACACAAAGCATTATCTTTAAAAAATTTTAGAAACTGAGATTTCTGGGACATCATTTACTACCACAGTAGGAACAATGAAAATGGTTTTCAAAGGTGACCCAGAACGGTTTGTTTTCCTAAATTCTTCAAAATACCTACTTTTGTGTTCAACAGAACAAAAAAATGATACATAATTTTTTCTACGATAATAGTCAATGGTGCCCCGGAAAAATGTGAGTTGCCAACATTCTTCCAAATATCTTTCTTTGTGTTTAACCAAACAAAGACATTGATACAGATTTGGAACAACTTGAGTGTGAGTAAATCATGACAGAATTTTCATTTTTAGTTGGGGTATCACAAAGAATACAAGTTAGCGAGTGACCTTTCACTAAAAATCTGAATTTTGGAATTACAGACTTGACCTGAACGATTCTTTCTGTAAAGTGTCAGATTTTTTTGTATTTTACCATATTTGTAACACTTGTTCTTTTTTTGTGTCTGTGCAGTAGGAAGTCACGCAGCGAGGGGAAGAAGTGTCGTAAGGTCTACGGGATGGAGAACAGAGACATGTGGTGCACGGCCTGCCGTTGGAAGAAAGCCTGCCAGAGATTTATCGACTGAAACAGCTGGGACATGTACACAGGGTGGGCTGTCCTTGCATGCACAACATAATGACAAACTCTCCTTTTCTTTGTTACTGACCATAGCCCAACCCTGCTTCACCCTAAATCCACGAGGACTCAGGGGTGAAACCCCTTATACCTTCACTCTCAACAGATGCTCTCTCTCTCTCACTCTTTGAAGATTTTCTACTCTCTCTTTAAGGCGAAATGCTTTCCACTGCAGAAAAACGAAAAACTTTCAAGTGATTTATCTCTTTTTGTTTGATATATAAAGGGTTCTAGTCAGTTCCTGGAGGACCAGCCATGGCGAGGCCAACCGCTGTCCTAACATTTTAAAGAGTTGAAAACTCTCTTTGAAACTGAGAAAATGGAACGGGAACGTTTTTATGGGCAAGTCAGTTTTCCTCCGGCCCATTTTACTAAAGGTTAAGGGTTGGACAGCCTGAAAACCCTGCTTCTCTTCAAGAAGGTACCACCACTGGGGTTTGTTTTAGGATTGGCGACTAGACGGCTCTCCTGAATAGGAATTCATCAATGCAAAAAAAAATATGGCAAGCAAAATGGATTGGTTTTACACCATAAGGACGCTTCTTTCAGGGATGCGAAAAGTACCAGCAGTTAGATTATACAGCAGAGAACTCAGTGTTTTTTGTCACAGGAATATCTTCTTGCTACCAAAAAGTTTTTTTGATTTTGTGTGTAACTGACTACACAATAAAAGACGTTCATTGAACTCCGTTGGAGTTCAGACGGGACTCTCGACGGGACCACAGTCGACGGAGAAACAAACTTATAGGAGAGCCAAACGCAATCCCACAACTCGTAAACGAAACGCTTGGTTTTACCTCCTGTAGATGAAGAGCTCTTTCTTTACCTTTATTTGTTTTTTTTCGTCTGACCTCAATGGCTCAAGTAGGAAGTAATAAACAAAAGCGAATACCACGCCCAGTTCGCCACAGAGCACCAATCAGCACAAAACTAATGCTTATCGACACGCCAGAAGTGATGATTGTGAGTTTTTGTTATTCGTCTGAAGTAGGTACAGTGTCCGCTGTGAGGACACGTGATGATAGCCGTCTTGAAGGATGACCAGGAGGGAAGATTGTTTCTTTGGTCCCGTGTGATGTCATAGATTACGGCAGCTCGCTTTTCAGATATCTGCCGCTGTTTTGTGGCCCTTATACGTAACTAACACATCATACACATCCTTATTGTGATTATATATAAGCTCATTGTTTGTTTCTGTTTGGTTATCACATGATTCTATTGCACTCTGTATGTTTAAAGCTATATGGTCTGGGTTTCTCCAAAGAGAAATGTTTAAACTTGTATTTGACTCGGTTTAACTGTTAGAACAGAGAGATTTTTATGTGAAACTATATATCAGATCCACGATAAAGCATTATGCGTTAAGTTTTTTTTTTATATATCCACCTTCCCTGATAGTACACACAGTACATCTGGCAGACATCTATTTGATGTATTTACATCTGCAGGATTTTTTTTATGTATTTACATCTGCAATACGTCTCGTAGACGTCTATTGTAAGATGTCATATGGACATCTAGAAGATGTTCATGATTTAGAATGTGTGTAAAACTGCTCTTTCTTGCCAGATGTTTTTTACACTGCAGATGTTTTTCAGATATATAGCAGACATCTTACAGACGTACCTGTGCTAACTGGGTTAGGTCAAACAGAACAGATAGCCCCGCCCCTCAGATTTACATCACTGATGCCACATGTTTACATTTTTTGAAGAAAGTAACATAGAAATTACAGTTGTATCCTCATATTAAAATTAATAATAGAAATAAGTTAATATTGAAGAACTTAACGCACTTCGGCTTTAGTAAATGTATCTAAAAACACTTTACCGTTGAAATAACTGCTGGTCTTGTATGTTAAAAGTGTTGCCTATACTAAACTCCACAAACTTTATATGTTCATATGCCATCAGTAAGTATTGAACCAAGATATATTTGACTGTTTCTTCAAACTGATCTATAATTTCCTTTTATTCATGTTCTGTTCACAAAATTCAACAATTATAGCAATTGAAAACGTCTCCAGCCCTTGTGTTACATCATGAGACTGGATGCAAAGTTATTATCAAGTCCCACTCCAGCACCCAAGGGCTCCAGAACTCACATGAAATCATCCAAAACTGGATTTAAAGAACTGTTTTTTTGGAAAAAAACAATAGCTGCCAACATTGTCCATTTAGCTGGTGTGAGGACGGTCTCGGAGGCTGGTGCTTCCCTTCTGTCCCATCCTGGTGCTACCAAAGGGTGTGAGGCATCTCATGGAGGTTTTAGGTATAAGCTGATGTTTCCAATTGTTTACACTATATAAATTGGGAAAACTCTTTCCATCATGTCTGGAAATGAAGTTACTTTTGGGCACAAGTATCGGGTGCTTTTTGGAAGATATCCCAGATGCGCTGGAATATAACTATACATTTTCTCTTAAAATGCAGTATGCTCTTGCCTCGAATAAGCTTTACCGTACACAAAATTACAGTCCTAAATGTTAGATTGATTTCCAATGATGTATCACAAACGTTACTATGTTGCTTATGAATTGGCTGCAGTTTTGTTAGGCAAGGATTCAGTAGGGGTCTTAGTTTTCCTGTGCGCTGGTAATTTTATCGATGAAAATAAAAAGCTACACAAGACGCTTATCAAGCTACGACGTGAATATGATGTTTTTCAGCCATGCTTCTTCATCTATTTACAGTACAGTATTGCCAACCTACACAGGTTAAACTCTATATGATGTACCTACAATACTTATAAGCTACCAGGTAAATAGTTAAACAGTATTTACTGCTGCTCATGAATGTCAACTTTGGTCCACGTTTCATAGTTGAGCAGTAACGCAGTACCGAGTACACAGTGATCTGCGGCTTTATTGTTAGCTGGCTTTAGCTTAATAGACCTCTATGGTTCGGTGTCAACATACAGTATACAGTAGGTAATAACCAAGATATTGATTATGATATTATTATTATTACTCGACGTGTGACTTTTTATACTGTGGATCCATATTTTAAGATACGTTTTATAGGTGTACAGATTCAAGACATGCTTCCTGTTCGACATTTTTTACACGGGCCAGAGTTGTAACAGTTTGGAATTATGATAGGTTTTCACTTTTAAAGACGCAGTACGCTTGCAGAAAGGTTTTGCCATCTCATCTAAACGGGTTTGAAAACTACCCAAAAATTTACATTTGTTGTTAATTTACTCACCTTTTAAGCGTCCGAGACGGTGATGACTTTATCTTTAGTAGAAGAGTAAGGATTTTAAGAGTTATTTGATCCCTGGTGATTCGTGAAATGCAGTTCCTGAGACGCCACAGATGCTAGCAATGCAAAAATCTTATGTAAACTCATGCACGATATGTCTAGTTGAGGGTGGGGGAATTCACAGCAAAATTTAATTGTACGTTGAATCATAAATAGGAATGCACAATATTATCGGGCGATAATGGCTCATAAATGAAAAATCGGTATTGGTATAAATAGAGATGCACAATTTTATCAGTACAGCAATATTATCGGCTGGAAAAATGTGAATACACAAAAAATTTAGGTTTCAAATTACAATTCCATCCGTCCCTAAAAAATCAAGAGTGATTCATTTGATGTAATTGTTAAAGAAATGAAAATAGCAAATATACACTTCTGATATAAATAACTTTCTTTAATATTATTCTTTTCTTAATCTTTTATTGCATTCTAACACATTTTAACAAATGAAACCTCGGAACTCTCAAATCACAAAAAATACATAAATACATTTTTTAGTAAAAAAATGTTCTCTCTGTTTGTATGAGAAAAAAAGAAGACATGTACACGATGTATCGATCGGCTAAAATGAGTTGAAAAAATTCAATATTGTGCATCCCTAATTATTGCTTTCATCTGAATAATCAGATAACCAAATGTTTATCACTGGCATCATTGTTGGACTTTTGCAGAAACAATGGTTCAGTTTGCATATCCAATGACCTAATGCAAGGCCGAGCTGACCGCCTTTGCACGAACGGAGTGCTTCATGTAACTCCAAAATACAACTCAGCACAGCCAGATGGCAGATGGGCCTCTCACTAGTCTGCTTATGTAACTGTGTGTACTTGTGTGTATGTTGGTGTGTCGAGCCACAAACAGCAAGCGTGAGTGGAGGCCATTGACGGTGCGGGACGATGTGGAAATAAAGCTCCGTCTGCAGAAATGATTATGAGATGGATCTTGCCGAGAGGAAATATCCAGACTGCACATTTTGCTGTATTTTTATACATAAAACGGCTCCACCCGGCTAGAACTTTAGTCTCGGTTGGAGAGTTTTTAATCCAAGCTGTCGTCCGAGTGCCTTGTAATAGGCATGACGGTGTTGACGGCGATCTGCAATGCATACCAACAACAAAATAGCTGCCGGGTCCCCGTAGCGCATGATCAGGTCATGTCTGTCCAGACTGCTTAGTTCGGGGGCGGAGAAAGGGGGGACCCGAAATGTTTTTTGTTGTTTTCCGTGTAGGGGGGAGTTTAATCTCGCCGAACTCTTTCAGGAATGTATTTGTATGAGGAATACTGGAGTCTGACTGTGCCTTGTTGAGGTATGAAACTGTGCGTAGAGATGCACAGAAAGCAAAGGAATGTTTCTGGTGTCGGCTTGTCGGAGTTCATTTCGTCTCTGTATAAACGTGTGGGAATGGAAGCCCCTTTTTTACTTTGAGCAGGTTTAAGGTCTAGCGCTTGCTTTTTTTCAGAAAGTCTTTTGAGGAATATCAAGTTTAGGGGTGTAAGGGGGTGAGCGTTTTTTTACCAGTCGTTCTTTGTAGACAACTTTCCTCTACAGTTTTGTAGTTGTTTTTGTCTGCTGTTTTTCGTCTCCCGCTTTGGAAACAGCGGGAAGCGTTTAATCAACATTTCAGACGAGTCTGTTGATTACGGCTGTTTTAAAGAGCGGGGAAAGTTTTTCTTACAAGATGCTTAAACAGTGAGATCATTCGTTATTCTCAGAGATTAAAACTTCAGCCTAACGGAGTAGATAGGACTGTGTAGAAACGATTGTATGGTTATGAATGACTAACTTGGTTATATTCAGATACAAATTAATGAGACCACTTCCAGAGAAACAGACAATACAAATGTTCCTAAATCTAGCAAGCGATGGTAAACTCTCAATTTTGAGATACTTTATATTTATGCAGAAATGCTCATATAATTTACATACAGGGCAATTCCTGAATGAATAATGATGAATTTGTTTTAAGTGATAGTTCACCCAAAAATGAAAATTCTGTCATCATTTATTCACTCGCTTGTCATTTCAAAACTGTATGACTTTCATTAAAATATATTTTATTTGTGTTCTGTGGAAGAAAGAATGTTGGTAACCGAACAATGGTGCCAATGCAAGTCAATGGTTGCCTCCATTGTTCAGTTACCAACATTCTTCAAAATATCTTCTTTTTTGTTCTGCAGAAGAAAGAAAGTCATACAGACAAGAGAGTGAGTATATGATGACAGATTTTTTATTTTTGGATGGACTATCCCTTTAATACTTTTTAGGACCTATTAAGATAACAAAGAGCAACACAGCTTGTTAGGTTTTTGAATAGAGCTAATGTAACTCTTTTCTATGTCAATTAGATACAAGTCAAAAATTGTAAATGTATTTTACATCAAATATTCCCAGATAAGCCACCGAAAAGCTCTCCTAATGGATTATCTCACTGCTGACCATTGTCAATCAAGAACCATGTTAACCTCAAGAACTCAAAGACTGTCGCACTGGATTTTTACACTTTTTCAACTATTTGCTGATCTAACTGTATTTTTTAATACTGCATGTTGCATGCCGAAAAGAACATAAAATATCTGAATGTTGTTTGTGATGTTTTATCTGTGTAAAGAGACGCAGGGCAGGCAGGCTGTTGTTACTTTAGGAATGACTCGCAAAAACCTCTTTTCCAAAATGTGTTTGTTTCCATCACACAACTTCAGCATCTTTAGATAGTCCCCCATTTCAAGGGCTTTTCCCTCTTGTGAAAAGGCTTCATTCCTCAAAGAAACAGATCACCGATACATTTCCCTCATGTAATTCCAAACTGGACTGAAGAACCGTTTAAACCCTGCATTGGCTCTTGCACGTTGCTTGAGTTTAAACATGCACATTTTCAGATAATACATTTTTTATTTGGTTTCAATTCAGGGGTTTATGTGTGATTCTCAAAATTCATACAGATCAAGTTAAAGCACTTAAACCGAAACAATTATAAAACCATTTTAAACTTAATACTAACACAAATTACACATTACAGCTTAATAGACTATAATATAAAATTATTCCAGTTGGAATCACATGAGAGTGAGCAAATAATTATTGGATTGTTATTTTGGTGCAATGGTTCACTGGTTCAAAAGACAGCTTTTGACTCTGATTTTTTGAACCGCTGATAGACAATGTACCATATTTTGCCGCCATTCTCACACTCTGGGCCACAAGCCAAATCTGTGTGGTCTCCCATAAACCCGTTCTATACTTAGCATGTGCACACATCCGCGATTTTATAGCCCATTACAGGGGGAACTGCCCTAAAAACAAACAGATGCTGATGATGAAAGAAACGGCTTCTGACCTCAGTAGCAGACATGATGATAACAAATGCAACAGAGGATACTTCAAACTGAGCGCTGCTTTAAGACCAGTTGAGTTGAGAGGACCAATAAATGCCGCTGTCTGTTCTTGTTCTGCAGTCACCCCAAACTGTGCTTTTTTGTATTCTGACACCTTTCTGTCTAATTGTACGTTTTTTTGACATTCCTGGTTTAAGAAGTACGTCGTCTGATGTTGAATGAGGGCATCCGATGTCCTCGGCACGTGATGGAAGTCTACTGTGTATAGAGATACAAAGGGAAAACTCAGGATGTCTTCATCTTTGCATGCCGCTGCTAGCAGACGCAGCAGTTACGTTGTAAAGCCATAAAAGAAAAGAGGTGTTTGGGTGACCTGTGCCGTTTACCAAAACAATAACGTCCCCAAATACCACATATATACAGTATATCATTTGACCATTAAGCAATGTTTAGAATATATTCCTTCAGCTGTGTTGTATTCATTTTTGCACATTGACTACATGTATTTCAGAGCTGTTTGTTCAAGGAGGGACTTGATGTCTTTATGCCACGTGAAAGACATTGTAGACCCAGCTATGAAGGACTGTTTTTTCAGGCGTTTAAAGAAAGATGATGGACTAACCTGAAATTGGTCGCTTTTAAAAAACGTTTTACATTGGGCATAATTATTTGAAGAATCCAAAGATTTTCTTTTAAATTATTGCAGCCCGTCTTAACCTGAATAACTCTTCATCGTGAGGTTTAATGCAGACGCCGTGTGCCAGATTAAGTTTAAGGGTGCAGCAAAGAAATGTCTTTGTCATCGCTCGTGTGCACTCACAGCAGGGTTTAACCTTTGTAACGTATCCCTTTCTTCTCTATAAAGCCATTATAATGCAATGAAGAAACGTTAGAAAACCTTATCCTTGATTAAAATTGCTGCTGAAAGCTGGTTGCAGACAACAATTGATTGTTAATGAAATGAAAACAAATGTAGCCCAAGAAAGTGTCAGCGGAAATGAGGGCCTTAATTAATGATATTTTCAATGCCGCTATATTTTGTCATCGTGTGGAGTGTCTAGTCTGTTCATTTGGATACAATTATGCAATTTTTTGCTTTAGTGCACAGGTTCACATGGCAACGTATGGAAATCCTAATACGACTCAAAGAAATTATTTTTACACCACACGTCTCGTCTGAGGACTGTAGAGGGTACTGATATTGTCAGAGATGATTTTATGTTATCTGGACTTTAAATACTGCAATACATTAACTGAAAAGCACTTGCTATGTGTATTACAATGTCTTACAATGTTAATGGCACTGTTTGTTTTCTTTTTTCTTTCTTCTTTCCAAAGTTGAAAAGATTTTCACCTCCTAAAGGAGGAAACACTCGGTGACTGTTATTATTCTTCTCTTTAACCTGCTGGCTGTACTAGTTTTTACTCTGAGCTGTGTGTAAATAGAAACTGCCATTGTAATTGTGCTAAAGTGACAATGTTGTGGTGCTTGTCAGTGCCGCTTTTGTTTATATGGATGTGAGACCTTTCTAAGGTGCCTGTGCTCTTAACTGTCACAGAAAAAATAAAAACTGTTTTTTTGGCAGCTGTTTACTATACGATGTGTGCCGGTGTATTTTTGTTCATCTAAATGTAACATTTGCTTGTTTCAGAAACAGGGCTTGATTATAATAGTTTCCATTCTGAATGTCTAATTCTTATTAGCAGTCTTGGGCCATAGGATGTGTTCCATAACATCATGAAAAAAAACACAGCTTTCAAGTTTTTTGACATAGCAGACCACATGGTAACCTCTATGGGTCGAATATTAATTAAAATAACCCTTGTGCTATGTGTGACATCACATTATTTGGAAATAGCTTATGATACTCCGGCTAAGAAAACAATGGAAAGCATCATAGGCATTCTAATAGCTTTTGATAGAATACTATCATGAACCATTAGCTGTTTACCATTTAACCAATTAAAAACTTCCTGTGTAGTGCGTTCAGACCTTATTCTAGTAGGATTTAATGGTGTTGGTTCCCATAACACAAACACATTACCAATAAAGTACTTCACAGACCCTTATAGTTTCTATCAAAACCAATACAATTGCCATTACAGCTATTCATTTATTTTTTCAGTTCTTATACACACTATCATGCTTAACATTTCAAGCAGCAATGTGTATTTAAATGAGTTAATAGAATTGATACATTACAAAAACATAGATTAATAAAACTGCACATTACCCTGTGTATCAAGAACAGACGGAGGTACATACAATAGACAGATAATGGATGCACTGGGTGGACAGACTGCAAAAACATTTACACTTACGCTTTTGACAGAAATAAACATTATAAATGCATGAAATTTGCAATACTAATTCAATGCTCTAACAATTGAGATACTGGAACACAACAATCTGTATACTTATTGAGTAGCAATCATGGAGATCTTTTGAGCACTTTATGTAATATTCATACAACCCCTACGTCACAAAGACCTAACAACAAGAATCAGTTGCTTCATTTCTTAGCAAATTACCGATATAGTGATGAATTAAAATGCAATGTTTTTGATTGCATGCATTCAAAGACCCATTGATAATTACATTAAATGTTTTTAATTTATATTTGATCATTTGACTCCGACTTTGTCATTATTAACTCATCTTAAGAAAATGTACATTAGGGTGCCATCTAGTGTTTTGTAGAGGTAGTGCAGCATTAAAGCGTATTTTGTCTACAAGTCACAATATTTCAAGGAATCAACGCTGGACAAAGATTGGTGTGTAATTTGCTTTATTAGACTTCTGACATACGAACGAACAAATGTGGTATTTCTGTGCACTAGGTAATATTCTTTCTGGATGTTATTTCTAAACAGCTACCTAACAGCCCAATAGAGGCATTAAGTGTAAATTTCTCACATTTGAAAGGTGATGGTAAGAAAATAAAACATACAACACTTGAGCTATGACATCAGAGAAGCAGAACATTGAGCGAAATAAAATTTTGCTCAAACTAGGGGTTTTAATCCTAAGAACACCCTAAAATTTGGAAATGCGTCCAATAAACGTTAATGAAAAATTAACAGCAGCAAGCATAAACCTTTTGCAATACGAACTATATATCCATTTATATCAAAGAAAAAAGTTTGGCAAACAAAATATTAAAGACTAAAACAAGTCTAAGACAATGTCCAGGATTTAATTTTTATTCAAAAAATGTAGTGCTGGAACCTAGAGCTAACAAACACACATTGGATGATGTACAAGACAACAGGCGCAATATAAATGTTGTTTTTTGGTCTAAGATCGACATCATAGTACGTCATATTGTACCATACTATCGAATTCCAATGGTATCAGAAAAAAAACAAGGCACTGAGATCTCAGTGAGGACATAAAGTACTGCTGAAACAAATAGAAACAAAGCCCATCTCCTACATGCTCATTTTATGACAAACCTCTCGTCTTAACATTCTTTGATCATATTTGCTGATAAAGTTATTATAATATACACACGTAATAAGCAACATTTTTTCAGACAGAACTCCTGTTCAACATTTTTGGCATTTTTTTAAAAGTATGAAACAAAAAAAGAGAACAAACACTAAATTATAGGTATAGAACAAAGCACTCCTAAATATAACTGTGCTAGTTAAATTTTTTAGTAGTTTAACGGTTTGAGGTGGCTTTAAACGTTCTAGAAAAAAAATATTTGAACCTAGAAAAATCTAATTTTAATATATATTATAATTTGACTCTGAGATGAAAGTGTAAAAAAAACTCTTTAAAGAACAAACCCAGCATCTTGTGTAAGATAAGACAACAGCACTGACCAAAGGTTAGGGGTCAGAGGTCAACGCAGCAGTGGACCGGGTCATATATTGGTCTTATAAGTCACACGCACACACATTTGCTCCAGTGTAGGACTACCATGTCCTGTCTGAGAATGGCCCAGACCCTGTACACAAATATATATTTCTCTGTCCACACACGTGTTTAGTGGAGCATAAAAACATTTTCATCCTGATGTACCTGTGGAATGTACGAGGCATGCTGCACAAGCCTGTTTTATCAAATCACATGTTCTGAATTGATTGTAAATTCAGAATATGTGGCCATATCGTTGTCTATTTTAGAAGATTATTCAACTTATTTTTGTTTTATCTACAGAGTTGCAGGAGGTGAACAGAAGGTTTAGAGGAGTATGGAATGATGGTTTGGTGGGATGAGAAGTTTCAGATGTGGATCGTTAGTGGGGTTCTTGATCTGGTGTAATTGTTCCCTCTGGCTGTTTCACCACTGGCTCTTCATTTGGAGTGAAGTCTGAAACCTCATCGATATCGCCGGTCGAAGGTGTGGGGCTCATCTTGGTCTGCAAAGCCATAAATGAAGCCAGATGGGTTTGTTATGTTTAACTAACACAAACACACACCAGAATAATAATATTCACATTCCCTCACCTTTAAAGTATCAACTTTTTCCTCGAATGACTTGAAGGTGGGTGTGTTCCTGAAAAATAACGTTTAAACTTTTTAGAAGCAACCTGATCTAAAAAAGGTGAAGATATATCAATTTCGTATTGTTGTGCATTTTACAGCTATTTAAACACACAGGGTTCACATAAACACAGTGGCTAATACATTGACAGTGAATGATGTTGTGGCAAGGGGGGCGTGGTTTAGTGACGTCTTTCCCGTGTCTCTCCTCCCCGGCACAGACGTCACTAAACCACCCCCCCCTTGCCACAGATGTGTATCAGCAAGCATTTGCTCTTAAAGGGACACTAACCTAATAGACCTGATGCTGTCTCTGTTGTAATAAGTCTATTTATTACCAAAACACTTCACAGTAATGCAGTCAAAAGTGGGAAAATGTGAATAATACAGTGGTTACATTTTCTACTGATATTAATAAAGGTTATTGAAATATATCAATAATTATCGATATCTAATGATGTGAAATATTATATTGATGATACATTTTTCAGCTGTCTCGCCCATCTTTACCAATATTCTTCAAAATATCTTCCATTGTGTTCAGCAGAAAAAAAAGACACTCATACAGGTTTGCAATGACACGCGGGCGAGTAAATTATGTCAGATTTTCATTCTTGGGTGAATTATCCCTTTAATGTATCTTTCGGGGTCGCCAGACATTTTTTCTGAGAATGATCTCTTACCTCATCACCGGCATGCTAGCAGAATGTTGTATGGAGCGTATACTACAGGTATCCGTCAGCAGTAAAGAAGAGCAGACAGGTGTTAGGAAAAGCCGTGAGTCACATTACAAGTGAGGAATAAAGCCATGCGCCAGACACATGACACTTCATGCGTGTCTTCAAACCATTATGGATTTAAGACTTTATTACGGGTATCACAGACATGGATTCACACCACATCCATTAAGCCGGTTTAAATAAACAGGGTGTGAGAATATTTGCAGAGACTCAGCTTGGTTTAAACGTGTGATTGTCAGAGCAAAAGGACGTGTTCAAGAGCGTGACAGCTAGAAGATTGAAAAGCTTATGTGGGATAAACACACACACACTGCAGAGTCTAATGAGAAACAATGAGATGATGCTACAGCAGTTGTTAAAGTTACATGAAGCGCTACAGACAACAAAAAGCAGGAGAAATGTGTGATGAAGAATGATCTTTTATGAGGGGTGCATTATGTTTTCCAATGAAAATAAGAAACAAAAAAAAGACTAAATTCTAAATAGTTTAAGACCACATTATAAATCTTGGATTAAAAGTGTAATTTAAACCCACAAGTTGAATCATCAGGTTTGCACACACTTGTGCCGGCTCAAAACACATGGTGTCTCAAGCATATAGAGGGCATTTTGTCTTTTGTGTCAATTTTTCCACAATTGGATTTTTACATAATCTGAATGCCGAGTAAAAAAGCTTTCGATTGATATATGGTTTATATGGTATTATATGGGATAGGACAATATTTGACAGAGATAAAACTATTTAAAACGCTGGAATCCAGGTCTGCAAAAAAATCAAAATACTGAGAAAATCGCCTTTAAATTTGCCCAAATGAAGTCCATAGCATATTACTCACAAAAATTTAGTTCTGAAAAATTTTTGGTAGGAGATTTGCAAAATATCTTCATGGAACACGATTTTATCTTAAAATCCTAATGATATTTGGCATTAAAGAAATATCTGTAATTTTGACCCATTCGATGTTTTGTTGGCTTTTGCCACAAATATTCGTATGCTACTTAAGACTGGTTTTGTGATCCAGTGTCAAATATATCAGTTGCAATTCATTTTGTTATGCATTTAATAAGAAACATGCAGAACAGAGGCATATTCACTAGTTGTCTTTGATGTTTTGCCTTCATATCGCATGCACACTCACATGTGAGAACACCATCTAAAAAGACAAAATGTCCACCGCATGCATAAACACACAGAGAGGGTAGGGCATGCTAAGACTATTCATCACACTTCTGAACCACATAGCATTCAAAATACTGCAACCAGCTTAAGTCTGATGCAACTGCACATGCTCTTACCCAAAGGAATTGGAAAATGACTGTAATCTGTAAAATGGCAGAGGATTCGTTAGCAACAGTTAATAGTGTTGCCAGTATTGCAACAGGCTGTCGCAAGACGGTGAAACTGAACGCCTGTGTGTTCACTGTGAGATGTGGGTGTCTACGGTTAATGGTTTTACTGTAGCTCAATGTCTCATGTCTTATGTGATTGAAACTGAGTCCTGTGCTATTTTGTCCAGCAGTGTTATGGTAAAGGCTTATATACTGAATGAGTGGTGGAGCTCACAATGGTTACTTTCACACACAGCAGGGATTGGAAATCATGTTAGCCACAAGTGCTACTGTAAAACCGTCAAACAATTTTTTGCCGCACGTTCCTACAGTATGTACATAAATACCTTATACTGAATTCAGTCATGACATCTTTATTCCGGATTCAGACTACATACATTTTTACCATTTTTGGCAATACACGGGTATCATGATAAATCGCAAGAGACAATGCACGCTGGGATGCGAGACTTGATCAGTTTGTTCTGTATATTGTGTCATAGTATACAACAACAGACACAATGTGCTTTTGTGCTGCTAGGTGGAGTTATGCAATGGAGTGAAGGTTTGTGGGCCTACGTCAACATAACTTAGCAGTCATTGTTTGTTTACGCTCTTGTTAATGGAGGTCAGTCGCTAGTTCTGCTATCTCAGTGACATCATACATGGCACAAAATACGGAAAGCGATTTCTTGAGTAGCAACGTGTAGTCTGACGTTGTTTCTTGTCTACAACACGTCAAGAATTAAGGTATTATTATCCCATATTCTGACACAGTGACTATCATAAAAGACAAAAAAATGCGAAGTCTGATTCCAGCCTATAGAAAGTGACTTCCTTTACAGAAAAACACTTTTTTTATATCTTGTATTTGAACAACATCTTTTAGCACTCCAGACAAAGCTCTTACAAGTGTTTTCTGCTGCTGTGTGAACGTAACCAGAGTGGTCCGAAATAGACATTGTTAGTAGATGATGTTAGTGAGCATTCATCTCTTCCATCTGGCGTCAAGCAAGTTGTGTGCACATCTGTTGGACTCTATAGGAAATTTCTCACCTCACGTCTTCCAGTTTCCTGGTAATGGCTGAACCCATGCTGGAAAATGCTGTCGTTGCCTTCTGTCCAACTTGAGACAGGGTTTCTGAGGTCTTCTTATACCTGCTCATCACAGACAACAGGCAGATCAGTAAGCAACAGCATAAAAACATCCTTACATTTTAACAGCTGTAAAGAATAGCATAAACAAGTTAAGGCAGGAAACGTCACAACTGTATTTCTCCATTGCGATTCAGACAACCGGCAAGTATTTAAAGTCGTAAATGCACAGGTGGAGCCGCTCCACAGCAGCATCACGAGAGGCAGTGGGCGGCACACAGATGCTTGAGACAGGTGAGAGCACGTACGCAGTGGAGGTGGTGACTTCATGCCAGCTCTTGCTCAGGTTCTGTTTGAGCTCGTTGAGTGGATTGATACCCAACGTCCGCTTGATCTCCGCCATCTGCTTCTCCTTGGCTGCTAACACCTGAGTGAGAGTCTGGATCTCATCTTCAACCTGCAGTGCAAAGTATACGAAATTCATTTGATGTGGATATCGTGGTAAAACAAAGCTGCAATTGAGTTTGTGGGGCATCTGGTTCAGCTATACAAGATGTAAAAGTTCAGCTTTTTAAAAACAACACCGTAATGAAAAAAACAGATTATATTTTACACTCTTCATAGCATTTTTCAATTGAGAGAAAAGTGGAACGGTGTCCTGAAATCTCTTGACATAGAAAAGTACTAAAGGATGTTTAACCTTAGCTAGTTCACTGTGTAGTTCGGCTTGTTCTTCTTCAGTCAGGGCTGTGCTGGATGCAGATGGTCCTACTGTGTTCACCGCATCTTCACCCACTTCTGGGACGGAGTCTTGTCTCTGGGTGCCTACAGACAAACACATCCACCACCAGTTAGTTCAGACTTGAATTAGCTTCCCATGATGTCAGAAACATTAGAAACAATAGAAATATCTCACAATACTAAAGTAAAGATTATCACAACCAGTTCATGGGGACTTTCAAACTAGTTTTGTATAACGATACAAATGGCTCCCACTATGTATTATTTCACAGTTCTTATAACTTCAGTTGAACTCTAATATAAAGTATAAGGCCTGTTAGTTTGACAGCGAGTGGCAAGGATAACTTTATACAACTGAAGTGTAACATCAAACATCAGGCCAGAGGCCAAAAAAGAAACAAGGAAAAAATGATAAAGAGGGCAAGATGAAGTCATGCGTCAAAGAGCTTTGAAAACTTTGTAAGATGGTTTTGATATGAAGGACCCCCACCCAAGGGCACCCAGATATCTGCAAAATGCACTTTGATGTACCATTGACATGACATGCCACAGAAATAAAACATACAGTTATGGATGTCATCATTTAACAAGCTGGGAAACAGAAGGAAAGGCCAAAAATTCAGCGCTGTCAATCGAACTAAAGGAGTTCCAGATGGTCATAAACTGAGAACTAAACTCATCGGATGTTATCCCCGCATAAGTCCATTTTCCAATTAGACAAATCTGTGTTTTTATTCATCTTATAATAAAGCCTTTATAGGATTAACAGGAATGACCTGATAAGATCACGCTATGTCAGCTCTGGGATCAATATCTTTAGCAGCTTCAGTAGCTGACTGTGTAAGCAGGCAAAGATCTCCAGCTTTCATTCATTTGATGGATCAAATTTTACAAATCCTTTAGGGAACAAGAAAAGTTCAATTACCAATAAAAATGCACAGGTGTAATTCTGCACCCACAGAGGATTCTGAGATTTAGAGAACTTTGGACAGTAATACACCTTACATTCATACATTCAGTTTCAGCAGATGGGTTCAAAATGAGGGCAAGTCCAGTGTATGAAATTTAGCAGGATCTTGCATTAAGGTTGTGAATTGCAGAGAGAGAGAGAGAGAGAGACGTCCAAGCGCTGGTCAAGCTGAAACTACAGTCTGAAAGATGTTTTAATATGCTTTTTGTCAAAAGCAACATTTTCATATAAGATAAGACATAACAACAACACTTTCTATTTACAATAAATCAGTAACCATTGGCACATATGGTGTTATATAGCATGTTTTAATAATCAATTATATTTTTGTATGCATCATAGCAGTAATCGTTCATATCTGAATGCCTAGTAAAATCGATTATTTTTGACAGTCGTAACACCTTTAGGGGCTCGCTTGTTTTCGGAAATAATAGTACAGCTAAATCTGTCTTTTTATAAAATCTGACCAAACTAAACACTCTTCGAAGATACGAACTATGCATTAATACTCTGTAGGTACTCAAGATAAATACGAGATTGGCAGAAACTGCGTGTGTTACCTCCACTTTGGAAAAAGCACATTGCATTTACAATGGCATGACATATCAGTACATTTGTTGTCTGGAAGTTCTGGAAGAACCAGTAGTTCTGCCTTCCACTTTAGCTCAACACAAAGGTAAATGTGAACTAAAGTTGATATTTTGTACTGTAGCTGGCTGTGATGCAACAATATAGACCAGAAAAGGGTTGGTGTTCGGTATGTTTAAAACATGGATATTAAACCAATTGACAAAGGTTAGAAAGACATGAAACAGAGACTTTCTGTTGAAGACCACTGCTTTTAAACCTTCTCAAATCCACAAATCCAAACAACTTGAAGAAGGTAGGATTGCATATAAATCATGCATTTCCAATTCAATTGTTTATTCTAAGTCATTACATTTAGCTGAGCATGGTGTTATTGCTCTGACCTAAAATTACCTTTTTAACATTACCAGAATTAACTCCGTACACTAATATCCCCAATATCCTAAAACAGATAATCTTTATAAGGATCTGGAGTTACACCTTAATACAGACTGACGGCAGTGGTGTGTTATCCTACTCACTGTGGGAGCTGAATATTGAGTGTCATCCAACAGTCAATTTAAAAGAAACAGTTGACCAGTATACACATGATCTCACATGACATCAGTCACATGCTCATGATGTCATTATAACTCGCTGAATGAGGAATAGTGTAGCATTTATCAGTGGCATTCATTCTGTAAGAAAAAAACTTTTTTATTTGAAAAGCAGATTACAATGACACTCCCTGAGTACTTATCATCTACAGTGAGGTGTTTTACAGTACAAACAAACAGGTTTAATGTGAGCAGCATTTTTTTCACCCCCATGTCATTTAAAAGCAGTATATGACTCTTTCTTCAGGGGAACACGGGAGAAGATATTTTGTCTCTGTGGTGTTGTGTCCATACAATGGAAGTCAATTGGGCCCAATGCTGATTACCAACATGCTTCAAAATAGTCATACAGGCCTAATATGACATATGGGAAAATAAATGCAGAAAGAATATTCATTTTTGACTGAACTATTCCTTAAAGGAGGCATGCATTATAATCACAATTTTAACCCGAGCTTTTGTTATATAATAGGGAATCGTGTTCACGTGAACATCATGCAAGTGTCACTACTGAAAACGCCCTTGTTACTTAGATTACATCCGTGTAACCTAACGTTACGTCTTTAACAAAATTCACAAAGGCTCCAACTACGCAAACTGCTATCCAATCAAAGCAGTCTGCGCCCATTAAAACCGAGCGTTTGTAGAGCTGGGCTCAAAATCTGGTGAGAAAATAGCCAATTTCTTATTGATTTTAATGTTTTTCAATGTAAAAATCACGCGGCTATTTTAGCGGCATCTAGCGTTCAGGTTTCGAGTTGCAACCAACGACTCAACTCATCCCTCCCCTATCCATTTCGAAGCACTACGGTTGATACAGGACTAACCCTGGGTTCACACCAAGCGCAAATTAAGCGTTTTGCAAATTATATACAAAGTCAATGCAATGACGTGTAAAGAAACGGACTTGTGGCAGGCAGTGCGAATGAAGCAAATCGGGCGACGCGATTACTGCCAATGCTTGTCAATATCGTGTTCCACGAATGTTGATAATATTTGTCATTTCGAGTCAATCACACGAAAATAATGAACTTTTCCTGCGAGTAATAAAGAGCGCAGTTGTTCACGTTTGGTGTGAACCCAGCATAAGATGTCGTAACATTTTTGCAGAGGGAGACAGCGTATTTACGAAACACACTCTGTAGATCAGTTTGTCTGTTTATGGCTACTGTAGAAACAACATGGTGAATTCCATGCAATGGGACCGGCGGTGAATGTAGATAGAAATGGCTCATTCTATCTAAGATAATAAAAACATAACGCTTCATTATGTAAGGTCTTTATGCATCTCTGAACACATAGTTATGTATATTATATGGTATTTCACAAATCTTTGTAACACCAGCAATAAAAACATGCAGTTTAATACCAAATGATAATTGCAATACTGGAAACCTAGATTACATGCAACTAAAACAAAATCACAACAATTGAAACTCATGCCCAAATTGATGCAAAAATAAATTCTGATTTGATCAGACACGCCTGATCAGTTGGCTTGATTTCATCACACAATCTGTCACAATTTCCCTTTTGAAAGTTTGTGGTTCAACGTTCACATCAGTCTGTCTGAATCTCCACACACGAGTTTCTAGAGCCAAAATAACAAGATCACAAATCATTTCATCTCATGAATACCTATCTAAAGAATCTTTCCAGCTCTGATGTGTCATGTCAGTGTACAGTGTAAATCAATGACTTCCTTTAAGTCTGAATAATGAGATTGTGAGCACTGTGCAAACACA
This sequence comes from Triplophysa tibetana, assembly GCA_008369825.1. Lineage (NCBI taxonomy): Eukaryota > Metazoa > Chordata > Actinopteri > Cypriniformes > Nemacheilidae > Triplophysa > Triplophysa tibetana. The sequence continues at coordinate 15,194,909 of CM017908.1, forward strand.
TTGGTAATTTGTTAACCGAGCCACTGCTCGGGCATTTAGTGATTAACATCTTAATTGTATTTTAATACCACCAGTGGCTGTTGAATAAATTATAAATGCAGTTTTACTGTACTGTACAGTTAAGCATGTGCCATTTGGGTATCTGCCAGTATAGTCCTAATAATTCAATTCATATACATGGAAAAAATTATGAAAGGGATGGTTCACAAAAATCTGCCATCATTGATTCACACTCATGTAATTTAAAACATGTAAATAACTCAAAAAGAACACAAAAGAAGATACTTTGAGAAATGTCTCAAGTGGTTTTGTGTCCATACAATGGAAGTCAATGGGGGCAATGTTGTTTTCTTACCAACGTTCTTCAAACTAACTACCTTTTGTAATCAGATGAAGAAAGAAAGTCATAATGTTTTAAGATTTGATGTACTTTCGGAAGTTACGTCTGGTGTTTGCGCCCATTTTACCATAACTCAAGGGCTCACTGGTGCCCCCACCTGACCAGCATCTACTCCTGACACCTGTCCTTCTTCACAACATCAGCACCTGATAGGAGCGTCATATCCACCCGCAGATTTTAATTAACGCTCTGTCACATTACATGTCCCTATCGCTGTTTAAACTCTGACAGACGCCAGTCCCCACCTAAACACACACACACACATTCAGCAGCTGAACAAACACGGTTACCTCTGAACGGCGGTGCAGGTGAACCGGGAGGAGTGAAACTCTCTTTGGGTGACAGGTATAAGTAGCTGGTGTTCACTCCCTGCTCAAAGTTAAACGGAGACTTGTACTCCTCCACAGGTCCCTCCATTCTGCCCCTGAACAGGAAGCTGCCCGGGCAATAATTAATTTCATGTGACTGAGCGTGTGAGCGCTATTTGTCCGATCTTCTAGTCGCAGCTGCAAGAACAAGCGAGTGTTAGGGATTCTGCAGTGCTAGCAGGGTTGCCGCAGGCTCACATGACAGCGGGCCCGAGGTAGCGATTAGAAGAGCGTTAATGAGTAACCAGAACGTCCTATTCCGGCATGAGACGACACTCCCAGGTGTAACGGTCCTTGTGGGGATTGTAGTTGTATGGAGCTACACTTAAAATGGTTTCATAAAAAGCATCGTCTTTAGTTGTTCCTGTGCTGGACTGCCTCATGCTCAGCCCCCTCCATCCATCATCTCATCCATTGGAAATGAAGATCCATTTGTTCTCTGGTCACATGACACATGGGGCAAGCCCATGAAAAGAAGCTGTAATCTGCCGTGGCCCAGATTATGACACAAATCCATTACAGTGCCTTCGTGCATCCACACACAACTACACACCAGCTGCCCAAACCATTATACTCAGAATGAAATGGATTCAGCCGAGTGAAAGAAATTCATAATATGTGATCCCTAAGGCCAACACAGAGTGTCAGTTCTCATTCTACCGCATTATAGTTTATTCCGAGATGCTTTCTAGGTCTTGTAAATTTGTCGAGTTAAGATTCTTGTAAATATTTTGTAATATTCTTGTAAAAGCGTCTGCTAAATGAGTAAATGTAAATTACATTTACAGCAAATAACAAACTATGTAGGCCTATATGTAGATAGGATAAGCACACACCTGGCATCCATTAGTATATTAATATCTTGGTCACAATAAAATATTGTTTCTTTACTAAGAACTGTGGTATTCTGTACTGTGAGCTTTATCTTTATTGTTTGTGTATTCTGAGTTTGTGTTTTGATGATCTCTAAATCAAAATATTTTCATTCTGTTGACTTAAAGTTCACCCAAAATAATGTCATCATTTACTCACCCACAGGTCGTTCCAAACCTGTAAAAACAGCTTTGTTCTGCTGAACACAAAGGAAGGTATTTGGAAGAATGTTAGCAACCAAACAGATCTCATCCCCCATTTACTGCCATTTTAGGAAAATAAAAACTATGGGGGTCAAGATTCACAAAACATTCTTAAATCAATCTTTTACTGACATATTGTTTGTTAAAGGGATACTTCATACAAGAAATAAAATGTCTCCACGGTCATGTCTAACTTCCGTTATTCCCCGGCTGCGCCTGAACCAGAGGCTTGTTTTTCTGGCAAATGACAGTGACGAAAGATCCCGCAGAGAGCCTCAACAGAATTTACGACACGCCTGCGTCATTTGCCAGAAAAAATAAGCCTCTGGTTCACGCGCAGCCGAGGGATGACAAAAGTTAGACATTAATCTTGGTGGTGTTGTCAATATGGATATTTCTCCTAAACAAACGCATCTATTCCCTTCAGAAGACTTTTGTTAAGACCATGGAACCGTGTCGAGCAGTTCTTTGATAGAGGGATGCACTTTCTGGAGCTTCAAAAAACTGCCCCCCATTCAATCCAATTCAACTGCTTGGAAGAAACACGGTACTATTATCTGAGGTATTATCTTAAGAACAATCTTTTATGCTGTCTTAAGAGCAGTTTTGTGCATCCCCCAGATCTGTTTGGTTACTGACATTCTTCCAAATATCTTCCTTTGTGTTTAACAGAAAAAAAAATGATACAGGTTTGCAACAATCTGAGGTTGAGTAGATAATGATATAAGTTTCAGTTTTGGGAGAACTATCCCATTAATACAACAGTCTTTTACCTTTTTACAGATCTGTAGCAGTAAATGTCATTTGGCCAACTGAGTATAATTCAAAATGCCAATCATGTGCAAAATATTTAAACAGTATTATGAAGAGGTACTAAGTACATTTACATGTTTGCCACACACTCCTCTAAATAGTGTATTAAGCGTGTAAAAAATACATAAAATAGTTCTAGCTAAAAGATATTTCCTTTAAAACTGTATTTTCAAATACATTGATAGTTAATTTTTTATAATCTAATCTAATTGTATTATTTACTCAATCTTGTCAGTTTTTATCAGCATATATTTTCGTATCAGTGTTGTAATTAAAATATTTTCATTGTCACCATGAGGGACACGCCCCTCCCCCTCAAATGGCCGCCCCCAATTAATCCAGTACTCGTTTTTTTATCTGTCCAGTACTCAAAATGAAATATGATCAAAAATGCCCATCCCTGGATTATACCCTATTACAGATTTTTTCCCTGCATGTTTCAAAGTGTCCCCTGTAGGTTTTTTTATATAGTTTATATTACAATAGTGTCCAGAAGTAATTTTTCATGTGGGCAAATGTACTACTTACTATTCTACAGTAAAAGACACAGAATCCAGTGAAATAAAAGCGGAATTTTGGAAAAAAATTCCATTATGAAAGAATTTTTTTTTTTGATGAACTATCCCTTTAAGATTGTAGCCTATCCAGCCAATCAAGTTTCATGAGGGCGCAACTGTAAAAATTAACGTGGGTACCACTTCCGGTGAAGCGGCGGTAGTAGTGTATTGCACCTTGAATAACTTATTCTGATGACTGTAATGAGACTACGATTCATATTTGGAATTGAAATACTGTTCGTTTCATGTGGTTATCTTTAAAAAAATATTGAGAAACCGATGAGCAACAAATGCTGTTCATGGCTGCACTTACAACCAGTTGAAGCTTATTTTACGTCGTTATAAAAGAGCGCTTCACACACAGATCTAAAGTTAAGACGGACTGCTCCTGTGAGGAATGCCATATGGCGTCAAGCATTAAAACCATCATCCCATTTCTATATAAAGTAGTGGACAGAATGCTTAAGTAATTTTTTAAGTGCTGTCAGTGTGTAAGTTCACATTCTGCTATTAACAAATGACTTGAAATACGGTAGAAATGCATTTGTTTATATTGAACCGGAAGTTCATTGCGCAAAGCATCATGGGTCGTAGGATGTCGTGGATATAAAACTAATTCTTAGCATTCTAATGAGAATTGAGAATTTGCAGTTGTTGAAATGAAAATCTATTTTTAATCACTGTATGCATCAGGTAATGTATGGGTCAGATGAATCACCTGGACCACAGAGATTCTGACAGACACATGAGCAACCACCTGGTCAAATCTGCAGAAGGTTTTAAAAAGGTTAACGCTGATGTGAGCAAACTGTCAATGACTACCTTTACATGCGCATCAATGACAACGTTTACATGCACCCTCATAATGCGATTTAAATAGGATTTTGGAAATATTGCGATAACACTTTACCTCATGTCAACTCAATCACTCTATCTAAATAATGCAAATAAGCTCATAATCGCAGAAAGCATAATCGAAGAAACATATGTGGAGTACGCCGGTTTTAATCGCAATAAGGCAGCATCTAAACACCTTAATCCCATTTATGGTGCTCTAACCAAGGTGTGCATCGTGCTTCTGTCACGCACCTTAAACGCATATTCATGGTTAACATGAGAGTCTAAAGTTTTACCATCAACAGAACCCTCTGCCAACAGTCTTTGCACCTTATGTTCATTCAGAAACAGAACCAGTGACAGCGTACACAAACGTCGCAGGGCCATTTTCATCACATTTCTGTATTTATCACAGCGCAGAATAACTTTGAAACATATCCTGAGGAAGGCGTTTAGCATTTGACGCAATTCATGTGAATATACTCAAATGATAGCATTGTTTTTACTGTGTATTATAGCAAATAATCAGAATAATTAAAAATGCATGTAAACAGGAGTGAAGAGGTTTGCTCATGTCTTGTATAATGTTACTGCGATTAAGACCATACTCGGATTATTGGAAAAAAAAATCGCATTATTGCTGCACATGTAAACGTAGTCAATAATGCGATTATTTCCAATAATCAGAGAAAGGACTTAATTGCTGTATCATGTTTACATGATGAAATGAGAACAACTCTTTGCTCCCGTTTACATGGAAGTTTTATTAGTCTGATTATTTCCTATAATACACAGCACAAACCATGATCTTAGATACACAAGGGGTGTGATACTGGCTATCGTTTTAATATATTTGCGTCAAATGCAAAACACTACTATGTGGACGTATGTTATGGTTATTTGATGCCGTGATGAATATAGAAATATGAAGGATAATGTCTCCGCAACGGGGATGTACGCTGTCATCATGTTCGGGATGTTTCTATATGAAGGAAAGGAGCAGAGACTGCAGAGCTGACAGCAAGTTGTATTGGCAGTAAAACTTCAGACTGTCAATGTGATGATGTGCAAGGCGGGACGAGAGCCGTGAGGGAATGGTTGGGCCTGGGTTCTGCTGAGATTTTTTTCTCGATTGGAGTTTAGGGTTCCTCACCACCGTTTGCATATTGTTTTGCACTATCTGCCTGGCCGGGGGGCCGCTTTAGAATTCAGAAGCTGGACATAATTAATATTGCATGTAAGAATTTACAGTCCGTTTAATATTTGACCTGTGGTTCTCTCTCCTTTATCGCCAATGTGTGCTTTCACTGTGTGTGTGTGCGAGTGTGTTTGTGCGAGTGTGTCTATGTCAATGTGTGTAAGTATGTATACATATTGTGTGTGTGGAGCATTTGTATGTCTGTCTTTTGTTGTTTTCACCTTTTTCTTGTTTTTACAGGTATATGCCTTTAGTTGTTTTACTTCTATTCAATGTGTCTCATGTACAGCTGCTTTGTAACAATGAAAATTGTAAAAAGCGCTATATAAATAAAGTTGAGTTGAGGAACGACGCGGGGCTGGTGACCCGAGCCACTTCACGGTCAACTGCCAGCATTTTACTTCCATGTTATTGTTTGTTTATTTTAATTAAACTTTCTTTGAATGTTCAACGGTTCCCGCCTCTTTCCATCCCTACTCTGACTGTGTTACGGTCATGTTTGCCATGAATTTGCGCTTAAAGGTTGAGAAGGCAATCGTGTCAGAAACGTTTTTTTGTAATGCTGGTTGGAAGTCTCTTTACATCCTGAAAGCAATCAATAGGTTAAGTGATACATTAGTATTTTTATAATTATATATCGTCTGTAAAAGGTGTAGGACCTCGCACTCAGTGCGAGGTCAATGAAAGGTCATGTGTCCATTTTCAGTCAACGAATTTAGCATCCCAGTCCGCACCCTGTTCACGCAGACATCATATCTCATTAGCGCGGTCACATACTCCGTGCAGGCACATCGTGAGAATGGCAGGTAAACACCAGGAATCTTTATGTAATGTGTGCAAGTTTGCAAGTGGCTCTTGCAAAGGACGAACACAAATAAAGTCCATCTTAAAAACTGCCACGGCTAAAAACGTCTAATCAGCAAAGAGGTGAAAGCAGAATTCCATTCACGAATGCGAGCCGGTCCCTTACGGTCACTGCGCCAGGGATTCCTGCTCGGTTTTGTCCCCGATTTTGTCCCTTGAGGTTTCAAAAGGAGATGGGTGTGAAAAATGGGAAAATGCTGGCCAAAACGGGAGTGTTGACGGGTATGATTATAATCATTGTTGCTTTTCCATGCTGGGAGCAACTACGGTCTAGGGTTTCAAAGATGATGCCATGGTAACTTCTGGACAGGTTGGTTCATGTTGTGATTTGATTTTGATGGGTTTTAATTATGTTTCTTATGTGGTTTGTGGAACTTTATGTATTACATTGTGACCCAGAGTCTAACGGGAACTACTGTATGCTGCATCTAATCCTATTTAAACGGGTTGTTAATGGTAGCATTTTTTGCTATTGTAGTAAAGTTATTTACGTTATACTGTAACATGTTCTCACTCACTGGGGAATGAGACATGATTTAATTGGAATTTAGCTTCTGGTTTGTGCGCGTTCATGTGTTTTGGACGAGTAATGGCTTTGGACGGTGATTCGCATGGAGGGTGGGATCATGATTTCAGTGCTAGCAAGCTAGAGTAAGTATCTTACCAAATCGTCTATTCTGCCTTAAAGGTGCATGCAGCACATATGCGCACCTTGATCAGAGCAGCATAAATCCGATTTAGGTGTTTAATCTTCATATTGCGATTAAAACCGGCATACACCACATATGTTACTTTGATACGCTTACTGCGATTATTTAAATCAAATGATAGCGTTTACATAAGGTAAAATGAAAACGCAATATTGCTAAAATCCTATTATAATCGCATTATGAGGGTGCATGTAAACATAGTCATTGTTAAATACTTTCTCTCCTATATCGGTTTATTGTTCCGAGAGAACCATAAGTGAGTCACTCACAGGTTGATTTCCCTGAAGAGTGTGATCACAGTTAACACAATGTGCCTCCGTGAATAACAAGCAGCCTGGTGTGCCGGACGACCTGACATAGCAACACAGGCTCAACCAATAAAGAGTCTGGGGCGGGACTACCAGAGGAGCAATTAAGGAACCCCTCCATATACCTCATCTATTAAAGTAGCCATTCTTTTGCTGTTTTTGAAGCTTTAAAGAGGTGATTTTTTTCTAGTTTTACACAATGTAATATAAATCATAGGAGTCCACATAACGTGTCTGTGAAGTTTCATATCAAAGTACACCACAGATCTTTTAATATACCATGTGCCACATGCCCACTTTTGCATGTGAGGAGAAACGTGCAAAAGAAACGTCTCCGTCCCCTTCTCAGCAGAAAACAAAGCCAGGGCTCTGAGCCTATGCTTCCAGCGACAAAACAATAAAGTTTGGGCACATAAGGCGAACGAGATACAAGGTCTCCTCTTTGAACATCAAACATATTGATTTTCGATAAGCATACCAGTTTCCCTGGGCCATTCACAAAGCCCCTCCCGGTCCATGTTGGTCCGGTCACAACCGCACTGGGAGAGCGAACCGCGTCGCGTGTTTACACACAGTTTTCTGAAGTGAAGATACTCAAGACAAACGCATCGCTATTTCTCTAAGTCAAATTAACGTTACACAGGACAATCACGACGCATGTTTACAAGCCACAAACATTGCTTTCTTATGCTACTTTTGCCATGGTGTTGGAACTTCACACATGCAAAACAACAAATGGCGGCGGCGCAATGGGTGGACACGTTCAGAGCAAGGGGCGGAAATATTATAATAAAAACGGCTGCTTACGTCATTAAGAGAGCGATTTCTGAAGCGCTCTTTTTCTCACAAGCTTGCAGAGATGGGCTCACATGAAAAAAGTTAATGATTTGTCTTCTTTCCCATTTTCTGAGGGGCTGAAATCACACATCACTCCCAGTAGCCAAGTTATTATCAGAGCTGGTGTCACATGACCGTACATGAGCCAAGCAAAGGCAAACACACGTTGTCGTCTACTATTGCGATTATGTTTCCATGTCAATTAACGCCCTACATTAACAACTATATTTCACATACATCCAAAGCACTTCTATACAGTTCTATACTGGTTTGCTTTTAACAAATTTTTACCTCTTACTGCACAACAAAAGCATGCATGTTGTACACATTACATCGAATTGAGGAAACAGAACAGACCCATTCGCTCGAGGAAGATGTCCAACTTCCCATCGTGAATTATTTTTTTACAGAGAAGTTGTTTAAAGGAGGAAATGAGCACACATTTGTTATGACAAAACTCTTTCATCAAAGGAACGGGTGAACTATTCCTTTTAACACTAATGATAGAGACATTTCTTCCTCCATCCCAGAATCATTCCCATAACCCTTAAGAATGCAGCTGTGCCCATCACAATGCCATAGGACAGACATGGAAACCCATGACCTCATAAAGAGTGGTAAAGCAATTTAAATCAACGAGCAACAAGGACAAATAGTCATGAACCTCTCAATGGATGTGTACTAACATCAGGAACTGAATCTCGTATGACTTCCATTTAATCTGAGAGGACACGTTCAAACACCACGGTAGAGGAATAAAGACAGTATTTAAAGGACCAAATAAACCACAGCATCTAATCAATTACTGTGTTATTCCAACCACACCGCGTCCTGTGACTGAACCAAAATGGGAATCATGGGACGTGAGCAAAACTTTAGCAGCCTAAGCGGACATATATCCCATGGAAAATGATGGGTGACAAGATAGAGGAAGTTTGAAAAAAAACCAATGTAAGATGGTAGAAAAGAAACCATTATTTCATTAAATGTAGCAGGATATTATCTAATGTGGAACACATTACTGACCTGGTGTGTCAAGGAAATTATTTCTTAACAATACCACTAATTCTGACACCCAAGAGTTCAATAAATAAATATTTCCTTGTTCAAAATTAAATTAAAGTTATAGTCTGCCTGGTCACATGGCTAAACAGAACTGTTTCCTGCAAACCAGTTGGAGACTCATAGTTAGGCCTTAGGCAGGGTCAGTAAATTACCACCCGTCAGGTACCAAATGAAAGTACATTTTCTATTTGGACAGTGAATGCAAACTCAACTTATGCAGATGCAATGAGAGTCTGGCTTACACATATTTTGGCATGACAAAACTGATGCCCGCCTCCAACTAACAAAATAATATTATACAGTACATGTTAAATAATTGAATCAATAAGTTAAAACAGCATATTAACAAGGCGCTTATGAAATCAGGATGGCCTGAAGTTTCTCTCTTCAGTGTAGTCAACATCCTAATCCACATTTTTAAAAAAGCCATATTTTTACATTTGACATTATGACTCGACACGCCCACTGTAGAATTGTTAAAAAAGTGAGAAAAGATCTAAAAATTTTCAGTAAAGAATTATTTCTCAATGTCTGGTAAAATATTAACATTTATGCTTTAGGAAGACCTGCTTGCATAATTTTAAATGACAAATGCGAGAAATCTGCCATATTCTATTAAAGCCCTAGTCAGTTACTTCTTACATTACAGTAACCAAAAATAATGTACTGCAATAGACAAATGGTATAAGAATATTGCTGAAACACTACGAGGTTTTTGGCCTTTATAGATTTTATACAGTAAAGAGTAGGGATGCACGATAAAGTATCGGCCATATCAGTATTGGCTTATGAATGGTAATTTTTAATGGTATCGGTCGGTATTAAAAATGTATAACGCTAAATTAAAGCTGATAAATCTTAAATAATTTCCTCCGGTTGAACAGCTTCAACTGAACGTTGCTCGCAGATAAAATACAGTACAGTACTGTCTTTCTGTCTTGATCATTTACTTACTGCTATTATCAAAACATTACAAAACATACAGTATGTAGATGTAGTATTTATGAATGTGTAAATTATAGGAACAAAAGCATTTTGTTTGAATCAGAGTTCTGTCTGAATGCTTTCTGTCTTGGGACCTGAAAGACATTGTTACTATTTTTCTGGAAGAACATCTATAATTTGTTAATTAAAAATACCAGAAAGTTTGAAGGGTAAAGAATCGTTAACTAGTGTAAAGTATGCTTGGTACATGATTTTCAGGGGAAAAATAGAACTATTGGTTATCTGGTTTTCCACGAAGAATGTTATCAAATAAAAGCAGTTGTCAACTTTTTGCCTTTTTTTTCAGTCTTAGGGAGTTAAATTAATGTTTAGATACTGTATATCGGCCAATATATCGGTCATCGGCTCACAGTGTTAAAGAATTATCGGTTATCGCTATCGGACATAATTTACATTTTGGTGTATCCCTAGAAGAGATGACAAGAAATCATACAAGCATGAAAGATGGAAACAGAAGTCTGAAATGTACCCCAAGGCATGAACAATAAAACACTGACAGTAGGGGTGTAACGATACACTCAGCTCAAGGTTCGGTACATACTTTAGATTTAATACTTTCTTATGGTATAAATGTGGACGATGTTAAAATCGTTCAGCAGAGTGAAGACATTTTGGATCATTGACTGATATTATGTTTGCTTCAATGGCCTACGGCTGCAAATCAAACTCCTTGTTACAAATATGGTAGAACGATTACTTCAACTACCAAAGATGCGTTTCTTGATAATCTGCCTGAATTGTCTAAAATATCTAGCATGTGTAAAAACGTTGACGATTTTGACACTACTATTGAAAATTTTAACTCTACCTTCTCGGAAATATTAGACATAGTTTCTCCTCTGCGTTTAAAGAAAATTAAAAATAGCAGCCCAACACCGTGGTATAATGAACACACTCAGACTCTAAAGAAAGCGTCCCGGAAAATGGAGCGCAACTTTAAGAAAACTAATTTAGAGGTCTTTCGTATAGCATGGAAGTATAGTACTCGAAAATACAGGAATGCCATAAAAACGTCTAGATCCGCCTACTTTTCATCACTAATAGAGGAAAACCATCACAACCCTAGGTTTTTATTTAACACCGTAAATTAACAAAAAATAAGTCGTCAGCGACGTCAGATTCTGATTATCAGCATAACAGTGATGAATTTATGAACTACTTCACTAGTAAAATCCAAGATATAAGGGAAAAAATTATAACAATGCAACCTGTAGTGAATCCCGCTGAACAAACTAACTACAGCACCCCTAAGGAGAAATTGCAATTATTTTCTACAGTAGATCACGATGAACTGTCTAAAATCATTAGATCATCTAAATCAACAACATGCATGCTAGACCCTATACCTACAAAACTACTGAAAGAAATGCTCCCAGAAATTATAGATCCTCTTCTTAGTATTATTAACTCATCTCTGACATTAGGACATGTGCCTAAAGCATTTAAGGTGGCTGTTATAAGGCCTCTTTTAAAAAAAAAAAAACTCGACCCTAAAGAACTAGGGAATTACTGGCCTATATCGAATTTACCATTTATATCTAAAGTTCTGGAAAAAGTAGTTTCAACTCAATTATGCTCCTTCCTCCAAAGGAATGACATTAATGATGAATTCCAGTCAGGATTTCGAGCATGTCACAGTACAGAGACTGCTTTGATCAGAGTTACAAATGATCTGCTTTTAGCGTCTGACCGTGGCTGTATTTCGTTATTGGTGCTGCTAGACCTCAGTGCTGCATTTGACACCATTGACCACAGCATACTTCTACATAGACTCGAAAATTACGTCGGCATTAACGGAATAGCATTGAAATGGTTTAAGTCTTATTTATCTGACCGTTTTCAATTTGTAGCAATAAACAATGAGGTGTCCCGCAAATCACAAGTCCAGTACGGTGTACCACAGGGCTCAGTTTTGGGGCCTCTGCTCTTCGCATTATACATGCTACCTCTAGGAGATATAATAAAGCGACACGGAATTAGCTTTCACTGTAATGCTGATGATACTCAACTTTATATTTCCTCGAAGCCTCATGAAACCCAGCAGTTTCATCGAATAAAGGATTGCATAGTTGACTTAAAAATGTGGATGAGTAACAATTTTTTACTACTAAACTCGGACAAAACAGAATTGTTACTTACTGGACCGAAAACCGCTATACGTAACAACCAAGAATACTGCTTAACGATTGATGGATGCTCCATAAAATCCTCGTCATCAGCTAAGAATCTTGGCATTGTATTCGATAGCACTCTGTCATTTGAAAGCCATGTCGCCAACACCTGTAAAATTGCATTTTTCCATCTTAAGAATATATCTAAACTACGTCATATGCTGTCACTGTCAGATGCAGAGAAATTAATTCATGCATTCATGACATCAAGACTAGATTATTGTAATGCACTGCTAGGTGGATGGCCTGCAGGCCTATTACAAAAACTTCTTACACGTACAAAAAAGTATGAGCATATAACCCCGGTTCTGTCAACCTTGCACTGGTTACCTATAAAGCATCGCATTAACTTTAAGATCTTGCTTATTACCTATAAAGCCCTACATGGTCTAGCCCCCGCCGCAGTATTTGAATGAACTTCTATTGTATTACAGACCTCAACGTACATTAAGCTCTCAGGCGTCCTGTCAGCTGGTAATACCTAGAATTTCAAAATCAAGTGCAGGTGGTAGATCCTTTTCTTATCTAGCGCCTAAACTTTGGAATATTCTTCCCTGCACGGTCTGGGAGGCAGACACACTCTGTCAGTTTAAATCTAGACTAAAGACTCATCTTTTTAATCTTGCATACACTACACCTCCATAATATTAATCCTCAGAGGATTTAGGCTGCATTATTTAGATCAACCGGAACCAGGAACACATCCAACAACAAATGATGTACTTGTTGCATCAAAGAGTGCAGAACAGTACTTTACTCTCAGCCAGTCTTGTCTCTTTGTTCCAAGGTTACCGCAGGATGCAGTTCATGCCCAGACCTGATGGCAGAGCTGAGAATGGGAAGCGGTGACCTGACAAGAGCTAAGAGGATAGAGCTGGATAAAGGCCCGACAACTTTGATTTTCCTACAACATTTCAAATGTTATTAGATTGTTAATGATAATCTTAAATCTATCATTTTTTATTTTTATTTAGCCTTGTTGTGCAAGCACTGTTGAGCTTGTGCAGAGGCAGCAGCTTTTGCCAGAGGGGAACTGGAATCCCCTGGTTGGGCCTGGGTTCTCCTGAGGTTTTTTTTCTCGATGGGAGTTTTGGGTTTCTCACCACCGTTTGCATATTGTTTTGCACTATCTGCCTGGCCGGGGGGGCTGCTTTAGAATTCAGAAATTAGACATAATTAATATTGCATATAAGAATTTATAGTCCGTTTAATATTTGACCTGTGGTTCTTTCTCCTTTATCGCCAATGTGTGCTTTCACTGTGTGTGCGTGCGTCTATGTCAATGTGTGTTTGTATGTATGTTTGCATATTGTGTGTGTGGAGCATTTGTATGTCTGTCTTTGTTGTTTTCAACTTTTTCTTGTTTTTACAGGTATATGCCTTTAGTTTTTTTACTTGTATTCAATGTGTCTCATGTACAGCTGCTTTGTAACAATAAAAATTGTAAAAAGCGCTATATAAATAAAGTTGAGTTGAGATATGTCGATGCTGGGTTCACGATACGATACGCATCTGGATATTTTGAACAAAATAAAAAAATGAAACTGAAATTCAAATAACATTTATTCTCAAAATATTAACCACTTCATAGGGATGGGCAATATAAACGATATGCGATATAAACGATACAAAATTGGTCTACGATAGAGATTTTAACCCTATTGCACTATCGCGATAATGCATGTTGATGACGGAATCTACCCGCGAAATTTAGAGCCACGAGCTGCAGCCGGCAGCGGAATGTGTTCACATTCAATTCAGTTATGCGGCTCAGTCCATCAGTGGCTCTCGAACTCTAGTAAGAAGGCTATTTTACTCACTTTAAATAAAGGGATTTTCTTTAATGTAGTTGAGGCTGATTCATTAATAAATTAGTTGTTGCAAAAAAATGCTGATTACCGATGTATTTTCCATGAAACAGCTATGTTAGCGATTAAAACGTTACTAAGCTAGTAAACGTTAGCTAGTTAAGGATAGCTTGTTACATGGAACGTCACAAACTGCAATTTTACACGCCGAAGCCGTTCCCATGCATTGTTTTATTTTAGGGGACCTGGCATGATGTGAACATTAACCGCCCGCAACAATTATCCACCGATCCCACCATTCAGGTCCCGTGTCACACACAGCCGCGAACATAACGATTGCAATTTTGTGACGTTGTCACTATATTTAGCGTTCACAAGAGGTGCACAGCTTTCATTCAGTTGGAGAATGTCGTTTTTTCAGCATCTATTTTGTGCAGTATGTGCGTGGCGGATAAGTTAAACATTCCCTTTAATGAAACTCGGGCGATTCATAACGAGTATAACACAGATATTAAGCATCTTTTACTGTTACTGACTTTTTATTTGGTTATATAATATTTATTTTAATAGTGTTTAAAAAGTGTCATTGTCAACATGTAGTATCATGGGTAGTGTGTTTTTATATTTGTTTCCTGTCTTCACAACAAAGACAAAAAATATATAAATGGAAAAAAGCTTTTTTGTTCAGTTGTATTACAGTTTGTGACAGTTCAATTCAGTTATAATATGACTGTAAGTCTGCATGATAAACCAATAAATCTAATGCATAATGTCGCTTAGTGTCATGGTTAGTACTATTTTGACCGTATTATTTGTGTCCCCTTCAAAAATTGCTCTTGAGAATTTTTGTATGTATTGTCCCTCCCTACTGTTAAATGAGATTTACGCCCATGGTTCTACCACCTCAAAACTAAACATGTCGTTGAATACAGCATTGCCAGGCAAAAATTTTATTTATTTAAAATAGTCATGCCTAATACTGGAAGTATATCCCTAATTCACAGTGTCTGTTCCTTTATTAACAAGACACCAGTTTTAATTTCATTAGGAGAACAAAATGTTTAAAACCAAATGCGTTACCTCGGCTGCAGGTGTGAAATATGTTTTTATTTAAAGTATCTGTGCATTTACACAAAATAATTTTCTTTGCCTAATTAATACTGGAAGTATTTTCAGTACAGTGCATGTTCCTTAAATAAAAAGACACCAGTTTTCTGTTCTCCGCAACTTGGGTGGCATTTAAGAACCAAGGACTTAAACTAAGTATAGTGCCTTTTAGAAGGAAATACTTTTATATTCTTTTGCAACATTTAGTTGCATAATTACAGTTTTGCTTTTGCACAATAAATGTTCTCAAAACGCCATACGTTTCTTTAAAAAAAATACATTTAGCAGTTTAGCTTTCCTAAGGGTCTGTGTAACCTGTTCTGAAAAGGTTCTATTATAATTTATATATTGCAATATATATCGTTATCGCAAGAGGCTGCAATGTAGATCGCAATATGGATTTTAGGCCATATCGCCCATCCCTACCACTTCAGTAACTTATTTTGTTGCACATACAACTTAATAAAGAATTTTAACATTTTAAGGCTTAACTGAAATTGTAATTAAGATCAGTGTCAATTTTGACAGCAAATTTCGATTTAGTTTTAGTCATAGTCTTTTTACTAAAATGCTATTTAGTTTTTGTCATCCCAATTTAGCATAGTTTTAGTCTATTTTTAGTCGACCAAATCTACATTATATTAGTGTAAAATCTATCTGAATTAACTACTTGAATAGATGTTATTAAATGTTTCATACAAAGATTTAACAGTTTCAACATGCATTGTTGTAACACAGAGAATATTAGGCGATGAAGGACATGTACCAATTTGGTGTCATTTTGACTCCATTGACTGGTTCGTTCAGTGAAGAGCATGTTCATTCCGTACATTCAATCAATGAAACGCTCTGACAGAGCGCACACTCAAGTGCTATTGGCTCGTGTCTTTTTGAAGCTGTGCTGTCTTTGCTTGACAGATACTGAATGAGAAAAATCTTTCTAAAAGACATATTACATAAACTGAATTACATTTCTTCAATCATGCAAATCACATACTTGTTTTTAAGCATATCCATCAATCTTTTAATATACAGTACGACTAACTTCATCACTTCTATGATCGGAACAGCGCTGGTTTCTATTGGCTTACTTTATGTTGCATATCATGTTATGCAGCAGCTCACGTTAGCTGATAAATGAACATGCCATTTAAAAACTTTGTGCTGCCTTTTTTAATGAGTTTCGGGGTGACTCGCCTGCAGTCAAAATGTAAAACTGTAATGTGCAAGCTTACAATAAACAATATTGGTTGTGATTTTATCAAAATGTAGTTATTGTTATATCATCTTAAGAGTTGTCATTTTTGATGTGAACAGGCCAAAAGTCTTCTTAGTTTGGCTACCCCATTGGTTATTTGACAGATAACAAAGTATAAGAACATATGGTGTAAATGTCCACTTTTAACTGTTGGGGGATATATACTGTAACAGATATGCCAAAACTGGCTCTGAAATAAAATTTTAAGCTATTTGGGACCCTCACTGCAATTAGACCCAAAGACAAGTATAACAATGACAGCACAATGTGATTTTGTGGTTCTCAAACTAAGGGGGCCCCAAGATGGATCCAGGGGGTCTACATATTTTGTGACATTTTATGATTTTTTTTAATATATCATACAATTTAGACACCAACCAAACTAATTGATGTTCGAGCATTTTACCTGAATATGTTTTATGGTTGAAATAAAATTCTATGTTTAGGATTATAAGTCTTTATTTGGGGGGCTGCAAAGCGATGCACTCCACACAAAGGGGGCCTTACAACGAAAACGTTTGAGAACCAGTTCACTTTAACCGTATGTGTACACATTGTAAAAGAATTACAAAAATGTAGCCAGAGACCAACAGGGACATCAAGACAACATTTAAAATAACTTCTAAATTAAATGATGAAAAATATTCTTTGTAATTCAACAAGCCATCACAAAACCTGGCATTCCACATTCTGATGGTTTGAGAACACCATCATTAAAAACACATGCAGTGAAAGCATGTCTGAAAGAAAACTGTCTTAACATGCAGACCAGAGTTTCAACACTGCAGCAAACCAACAAACTTCACAGTGGAAATTTCCATCTGCTGAGATCATAAAAATTCTCTGGTAGTTTTTGGCAAAAGATAAAAGTCAGGTAAGAGTTCAACCTCTGTAGCTGACTGGTCTACTTAACCAATTAGGCCTAAATGTGTGACGTTCTCATTCATGAGAGACCAAATTCAACAATACCTGTAACGTTTGGATTACAGGTTCCTCATTCCACAGTGAACTGCTATTAGTTTTTTTTATTTCTCTGTTTCTATGACATCAAGATGAGAAGAATGCATTGATCTACCAAAGCACTGCCTAAATAGCAGATCACTACAAATCAAGTCTATTTATATAAGATGTAAACTGATTTTCACAGTGTTAAAAGCAGGTTTTCTAATCCACAGGTCACTGCTAAACATGAACAGAAGGCTACACCCTCTGCGTTCAGTCTCTGGGTGAAAGGTTTCCAGTTGATGACTCACCCTTTATATCCTTAATGCAACAAAGCAATTTTGTGCCACATCCTTAATACAGATTCGCTAACTAAGGATCTCTACGATGCTTCCAACAAACACATTGTGCATTAGCTTCAGTATGGGATACACAAATAAATAAACCGGAAGGGAGTATACCTGTCCACCATCTCGAGGAAAATAAACGAAAGGTATCTCTCTGGGTTTGTCTTGCAATCTGCTCATCAGGTCGCACAATGGCCTGTGGGCAGCAGCTGTAGAGAGACATGAGCATGCAGAAAAGAGGAATGAGCAGATGGCTGCTCTGCGTGAGAGAGATGAGGGGTGGGGAACAGAATATTCAGACAGGAAGGCTCTGGCTCCTGGAGTTGCTGCTCATCCGCTCACTAAAGCATAGGAGGGATGAGAGAAAACAGGCCACTCAGATCCAAGGAGTGAGGAGGAGATGAGTAGACCAAGATTGACACAGAATGGTCAGAAGAACAGAGAGGACTACAAAAATAAGCTCTGTGTGACATTTAGTGATGAGGAAATAACAAAATATTAGATCTGCTTGGTTGATAAATAGCAAAACAGAAAGGCAACGTTTGAACTTATTTTTCATTTGAGTTGGTTGGTATAAGATAATTATAGTATAATATCATTGATTATCATCCTCATATCTCAGTTCTTGTTTGGGTTCTCAAGACTTTGCTCTCCATTCTGTTGACTATCGTGATAGTTACTGTTTCTGTTATTCAAAGCATGTTTAAACTTTTGAACATACTTTATTTAAATTAATATACACAAATAAAGATGTTTAGTGAATTTCCCTTCTACTGCATGTTTAGTTTATTTCCCTTATACTGCAAGTAAACATCTAATTAATATTTTGATTGATTATTTAAATTAAATGAAGTTTGTTTCACAATATTTGAACATTTTCAATGAATGACGGACATAAAATGTATGAAAATTTGCATTAGGATTAATCATAATAATTTTCAAAGGTATTATATATACTATAGAATACCATATAATCACCATAATCACAGTTTTTTACTTATTAGACAACTGTCTATCAAATTTAATAATTCTAAGTCTGACACCCTTACACATACATAGTAGTGTGTCAACCACCCTATTTTTATTAACATCTAGAAATTTAACAACAACCTAAATTTATTGACTACTATAGAATATATCACACACTATACATGGTTTCAGCCCAAAAAAAAACGTTATGTGGTTAACCTGCGGTTAAGCTCCACAAATAATAAATAATTGTTGAGTAGTTGTAATGTCATTTAATACAATTAATAGCCTATATAATAAATAAAATAAATAGTTATATAATAACCAAATGCAGACCATACGTTAGCTTCGGGCCAGGAGCATGCATCTGATGAAGCAGTCTATAGAAATCTCGATGTCTTCAATATTTCTATCAGGTCACATTCTGAGACACAGCACACAATGCTGATACACAAAGGTTTGGGGGCACAATATCTTTTTTTAAATCAATAGAATGTAGGTCAATGTGTTACCTCCCAGATGATAACATCAACACCAGGTATCTCAGCACAATCGGAGTACACACTGAATCACAAAAACAACATTAGCACACTGTTAAAGCAACGTGTGCAGTGGCCAAAGAGGAACCCAGACTCAACAATGGGAACAGCCATCACATCAACCTTATGTTCCACATGTCTTCTTGAGATCCAAACTTGACATCTCCTATTTTAGTCAGATTCTCCAAATTAAAACAAGTCAAACAAGAATGAAAAAAAAAGAGGAAACATCAATAAATGATAGCGATAAATAAGAGAAGGGAAATGGAGAAAGCTGTCAAAACTGTGACATCTTTGCATATCATAGATTTTAGGTTATATCAATTAACACTGGTATGTCTTAAAGATAAACAGATGGTCTACAAGACGTAACAACAAAAAGCAATTTTTTCAAACTGATTCAACAGAAATGTACCACCAAGATCAAGTCAATGAAATTTCATGTGTGGAAACACAGACACACATTATGGTTGAAATAAAATTCTACGTTTAGGATTATAAGTCTTTATTTGGGGGGCTGCAAAGCGATGCACTCCACACAAAGGGTCCTTACAACGAAAACGTTTGAGAACCAATTCACTTTAACCGTATGTGTACACATTGTAAAAGAATTACAAAAATGTAGCCAGAGACCAACAGGGACATCAAGACAACATTTAAAATAACTTCTAAATTAAATGATGAAAAATATTCTTTGTAATTCAACAAGCCATCACAAAACCTGGCATTCCACATTCTGATGGTTTGAGAACACCATCATCAAAAACACATGCAGTGAAAGCATGTCTGAAAGAAAACTGTCTTAACATGCAGACCAGAGTTTCAACACTGCGGCAAACCAACAAACTTCACAGTGGAAATTTCCATCTGCTGAGATCATAAAAATTCTCTGGTAGTTTTTGGCAAAAGATTAAAGTCAGGTAAGAGTTCAACCTCTGTAGCTGACTGGTCTACTTAACCAATTAGGCCTAAATGTGTGACATTCTCATTCATGAGAGACCAAATTCAACAATACCTGTAACGTTTGGATTACAGGTTCCTCATTCCACAGTGAACTGCTATTAGTTTTTTTATTTCTCTGTTTCTATGACAGCAAGATGAGAAGAATGCATTGATCTACCAAAGCACTGCCTAAATAGCAGATCACTACAAATCAAGTCTATTTATATAAGATGTAAACTGATTTTCACAGTGTTAAAGCAGGTTTTTGTTAAACATCTAATTAATATTTTGATTGATTAATTAAATTAAATGAAGTTTGTTTCACAATATTTGAACATTTTTAATGAATGACGCACATAAAATGTATGAAAATTTGCATTAGGATTAATCATAATAATTTTAAAAGGTATTTAGATATACTATGTAATACCATATAATCACCATAATCACAGTTATTTACTTATTAGACAACTGTCAATCAAATTTAATAATTCTAAGTCTGACACCCTTACACATACATATTAGAGTGTCAACCACCCTATTTTTATTAACATCTAGAAATTTAACAACAACCTAAATTTATTGACTACTATAGAATATATCACACACTATACATGGTTTCAGCGCAAAAAAAAACGTTATGTGGTTAACCTGCGGTAAAGCTCCACAAATAATAAATAATTGTTGAGTAGTTGTAATGTCATTTAATACAATTAATAGCCTATATAATAAATAAAATAAATAGTTATATCATAACCAAATGCAGACCATACGTTAGCTTCGGGCCAGGAGCATGCATCTGATGAAGCAGTCTATAGAAATCTCGATGTCTTCAATATTTCTATCAGGTCACATTCTGAGACACAGCACACAATGCTGATACACAAAGGTTTGGGGGCACAATATCTGTTTTTAAATCAATAGAATGTAGGTCAATGTGTTACCTCCCAGATGATAACATCAACACCAGGTATCTCAGCACAATCGGAGTACACACTGAATCACAAAAACAACATTAGCACACTGTTAAAGCAACGTGTGCAGTGGCCAAAGAGGAACCCAGACTCAACAATGGGAACAGCCATCACATCAACCTTATGTTCCACATGTCTTCTTGAGATCCAAACTTGACATCTCCTATTTTAGTCAGATTCTCCAAATTAAAACAAGTCAAACAAGATGGAAAAAAAAGAGGAAACATCAATAAATGATAGCGATAAATAAGAGAAGGGAAATGGAGAAAGCTGTCAAAACTGTGAAATCTTTGCATATCATAGATTTTAGGTTGTATCAATTAACACTGGTATGTCTTAAAGATAAACAGATGGTCTACAAGACGTAACAACAAAAAGCATTTTTTTCAAACTGATTCAACAGAAATGTACCACCAAGATCAAGTCAATGACATTTCATGTGTGGAAACACAGACACACATTTCCAGCAGGTGTTTGAAGATAACAAATGGTTTAACCAGGCTGTCGATTCTGCAACGTAAGCCCACGCATGTTAAACAGTTACAAACATCCCTATTTATCTCAACACAAATATGTTTTGCAGTTAAAAGATGGAAAACGATGGTTACCGATGTACCCAAATCAATTTTAATAGTGTTACGTTAAAATAATCCCCTATTAGGAAATGAAATTAATCTCACACTCAAAACCTAAAGACACTTAATAAATATTTCCTCTGAAAAACTGTCACATTATCAACTTTCACGCAAGAAATTTAATCGAGCACTTTTCTAAAAGCATATGCTGGCTGGCTGTGCTAATAAACAAGCTAGCTAACTTCTGAAAGTTAAGTCCAGTTGCATTTCTTATCTAATCTTTTCCGCATGTCATTTCACGCTCTCAGAAGATTTCTGATACCTTGATCGGCTTCCTCCATCCTGTCTCTGCGGATGTTTTATTCTGTAAATTATTCTGGTCTCCGCGGTCTTGCTTTCCCACTTCAATCTTGCAAATTTGAGCTCAAAGCTGCCACTGCCACTGCAACTGGGCTGCTGCGCGAGGTGGGGTGGGGTCGTTTGTGGCGTCACGACGCAATGCACGTAGAGATGTAAACAGAAACGCGCACGAGGTCCCACCTGCGGGGACTATAAAACCTTATGCAGATTCTGCTGAAACAAATTCATACTGTAGTTATACGCTATTTAATAGCATAAACCTCATTTTGCATAAACGTATGCATTGATGTTGTCTAAATCGCTGTAAATATAGCAAAACATCGAGTTTAGTAGTCAAAATCAAACGATAAATACAAGAATAATAAATGACCTAAACTAAAAATGTTGATTATTAATAACAATAATTAAATAAAAAATATAAGTAGTTAAATTTAGAAATAATCCGTTTTTACCGTATGTACAGCGAGGACCCTTTTGAGTAAAACTACTACTTTTGTTTCATATGTATGAAGTAAAACACAAAAAATATGTGTAGGCTAACCTAAAACATGCTTCATGTGGTACCATCTGAATTTACTGAATTGTTTTATTTAAGTTAAAAATATTTGTATTATATGACAGAAACACCAAACTACACACACTAACAAACAAAAATAAATAAATGGAAATGGTTGGATCAAGTATAAATAACGAGTTGTGCATTTGCCACGATATAGATAATTATCACTAGAAACGTTGTTTGAGAAAGGGTGGGTCCCTGAGGTTTAGGGGGTGGACTTAAAGTACCTAATTTACAGTGAAACAGGACACCCCCAGAGGAATGTTGTTTATTACTGCCTTAAATCACAGGTACTGTACTGTAGGAAATTACGCCACCCACTGGGTGACAGTATTTTATAATCACACAGTAAGGTATTCATTTATGTTTAAAATATTTCAAGTATATTATTTTGGGTTTAAAACAGTGCTGTTTTTGGAAATATTGAAGAAAACAAACAAACACAATGAATAATAAAGAAAAAAATAAAGAATAAAGAAAAACCGTGTTTGTGGTCATTCTACTAAAATATTGAGGATTTATTTAGAAATGTAAACAAATGTATCTATAACGAGAAGACAACACCCCAGAAAACTCTGGAGGCAAACGAATTAATTACAATGGAAAGTGATTACGATAATCAATCGTTAATACTATAGTAATAAATAAAATAAAAAATAGTAAAAAAACGTAACCCCCTTTATGGGGGTTCTTATTTTTGAATATTGTGAAAAAAATGATTATAATTGAGTTCACTTTTTTACTTAAAAAATATATTTTTATATGTTTTATTTATTACAAATAGTTATAAATATATTGATGTAAAATGATATCGAACAGCCTGTGGTTCCATATCTGTCGCCACCTGCAAAATACACTATTTCCTACCCGCGACAAACTTCCCACCTGTCCAGATCATCAGGACTCGCGCGACAAACATGGAGCGACGTATTTAACGTCAACCCCACTGACACGCACAGTGGAGGGCATGAAAGGAATACAAGGACTTATTGCTTCTAGACGTGTAGCTCTATAGAAGAAAAAGCATGCGGAAAATGGGTGCAGTCATCGACACAAAAGACCCCTGGCTGTTCGGCGTCACCCCCATCTTCCTTTAACACGAGCACCCCCCTCCCACAGCCCCCCTCGCTCTGACCGAGATGCATTCTGGGGGAAGTCGTTGCCATTCGACCTCTGCAGGGCCTGCGCGGACGCAGACAGAACCCTGAAATTCATTATGCCTTTAAAACCCCTATTTATTTCCGCATAACCTACATACTCTTACCAGGAGGCCAGAGCGGAAAAAAACAGGTCATTTCATGCGGAATACTTTATTTAAAAGAGCGGAGGACTTTTGGTGTAATCGGATTTAGCCGATTAGGAATTTTGTCGTGAAGAAAGTATAGATTGTAATTTATTTTGAGAAAATGTCCGGAGAGCGAAACCGCAGGTCGCTGGCTTTCCGAGGAGGTGGATTAGCCGTCACCGTAGCGAGTGCTGTCGGAGCCAGCAACGGGAACAGCTGTGAGGCCCCGGCCGGTCAAGACCGACATTTGAACGGGAACAGACCGGACCAAGAAGAGGACAGGGATTTAGGGGCGAAAGGACCATCACTGGGCAAAGTAGAGGGTGGGGGATCCGTGAGCGACAGCACGGAGCCGGAGGCAGAGGAGGACGAGGATCCGGAAGGGGGGAGTTGGACAGCGGAGAAAGATAATGACAAAAGCGCTTTAAACAACGTAATGGTTCAAACGGAGCAATCCAACGGTGGCTGTGGGTGGGCGACCGGCAACAGTGTGAAACGGGAGGACGGGAGCGCGGAAGCGGAGGACGGCAGGCGGGGAGAGGCGGAGGACACTAGCGCTAGAAAGCCCCTGGTCGAGATGAGACCTCAGACGCTGTTGCAGAAACACTCGCTCTTCCAAGCCTCCTGGTTGCAAGAGTTTCCCTGGCTCAAATTTTGCCAGGAGACGGGACTAATGTCTTGCTCCTGGTGCCATAACATCGCCACTAACAACAACGACGAGTTGGTAAAAGGCAGTCGGAATTACAAACGGGCCTTGCTGCTGAGACATCACCTGTCCTCGGAGCACGGCAGGAATGACCCGACCAAACAGGTAAAGTTACGTTACACAGCGATTCTTTTGACGGGAACAGTTTCATCGACCATACAGCCGAGCTGGGGTGGGTTATTTTGATTTTATCCTTACGAAAGGTGATGTTTGGGACACGATGTTCTCGACCTAAGGGACACGAAGGGTATTTTTAAAGCTGTTTATGGAGCTAACAGGTCTGCTAGCTGTAGACAGTCAGGTTGGGGGTAGCAGGTTAGCATATGTGGGCTAACTTGTTTAGCGCTGTCAGTTGGAGAGAATAACGTTAGCTAAAAAGCTCTGTTTTTTGCGGTTTTTAAGTGAAACTAGCTTTACTTTATAGGGATGAATAATTTACTGTTCATAAAAAGAATACATTATGTCAATAAATCATATTAAAGATGCAAGCTGTTGTCTTTTTAAAGATTAGATGTCAAGTTATATTAAGCCTGAATTTATATCATAATGTATTATTTCGTTCCAAATATGACGCGTTATTTGAGATTTTGTTGAGATTGGTTTTATTTTTCAGAATGTTGTTCGAATGCCTCAATGTGTTAGTATAACACAGTAGCACTGTAATTATCAACCCTGGTTGTCATAGGTACTAACTCAATTGTCACAGAGGTCACGCAATTGCAAGGGCTTGACCCTACTACCTTTGGGGAACCGCACCCCTTCCCAACCCCCTCCCTTTGCTGCCTTGCTGTAAAAAGTGACCTCTGGCACAACTCGGCCTCCCCTTTAGGGCACCTAAATTAGAGGCATTGTGTTAGGTGACTCCCCAAGATCCATAGATAGTGTGTGTCTGAAGTAAATTATGTTGCCTGTGATGACAGCCATGCCTGAAATGTGCAATGGACAGAGATTAGGTTTGAATACATGTATCCCATTCTGTTTTGCTACTATGAAAGAACCTAAAATCTTTGGATATTTTGTAAACCTCAAATTATATAACAGTGAATTTTTAACCTGTGTTGTTCACTAGATCTCTTAAACTTTGTATTTTCAGCAGTCTTGTCTCCATTCAAGGTATTTTATTTTGACAGTCGCCATCGGATGAAAGATGGTATAAGCATTACTTTTTATTCCTTATAAAAGTCGCACAACCTCATATTTAGTCAAATATCAATAGGGACACGGAAGGCACAGTATTATTGGTCCCATAGGATTTTGCAGTATGGCAATGTGCAGTCACTCTAATCAGGGTGACAGAAAGGGCTCCACTAACTCAATTTATTCCCCCAGTAATTAGGAAGGACAGGAGGCGGAGATAATCGCAGCCTCCTTAGCAACGCACATGGTTAAAGGGATAGTTCACCCAAAAATCAACATTCCTCTTCATTTATTGACCTTCCCATCATTCCAAACCTGTTTGATTTTATTATTCCTGCAGATCATAAAAGAAGATTAAAAAAAAATGGTCTCTATTTGGGCAAAACCAATGACACATTTCTTAAAATCGTCTTTTGTGTTGCACAGAAGAATGAGTCATATACAGGTTTTGAATAAAACAAGGGTGAATAAATGATGACATATTTTATTTTTGAGTTAACTGTTCCTTTTAAGATGATACAGCAGCTCTGATCCCTGTTAGTTCCCTTTCAAGTGACCTCTGTCAGTACATTTTAACTTTTTTCTCACATACTATGTATATGCACAGTAAAGAGTTTGAGATATGTCAATTTCTAGCTTTATTTATAATGTATGTCTGTCATTTAGCCTTTCTATTTGTGTTTAAGGCAAACAGGCACAAAGATCACGAGGTCGTGAAAGAAAAGTTTCTGTCAACCCAAAGTAGGGCAATTGGTCAAACATGGGCATGTCTGGGTAAAGACTGACTGTTTTCATAGGCCACATCCTCCAATAGCCAGTTTCATAATTGTGATCTATAATGTTTTTCTGTGAGGCAACCGTCTGTCATTATGGGATACATTTCTTTACTGTTCCCTATCCACCCAGTCTCTCAGTGGCCATAATTCAATTAACCCCATAGAAGAGTATCTGGGTTGCCTCACTCTTAAGCCTGGACTTTGCCCTTCAAGTATTCATCCCCTCTTGCCCTTGCGAGTGAGCTGACATGAAGACTCTCCGATCTCCGCCCCTGAACTGTCTGCCACTTGTGAAATATGTGCGTAATGGGGGGGGGGGGTTGTTGTCTTGTTGGTGCTAGTCGTGGAATTGGGGGGGGGAGAGAATTCCATGGAATTTTGTATCGATGAGCCCTTGTCTTTGTTGGGAGGCCCAGATCCTGGCATTCCCCTCCCACACCTTGGGTCAAGCACACTGTTGCATTGTTCATGCATCTGGATGAGGGGACCAGGCGCTGGCCCCAGGGGCCGGGATGGCTCAGGAAGACTATGTAGAAGCAAAACAAAACCATCGCCCCTGTTGTCTGAGGCACAATGTCCCCCATATCGTGCCAGCCGTGTAGTGTACTCGCAGCACACCGCTGGTAGATGATAGAGGCCCTGCCTGTTTTGCTGAAGGCTATGTGTTTAAGTTTTGGGGAGCTATTGTTGTGAATAGGACCTGTTGGAAGTATACAATAGGATGATGGGTGTTGGCGACTCATCGCCTGAAGAGTTTTTAGATTCGCTGTCTGTTTAACTGTAGCACAAGGGGAATGGTTTTGGTGGTGGTTGTATAATGTTCCTGTTTCACATCAGAATGAAAGTCTGGGGTAGGAAACCAGAGAGAGAAACCACAGCGAGTTTCATATACGCAAGGTTTTATCAGAAAAGATCTTGCTTCTTATTTTCTTTGATGTCTCTCTTTCTGAATTATACGCTTTACCCCGTTTTTCAGATTAAGAAAAGTGAATGTCTCGGTTATTTCACGATATCAAAGAGGGCTGTCACATTA
Organism: Triplophysa tibetana; assembly: GCA_008369825.1. NCBI lineage: Eukaryota > Metazoa > Chordata > Actinopteri > Cypriniformes > Nemacheilidae > Triplophysa > Triplophysa tibetana. The sequence goes on from CM017908.1 coordinate 15,222,435, forward strand.
TCAAATATGTAGTTCATACTAGTATTATCATAATTATTGATGCTAGTTTTGATACCACAGCAAAAACGAACATGCTAATGAACTGCTAAAGTAATAGTTCACCCAAAATGAAAATTCTTTCATCATTGATTCACTCCCATGTCATTCCAAACCTTTATGAATATACCTTTAAAATGGCTTTATATTTTAGTTATTATTTTAGTTTTCCATCTACCCTATGAAAGCACAATTTTGGCAATTAAGTACAGTGTATTCCTTTTGTTTTACAGTTGAAAAAACACACTTTGACACACTATAGTAAAACTGTACATAATAGCAATCTTTTTTGGAAATGTAGAAAAGCCATTGTAAAAGTGGTCAATTTTAAGGTCTTGTATTTGAAATTTAGCTGCACCTAGTGTTGAGGTTGTGAATTGCCACTAACAACTCTCCCCTTTTTCGAAGCACTACGGTGGCTGACACAAAACTCAGATGTCGTCATATTTACACTTTTTTGCCGAAGGCTAACATATGAATTGCTCTCTGTAGGGCAGGTTTTCTGTTTAGGTTTTCTAGAGAAACAACATGGTGAATTCAATGCAAGGGAACCCGCGGTGTATGAAGATAGAAATAGCTCATTCTAAGATAAGATAATAAAAGGATAACACTTCAATATGTAAGGTCTTTATACACCTCTAAAGACATAGTTATGTATATTCCATTGCATTTCTGTCAATAGATCCTCCAAAAAAAAACACACTGGACCTTTAATTCTTTAAAAGAAGGAATCTTTTAAAAGCATCTGTTCTCTAGCACTAACGTTTTCACGTGGCACATCTGGAGAGAGGATGAGCGCCGTCTGAGCTTAAATGAGAGAACGAAAGAAAGAGAAAGAAAAAGAGGTTGGTTACTTTAGTATGTCCTGACAGTCCACTGGCTGCCACCTCAGCTGTCCTCTCTCCGTAGCGTGGCTTGGCACACAGTCAGGCTTTCTCTGGAAAGACACGAGGGAACAATAGTGGGGACATTGTAAGTAACACCACAAACGGACAGTCATTCTTGTCTAACACCCCCTCTCCTCCATCTCCTTCACATTCTTCAAACCTGTTCTACTCGAGACAGAACACATTAGTTCTGCTATTTATTCTATTCCTTAAAAAGATCTCAAAAAATGTAAAATTCCATATTTTTTTACTCCCCTTCAAAGTGTATAAAACCTTATATGGAGTAAAGTGTATAAAGCTCTTTATGGAGGAATTAGTTTAAATTTAATTTTATGATCATTTTTGCTGTAGCTCTTAAAGGGTTACGCCCCCCCCCACAAGAAAAAAATACGTTCTTCTGCATAACATGTAAGAAGATATTTTGAAGAATGTTGGTAACCAACCAAGATTGATCCCCATTGACTTCCATTGTATAGCCACAAAACCATTGTTTCAAAATATCTTGATCTGTGTTCCAGAGAATATGCCGGTTTTGAACAACATGAGACTGAGACTGTTTTTTTTCTCTTTAAATCAAATTTCTTAGTATTCTAAATTGTTGCTTTGTAGTTGGAGACATACATTAACCAATGCCATTTGGTGTCATTGACGTAGTCTCAGCCTCAGACGTCACGCCCACGATCCGTTAGCTGAACGTCTGATGCATATTGCCACATTTTTCTGGAAACACTTCAGTACGTTTGAAGTCGTCATCTGATTGGTTGAATTTCACCGGATGAAATTGTGTTGTGTTCTTTAATGCCTGATCAAAGAAGTAAGCTGCCGTGTTTACAACGGTTGCTATACGAATTTATAACGATCGACTAAACGCTCAATTCTTAAAAGTATGCAAAGTTCATGGCATAAACTTATAATCATTGCTGTTTCTGTTAACTTTTGACACGTTCGTGAATGTACATCGCTCTGTTACTGAGGGGACATTTCCACATCTCTAAACATGACGTGGCATAAAATGAAATTTGATTGGTTTCTTTACCTGTCGGCCATATGGCCTCTTGGGCGGGCCTTTCCAAAAAAGGGGCGATAAGCGAGACTATCATTGACATGACTTATCAAGTTTAAATTTAAGCACCAATATTTATAACTTTATTAAAAATGCAGCAAGGAAACGCATTACATAAATGTCCCTCATAAACATTAGAAAATTGTTTTTGTAAATCTGTCACAGAATTCAGTAATTAAAGAGTTGTGAGTACTTCCTTTATTTACTTTTTTTTTTTTACAAAGCTTCAGTGTAACAGTACTGAACAATAACCCTGAAGCAAAGGACTGGCATTGTATGTAGAAATGGGGTTGTCCTTTCTCTCTCTCTCTCTCTCTCTCTCTCTCTCTCTCTCTCTCTCTCTCTCTCTCTCTCTCTCTCTCTCTATCTCTATCTCTATCTCTATCTCTCGCTCTGGCTACTGGTTGGGCTTGCCGTGGCCGGATCAGGCTACAGTAATAACCCCATCTATCAGGACAAGCCCAGCCGTGTGGAGGAGGGGGGCTGGGAAGGCCTCCGCCCTGAGAAATAGATTTAATCTGAATTACTCCAGAAAAAAAGCAGCTGTGTGGTAGGAGGAGAAAAAATGCAGGGCAGTATACATTTTTGCATGGATTAGGACATCTGCTTTGCAATCCTGAAATATATTGTACGTTCACTCCCATTGGTACGAACTGGCTGGATCTTTTTTTATATTGTGAGAGCAGATGATCCCGACTGATGGTGGGATCGGACAGTAGCCAAGTATTACTTCTCTTAAAGAGCATTAAGTAGGAAAAGGACTGTGAGGGTGGGGGGTATCGGTGCTATAGTTCCCACAATATTGCAGCTTTGGAGCCGGTTAAACCAGTTCTCCTATTGGAGTTGTCACCATACACCTGTCTTTTACCTTGTGTTTACACTGTAGACTAATGCCGTTTGTCATTTTTGTTTGTTATGAATCCACCAGGAGATGGAGAGGCCAGAGGACACAGAGAGCCTGGAGGTGGAGGACTACAGGAACAAGCCCAACGAGTCCTCCTACTGCTACCAACTGCTGCAAGAGCTGGACAAACAGCGCAGGAGCGGCATACTGTGTGACGTCAACATCGTGGTGAGCGGCCAGGTGTTCAGAGCACACAAGAACATCCTGGTGGCCGGTAGCCGCTACTTCAAGACCCTTTACTGCCTGACAAAGAGCGAGATCTGCGACCAAACGACGATCACGCACCTGGACGTGGCGGCCGTGCAGGGTTTCTCCGTCATCCTCGACTTCCTGTACTCCGGGAACCTCTTGCTCACCAGCCAGAACGCCATCGAGGTGATGTCCGTGGCGAGTTACCTCCAGATGACCGAGGTGGTCCAGTCCTGTCGAGCCTTTATCAAAGACGCCCTCAACATCAGCATCAAGCGGGAAGCGCCGGACTCCGTGGTGGTGGACTACAACAAGCGGCGGACGGTGGCCAAAGACTCCCATGGTGCTGACAAGAAGCCCAGCAACTTTTGGGCCACCAGCATCCTGTCCAAGTTGTCCATCAAGGCCAGTGGACAGGTGAAGGACGAACCGAGCGACGTTGAGGTGTCAGGAGGCGAGGGCTGGGGTGGAGAAAACTCTTCAGAGTCCACAGAAATGGAGCCACAGGGCCCAGGGCCAGTGTTCGTCTGGAACAAGTCCGATCCAGGCACCGGGGTTGCTGTCAAGAGAGAGGTCCGTCCTGAACCGGGCAGCGGGAGGAGAAAAAAGCAGACGGCCAGAAGGTTCGTCTACAACATCCCACCTGAGCCGGAAGAGGGTTTTGATGAGGGCATGTTCATCCAGCCATCTGCTTCCTACACCAGAGAGGACTACTCTTACATCTCGGAGAACGCCGGTATGTTACCCATAATGCCATTCTGTACTTTGCAAACACGAAATGGTGTCTACACGGACACCCTGGGGGTGCTCTTGAAACCAGATCCAATTCAAATCATTAGATTCAAATCTCGTGAAGGTAACTAACCCAACCGATGCACCAGACAATACTTTAGCAGGTTGTGGTGGTTAGGTTATTAAAATGATGTCGCCAACCTATTTTTAGTTTGTCATTCTGTCATACTACTTCATGCATGTGGCAAAATCTTCTTAAGATTTACGACAATAGTGTCTTTGACACCCCTCACCCACACAGACACACAAAGACCAGAATGTGTTTTCTCAAAGCTTTTGGTTAGTAAGCTTTAATCGTTGTTTATCAGAATACGCAGCCTTGAGGAATGAGGTCGTGGCGTGTTCAAAATAGCACGCTATCGTACTACCAAGACTAGATGAGAAACGAATTTGAAATGCAGAATACATGCAAATTATTAGTACATTCGGCTCCAAACTTCCATATGTACATAAAAAACGTATTTGAATATAGTTACACTGAAATGGTGAGATATAGTATTCAGTTGTTAAAGCTACGGTTTGTAAAACCGCCATTAGTGGGCGCACGATCAATACAACAACAACGCCGTAGCTTGATCAGGCTGTAAAGGAGCATGCAATGATGGGATGTGTTGTCTACATCTCAACTGCTGATGGCTATCAATCAGAAGGGAACGAGAAATCTTGTTAGCGGATGAGGTAAAGTTTTATAAATGTCGAATAATTGTGGACCATAAATAAGTGACTGCTCGAAACAAGCTAGTGGCTTGCTAGACGGTAGACACCACTTCTGCATTTTTCCACGACACTGTTGTCATTCAGTAAAGTAAAGGCGTCAGTAAAGGCGGTAACAAAGGGTAATGCTGCTATGACGCCATTGAAAAGCAACTCCACAGCCCTGTTTCACTGTTTTGAGGGGCGATTTTCTCACAATTTACAAGTAGTTGGAAACATTTGAGAAATTGTAAGTACTCAGCTGAACAAAACATATAACACTAGCCTAATGGTTTTTGGCTATTTTACTGCAAAATTGTTACAAACTGCACCTTTAAATGGTGATGCATCTATTCATTTCAAGCGGGGCTACAGCTTGAACTGCTGTTAATGTGCCCCATTTACTCACATTGCATATTTAAGCAGAGCATTTATTAACTTACAGAATACACTACAGTCTCCATGCTAACGGAATCTCCAACATCAATATTTGGATAAATGATGAAAAATTTATCACTTGCTGGCCAAGTGGGATTTCGTTGGGAAGAAAAAGGTCAGGATCCTGGTTTTCCAAAAGTTTTACAACTCGTATATTAGCATTTTTTGTTATTTGCCTACAGCATCTTATTGAGCATTTGGCCCCGGGAAACAGTATATGACCTTCCATATTGGGTGGTGCAAGACTTCAGACTAAACAACCGAATACTGCCTTAAAAGGGATGGGGCGGTATGAGCAAATCTGTTTTTCGGTGCAATTTTTATTTAACGGTAACGATATATAAAACACTTCATAGTTACATAAATAGAAGCTCAAACCATGTCTAGAGCAAAGATATCACACTTATTTGAATATTAAGCTCCTGGTCCTACTTGGTACTTGTTTGTGGCTACTTTTGATCTGTGTGTTTATATGTCTCTGCTTCTTTGTCAATTCAATTTAAATTTATTTTGCATCGTATCAAAGCAGCTTTACAGTAAATATAGGGAGATATGGCACAGGCAAAAAGATAAAAAGTATGAAATACATATAAAATAATATGGTATTATTACAAAATACAAGTTTAGTGGCAGAACCAACTGTGAAAATGTCAAAATATAAGTTAAAAATTATGAAGGCGTCTTTATCGGATGCACATGCCTGGCCACAAGTTAACTTTTGTCTGTGGTAGGTTTTCGGTCTGGCTAGTAGTACTAGCTAATTTATTTTCTATTAAATTTATATTCATATTAATTTATATTGATATTTTATTTTGTATAAAAAATTTATTAAATTGAATTAAAACTACTCAACAATTATTGATTCTTTGAGGAGGTCTACTGCAAATTAAATTTGAACCATGTAATCTTTGTTTGTTGTTGCGTAAGTTTGATTTTGACATAGATGGGACATAAAATTGGTCTGCAGACCCGCACTGTCCCTTAAGTTTACCGCCTTTTACTTGACTTATTTAAACAATATAATATTTTAAAAATAATTCAAATAGTTTTATTTAAAATATTTTTCAACACTGTTCTTCATTTCTGTTGCTCTCATTGCTACACAGTTTATTGCTGACTACAGCAGGATCAGTTTCCTTAGAAATATACCATAATATACAATAAGCTACTCAGTATTAACTACTGTATGTTCAACTGCATCTACAGTCTTGCCAAAAACTACTTTTTATATAAATACTTAAATATTTATCCTTAAATTGTTAAAACCGATTTATGTATGCCTGGGTGCTTAATAAAGATCTATAAAAGTGCAAGCTTGATATAATGAATGAACAACAAATAACATAATCATGTTTTATTAGCGTATATATAACCTGTGACCCTGCCTTGTCTCTCCACCTGGGCTACAGTTTGGCAAAGCTGCTTCTGCCACCTGATAAAATGACATGATTGGTGGTGCATGGCATCTGAACAATTCTAAGCTCTTATTTGAAACACTGAGAATCTATACTGTAGATAGGGGAGTGTCATGCATGGAGAAAAACACTATCCCTGAATCAATATGTGACGGACCATGTCCCGTATTTTTGTAAATAAACTGTTGGTAATAATATTTTCTTACAAGAAGCCTGCTTAATCCCACTCATCGCTTCTTGTTGACCGAGGGTTTGCTTTTGCGCTTTGTACAACCAAATAAGCTGCAGCCTACGACACAAGTTAGCGAGACAAGGCAAAGCTAATCATAAAGCGACGTGAGTTATAGAGGCGGGATTCAAGAAAGGCAAAGCCAATCCTTTTAGCAACGTGAGTAACAGAGGTGGAAACTATTGCAGAGAACGAGACTAACAGTCCCTGTGAACAGTTGAAGGGGAGGAGTTAACGGATGCTCCGCCCAAGCCGTCTACCCTGCATCATTTAAGATTGATATTTATTACAGTACGGTACTGCATTTTCTGATTTAAACTGAACATCATGAGGCACACAAATTTAAAAAGAGAATGACCCACATTGATAAACATTTTACTATTAACACTGCAATATTTCATGACAAAATAGTAGGGATGCACCGAAAGGAAAATTCTTGGCCGAAACCTAAAAAGAGGAAATCAACGCCGAAAACTGGAACACCGAAAGAAATTATGTCAATTATTAGTACCCTTGCATTTATGGCTATGACTGTGTACCAACTTGACTAAAATCAAGGCATTGCAATTGCATAAATATTAAAGTTTCAAAGAATAAATCAATTACAAATTATGCAAATATATATTTAGCACATTGCAACAATGGACAGTATAAAATAAAATTCAACTAAAATGTTTAACTTGACCCCACTCATGTGTATATTAAATAATAATGTACAGGCCTGCTGAAAAGTTGTACAATTAAATGTTCTCTCATGAAAACAAAGTGATCGAATTTAACGCATTTAACATTTAACTGGTTTTACCAGTTCACTTTGTTTTAAATGTCCATATGGCAAAAATTACTTGTCAATGATTAACTAACAATCTGGATACACTTTTTTACTGTCCGTCATTTTGACTGACTGGCTCGTAAAAATCCGTCATAATCTATTATTACCCTCCTTATGGTGCAAGGTGGCGTTATTTGGTAATAAGTATATTCGGATGTCATCACGCTGTACGCCCGGAACTTGTTGTATTTTAATACAACCGAATGCCTAATAAAGCCGTTGTTATTTATTTTCATTAATATATTTAATCTTTTAATGTTTATGTTCATATGTGAGCGGATCTGGGAAAACCCAAGACATGGTGCAAATTTATATATTTTGTATGTAACTAAAGTTATGTCTGAGGTCGTCTGAAGCGCTATGATGTTCAGCAACGGAATTTGGAGAAAAACGTGTTTAAAGTTCAGTTATGAAAATAAAAGCACAACAGTCCAGTATCACATGTAAAAAAAACTTTACAGTGGTAAGAGACTTACTCTAATAACAATTTAGTAAAAAAAAACATTTCCTAGTGTTGAAGTCTATAAAAATACTGTACAAAACCGTTGGAATCAAACAAGTTAAGGAAAAATATGCAGCGCACATTTAAAGAACGAGAGCTCTGCCGTTATCACTACATAGGAAAGATGGACAACAACTAATAAGCAGTGACGTTTTACGTTGTTTATCATGTGAATAGTGTCTGGACTTTTGATCATCACTTGTATGTTTTGCGATCGCGGTCCGGCTCGCGTGAGCAGTGGAGCGGACATAACTCCTGGTGCTGTAGACGGGGAGCTCTGTCAACTCACGAAAACATGGTATAAAAAAACTTTGCATGCCATAGTTTACACAGGACTGGTGGAAAATCTGCATTAATACTTCTTCATTCTTCATGTTGTGTGGTTTACTTTCATAGAGGGAAACGGGGGTTTACAAATTGCCCTCATTGTAATCTCCCAGAATGAGGGGCGGCCATCAGATTGCTCCGTCACTGGTAAAATAATCTTTCAATGACAAAGAATTGGTCGCATTCTAGAGCCCTGAGGGTGCATGCAACTTAGGAGACTCTTTAGTGCTGCGATGAAAGGAATAACGTCCGCTACAGATGCATCAAAGGAGCGGTATCTGTTTGTCACCACAACATTTCGGCCTTATTGTTTCGGTGATAAAAGTCTTTCGGTCGAAAATTTTCGGTGGCCGAATATTTGGTGCATCCCAACAAAATAGGCACTATCATTTTTTATTTCTCTGGGACTTTAACCATTTATGCACTAAAATTGCGCTATTTTTAAAGAATGCGGTTGTAAAAGATGTGTTAGTTAAATTAAATGATTCCCTGATAAATTAATGTTAAATAAAATTAGTAATAAGTTAAAAGACGGACATCACAGGTTATATATAAATGTAAATTAATTGCTTTATTTATGCTAATTATTGGTGGGGACAATTGATTGTTCCCTGGATATTGGTAGGGATACGTAAAATGTATGTAAAATAATTGTCTGTAGGACATTAATTGGAACTTTGTTTTCATGATGCCACTATGAAAATACGGATATAAATTTTCTTTGTGGGATAGTTACTGTCAAGTTATAAGTCAGAACATTATATTAAGAAACATTTGTGAATTATAATATCTTGACCCTAAACCCAACATCAGCAAACTGTCACACTCAGTCTCATGTGAGTTAACCATGTCCAATTATTTACATACCACATTATACACAGAATAGCAAAAATCCATTTTATTCTGTAGCAACACTTTCATACCGCCAAGCCTGACTGCTTTACATCGCATTCTGTAACAGGGTAAATACAGCAAATTGGAACACTAATCTTTTAAATTCTTTTCGCTCATTTATTTTTAGTTTTCTCCTCATTCGTATACACAGACACACGCCTCAAACTTCATCTATGGAAAGCAGCCAGCTACCGTCTCGCATCACAATTATTTTCCCCTGGGCCCCGTGTAGCTCAGGGCCACAAGACCATCTTCTCTTTTTAATTAGAGCGGCCGGTCCATTTTCTTCCTTCCCTTATTAAGGGAGTCAACCCTCCCTCCGCCTCATACCACTGAAATCTGCGTAGTCTCCAGCCCACCGAGCTGTCACGCTCCAGACTCTCTGCCCCCATTAGAGCAGAGCTGAGTGGTATCATGTCTTAAATGACGTGGTTCAGAGAGAAGGCTTTCTCTTGCCGTCTTCGGCTCCTCTAATGCAGGATAATACTGTAAAGGGAGGGAAGCATTCTACCCTCAGGCTTCCTTAACGCTCTCAAATGCACTTAGCTCATATTCCTGAGGGCACCTTAATGTGCCAAGCTGATGGCTCACATCTGCAGGGCATGCATGCAGGGGATTGTTTGACTACAAGAGCGTACATATGCTTACATGCGAGTGTGGGTTTGCATCCATGTTGACAGCCTATTTTTGTCTTTCACTCTTTTTTGTGCTTTAAAGTTTTGGTGTAGAGCAAAAGTTATAAGTAAAACCTAAAACTCTACAAATCGTAAGTCACGACAGAAGAAGATCTGGTCTTTTCATACGTGAGAACATACGTTGTGGTTTTTGCATGCAGCAGGAAATTTTGGGAGTCGTTCTGAAAATTGACTAATTCACTAATGTAACTTATCTCTGTTCTGATTGTGAACTAAGTTTCATTGCGTTTAGTCGATTGTAAAATAAAATGTATTGATTCATTTACGTTGAAAACTACTTGTGCTGTCAAATCTATTAATCGCGATGAATCGTTTCCAGAATAAATGTTTGCTTGTATAATATGTGTGTGTGACATGTATATTTATACTTGTATATAAATAAACAAACAAACATCCATGTATATATTTAAGGAATATGAGCAACAAATATTTTGATTTGGATATAATGTCAACTATATTTAAATGTCAATTGATGTAAATTTTGGTCATTTATATAAACATTAATATACATGCCACACACATATACAGTATTATCTAAACACATATTTTGGAATCTATTAATCTCTATTAAAGGGGTCATATGGCACGAATACCATATTCTGTGTATTTGGCGTGGTATAAGTTGCCCATGCATGTATAAGTGTCGGAAACAAAAGATGCATTCTATCTACAAGCGAATGCTCACCCAGACCTGCCTGAAATGCCTCGTGTAACCACACCGCCACAAATCTATGTAAGCTCATGGTATAAGTTGACTAAGACTTACCTTACGCAAGAAGGTGGGCGTACCTGTAGGGGCTGGGCGATGTGACGATGTTATCGTATATCGCAGATGTCTCGCAAATATCCCGATGTCGATTACAACAGACAGATACCAGACGATAATTTATAATAATGGAAAATACACGTTTCAACATTATCGTATAATTTACGCTTTAGCGTGAGCGTTAATGTTCATATGCCCAAGCAGTCAGTAACAGTGACACAATTTAGGAAACACTCAGTTTAACATGCTGCTGTTTTCTGGCAGTCGCTGCACAGATAGACCAAGAGAAAGACGAGCTTCAACAAATCCCCACGCTCGCGGGCTGTACCGGTGTTCGAATTGTCCTACCCTTTCAGATTTTCCAAGCCGCAGGGCAAAATTTTATATAATCTGAACCACATTGACATCGGGTATCGCAATGATTTTAAAGTAGATTATGACAGATTAAACACATCGCGCTCAGCCCTACTTACCTGTCAGTACAATTAGTTTGGAACTTGATGTTCCCAATATGGTAAAATGCAATACATTTCCTTCACACGCTTACAGCGTTCGACCAATCACTACCCACTGGTTAACTGGCCAATCATAGCACACCTCGCTTTTCAGAGTGATGAGCTTTGTAAAAAATCTGCACTTTTCTGAGGGGATGGAAAAGAGGAGCTATGCACGGTGTGTGGAAAATACAGTGTTTCTGAACTAGGGCTGCACGATATATCGTTTTAGCATCGATATCGCGATGTACGCATGCGCAATAGTCACATCGCACGAGGTGCGATGCAGGGAAAGTTTTTTTTTTTGTTGCGCGGGTCTATATTTGCCTGATATGAAGTAATGAATTCTGATTTATGGGTGCTTTTTTTTTACAAAGCACATGTTGTTGCTTCACGTTTTTGACACGCAGCCTCTGCATGCGTGCGCATGGCGAAATGAGCGAGGAACGGTAGAAAAGCACCGAAATGGACGACTTGGTCGCAAAAAGAAGCGCATCGTCAATTATTTGGAAATATTTTGGCTACAGAAAGGATGATGTTGACCAAAAACAGGTACTTTGTCGGGAGTGCCGTGCAGTAGTTGCCACAACACGCGGAAACACAACTAATTTGTTTGATCATTTAAGTCGGCACCACAGAGCTCTGTATGACGAGTGCAAAGCCAGATTTGATTGCCGTCCAAAGCAAAAAACTATTTTGGATGCATTTGCCAGTGTTACACCATATGTGAAGGGTTCCAAGCGGCATAAAGAGATCACGGATTTATTTTTGGAGAAATTTAAGACATCTAATGAACAGTTCTGTATTTCTACACATCGCAATATATATCGCAGAAAATAAAAATATCGCAATGTACGTTTTTTTCAATATCGTGCAGCCCTATTCTGAACCTTAAATCATGTATACACATTGGATTACATCTAAACCAAAGATAATACTTGTTTCAGCCGTTTCATATTACCCCTTTAAATCTGCTAATTAATATATCAAGAATCGATTCTAAGAATTGAATCGAATCATGACCCTTAAAATCGATTCTGAAACGGATCGTGAGGTATTGCACAGAATTCACTTTATGTGGACCGACTGATTTTTTTGTCCAGATACTATAGAGTAAAACACATTGTCAGGTGGAGAAGTCTGTCTGTTCTCTCTCAAAACAAACACGCACACACTACCCCTTATTCTCTCTTTTGAGGTGTGCTGTGCTGCCAGGGGCCGTCCCGCCCTAATCCTGCTAATGCAGCCCAACTATCTGTGCAATTCCAAATATTGACCCAGGCAGAGCGGACCCACTGCTGAGGTACTTACTATGGGATCTAACGGCTTTGGCTGCCTGCTAATCCACAGTGTGTAAGAAGATCCACTGTTAGGGCTTCACCCGTTTATTTACACATCATATCTCTTTCACACACCCATACAGACACATTTACAGTCGCTGCCTTACGCAGATCAGATAAGAAGATCGGCGTTTAACAAAGTTTATAGCAATACACTGAGAGTAACCTTGCAGTGCATTACACACATAGAGTCTACAAGAATGCAACAAAAAACCCCCACAAATATTAAGGTACATCGTTTGGATCCATGCGTGCTGATGGATACACCAATGCATTGCAAGCACATGGTTTTGTGTTACTTTAATGATCGCAAAATGTTTTATTCCCATTTGAAATTCCTGTGTCATTGAACCGTTAAGTATCAAGCTTTTAACTTACTTAAATGACAAACTTGAACATTTTTTAGCTTTAAGCTAATGACTGATGTAGCGCCCCCTTGTGTCAACACTTGAGAATGCACTGCACACTTGCATCACGCCATGAGTCATGTCCCGGCACATTTTAAGCTAAATCAGTCCTGCATTAGCTTTAATTGTTTTCTGTTTGCGTCCAGTCTCTTTCATGCCGTAAAGGGCGGAGTCGTCTAAAACCATGAGTCCATTCACCACCGTCGCCCATTGTGTGAGCTCACAGAGCTGGCCAAGCAGGTCTTATCCAGCCTGCCGTAAGAGCCGCAGAAACGTCTTTGTTACACATTTGCACGATCCTGAACATTCTCATGACTCCGGCCAATGAGAATCTAGGTTAATCGTTAACTGTTTTTAGTACCCGACCAGCCCATAGCAACAGATTGGACTTTAATTTCAAGGCTGACGAAGCAAACAAACCGCAAGGTGGTGTTTAAAGCCTCTATCGAATTTCCAGGTGATCTGGCTCTTGTCTTCTCTTGGCAACCTGCTTGACAACCCTTTTGTTTTGCCCTTACCGGCTCAAACAAAGCCCCCAACCCCTGTCTCACATGCTGTAGAGACGACAGCTCTGGTGTAATTGTCATGAGGAGTCACTCCTGGGGGAACTAGAGTGAATCTTTTCGGGAGTATTTCAGCCCTAAATAAAGGTCCGGGCTGTTTGGGGCATTTCTGTGTGTTAGTTTTTGAGTGGTGGAACGGCAACAGGAGTTCTGCTTTATACACAGCTTGTTTATCAGCGCTGAAATTGCATTAAACTAATATGGTTATGGCTCCAGTATGAGGTCTCCATGGCAACTGAGACACTTTCCCATTTAGTTTTTCCTTAGAGAGGGATGCACACACCTGCTGAACATACACATAGTTTTTCTCCTTCGTGTCTATCTGTCACATAGAGCCACTCTTTACTCTTTACCTTACACTCTTCACATGTTGCAGAACTGCCAGTTAGAGCTTGAAGGACGAACTGCATCTACTGTTTTACACAGCCCGAACTGAATTGCTTACATCTGCAGGACTGCTGTGAATCTGATTGTTTGTGTTTGTGTGGTTTCTTTCAGGCGAAGCAACTGAAAACGCCATTAATAAGCTGAAATGTCCCCACTGTAGCTACATTGCCAAGCACCGACGAACACTAAAGAGACACCTGATCATCCACTCGGGCGTTCGCTCCTTCAGCTGCGACATCTGCGGGAAGCTGTTCACTCGCAGAGAGCACGTCAAGAGACATTCCCTGGTAAGATTCAAACATCCAGTGTCATCTGAGCCAGTCTCGACAGTAAATATCACCGAAATCAGAAGAACAAAAAAAGTTTGATATATTTTTTTATAACATTATCCGGAATAGTAATTGTTATGTAAGGGTAATATATTTAAGTTATTTACCAGAGTTTTGTTTCTGATTGTGATAATAAGTTGCGTCTAAAAAATCGAACAACTCTTATAATTGCAACAAATGCTACCTAAAAGTGTAAGTATTTTAAAATGTTTAAAACAATAACATACATTTATTTTTAATAAGCCCACTAATGTCCTGCAGGTTTGGGTGCACAATATGATTTACTCACAAACCACTGGTGATATCTTGTTTACAGGTGCACAAGAAGGATAAGAAATACAAGTGCATGGTGTGCAAGAAGATCTTCATGCTGGCGGCCAGCGTCGGCATACGGCACGGCTCTCGACGCTACGGCGTGTGCGTGGACTGCGCCGACTCCCACCAGGGTTCGCAGGAGGGTCTCGAAGGCATGCAGGACCTGGAGTTCTCCCGCGACGAGGACTTTGAAGAGGTGGGAGATGAGGACATGGAGGCAGAAGGGGAGGAGCCAAACGAGATTGACCAATCCAACTGCACGGGTGACGCGGGTGGCACACCTGAGCAGGACTGACTTAAACGTAACCTGTTTATTAAAACAAATCAAAATGCAAAGAAAAAAATAGCTGGGATACAATCAACAATTCCAAAGTGCTATCAAACCTCTTTGTTGCACGTGAAGTTATGTCAAAGAGTTCTATAGCTTTGTTAGAGAGGGACTCCAATATTTAAAGATTGTTTTATGTGTCTGGGCCTAGTGCCTGTCAGAGCAAGAGGTATAATGATATATAACTAAAAATCAGGTTTTTCTGTGATGTATTTGTTTCTTTTGTAGGGGACGAGGGTGTACAGCATTTTTCGAGTTTTAATAGGCCAATCATATTAAAAGAAATATTAATTATTTAATTTATGAAGAAAGATATTATGGTCTCATGAAATGATAGGATTAGATTGTTTTTGTATGTCTGCTTTTTTTGTTTCAGTTTATAACTGCGCTTCCTGACAGATTTGATCGTATATTGCTCAAAGGCGTATAGAGACAAAGGAGCATTATAGAAATTCCGCCTACAGGAAGATTCGTTGTTTCCTTTCTAGTTATATATGTTGTCATGAAATATATATATTTTCCTTTTCCCTGCACAGATCTTGGAACCAAAAATCTGTTTTGTGACTCTAATTGACCACAGCCATATTTATGATTTAAGTTATACGGGCTGTTAGATCGTGCCAAGCAGAATGCACACCAAGGTTTTGCAGGACACAAACTACTGAACATGCTAAGAGAGCGTAAAGCAGAGAAATATGGAAAAAATCGAAAAAGAGAAAATGTTAAAATATAAGGGGAATTTATTATTGCTAGCTTTATTTGAATCACAGCATCACAGTAACACTTTATAAAGCATTTTGACATTCACTTAAAGCTTGAATTTTGCCAAATGATGGAAACGTTTGGTGCTGTAACGCTTTTTTTACTATTATTATTTTTAAATACTGGACCTACAAGCTGTATATGATGTTAATAATCGTAAAGCCTACTCAACTCAGTTATACTAATCAGCTTTGTATTTTACACTGTTCTGCTAAGGAGCCTATCAGGTATGCTTTTTGTCCGTTTTAAAGTCTTTTCTATTAAATGCACATTCACACACGTACATACCATTCTTGTTAAAACTACTGGCAGTACTTGTATAGATTGAACGACCTGATGTCCTTGACCCTTCAGAGTTGGTTGGTGGTACTGAGCATACTTGTAATCACTTGAATGACCTGTGTAACGTTTCGAGAGGAAAGAAGTTGTTCATTTTGGTCCCCCTGTCCCATAACATTCATAATGATTTGATTTGTCTCGTGTCTGCTGAGTGAGAAACACTTTGCTTGTGCTAGCGTAGAGCGGAAGGTCTATGAAAAAGCATAGACAGGCACTTACTGCTCTGCGTTGAGTTATTTCTTATTTCCCCAAAGCCGGTCTGGATGGAAATAACGTTAAACTGTTGTGTTTTATTCCATGCGAAACTGTTTCTTTTTTATTTTGACATTTCATTATTTAATGTTATACATGTATTGACTCCAAAATGCAATCAAGACTGTTAAATTCTACTTGTCCTACCAAAATCATTGTTTAATTGTTAGAAGATTAATGTATAAGAAAACCAGGTTAAATATTTAGCTTTGATCCTAGCTTGTGTATGTCTTCAGATTTAAGTGTCTTTATTCTAAAAACCAATCATCCACTTTACCATTAGATGCATAAATTGTTTTATTCGTCCTTCATTTTTTTTAAGGTTTTGTTTTTGTTCGTTCGTTGTGTTTTTTCTAATTCATTTTAAGCACATATTTTATAAAAACATGTTTGTGGGGTAATTCCTAGGAGCAGGAGTTTGTGTTCATATGCAGTGAATATATTGAAGTGCTATACTGATACAGAAATTGTCTATCTTTCCCTTTATTTGAGATAAAAGTGTATTTTAAAAACTGTATAGAAGATCCTGTTTGTATTACTTACCTTCAGATCACTGTGGGAGGGATATTATATACTTATATATATATATATATATATATATATATATATATATATATATATATATATTTGAAAGTTTATGAAATATATATATATATATATATTTAATGTGATGGCACACTGCTGCAGATTCAAAAGCTTGGCCTGGCTTTCACTGTTCTCACTGACCACGTGCTCTATCACCAATCACGTCAGCTCAGTTTTCCTGTTTGCCTGTGTATCTGTTCGACTCACGACGATGTACTTTCTAGATTTTATGCTGTATGTTGTCAACCAAATGTAACATACAAAAAGAAAAAAAACACTACAGATGAAGGTTTTTCTCCAGCTGTATTTTGTAAAAGCTGTTTCAAAGATGTATTTTTCAACTCTCTTACAGTGATGCAAACAGGCCCGCGGGCTCACCTCAAACACAAATCAAATCAGGTGATTCTTATTATGTTTTCAAGGTTTTAAATGAATACATTTTCCTTCTCTTTCAAATGTACTACTGTTCCTCTATTATAAATTTTAAAATAAAACTTTGATATTTCCCTCTGTTGTATTGTCTTATTACAAAAGTCGACTGCTAAGAGTTTATTAGCTTTGGCCGACAACGGGTTGAACGTTTTTATGTTTATTTGCTGTTCCATTGTGATCTGTTTTAAATTACATCATCTAGCCTTGTTAAACAAATTTGTTGAACGATATCGACTCCGTGGGTGAGAATAAACCAAAGCTCCAAACTAGCAGGAATCCACATACATTACCTACTGTAGCAGGTCATAGTGCTCTATAGAGATGCTTCTCTGACAGCACGGTTATCATACGCTCTACTGCCATCTAGTGTCTGTATTCCCGTAGACTTTTTTTCACTCTCAACCAGGCAAGAATGGTGCCGTGCGATTTTATGATGCTTAATGATGCCTTAAAAACGAGCTAAAACGAATTCAAATTTATAAATATCTTCGTGTTTGGCTATTATCGTTCTAGTTATACCAAGCTATGTTACATTGTGAGTAGAAATTAGTTTGATACGAGTAAAGAATGTTTATCGTGGTCTGAATGAAGAATGACTTTAGTATGGGAGTATTTCAGAGAATACTGTCAAGGATCAAATATCTGTACATTATATTTTTTATGTTTTTACTTGGGAAACAATTATAAATCATAGCCTAATGTCAAGCTTTTTGCTCAACTACATTTTGTCAATACATGTTAAATTTGTAAAAACAAGCAAAATACATGTAAAAAACACCTGACAAGACAACATGTACAGAATAGACCTTTCTGTACAGTAATAAACAAAACGACAGATTGCACAATAGTTTACATATCTGTATACATATAACTACACACAACATAACACATAAACACATAAACAATAAACGCTATAAAAAAGATATAGATTTTAATGATATAAATTGGCACAGGCAACTGTAGCATTTATTAAACAGTTTTTTTCTTATTTGAATGTATCATTTCATGTTTCATTGCTTTATTTTGCATTAACATTGCAGAAAGGTTACTCGACTGACGATAAACTTTAGACAGTTCTTATTTTGGCCAACAGGGAGCAGCAAATCCTTGTTTTCACTATTGCTGGAAAATTATTCAGACAATGTAGCGATTTATTCTTCATATGTAACTGATATATTGACAACAGGTGTACGACAAACTTTCCGTTCATGCTTTTCGAAAGTTTTTTTAGGCTGACATTACTGATTATGGCATAATTTTCTAATAATTTAATTTGGTGCTTGGCATTGCTAAATACTTGTAAATTGTTCTTAAATTAATAAATTCCAGAGAAACATGCATGAGACTTCCTTAGTGAAATCACTTTGTATATCTTTATGAAAATTCAAAGTTAAGGTTTATATGTTCCATATGTAGGTGATAACAAAGTGGCATTATTTAAGATCAATAGATTTGGTGTCTTAAAATGCATAAAACATTTTGTTTATGAACTTGTTGGTGCGTTTGTTTAGCCAAGTTCATTCATTTGAGTGAATGTTTGTGTATAGCCTGTGTGTGTGTGCTCGTGTTTGTTTATGCACCGCGTTGCTGTGTGTGTGCGTGTGTGTGTGTGCCGTTCAAACATGCCTCTGGGCAGCCACACACTGGCTCATTCTCCTGGCTGTGTGAGAATGGATGGCTGTCTTTGTGTGGGTGTCTGTCAGTGCTGTTGTGTGTGGCTGGCCCCATTGTGCCCGACCACTGTCCCTTATTGACACAGGACCTTCTCATTGCCTGTTCCCATGCTCCGACCCTCTGGTTTGGCCCTTCAGCGCCTGAAACCGGATCCTCAGAGCAGTGTACCGGTTCCATTCCTTCTCTCTCTCTGTCTCTGTCCCGGTGCTATTGTTCACTGCTGTATTTCATTCTCAACCATGGTCGGGCGAAATAAAGAACAGCAGGTAATGATGGTGTGGTCACAGCTGCAGTTGTTGACAGTGGCGGCCGTTTATTGAGGGCAGGAGGAAATGCTTATGGTCCGTTTTCCTTCCCTTTGTGTCTCTTGTTGTATGCGGTTGCGTCTTGTGTGACGGCATAGTTTCACACTAGCTGATGAGGTCAGATAGGGGACGGGGTGGATTTCAAGTCTGTTTTGAAGGTATGTGAGGAGATTATCGCCCCAGACCTCCCGGGCTGTCAGAGGCAGGTGGGATGGTTTGCAGGTGTTAAGAGATCAATCACAGCAGGATGACAGTGATTCGGGTTCATTGGTTCTCTGATTTTGGTGACTTATTTTTTACTTCTGTAGTTAATAAATTATAAATCAATTTGATATTATTTATCATCTCTAGATTGAGAGAGTATAGTATAGGAGATCTCATTCATACCTTATATTATGCTTATTTTTTGTTCAAATGTTTACCATGATTGATATGAATTTTCATGAAGTTGCAACTACGTGAAATAGTTACAATCTCTCATGCATTTGAGTTTTTATTAGAATAACAGAATATAATTGCTACTTATTTTATCTTAAAATGCTCACCCTGGAGTTTGTGTGGCTCAAACATCATGTTAAATAAGTCCATGTTGTTGTAACTAATAAGTTACTATGTAATAACATATTGATTAGCCAAGGATCTTCAAATTATGTTATAGCATTTATTCAAATGTCGAATAATTGAGTTTGCTATGTCATTTTAACAATTTGACTCATGTCTGAGAGACTCTTTTAAGCTTCTTTTAAGAAGGAATGTCTTGGACTGAGTCACAAAAGCAGCTTTGGTTCACACGCTTGCTGGATGTTCTGTATTGTGAATCTGTTTTGAAGAGCCCGGCACTCCCCTGCACTGGCACACTGGGGGCATTAGCATGTGAAAAAAGGAGGAAATAAAGTTGTCAAGTACACTCAGTCCACATTGCCTCCCTGTACCAATTTTGTATTGCATTTTTCCCATTGAATGTGAAGTCAAGGGAAGCTCCACCAGCACCCTGTGCCCTCTGTTCATCACATGCACACAAATATAAACAGACGAACACATGTTAAGACATGCCTGAGTCATATTTTATCACAAAAACTATATTTAGTGGAAAGGAAATTTATTGGGCTGATCAGTATACTTGTGGTGATGAACTTACTACTGCATGTTTTTTTTTAAACTGTAAAAATATCCTATCAAAAATATTCTGTCATATCGGGCGCCAGAACAAATTTATAACAATTTACAAGTTAATGTTCATGTTTTTTATTAAATTTTTACACCCAATTTGATTATTTCTGTAATTTACTTTTTTCAACACATTTTAAAAAGTATTCTGTAAAATAAAGTTTATGTTTTGATTTGATTTGATTTGAACTTGATTTGTTTAATAACTTAATTAATTAAAAACGTAATTAATAATGTTAAAATAATAAATAAAAATAAAATAAACAAGGGGGGCCAAAATTGGCGGACTAGTGTGTTTCCTTGACAGCAATTAAACCTAAATTTCTTTCAATCACAATTACTGATGAAGAAAATTAAGTTGAAACCCTGAAAAGCTTTATCAAAAGTTAAACGCAGAGAGAGACCGTTATTACAATGTTATAACCGTTTATAATTGTAGGCCTATAACAAATTAGTTATAACAACGCTTTTTTAAGTTTGAACTGTGGACTTCCAAAACCAAGAATTATTTAAAGACACTTTCCAACTCAGAGCTTTCCTTTTTTAGAAGATCCTCTGTCACATCCATTCTTTGATTACATAAACACACATATGCATTATTAATAAACGTGTCAATGTGTCTGCAGTTGAGAGATGTATGCCATACAGGTGTGTTTATGTCTGCATGTGTGCGGGTGGGTGTGCGTTTGACAATCCGTCAGAGCGTGTTTGTGTACATAGCACAACTGCGTATGCGAGCACCCAGCCATGTGTGCGCACGTGTGCAATGCGTGTGTGTGCGCCTGGCGAGGTGCTGGTTCCCACAGCTCTGATCTAATTCGGCTGTAACCCAATCTTCGTGTGAGCGCCGCGCGGCCTGCTCTCCCCCTCCCACCGGTACCACGTTTGTGTGCGTGTTTGTGCGTGTGTGTGCACGTCAGCCACTTCCCCTGTCGGTCCCCCAGGCCTCTCGGCGCAGCGGCTCGCCCGGATAGGTTTACTATGTCAACTCTGGGAGCCGGCAGCCGCGGCCGCGCTCACATGCCCCTGTGCATCCTGTGTGCACACCATACTGACACCTTATACCTTACATTCAGCAACTGCGGGAACGAGAGAACAGCAGAAGGGAGGAGAGAAGAAGGAGGCGCTGTGGGTGGGGGGCGTCGGGTTTCGTGAGATTTTGCCTGCCGGGACCATCGGGGAGAGCATGGGGACGAGAGTGTGTGTTTATGTGTGTGTGTTGGTGGGGGTTCACAGAACGGGAAGAAATAAAAACAGATGTGGAGGAGTGTGGGAGAGCTGTGTGTGTGTGATGAGAGAGAGCGAGTGTGTGTGAGTTGAACAAAGGCTCGGTTGACTGAGTTGAAAAACAGGAGTCCCTGAAAGAATGCTTGTTAATTATGGACCCCCGGGCCTTTGGGGGGATGCTGGTGGCGGAGGAGTTTCGTTTGCTTGATGTTGAGCATGCGTATGAGCAGTGTTGAATTATTTTCAAAGAGACTCTGGTAAAGTTGAAAACATGTCCAGAGTTTCACACAGATCGTAACGGAACAGTTTGTTCCAAAATGAAACACTTGTGCAGACTCGTGTTGTCCCAATGCGATTTGAACGGCAAGTATCCTTTAAACACTTAACCCTTGTGTGCTATTCGGGTTTCTGGGATCAGTGTTCAATGTTAAATCTATAGAAAATATGTTTTTCATCCTTCAACATATATACTGTATACGTATATAGGGTATTTGTCGAACATCACATGACCAAACCAGATATCTAGGTAATCTACTAAACTAGTTGTTTTCCTTTGTGGTGTTTCATTCTATTGTTACAAACCGATTTCAGGGAGAAGATGAAAAATAAAGAACTTTTATATATCGATGTATGGACAAGTTCCTCTTGAGTTTTTCTAGATGCATTTTGAGTAAAACAGCTTTACATTTATAAAGCACATTCGATAGACCTAAAGCGGATGCAAGGAAACCTGCTTTCCAGTTTCTGCATGTGACGTTCGGCAAAAAGATCATTAGTTCAAAATAAACATGTTTTTTTACTCATTTGCGCATTTGGCGGCCATGTTTGAAAATGCCTCTGGACAGCTATTTCAGTTATATGGGAATTGAATGTGGGAAGACATATTGGACCCAGTCTGTGAGATATGAGATAGAAATGAGAAAATGAGCATCAAAGTTTGATCTTAACCATTCATTTCATAATTAAAGCTTTCTGTAGCTCAGTGGTTAGAGCATGGCGCTAGCAACGCCAAGGTCATGGGTTTAAGGTAATTTGTCTCAAATACTCAAATACAAATTTATATAGTATCATGCAATTTAAGTCGCTTTGGACAAAAGGTCTGCCGAATGCATAAATAGAAATGTAATTATTTCAGATATTTGACATGGTCTTATTAAGTCTACATTAAAGGGATAGGTCACCCACTCTTGTCATTTCAAACTTGTATGAGCTTCTTTCTTCTGCAGGACACAAAATAAGATATTGCTGGGCTTTCATTGATTGTGTAACATCTCTAAAATCGCTGGACAAAAATGACTATGAAATAACATATTTCCAAACAACAATACATTTTTTTCAAAGTTGCTTAAGCTACCGCACAGGTTGAAAACTCAAGTCTTTATCAATTGGCTCTTTTATTTCGGGAAGGCGGGACTTTTATAGTTAAAGCAGTAACAAATCTTGTTAATTTATATTATCTTTGCCCATTTCATTATTATTTTTTTAACAAAAAAGCAAAAATTTCCCCAAACAGAAATCTTATATATTAAGATACATATAAAAAAATACGGTTACAACCTGATCTCACAGGAATTCGCAACAATTTACAAGGTGGCTTATTTGTATGAAATTGTGCGTTGTGAATGATACAAAAACTTACGATTACTAGAAAAAGGCAATACTGCAGAACCTTCCCTAACCACGCCCGTAACCTCACTGGTTCTTAAGCAAATTGTACTAGAATGTGCGAACGTGATCATACGAATTCATGCGATTAAGGCAAAATTAGTCACATCATAAAATAGTTACATTTATGCCGCGAGGTTGTGTTGATGGGTTTAAAAAATGACACAGAGGTTTAACCATATATGATGTCTACGTTGGGGAAAAAGTAAACATCTTCACCTATATTTTATGTCTGTATTGATTAAAACATTGGAAAATACATGAACAACCATACATGGGTAAAAAAGATGGGTTTCCTCATTTTTTTTAACTTGAGTGAATGTTCACCTTTATCAAAAAAAAGCGTGAATATTCGTTCTTTAATGTAAGACATCAGGATGCACAGGTACACATATGGACAGGTTTAGTGTATATGGTATTGTGTATTTAAGTACTCATACACAAAGTGTTCTGTGGTGAACGATTGCCATCGGCATCTCATCTCAAGGAAAGGCTCAGTTACACTCACAGATCTGTCAGTCAAAGAAATCTGTAATTCCTGTTTTCCGTCAGGGCTTGTCAGTTTCACTTTAGCTCAGAGCAAACACACACACACATAGACACATAAACACACACATCTCCAATTGCCAGCGTAATGTCTCTAGAACCCTACCAAACACTCACAGACTGTAGTTCATTTCCCTGCTCCATAATAAACAAACTCTCTTTCTCTATCACACACACAAACACACACCTAACCTCAGCCCCCGTCAGCCAGCCCCCTCAAATAAACATTATGTATTCACCTCCTACTACGTGAAACAAACAACACACTCTTGTCTCACATACATCCCCCGATCTTTCATCCTGAAATAATTGCAGAATTGGACGTCTACAGCAGTATTCTTCATTTCAGCGTGTGTGTGTTATGTGTGTGTGTATGTTTTCTTGATGTTTTCTTGATATTTTTCCTGATGTGAAGTGCAGATGGAAAATGACTCATTTTGCTTTTCAGAGGCGTCTGGCTGCGAGGTCTGATGTACTGAGCACAGGTGACAGGAGCTACGTCATAAACCATTAAATGTTTAAGTTATTCTTCCACTTCAAGGTAAACATGTTAAGAAAATTGTGATTTTTATTTTTAGTTAATATTTATTAAATCAATACACAATCCACACAACATCCTTTAAGGCAAGGGTTCTCAAAGTTTACATTCAAAGGTCCAAATCTGAATTCTCATCAACGTCAAAAGGTCCGGAATAAATATTACAAAACTTGTTTTATAAAACATGCTTATGATTGTAGAAAATTATTCAACTTTACATATGCAAATTATCATATCCATGACTCTCTTGAACTGTTACATAAACAGTATCTACTGCATTTTTATAATACTAAATTCCCAAAAGACAGATCTCAATTAAATATAATTTTTTTTTTAAATAACACTTTAATGTAACCTGTAGTCACTTCAACCGAATTGCAAAAATTTTAAATTAAACTGCAATACTCTGTAATACAGCAGTGGATTATATTATTTTCTCTATGCACCAAAAGCGTCTGTCTGTGCAACAAACTATTTGCATATTTACAGATGAACTAGGTTCAAGTTAATGTCCGGACTTTGAGAAGGGCTGCTTAAAGTCATTAAAGAGACAGTTCATCCCAGAACAACAATTCTGTCAAAAAATGTTCATCCTCATGTATTGAAAAACTGTATGACATTATTTTTCAGTGGAACACAAAAGAAGATATTTTGAGAAATGCCTCAGTGGTTTGTTTCAACACAATGTAAGTCAATGGGGGTTAATGTTCTGTTGTTACCAGCATTCTGCAAAATATCTTCTTTTGTGCAGAAGAAAGTTGCATAGGTTTGAAATGACATTAGAGTGAATAAATGAACAGGCATTTAGAGCATTTTGTGTAATGTACTTCTTGTTCAGAAATGTTTTATTTTACTGTCAAAATGGTATAAATTGTTTACATTTTCTAGTTCTAAGTAAATTAACTTCTGGTTATGATATTCACAAATAGTATCATATGGCCCCAGAAGACATTGAAATAAAGTCATGTGCAACTCTTAACATCATACACATTTTTTTTTTGAGCAAATGAGTTCTACATTGAATAAATGATGACAAAACGGTTTCTTGAGCTGCAACTAATCCTTTATCTCTTTAGATCATATACACAACTCAGCAATGCTTGTGTATTTGTGTGTGATTGGCATCATGTCTTGAGGGAGTCTTGGCTGAACAGAAACTGTGGTAAAAACAAACCCCACAGTTCCGCTTTCTCCCTCTGCACACTGACACATGAGCACATATCTTCCTCCACTTCTGTCTGTCCGTGCTTATCCTCTTCTCATTCAATCTGTCTGCTTTACCCAAACAAGCACTCAAACTCACCATCGGTTACCCGTTTGACTGGACTTGTGTCACTGGCCTGTTGCTATTGAAAGCCCTCCTAAGGTCCAGTTCAAATACACAATGGCCCCAGCACTCGCCACGTCCCCTCTCCTCGTGTGCGGAGTGACACATGACAGCACTCAGAGGGCCCTGAACCCTCACAGGGCCATTCAGGACTCTCGGTTTGATGCCGTGACTCACATGAGCTCCAGACTATAGCGTCTCAATGGGCGGAAAAGAGTAAAAGACATCAAGACCTCTTGCCTTTGGTAGCATGAAGGTCATTAGGACTTAAAGTCAATAATGAAAAATGTTTAATGGATACAGTTCGTTCTTTTACATTTCACAACTCACTTAGAGTGAATTTTTTTTGTGAAACTATTGCAAAATTGAATAAGTAAAGTCAAGGGGAATTGATTTATCAAATAGCTGTGCTAGTTTCACTTCTCTATTGCAGTTTTGGTATTCTCACTTAGTTAAACAATTGGACTGAAATCAATATTTCAGTTCAAGTAACTTCAAGGATGTTTAAACGACGTAAATATATATTAATTATTGAATTATTTAATAAAAAGGTAATATCTTAACATGAAATTTTATATGAATAAAAACACGTATTATAATTTTTTTTTTACTAAAAATAAAAAGGTTTATTATTTATATTTTAAACAAATATTTAGTTTGTTATGCAAATAAATCATATTACATTTTTACGATATTTTAATATTAATATTTTAACCGTTTTTTATAATTTATATTTATATTAATTTATATTTATTAACAATACAATTTTTTTCATTTTGTGATGCAAATAAATATTTGTTAAATTTTATATCATTTAAAAATGTTATCTATTTTATGTGAACATTTTAAAATGTTCCATTACTTTATATATAAAATATTCCATTACTTTTACTAAACTCTTTACCATCCACACTGGACCCATACCAATTTGCCTACCATAGCAATAGGAGCACAGATGATGCAGTGTCCATGGCGCTGCACTCCGTGCTCACACATCTGGACAATAAGGACACTTATGCACGCATGCTGTTTGTAGACTTCAGCTCTGCATTCAATACCATCATCCCTTCCAAGCTAATCATCAACCTAGGCATTAACAACTCAACCTGCAACTGGATTATGGATTTCCTGACGAACAGGCCTCAGCTTGTTAGGTTAGGCCACATCTGCTCCTCTACCATCACCCTCAACACTGGTGTACCACAGGGCTGCGTACTGAGCCCCTTTCTCTACTCCCTTTTCACTCTCGACTGCAGGCCTGTGAATGGATCTAACTCCTTCATCAAGTTTGCAGACGATACAACAGTGATTGGTCTCATCAGCAACAACGATGAGACTGCTTACACGCACACTGCATCATTTGCACTCTATACTGCTCACTTGCACACCAGGAATATTACATTGAATGCTCATTTTGCACTTATGGACTACTTTCATAACTGCATTACCTCATCTACTGCACTGTAGCTTCAATAACTGCACTAACTCACCTACTGCACTGTAACTCATCTATTGCATTACTGCACCTTTCGCATAACAACATAGTACGTTAAAGTGTGTTTATTTTGTGTACACTATAATGTGTTTTTAATAATTAAAATGATTTTATTTTGGGGTAACTTTGGGGTAAAATTTATTTTTCATGCATTCCACCTGAATCACGAATCCATATTACAATAATCAGGGCGAATTAGATCTTTTCAATTTTGAGATTTGACAACAAACAGGCACAAACAGATTAGTTCTGTGTGGATATAACCAAAAATATTAAGTTAAAATACAACTTTAAATAATATTTTTTCATACAAAAAGAAATTGAAAACATGATTCTAAAAAAGATTGTTTCTGTTATGCAAAGCAAGGCTACTTTTGTTTCTGTGTGTGGGTGTGTGTGTCTTGTTAGTCTAGATGCCCCACCAAAACCTAATAAAATCCTGTTGGGGACCAGTCAGTGATCCCCACGAAATAAATTGTATTAGATTTATTAAAAACTTGTTCCTACAAGAGAAGTTTTTGGAACTCACGAATGATGTCTTTTAAAAATGTAAAAATTGAAAAGTTTTCTGTGAGGGTTAGCTCAGAGAAATGTGATTAGGTTAACTTTAATGCTGCTATTACACTATTTACATTGCACTACAGGGCTGCCATGCATGACCGAACTGTACACACCAGTACTTCATGTATCTGCTCTACCGGACTGTTTACACGCACACTGCATCATTTGCACTCTATACTGCTCACTTGCACACCAGGAATATTACATTGAATGCTCATTTTGCACTAATGGACTACTTTCATAACTGCATTACCTCATCTACTGCACTGTAGCTTCAATAACTGCACTAACTCACCTACTGCACTGTAACTCGTCTATTGCATTACTGCACCTTTCGCATAACTAACTGCATCTACTCAACTATTGCACTATAACTTCTATAACTGCATATCTGCATCTACTCATCTATTGCACCATAACTTCAATAACTGCATTAACTCATGTACTGCACTGTAAACTTTAATAACCACATTAACTCATCTACTGCACTGTAACTTTAATAGCTAATGTCTGTAGCTAATGCACACTCAAGTCACTTGCACTATTGTATAGTCTATATTGTTATCTGTTCATAACCACCTGCACATTAATGTTCACAGTATATAGCCTTCTGTATATATTGTTCATAGTACATACCGACTGTCATATTTTCATAGTACATAACCATTGTAAAGTATTTTCCTAATATTGTATTCTGTATTTATTCACACTGTATATCTGCACTTGCTAATTGACCTTCGGGTTAGACCTAAACTATATTTCGTTACAATGTACTTGTATATGTGTAATGACAATAAAGTTGAATCTAATCTAATCTAATCTAATCTAATCTAATATCAATTTAAACGTATTAATTACAAAGAAATTTTCATTTTGTGATATAAATAAATATTTGTTATATTTTTATATTATTTTAACATTTTATTTACTTGATCTCAATATTAATTCATTACACATACATTTATTTTCTAACATTTTCATATGAATATTTTATCGTTTAATATTACCTTTTTTAATTATGCATAAATATTTATGTGTATGCAGTCTGCTTGTTTTCTTATTTTTCTTTAAAAAAACATGATAATTATCCATAAAAAGTCTGCTGTTGGGCCATTTTCAGGTAAAAGGTGAAAACCACACTGATTGTTATTCATTAACGCCTATTTTACTTATAGGCCTACTGTCTGTTTAGCCTAATATATTTTAAAGTATATCCAGTGACAGTAGGAAAAGACACCAAAGGTGTGGTTTAACTGGTTTACTCAGGGTGTAAGAGAAAAGCAACATAACTGATGGTCTGTCACAAATGTATCAGGTCCTTGTTTCAGGGGCACCGGCTCTTTTCCCAGTGGCTCCTCTGTGCCAGCTGTCTTGGCCGCGGAGCTCTCCGGCTTTCCCAAGCTCTAGCCTGTGGGAAAATCCACACAGGCCAATAATTGATTCCGCCCTGCCAGCTCCATTAGCACACAACATGGTCAAGCGGCCAGTGATCTACAGACAGCCTGTGAGCGAGCGAAGCACCGCCCCCCTCCCTCACCACCAACTTTCTTTAATCTCTCTCTTTTGCCGTGGAAGTCTCGTAAACTTGACCTTCCCAATTAGTGGCTGTGTGTGAAACAAACCACCACCTGTCTGCAGGCCGGGCCACCTGACTGTCAATGTTCGGACCCATTCACATGCACCGGACCTGCTCATGCCAACACGACGCTCACTCACGCAGGCACACGTGCACGCTCCATACACTTATATCAAAGACAGCTGGGCACACACACAAATGGTCGAGTGGGCACATGCAGTCCACTCAAGACAACTCTTGACAACTCCTGCACTGCCCGCTACTACTGTATTATTATCTTACTAGTGAGCTTCGTAAACACTTGCTGGTGCACACACATACCATTTATCTAAATTGAAGTATTAATAACTTTAGTTTGGATAAAACATAATTCTTTCCCTTTATAAGGCTCTTTTTCTTAGGACATCTTTAAAAGCCATATTGGTCAGATTTAGCAATCTTATAGAGAATTTATTTTAGTAATTTTGTCCCAAAAGTAAGTTAGAAACATGCACGCACCATCTTATCTGTCGCTTCACCACACCCTTTTATCTGACAGATCGAGCTCCAGTGTCGGGTCTGGCTCTCATTCACCCCGTGTCTAGCCTATAGCGTTCCCCACAGAGCACCAATTTCATCCAATCACCATCATTTCAGCCTTTCATTTACATCAAAGAGAGACGCTCCTGCTCCTTCGCTCTCATCTTCTTTTCCGCTCGCTATTTTCATTCCTCGCGGCGCTCCTGGTGGAGTTCAGTTTCGGGCCTCCTCACGCGAGTGTAGTTTCGAGTTCCCAGCATGATGGAATGTTACAGTGCTGTTGAGATGAACAAAAGTAAAACAAAATTAATGTTTTGAAATAGGCTAAAATGAACATACTTTCAAAAAGTAAAACAAAATGTCCTTAAATTCAACGATTTAAGGTATTAAATTAGTTGTATGGTGCAACAACATGCACAATTATTGACTATTGATTATTTAATATTATTATTAACAATTTTAATAATGATTATTATTGTTTATTTCTTTGATTTTTAAATTATTTAGTAGCGTAAATTTGGTTATATTTAGTAACCTTTTTTATTTTTTTATAAGATCAATATATGAAAGGTGTCGAACTGAGAGCTAGTATCTCCGTAGAATCCTGTGCGATTGATCCAGCAATGACAGCAGCCTAATTGGGGTAATTACACCCCTTTAAGCATAGTGACCCACATCCCCCTGACAGGCCTGAAAATGTGTCCACATTTGTTTCCTATGAAATATTAAGTGCAGTCAGCTGCACACACGAGAGAGTTGCAGGCCCACCCGGCCCGGACACGCCCTGTGCCACATGTCTGATGAAAGGTACGGCTCTGCTTTTACCAATAAGGGCACAATGGCAGCTCTCCTGGCTCTCCACTACTCCAACATGACTCTCTCACTGCCAGTGCATCTGTCTGTCTCATGTGAACAATCAAGGAGACAAAACGGCATGAGGAGGAGGGAAATGATGGGGAGGATATTTAACACTTACCATGTTCATTCAGGTCCTGCATCACAGACTCACTTTCTCAAAAGGTCTTATACTGTTTCTTTTACTATGAATTTTATTTGGTTGTAGATTTTTCTAACCCATAAGATTATTTTGCATACTACCATCGGTTTTTAAGGAGCCTGTAATGTGCAAACAGAATTGTAATTCTATAAGATTTTCACAATATTTTGGGGGGGCTAAAAGAATGAACAAAAAACAATATTATTGAAATGTTATTGAAATGTTAAATCAGTCAGACTTTTTGGCCCATATATCACACTAAAAGTGATTCTAGATCATTGTTTACATCCTGCGAAGTCATCATACGACTCACATCATCCAAATGTATACAAATGAGCAACCTTGTACAATAGTTACAAAGGAGATCAGGTTGGATTTTCATGATTTTCAACATAGTACGTTAAAGTGTGTTTATTTTGTGTACACTATAATGTGTGCAATATAATGCATTCCACCTGAATCACAAATCCATATTACAATAATCAGGGCAAATTAGATCTTTTCAATTTTGAGATTTGACAACAAACACGCACAAACAGATTAGTTCTGTGTGGATATAACCAAAAATATTAAGTTAAAATACAACTTTAAATAATATTTTTATAGACAAAAAGAAATTGAAAACATGATTCTAAAAAAGATTGTTTCTGTTATGCAAAGCAAGGCTACTTTTGTCTCTGTGTGTGGGTGTGTGTGTCTTGTTAGTCTAGATGCCCCACAAAAATCTGATATCATCCTGTTGGGGACCAGTCAGTGATCCCCACGAATTAAATAAACAAGAGAAGTTTTTGGAACTCACGAATGATGTCTTTTAAAAATGTAAAAATTGAAAAGTTTTCTGTGAGGGTTAGCTCAGAGAAATGTGATTAGGTCAGTATAATAACAGTAGACGTCTATAGCAAGCCCCCATGAAAACACAAAAACAAACATATCGTCACCTTGCTTCGGAAACCTCGGATTTTCAAATTCACTGATATTCAGCAAATGAAAAAAGCTACTTTTGACTTCATTAAATATTGGTTGGAAATTTGAAAACCCAGTGACAAACATCAAGAGTGATTAATAATAATAATGATCTATAGTGATACAAAATATGGAGAGACAAGGTTTCAGAAGGACAACAGCGGTATATGAGTGTGAATGTGTATGTTTCAGTTAGCAGCTGAGCGTCTCTGTCTCTCTCCCTGTGTCTGTATATGTTGTGCCACACCGGGTCTCAGATGTGCAGAGGGCACACAGCCGCTAACAAACTCCCCAAACTGCTGTCAACCCGTGACATGGGAGCCACTAGCCCTGCGCTCAATCACGTCTCAAATCATCCTCCGCTTCCGGAGGTCCCAGATACCACAAATTCCTTCATCCCCAGCCGCTGTGAGAACCACACATAAAAAGCAAAACGACCAGAATAGCCAGCGTGGCACAGGACACACGGCCCTCTGAATACAGTACGACCGGTCCTTCACGGAAATACAGTGGCCCCATACACAGTTATCAGTCACTAATGAGTTCTCACAGAGACTCTGACATTTCCAAAAGGCCCTCGGTGCAGCGTTATTGTAGCCCACGGAGATAATGTGTTACTTGCGTGTTGATGGTCCAAAATGTGTGTTTCTCAGGAAAGCCTCGCTGCTGGGACGAAATCTGTCCGACAGCTGAGCGAAACACTTTCCCATGCCGTCAGGGGTCATGGGATCAGCCCGCAGGCCGCTCGGCAGTTGCTTTGTCCACACAAGGATGGCTTGTTTGTGGCTGCCAAACTACAGAGAGAGGGGAGAGTAAAAGTGAAAGAGAAAGATGTGTGGTTGAGAGTGTCTCTGTACTGTATACATGCTTAGAGGATGACTTTCTGGGCACATGCTGGTGACCATCATATTGTTCAGTGTTATTGGCCAATGGGAAGACTTGCTGTAAATATTTGGTTATTTCATAGGATTGTTTACTGTATAGCCTTACTGTTAGTAAACATTGTGATGCGTTTTTGTGGGCGGAGCTTACGTGGAGGCAGAATGATCCCCCTGACCTAATTTTTATCATGTAAGGCCACTCACTTTCTAGGACTGCGCAGTGGCAAATGTTAATCTGCTCGTTTTTATTGTGTTTAACTACAGCTGTCGTCTGTGTTTTTATTTGGCAATGGCAGAAGGTATGTGTTAAAATATCAAATTGGAGACTGTATTCTGTCGATTGTGGCACTAAACGACACAACCAGACAATGCCTTAAATGGAGTGTCTATTTACACGGAGTACAAATAACAATATAGAGGGTATTGACATTTCGTCACTTTACCACGTGAACACCATGTGAGCATGCCGGAGAGTGTCCTCCTGGGTGGCAAAACAGACAGCAAAATGGCCGCTTACAATATCAGGTAACGAAATTCCACGCAACATTTCAGTGTCCAGGAACACCTGATTTTTTATGTAACTCGCAGAGAATTCGTAAGGATCACCGTCGAGCCCAGCCTGTTGCAATTTCAGCAAATAATTGTGTGTTTTATTCCCAGTTTCTTTGTTTCTCCTATTCTCCTAAACCAATTTGCTGGGTGTTTTGCCATCCAGGGGAGCGTGTCCTGACATGCTCACATGGGAAAGTGACGTCGATGCATACCTTTCTTACATGCTCTATTTGCACTAGCTCCGCCCACCAATATGTGATTGGAATAGAGAAAGTGTGAGAACGACGTCATTACTAGCAACTCCAGTGGTGTAAGATATAAAGTCCGTATAGTTTGGCACGAGAAACTGAGTTTCTAATCTACCTCTTAGTGTACATTTAACCTAGTTCTATTACATTACAGATTATAAAGGCATTTGTTTTCAATAAAATTGATTTAAGACTTCAAATTCATTTTTATTCATTAAGTTTAGGCTTAGGGGTAGGTATAGGGCTTTACTATCACAATAAGTTGCTATCATATCATTTTGATAAATATAATGATTTACACTTATTTATTTATGCATAATGTTTAATGCACAACAATCCTGAGGTGCACATAGTAACGTTATCTGCCACTATTTATAAGTTAATAGCATCTATCTCCTTAATCCAAACGACAGTTAGTGTAAATAGCATATTGCAAAGAAATGCTGCTATTTAAACTTAGCATAGCATCTGTCGCTTTTTTCACTTAGTGTAAATAACACCAAGCCGCTGCCTATTTTAAACTCCTTATGTAGCCAAATCTGTGCTGGTTTGTATTGGCCACCTCCTGTTTTCCCTTTGTTTTGCCTCTAACTAAAATGCTGTGACCATCCTTCGTCACGTAAAGAGGTCTATAGGCCTCTGTAATGTATAACCTTCATGTGTCTATTAAACACAATATGCATGACAATCAATTATGTTATGTTATTTAATATTCATTTCATCAGACGCGCACGTGGCTGACCCCCAGTTCACCGCTGGTTTCTGTTCGGCTAGTGTCTAATAATATAACTATTTATATTCTATTTCATTTAAGTTAATATTTATTCATATTATTAAATTTACTGTATCATAATTGTATTAAATAAACGATTTGTTGAATTTTCTTGTTTGTTCATTTTATAGAATAAACAATTTGTTGAATGGATCCTGTAGTTCGGTTGCATTTAAACAAATCGTATGGTACATCGTCATCTAATGGTTGAGCTTGGTTTCGGAGTCTTCAAAATAATGGAGAGACAATTTAGCCAAGAAACGGTTCTTCTCTGTTTCTTTTGATTGTTTTCAGAGATAGTCAGGCACTCTTTGTGAATGTGTCCCGGAAGTTACATTGGCTTAACAAAAGTGTGCATGCGCAGTAACATTTATGTTGATAATATGGAACCGTCAGAAAATTGATGTAATGCTTCTCTCTAAATCAAAAACCCTGTTTGCATTCATGTGCTTGGCCTGCCATCCACACTAACAGAGCCGTGTGATCTTAGAGAAGTTTATAACTCTCAGCAGTTCACATGACGTTTTTTAAAGAGATCAAGGGAGAGACCACTGTGTTTTTAGTTGGGGCCCCGTCCTTTTCTGTGCCCCGGCTGCGTGTGTGGTGCGGTTCAGGCCTGAGAATGACATGGGACAACAAGATTCTCCAATCAGCTTTTTTCTACTTTCTTTCTGTCTGGGTTTTGGACCCACATTCTTTCTCTGGTGGTTAGGGTGTGGTCAGGGGGGAATCTTTTCCGTCGTCTGCCAGTACGTCTGGACCATTGAGGAGCAGTTGATTATTCTTGGCTTTGTCATCGGAACACGATTTTAAATCACTAGTATTTCTTTTGATTTTTTCACAGGGATGTTTTTGAAAACCCCAACCACTTCAAACAGAGTTTTCTAGAGATCTCCTTTGTTAAATCCACAATAATGGCAAGCTTAGCACAGTGACGATTCTTGCCCTCCAAAAACATAAATTCCTTACTATAAGCAGATGAGAGTTAAATCGGCTTTCATAATTTCCATATTTAATGAAGAGGTACCTGTTGCTACGACGACAAGAAGTCACAGGTCGCTCTGACATACTGCTCCTGGAAGCACAGTTGGTCATGTATTCTTTTCATTCAGAGCTGCTTTACACCAAACAATGACTCAAAGGTTTATGTGTCAGGCGTTGCAGGCCATTGTATACAGTGAATGAGTCTGTTCCCAGTCTGGACAATCACAGAGTGTGATGCAATGTGAAAAGCAGGTTCTGTCAGGACGGTCTGGACCCCCGGCGCCTGACCCGTCAGGGATGACATCTTGGCTTTGACCAACACACTGAATTATGAGGAGGACAGCAAAGGTTTCCATTCTCTTTCTCCAGCATCAATCTTAGTCTGTAAAAATCTTTATTAGTGGCATAACTTTATTTTAAAAGTGGTGAGGACAAAGACGACAAAAACAATACTTTAATAAATTATTTATTGGAAATATTTATTATATTTAGTGGGAGGTCTGTCCATTGGCTACTATCCTGATTTCTGTCTGTGTTTCCCCGATTATTGTGGACTTTTAGTTTGTATGCCTTAGTTTGTATTTCCTGTCTAGTGTTGTAGTTCTTTGTAGTTCATTTTTTCTATTGGTTCTGTGTCCTGATCTGTTTTAGGTGTGTCTTGTTAGCCCCCTCGTTACCCCGTGTATGTAAGCCCACGTGTTTCCTTTGTCTGGTGTCTGTTGTTGTTGGAGGTTTGTTTATACGTCACTTATGTTCTTATGTTCAGTTGTTTTTTGGCTCTTTTGTTTACATCTATTAAAATATTTACTGGATCTGCCTCCTGCCTGGTTACTGCTGTTACAGCTACTCCGTTTCTTGACTCCAGCTCTCACAGTATGAGTGGTTCCCAAACTGTAATTTGGCGAAGGACATTTGGCTGTTGTGGTGCATTACACTTGAAAGCTGTTTATTCCATGACTGAATGTCACTTGTTTATTGGTTCATGCGTTTTTGTTATGGAGACTGATGCACAAGCAAGCGTCGCGAGCGCGGATGTAGCGCGTCTTTCATACTGGCCACACATCTGTTGTGTTAAAATATTGTGTAACTTTTGCCAGCACTTCCGGCAGCCCGAGTTCGAAACCTGGCTTGTGGTCCTTTCCCGGTTTCCGATTCTCTCTCTCTCATCCCATAATTTCCTGTCACACTCTCCACTTTTCTATCCATGTAAAGATGCATAAGGCCAAAAAATCATAATAATTATATTCTGTTATTGTGACATTTGGGTTTACAGTATCAGCGTGCAGACGGCTTTCTGCTGCTTGCAAAAAGACTATTTTGAGGAACCAGTGGATCAACATTACCAACTGCCGCTCTGATTCCACTCGCAATGCTGAAATACAATGCAGCCTCCTCTCTCACTCGAATACATGGTGAATCCTCAACATTATCATCTCTTACATGTGTTTTATTGAAGGAAATAAATTGTAATCGGCTTGAACGCATGCGCAGGTCACTTTACTTCATCATCAAGTGCACAAGCGGGTCCGCGTTGCTTTAATATTCATGCCAACCCCGCTACAGTTCGAGAACAACCGAACTCCGAGCACCTCCTTCAAATAGTCTTGGGTTCGGTAGCCAGTTGCGCACCAGAGTTCGCTTGACAGCTTTCACATTGCGATTTTTTATGCGAACCGCGCCCCGTTCCGGACTAAACTTCAAGTGTGAAAGCGACATACGACACTTGATTAGTAGTATTGATGCTGCATATGAATGCAAGATTGAATCCACCCTTTGCCGAAATACATCCACATCACATATTAGATCATACAAGGATTTATTTTTCAACAAAATTAAGAAAATATTTTAAAATGGAAAATGGGTGTTTAATCATAAAGTGAATGTTTTGGGTTAAGGAATGTAATAGAGATTGTTCGATATTTTCTCAATTAGAACAATAAAATGTAATAATTTTAATACATGTAGGGGCGGTTTTCCGGACAGGGCGTTAACCTATAGTCCCATATTAACTCAATGTTAGAAGTGTCCTGATCGAAAACAACTTGTACTGACATATCTTAAAATATATCAGTGATATTGTTTTGTCTCAGGTGCACAGTAATGTTTTTTTATGTTTTTTAAATACTTAAATATCCAAATTGTTCTTAGGCATAATCTTGTTCTAACATAATCCCTGTCTGGGAAACCGCCACATAATCAATACACACTTATTATTATACATCCTATCCCATTCAGATGTCCTCCTGTATCCTTCTCCTGCTCTTCCCAGCTCTTTCAGAACTCTGTGGCCTACATAGAAAGTTCTCAAGACTTTGAGACCCTGCACAGGTGCCAAGAAGAACATCTGTACAGATATGCTGGCTACCAAAACAGAAGAGCTGGATAGATTCATCTCTCCTTTGCTGATAATTACACTTGGGATGGATATGCACCTGGCTTTCCCACACACACAATCACCTGTACTGAACCTCAAAGGAACATGCCTGAGAGTGATATTTAAATTCATGTCAATTGACGTGTGTATTGAGACCTTATGAGCTTTCCATCTTGTTTTTCTACGTCTACGGAGTATTACCGCACAGCTCAACCATGTAGTAGAACAGCTGGATCCTGCTGCGGCCAACCGCTGCTCTCTTTGATTACAGCGGAGGAAGTGACATCATTTGCCCAAGACAACAATAAAGGAGACAAAATCGCAGCAGCTGAGTGGGATGCATACGTTTTTTCAACAAAATTTACACAGCAGATTCACAGGATGTCATTGGTCCTCAGATAAAAGGATTCGGAGGATACAAGACATTTTATGTCAGTGAATGACGTCAGCAGACGGGCTCATGAGAGATGGTTTCCGTGTATTAGATACAATATACTTTGGGTTGATTGCCAACATTCCTCAAAATATCTTCTTTTGTGTTCAGGAGAAGATAGAAAGTCATACGTTTGAAGTGACAGGAGGGTGAATAAATAATGAAAGAAGTGAAATTTAGATTTTTTGGGGTATCCTGTATATGTCTAAATAGCTTGTATATGTAACACAACATTAAAGCAGATGTGATTTTACTGTATGAACGAGACTGAGCACATGTGTGAAGGGAAGGACCTCACTAACTGTCTCACTAGGGGATAGTGCCTCTTTTATGGGGCGGTCTGTGATTGTCCTTAGTTCCTGTTGTTCTATTTTTGACTCCGTGATCGTCTCAAAGGTTTCCCACCAGATCGGATTGCTGCAGCGCACAGCCTAGACAAAACTCCATTCAGGTCCTTACCAGGCCAGCTTCTCCCTCTCTCACCAACCCCTTTCCTGTAACCCTTCCCCGGTCAGGACCCAGCTGGAGAACAATGCGCCGCTACCTACAGTGCAGCGTGACTGGGTGAGACAGAAACCAAACCGCCCCAAAACTGCCTGGGAATTGGCTCCTCAAGGGACAAAGGAAGCGTGTGTGTGTCTCTGTGTGTGTGTGTGTGTGTGTGTGTGTGTGTGTTTGTGTACATGTAAGACAGTAGGCGAAAGAGTATTGAATGTGTTTATGCATAATGGTAAAGCACATTTTACAACAACACGCCTTTTATAAGAGACAGGGGTCATTTTATGTTAAACAAGACTTGTTTTTGGTGTGGAGTCCTGGTCCAAGTTAAGGATTCTTCCTTCATGTTCGGTTTAGGAGTATATGTAATTTAGATGAATATTATAATAATTTAGAATAAACTACCAGCTAAAATTGCTTGGACTAAATAAATGAAAAGCATTTTGATGTATGAACCTTTGCTATTCTCTAGTTCTTGAAACTGGTTATTGGAAATTGAAGAATGCTAATTATTAGATTATATTGATGCATTTGTCAGACCTATAATCCAGTGGTTCTCAACCATGGTCGCGCCCCCCCTTTAAACCTCTTTTAAGAACCGCCGCCCCAATTGAGGATGGATAAAATTATGAATAAAATATATTATATATATAAACTATATATAAAGAAGCAAAAAATACCTGTAGCCTATAGGACAGTTTGATCTGAAGAGATCAGATTATAAATTTAACAACCCTGCTGATAACAACAAAAGAAACCGTCACAGAAATGAACGGTTTCAATTTAAATATCAGTGTGAACCATAAGCTTTTTGCATTAAAACCATTACAAAATTGTAGTGTTTTGGGCATTATTCCAAAAGGATTAATCTCCCAGATCATGAGAACGGTGCGCGTTTCATAATTTTAACACGAGCGAGAGTTTATTCGCAGTTTATAATACAGACGCGGTGTTGTGTAATTTGCCTGTCTAAATAGCGTTTTACATCTTAAAAAACTGTCAACAGCTTTAAACAGCAGTCCAAGTTCAGAAATACATTTAAAGGCACTTTATTTACACGCCACTCCCTTCACGTGCAGGTGGGAACCCTCACGCCCCACCTGCAGTACCTCTGTGCCCCCCTTGGTTGAGAACCACTGCTATAATCCAAAGCAACCTCCAGTTTCCAAGAGATAGACTGTATTTTTTTTAAATCCGTATTTGTGTACCCCGGAGTTCAAACCCATGACCTTTACATTGCTAAAAAAGGAACATACATGAATTATAAATAAAAATCATTCATTATTGCTTATGTGTTTTGTTGAATATTTTTTTATTTGTTTGGTTATTTTTGTTGTAATAACTACTATAATTTTAAGAGATGGAAACATTTAAATGATAAATAATGTTTGGGCATGCAAAAGCTAGTATTTTGGTTTGGAAAAAAAAGTAAATTTTTAAATCAGCCAATGAGATAATAATTGTTTTATTTGTAATAATTGTATATAACTGTTTAATAGGAATAATAATAATAAAAGTCATAATCATTGTTATTTATTATTGGTTTATTAGTTATTCTTAGTTCGTTTTTATTAGCCTATTGGCAGATATTGTTTTAGATAATTTTCTTCTGAAAACGAAACTTCATTTTGCTTTTGAAGTAAATGCATCATATTCTTGTATCTCACTTTTTTATATTGACATGGAGAAGATATTGGATATTCATTCTGAAAAAAAATGAAAACCAATATTAAGCAGGATAACATTGTTTGCGGTGTGACTTGTATATCAAATTATTGTAGAACAAAGTATCAACGTAATATCATCTGATACCATCACGGTTCATGGTTTGAGGGCCCGATATTACCAAGAGCCGAGTATGCTGCTTCTTTCAAAAGGCGACAGGTTTAACTCTACCAAGGAAACATGCTTCCTTGTCTTTTCCCAGTTCAGGAAAATAAATAAAACCAACTTCTTCTCAGGTTAAACACAGTTCGTGAATGTGCAGGAACTGTGTAAGCTGTTTTCACATTGCGTAAATCAACAGCCAGCTTCCATAAATAAGCAACACAATGGCATGATAATAAAGTCTTGAAAAGAAAAATGCTGGCTTTCCTCTTTTTGCTTGAGCTCACATTCCTAGAAAAGAAGAACTTGAATCCTAGTCTGCGTATTTTCTGAGGGGTCACTACCAAACACGCTGCTCACTTCCCGTCAGAATTGCGGTGTACTTCTACTTATTGCTACAACTGGTGGCATAAGAGATCTTGGTAACACTTTACATAAGGTACCCTTCATAAGGCATTTATAAATGTGTTCATTAATGATTAATAAGTCATTTACAAATGCATTATGAAGCAGTTATAACTGCATGAATAAAAAAGGGATCCTCATGAAATACCTGCCAAAAAGTATAATATAAATGCTTAATAAATCTATTTACTCATTATTTATTTGACTTGAAAGCAGATTCATTATTATCTTGATGTTGTTTGCAAAATAGGCTGTCAAACTGGACACTGTAGGATGTTATGTTGTTTTTCTTATACCTGCTCACTATTTGGCAGGTATTTCTTTAGAATCCCTCTTTTTATTCATGCAGTTATAACTGCTTTATAATGCATTTGAAAATTACTTATTATTCATTAATGAAAATATTTATAAATGCTTAATAAATGTTACATTATTTTAAAGTGTTACCGAGATCTTTAAAGTGCGATAACCTCTGTTATTTACTCACAAGTCTTAGTATAAAGTATAAGTCCAGTAATTGATATATTTAAAGCGATTTACATTAGAGTACCCTAAATATGAGCAATAACAATAGTGACATCAATAAATGAATGTTTTTTTGTAGAGAAGGGGGGTGCAAGAGATGTATACTGGCACACTTGGCTTTGTATGCACGTTCAAGGACACACACACACGCCCACCACACTTGCTTAAACTGATGGCAGACACCAATCACAGTTTGCTCTGATCAGAGTAGCCTCAGGGCGGGTGTTGGGGGACGGGCCATGTGTATGCGTTTTGTAAGTACAGGATGGGAGTGTGGTGGCTGTAATCCCTGACCCCCTCCCTCTGTTCCTCTCCTGGCCTGGGAAGCAGCATCGGGGGGGTCTCACACACAGGGTCATCGTGCACAGACAGCTGCGGGGCTGCCCGGTAAGGCAGCCGTTACTGCGGCCCTGTCTGCGCCCAATCTGAGCCTGATCCGCACAAGCTGTCTGACAGACATCAGGCTTGATGGAGGGGGGATGCAGACTACACTTGTTTTACTGAAATGTGTGTGCGAGTTTGTTTAAGTCAAAAATCAATTACATGTAATTACTTTAGAAGTGATTAAATATCAAACCAAAACATACAATATTATTGCGATATCTTTTGAAATACAAATGTATGAAATGTATCTGTCAAATCTCTTTGTCATCTATGTTATATTTTTGTGGTAAGAAAATTCCTACCAGTTTGGTAGGAACAATGGGAGTGTGACTAAATGATAACAGAACTTTAACTTCGGTTTGAACAAACCCTTCAACTCACACATTTTAGCCTGTAGATCCAAAGCATGGCTATAAAAAGAGGACCTTTGCCTTCCCAAAACTCTGCTTTCTATTATAACACTGGCAGACAGTGAACAACATCTTCTTGTACTCACATGTAACAGGAACTTTATAGCAGAGGTTTCAGGGCCTGGTGGAAGTGGTTGGCATGAAACCCCCATGTTTGTGTTTCTTAGCCAGCGGGACCTTTAGAAAACAGTCTGTCAGAGTTGAGAAGCGGTGGGCGAGCAGGGTGTCGTGGTAATGACTGCATAAACACCAATCAGACTATTTAAATCTTACCTTCAAGACCTCTGTAGGTTCACACGTAACTCAAAACGTCTCAAGCGCTTCAGATTAACGTAGCAAAAGAGTGTGAGTTTTAGAATGTTTTTCTCAAAACCCAAACGCTAGGGGTGAATAATAGCTTTGACAATGGAATAAAATTGAGAATAAATGGAGACAATATATCTCGAATGTTCTCCTTAGAGAAACTGTAATCTCATGGCTTGTCTAGTTTAAAATCATTGTGATGTCACAAAGTATGTACAAATTTGTACATTTGTACTGCAACCAAGAGTCCAATATGATCCCAGACATTGCACATCAAATTCTTCCAAGACCAAACTATCTAATCTATTCACACAAATGTTTCAAGTTCTACGTCAACAATTGTAGCATGTGTATGAAACCAAGCCTAAAGTAGTTTTATGATTTACTGTTTTCTATATAAAATTGATAATTTTAATATTGACTAAAATTTAGTAATGCCATGTCAACGATTCAAATCAAAATTTATAATTGAAATCAAACTTTGATTGCTTTATTCTCACAATTACACACTGTAAACCCTGCTAAGTTAAGATGACTCAAAACGTTTGTGGAAACTTATATGTGTATATAAATAATTATTTTTGAATAAACAATTTTCATTATTTCATTTTACAACTACTTGAGTTACACTTATGAATGTTGGCATGAAAGAAAAACAGCCTATTACAGATTACCAATGTAATCCCTTCAGATCAAACCATTGAAATGAGTCTGTTTTCCTCCCAGGCAAATGCTCCACTTGTCTGCACAATAGTAACCTCATTCAAATCACTAATGTCAAAAAATCTTTAAATAACAGAATTGAACAGATTACTCATTGTAATGTTGATATAAATACATAAAATAACACTTTCTTTCGAGATTCCATAATCCAGTCCACACAAAGCATGCTGGGAAATGCTCTGACGTCATCGCAAGATATAATTAAAATTAAAATAGGTTTCGAACCCTAATTTTGAGTTAAGTGACTTTTATGTTTGTGTCCCTAGAACTCAAAATAGTTAAATACACTTAAAAGTTGTAAGATAAATTAACGTTTCATAGTTTTGAGGACAGTTTGCTTGTTTTTAATGAGTAGATGATACTGTTCGGGAATACAGTAAAACTGTTTACTTTTAATTTATGAAAAACAATGCAAATTTAAAAGAAAAATGTGACAAAACTGTTATTTTACTGGTGCCAAAGCTGCCTGAAGATTGAGGTTTTGTTTTTACAGGATTTTTTTACAGCATGGATTTTAAAAAAAAACATTTATTCTTACTCTTTCATAATAATTGTAAAGATACCTACAAGTAACATTACTAAGAACTTTCTTATATTTCTTGTGCAACCTTAGAGCAATAACTTTTTTCCTCTGAGACAGAATCTTGTCAAGCAGTCAATAATGTTGATAACTATTGTGTCAAATTGCAAACTGGGATTTCACAGTGATACCTGTGTCAACCACAACAAAACCACAATCAGGAAGGTAAGATCACATTTCATATGATCTCTACATAAAAACAGAGGTAAAGGGGCAAAGCCCCGAGCTTTAGAGATGTCATGCACTCAGTTCCTGACCACTGACAGGTCTGTGATGTTTATGAGGCGTGTGTGACCCTGCAGCTGCTGTCAGCGATCAAGATCGAAACTCCACGACACTTAAACACATCAGGTTAAACACTTGCACTGTTAAATAAGCAGCGTGTGTGTGTGTGTATCTGGAGAAAGCCCAGACTGTATTGACAACACCTAATCAGGAACATTAAAAAGGTCAGAAGCAGCAAAAAGAGTGTGTGTAAATGAAACTTACAAAACATAAGAAGTTAAAATACCCAAAAATTTGTCTATAAAGACATAAAATAGACGCAAATATTAGTATAAAATGATTTTATCATTTTCTCTCTCGTCACTTTCTTTTTTTCTTCAGAACACAAAAGATATTTGGCAGAGTGTTGGTAACCAAACAAAATTGTACTTCATTGAATGATATCCTGGTAAATAAATGATGAAAGAATTTTGACTATCAGATGTATATAACAAATACTTTTAACATTATTTGTTCATTTATTACTATAAGCTGTATTTAGGGTTAGGTATATATTTTTTTTCAAAATGGCAAAAGATCAATGTGGGGGCTGACTTTATGCATGTTAAAAGTCCTAAAAGTATTTCCTCCATGATAAATAATGTCTTTCCCCATCAGGTTTCATTCCCTGATTCTAGACAGTATCGGGCCGTGTGCCGTAGCCTCGTGTGGGTTTTTTTACGGTTGTGTCTGCTGCCCCTCCGCTGGCCCTGAGAGATTGATTTCACGGGCTCAGACGGGCCCTAGAGATCCCAACCAATATTGCTGTCAAACAGGCTGCCCTCTGACCCCATGCATTATGCGGGTCACGGGGCGACGCTCTCCCAGGCTGCCCGCACAAAGGCCAATATGCCGCCATTTTGTCAGGCTAAAGGTCAACTACTTGCATGTTTTGATCATCGCTAGCTATATCGAATTAGA
Organism: Triplophysa tibetana; assembly: GCA_008369825.1. Taxonomy (NCBI): domain Eukaryota; kingdom Metazoa; phylum Chordata; class Actinopteri; order Cypriniformes; family Nemacheilidae; genus Triplophysa; species Triplophysa tibetana. The sequence goes on from CM017908.1 coordinate 15,267,274, forward strand.
ATCTACACGGGTGAGATGTGCTGTGCTTGTGTGTGCAGTGCAGGTGTGTTTGAATATATCTGTCTTGGTATTTATCCCGGCACCTCTGAGTAAAGTGTGAGACATTATTGAGATGTATTTTGAAACCACAGAAAATACTTATTCAAGCAGATGATTCTCCATTTAAAGGAATAGTTTACTCAAAAATGAAAATTCTTTCAACATTTATTCACCCTCATGTTGTTCAAAATCTGAATGACTCTTTCTTCTGCAGAACATAGAAGAAGATATTTTGAAGAATGTTAGTAAACAAACACCATTGGCCCCCATTGCACTTTCATTGTATGACACAAAACCACTGTGAGATTTCTCAAAATATCTTCCTTTGATTTCCAGAGATAAAGGAGTCATATACAGGTTTTGAGTGACATGATAGTGAATAAATAATGACAGTATTTATATATTTTTGGGTAAAATATCCCATTAATGTTATTGCTGTTTAGGAGAAGCACCTAAATAATGTAGATTGCATTTGTGATTTTCCACCCTATGTGGTTATAATTTGTTTACATGCCATAGCCAGTATTTTTAACTTTCTGTGTTGTGTTTTAAATAGGCCTGTCAAAGCTTGGGTATTTCTTGCTTACACACGCTCACACACACTCACCGCTAACTATGCAGAAGGCAGAAGATGAAAGCATGAGAGTTCAGAGACCCCCTTTCCTCCCTGACCACAGTCCCGTGGCTGATGTGTTCATATGGATGACCACCCACCTCGAGTCACCCCAGCACTCAAAACACCTCGTTACAAGGAACTGCGTCTCTCGTGTACTATAACAACTCGAGCCAATATCAACTTCATATCAACTAGATTACAAGAGAAGATAAAACCCATCAGAAATCATTGATATCACACCTAAAAATGATATTGCTTAAAATGCCATGGGTTCGGTTCCCACTTCCCACATACCAATGGCTTCTACCATACTGATTGCTCAGATTTCAATATGTGGTGGTTAAAATACTGATGTGAAGTATCCCTTAAAGTTTTTAAAGAGTACATAGCAAATGGTTTTTGAGGTCCAACTTTGGTTTATGGAGTGTCCAAGAACAAGTTTATGTACATACAATGTGTAAAAACACTATAATGTCGTAATAGGCAGTTAATCGTACCTTACTTCTTGATTGAGTCTCAAATGATTCGTTCCGCGATTCATTCGTCTAGGCCTCTCCTATCCGCTAACCTTGTGTCATGCGTTTGGTCAGATGGTGTAGTCTGTTGTGATTGTTCAAACGCGTTCATCATTTGTCACAAACGGAACCCCATTACCATCATTACAGGATTACAATTTACATGTGGTTGGATGTCATTTATATTATATGTATAGCTAGAGATGGCTGCGATTTTACCGTACCAGTTTGAGCCCAAGTCTGACGAGGAAGCATCAGAAGACGCTAATCCACAACAAACTCCACCACGACTGGAGCAGGATGTTTGTCAGTGGCAAGTGACAACTCTTGTCATAAAAACTCCCAGTGTGACAACATGCATGTTGTGCTTTTGCTCGTCAATGAAATAAAATATATTTTTTTCTTAAAATACTGTTAATATGTTAGTAATACTAATATTTTGTCTTAACTGTGCCTTGTCATTGTACATAGAGCATTTCAGAAAGACGACGTTATGAAAAATGATTGTAGTTTCACCCAAATATATCTATATAGGTGCACGTGCGGCAAATGTGTCAAAATGCAAAGTTAAAAGCAAGATAAACAAACTGTAATACCCGAGAAATAACAGTACATACTAATGTTAGCGGTATATGCATTAACTAAACACAGATATAAGGTTCGAAAATATTTCTTGAAGTTAAGACAAAAATCAAAAGTCACACTTACAGGTTGGGATTCGGTGGAGCTAACAGGTCCGAAATAGAGTTGGTATTGCCCCCTCTTTCAAGGATGGTCGTTTCACATACCCTGCAGTGAACGCGCCAATATTATTAAATCCATTCTTCGGTGAAATGACGCACACACAGTTAAACCCTGGGGCTATACTCCTTTGGTATCGTTTGAAAAATGAATTGTAACCATTTTTCCCTCAGACGTTCTTCCTTTGGTGGTTGAAATAAGACAGACTTAGTTTCACACCGTAGAACACAGGCTCTAGACAATGATACACACCCATCACGAACGAGCGACAGTGTTTGGGGGAGGAGAAATATGTTTTCACGGCAGTCTCAGCAAAACTAGGTGGGGACTATGTCTTGTGACGTAGATACGCAGGTGTACTATTCCACGTCTCGTTTGTGTGATTCAAAGTTGACTCCCATTTTTACAAGCAAATATCTTTGTTATTTATTCACCTTCGGACTTACAACTTGGCAGACAGCTTACTTTCAAACACGGCAACATAACAGACTGGATGAAATCTCATTTTCATGATCTCATGCTACGTACTCTTTAAGGCATTATTTGTTTTTTTTAAAGCACAGTTTTCCATAGTCAGATAAGTGATTTGTAACATCCATAACAGAATGGTCATATGCATAACCGTCCATATTTTACATAAATGGGAAAATAACTTTTTTTTGTACTATAAAGAGCCATTCCATCTCCATTTGTTGGGTATTATTGCTTTTGGTCAGAACCTTTTAATTCATTGAAATCCTACAAAACAAGTTTTCTATCAAAAACAATGCGTTCTTTTTTGTGAAATCCAGTTTAGTAAACTATAATCAGATGATTCAATATATTGGTAATAAATACATTCTGTGAATAATTATATTTCAAGTATTGACTGCAAATGTCACATCCATAACACTGGAATTGCCTTTCTTTCTATTTTCTGTATATTTGTATGACTTCTACACATATAAAACTTTTACACTATTAATTCTTGTTTTAAATAAATTGTATTTCTTATTTCTCTATTAAAGCTTTTTTAAGAGGCTGCCTACAAATATAGGAGGAGAAGTACAGCTAATCATTACAATACTTCCTCCGCAGACAAAAATACACAAACGTACGCATTACACACACAACAACAGTGCATTTCGCCTAGATAGTACGTAATTTCTCTAGACGTGGAAGAGGAAAGGCCTTGCGATTCTTGCTTTAAGTTGGGGAACTACACAAACGGCAAACGTGGAAAAGGAAAGGCCATGCGTTTCTTGGTTTAAGTTGGGGAACAACACAAATGCCAGACGCACACCCACACGCATGCACAAAATGCACAATGCAAGGTGTCACATGTATCTCAGAAAGAAATAAGCTCTACATCCTCTCCCAGTGAGAGAAACAAAGCCGGCCTTCCTCTTCTGTGTGGATTGAATACACAGCTATTTATAAACAATAACATGTCCCCCTGCTGCTTCTCCTGAGGAGGACAGGATTGTTTAACACATTGTTTCAGAAACCGAACATCTGTCTGCGCGAGTCGCAGGACGCCACAGCACAGCGTGAGGCAGCGCTCCTCACTGCCATGCCGTCTGCAGGAGCGCAAGTGCGATTTCATCATGTCATGAGTTACAGTCAATGAGACCTAATGCTTTTTTTGCTGCCTTGATGTTTGAAAGTAAGCTGTTATGCCTCCTCTTATGTAATAGACCCATCGATGCTAATATATTAGCTTTGGTAAACAATCTGAAAGACATAAACTCAAAAAAGCTATGTCTTCTTTTAACTCCCCGTCTGCCCTTCTTGTGTGGGTAGACGACGCTATTTGGCACGGACAAAAGGGACTGGAATAAAAATAAAACGACATGGAGACCCACTCGGAGAAGCAAAACCTCAAGCTTGGAATGAGAAGTGGTTCTGGCATGCTTTGTGGGGGGAATACTGTTGTGCTGTGGGCCCACACCTTCAAAGGAGAGCACTAATCACAACATGTGATGAGACACAAGAACAAAGCCCAACGTCAGGAGAAAATAACAGCGTGGGAAACCTCGGCGAACTTGAGTTACAGCGACAAGAAAGAGCCAACCCCGTCCCCCAGCACATACAAAAACACACGTACCAACAAATGGCGGCTCTCTGTCCACCCCATTCTCTCTGCCACCCCTGGCTGTGGCGAACACCAGGAAGTTCATCCATACTGCCGAGCCGAGGCTGGTAGCAATAACAACGTGAAAAGGGCCAGAGTGCTTCCTCTCATTCAAGTGTGCGCTACTGATGACAATTAGACACGATGTGCGCGGGCTGATAAGGATCCATAAGCAGCCTATCAGAGAGCACCATACAGTACATAGAGAATAATGGGTCAACACATGAAGACTCATGCTGATGTCAATGTGTGGTTATTTAAATAAAGTTGATTTGGCTGGTTACATATTTAGGGGTTTTGCTAAATTATTGAAGTATTTACTTAGCTAATGAACAACGTGTTAGGACAACAGTCCACAAAGATTATCATATGTATCATTCTTCTTCAGTAATTTGATGTTGATTGGTGTTAATATAAATGTTATATATTCATATTTTTTGTTTCATTTACATTGCAGCTAAATGCATCTAATTATTTATGATTTCATATTAATAACAAATATTTTTACTAGTGGCGTAGCCAGAATTTTATTTTTGAAGGGGCTTGTCAGTAAATGAAGGCGAAATTATGTAATCGTATGTAGAAATGTATAGGTACTAAAATGATACACCTGCATACAGCTTACAGCGCCAGAACAGATCTACTGGAGGGGCATTGGGTCATCGGCTGGGGGGGGGGGCAATGCCGTTTAAGGAATATATTGACGCAGTGGCGACATTATAGTCCAACACAGCAGAAATGCTATAAAAAACGAAACATGTTTTTTATCATTGATTATTATTTGCGAATTTCGTTTATTCTTGGTGTTGTTTTTTCCATATCATGTCACTTAGTCGATGCCACGTGGTAGTCCTATGCACAAAGTTTACTCAGTCACACACAGCGGAGTTCTGTCGTGGAGGCTAAACGCAAATAAACGCAGTTTACCCATCTCTGACATTTGTTCCTTTTTTTTGTAATTCCACCTCTCCGATCGCGGATAATGTTAGCTGTAACAGTTTGCTCTGGTCCATTTCTCACCATGACGAGCCGACAAAGTTATTAGGAAGCACGTTGTTTAATCTCCATCAATATACCTTTTAAAAAACACTTGAACACTTGAACTCCCGGGTTGTTTCACGAACTTACAAAGAAAACAACAAAACCTCAAAAGCAGTTTACTCTCCTTTATTCCATCAGCTACTTTTCTCTCACAAACGTGAATATCCCGCACCCCCACTACTTTTCCCATCAATCAGTACGGTTAGGACTTACAAACCCCTTGCTTCTTAAAGTGACCATGCACATATTCCCGCAACAGTGACCAGTAACATCTCATGAACAACCAAAATTATTTGATTTAATTTGATTTCGTTTAATTTACAGTTTGCACGTTTAATATTAACAGAATAATTGTATTAATATTTTGGGGGGCTTTGCCATGGCCTGTGGTAGGAGGGGCATCATTGACCGCTGGGGGGGGGGCAGGGCCCTCGAATTCCCCCCCATAGCGCCGGCATTGATACAGCTCATTTCACCGTTTTAGCATACGTAGACCTACACCAGCGGTTCTTAATCTGGTCCTCGCGTCCCCAGATATTTTGCGTCTCTCTCGTTTAACACACTTGATTTAAATCATCGGCGCTCCATGAATGAATGTTGTTCCAATTGACGTGATCCCTACACAGTGTTCACTCCTCTCTACTCTCTGCACACAGGAAATCGGCTGAAGTTTGCTTATGAAGTTAACTTCAGAACACCAATTTGCAGCGTCTTCATACACGGACAAAACTTACTACGGAAGTTTGAAGGGTTATTTAACCGCAATCATGAGACTTGTATAACGTTCGTAGTTACGTTAAGTGCCCTTCAATGTCCTTAATTGTTCACTTCGCAAGGCTTTTACGGGCGAATTGAACAAACCTTTGAAGCGGTAAGAGACGCATACAAAATATGCGGAGGGGAGTCGTATGGACCAGGATTAAGAACCACAGTAGCTCGGCGGCTACCAGTCAAAGTCTTACCTTTTACATGACAAGGCGGAGTTCGAGGGCGAAGAAAAGTTTCTGTTGAGAAACGTCTAGAAGAACTGCTCAAAAATGTAAATGCAGTGTAATCGTGATCTTAGCCAGTTTACTCTAGCTCATCTTTTCGTAATTTATAAATACAAATAAACAGAATTTTGTTCGCAACCGCCTTCGCAGCGTAGAAATTAAATTCTTGGCGCAAAAGTGAAGATGCTACGCACACAAGTGATATAATTAAATCAATAGCTTAGAAAACACCGGGGAGCATTGTTGGTATATCAACCAAAGTACCAAATTCAACAATTTCTTATTTTTTATTTTAAGCAATTAAAAATCTGAGGGGGGCGTACATGTATAGGCCCCCTCGTGGCTAAGCCACAGATTTGTCCGACAAAAAACTAGCACATTACTACAAAAACGATGGCTGCTCCACAAAGGATGCTAACAAATAAAAAAAAGCAAAGATATTCCACATCCAGTCAAATGGATATTTTGATATTTAAAATAACTTCATTTACAGGCCTACATACTAAAACACCCTGTAAATAAAGGCATTTTAAACAATGTAATGTTAAAAGGCCTTTTATTTGAGAGCCTGGATGTGTAATATCTTTGCATTTATGAGGGTAAGAATCCACTTTTTCTAAACTAAGATTTGATCAATAACATGAAACATGCAGTATAACTTTTAAAACATCATAACTGGAAATGTAAACTTTTATGTGTAAAAATGCGGATATTCAAGTAGGTGCTATGATCACCATTTAATCGCTTTTTAGCTTTAACCCTTTAGTCCTACAAATTATTATTATATGTTAATATTCTGTGTATTATTTTAACTTATATTTGTACAGTTTGAAAAAATGTAACTTTTTGGCATAATAATAATTGTGCCTACTATCATCCTGCATATAATATACATTAAAACAATTATTAATATTTTAATATGTAATGTAATTATTATTATTTATATACACCGGAAAACACAACAAGTAAGATTGACTTAAGTTTACTTTAACAAACTGTGTTGACACACACAAAAAATAATTACATTTACTTTAAAACTGTGTGCAAAAACCTGACCCAAACAAATGTAAATAAAATGTAGACGTTATGTTAGTTGTTATTTTAATGTGTTTCCAATTATTTAAATATCCCATTACACAAGTAAAAATTCGAATAATTATGCCGAATGGTCTGGTAAATAAAACTGCTGTACGAGACAGAAACCACTGACACACCAACTGTGCAGTGCATTATGTTTAGCCACCTGTTAAAAACACGCAGTGATCGACGCATGCACAGTGACTTGCCCGTTTTGATCGTAATGTGCCTGAGGGAATGCCCTTAACACAAGCTACATGCTGGAGATTCATGAAGTACATTTAGCCTCGGTGGCTTCCTCGTACACACTGCACTCCTTTGGATGAGTTAGTATTAGATTACAGGTTCACACGCTCAGTCGCAGACCGCCCGTCGCCCCAACCAATTGCCCCATTCATTCCAGCGCCGGAGACGGCCGTCGCCCCTGATTGGTTATCAGCGCTCTCCTAAGAAACTTTCCCACGGCTAACGCGTGCTGACAGCCGGCCAGCCACGCCCTTCAGCTGGGCCAGACAACACAAGCGCCGGCGGAACCGGGGGGCGGAGCTCCACACTCACGGACGAATATTCTATTGGCCATTTGTTGAGCGTATTAAAAATAGCAGGCGGGGTTAAGACGTGATTCAGTCAGCGGACCTGTCACTCAATCTCGATGATTGGCTACCTAAGCGCCTAGCCCCGCCTCTCTTGGCTTGCTGTAGTGTTGAAATGATACCGTGGGAAAGCTTGTCGGTTCATACAGATGAACTTCTGTCTCACCTGACAGACGAACGAAGCGCAAACGCACGCGGAGGATACGATCCAGAATACAACATCGCAAAATGAAGAGAAATCACGACTTTAGCTCCTCGGACAGTGAGCTTGACGAAAACATTGAGGTGGAGAAGGAGAGTGCCGATGAAAATGCGTAAGTCTTATCGATTCGTTTTTTTGCCGTCTTAATTGAGCGGCCTATATGTAACACGATGCACACTGAAGAGGAATCCTATGATTCTAAATATAACATTTCGCATATTTCTTTATGTTGAAAAATTACATTGAAAAATTTCAGACCAAATCTACAATAAATACGTTAAATGTTGACATAACTAGAAAACTGTTTCTTTAAGATGTTTCTTACGCTTCTCTTTTTTAAAGAAGCTGTCTCTAATTTGCTTTGTTTTATTTTTAAAGCGGCGTGAATTCTCCTCTTGAATCGATGTCTCCATCTACAACCTCTCAAGTACAAGCGAGAAAACGTCGCAGAGGGGTAAGTGCAAGTCTCCATTAAAAACCCTTGAATAAAAGTGATCTTTAATGCCGAATAATAATGTTCTTGCTTTGTATTAATGCTTTCACGATCCTTTCAACAGATCATTGAGAAACGCCGTAGAGACCGGATCAATAACAGTCTGTCTGAACTGCGCAGACTGGTGCCCAGCGCGTTTGAGAAACAGGTGAGTCTCAATCACTGCCACTGACTCACATCTCTAACATATTACCATCATACACATGTTCCGTTATTATTGAACGTGGATTGATTTAACGCACGATCTGTTTTCGTTCTCAGGGCTCTGCTAAATTGGAAAAAGCGGAGATTTTGCAGATGACCGTCGATCATTTAAAAATGCTGCATGCAGCCGGAGGAAAAGGTAATTTTTTAAACTATAACAAAGTTGGCATACCACTTCATAATAACTTGTATTGAGTATTATTATCGAGTATATTAGTATGAATATTTCAAATATTGTAATTGTAAAATATAGACTTCTTATGTTAATATTATAATAAGGCTATTTTAAATTCCCAACCAGCAGTTCACAGACAGAAAATATGGAAATATACATGCATCAATGTTTCATTACGATTCAAGGATATAATTTATCCCCGTTTGAGCATTATAATGTGTAGTTAATAAAAACTTCAATGAGTTTTCAAAGATATAATGAAGTTCTTAAAAACCCTTCATTACAAATTTTGCAAAGTTTGTTGTTGATTGCACCCTTGAATTAAGAGATTGTGTAAAATTTGGGATCTTGGAAATTCCCACAGTTCAAACAGTTACCACACAACTGAAACAGGACAAACGTGTAAACTTCTTTTAATCTCTTTTGTTTATCTAGTGGCAATTTGGTTTCATTCTCAGCCACTCCCATCATGATCCATTTCGGGCACAATAGTCTTTCCTTTCAAAAGCTCAAATCATTATCTGATAAAATCCCTCAACAGCTTTCTCTCTCTCTCCTACAGGTTACTTTGATGCTCATGCATTAGCCATGGATTACCGTGGGCTGGGTTTCCGTGAGTGTCTGGCAGAGACGGCCCGTTACCTCAGTATCATCGAGGGACTGGACAACACTGACCCCCTCCGCATCCGTTTGGTTTCGCACCTGAACAGTTACGCCTCCCAGAGAGAAGCTCACTCCGGTTTGGGTCACCTGGCATGGGGCTCTGCTTTCGGCACTCCTCACGGCCATCTGGCTCATCACCTTCTCCTGCAACAACAGCAGGGGGCGCCACTCCCACGCACTACCAGCAGCCCTCCGTCCTCCACTTCATCATCTTCCTCATCTCCATCTGCCCAATCAACAGAGCCACATGCCCCCAGCAGGCTGACTGGAACGGTGATTACCGAGGCAGGGCAGTCGGGGCTTCTGAGGGTGCCGCCCAGTAACTCCCTACCTCCCGGGCTTACGCCACCTTCAGTGTCCAAACTGTCTCCGCCCCTCCTGACGTCACTTTCAAGCCTGTCAGCGTTTCCCTTCCCACTAAGCGCATTTCCTCTGCTGTCCCCGAGCTCACTGGGCCCTGCGACTCCCTCCAGCAGCCTGGGGAAACCTTACAGGCCCTGGAGCATGGAAATAGGGGCCTTCTGAACTCTTAATGAACATTAGACTCTGAGCTCTGTTGATAGTCAAGACTTTCTCTTTCTTAAAAGGGAAAAACGATGCAGAACTGATGTACATGTTTGAATTACGCTGCATCTTATGATCTGAGATGGGTTCAGGAGATGGTCAGGTTCTTGTTGTTCAGTACAAATCTAGTTCTTCCCTCAGAGGAGCAAGGTACTATTCAGGTACCTGCCTTACCTTCTTGTTGAAGTAAAGAGATAGAAACACAAAGACAGCAAGAGATAGAGAGAGAGAGAGAGAGAGAGAGAAAGAGAGAGAGGTCATTTGGAGCAAAAGCAATGGTGAGATGCATATAAATAATGCATAAAAGCTTAAATGGTTTGTGTGGTTAAATTAAAAAGTTTTAAAGATATAACAATTTCCCCAGCGTTTTTAATACAAAAACAAGTTATTTGTATCCTCATCTCAACGTCCAAGAGACATCTAGGCTTCAGAAAAGTATTGTTTAATTTAAAATAAAATGAAAATTCAGCATCATCCATATTGTTCGTATTGAGAATCTATGCAATCCAGTTGTGTGACTGATCTTTTGCAACAAAAACCCTCTCCAAATATACAAGACCTATGCAAGCAAGCCTGTATTCCTCGGCTGAACTTCATGAGCAATAATAGTACTTTATTTTTATAAAGATTTTAAATAATTCTGGTCAGTGACCTAAAATGTTTGTATTGTGTTTGTGTGTTAGTAATGTGTCGTTTGCAGGGAAATTTCCTTTTTAACAGTGACAATCTAGACGCTTTTTCACGTGTGACAATCTCTCAGAAATGCACTAATTTAATCATAATAAAAGTTTGTTATTAACAGACCTGTGTGTTCGTGCATACATGTTCATCCATCAGCCCAAAATATCACTCTCTCTTTGTCTTGAAGTGTGTTATGGAAAAGATTATTTTTAGTGGGGAACTTGCACTGGGATATCAGATATTTCGGAGAGATTAAGAGAAGAGATATATTGCCATATATGATATATTTGAATGTTTGTTTCCAGAGAATCAAACCTTGATAGCGCTACACATCGCCAAAGGAGCTGTATACTGGAAGAGATGGTGTGGTACTGTGGCTGTCCCTCACTAACCTATGTGACTTTCTTGTAATAAAATAATTTTATATTTATTTGTGTTTTGTCACATTTATTGATATTGCATTGGCCATCACAGTATTTAGAGAGAGAATGTTTTAGGTTAAATAACGTTTGTATTCTCACAGTAAACTATATTCTTTCATATTTTATCGTCTAATTGTTGCTAAAAATTTCGGATCATCCTGTCCTAACAGGTGCACGTATAAAAACAAGCCTTAGATGTGATTTAATGGATTGAGATGAAAAGTTCCTTTCATGCCATTGAAATGAGGCACTGCACATTTCTATAGGCTTGAACCAGTGCCTGTATGCGTGCGTTTTGAACTGATATCAAACACGACCCAGGGCCTTTCTGTGGCCTCTCTATGTATCCAGGAAGCCATTAAGAGCCAAGGGATATCCTGGACAATGGCAGCCCGGCTGGCCCGGACTGTGAGAGAAATAGAGGGAAGGATAGAGGGAGATGCGAGGGAAAGAGAGAGATGGAAATGTGGGAGGAGATGGGTGCACAGAGGAGCTTTGTCCAGTAGCAATCACAACGGCCTGCTGAGCTCCTGGTGTGGTGAACTTCCATGCTAACACCGCTTGTGCTGTGACTAAAGCCAAAGCCATAAAACACATTGCCCACCTACACACCACCAGCTTCTTTATTTCTTTGGAAGCATTTATCATGATTTCCCCCCTGGGAAGGACTGATTAGGAGTAGCATTTGCAAAAACTGGAATTTTAAATAGATGGCTGTAGCTGCTAGTTTAGAAAAGCATAGTCAAACTATTTCAGAAGTATGCAGTATGCAAACTCAATAGGCTGTGCACATTCTGGGTTTGCATAGCATAACTGAATGTCCAACAATCTATCATACATTTATAATGCGATATACATGTCATGCTAGCAACAGAGAAGTATGGCAGACAGGTGTAATCCATACGGAAGTAAGCTATTGTCTGTGAATGTGCGAGACTTCCGGTTCATACGAACTATAAATAACTAGAAGAATAACAAAGTGGTAAACAGTAATACTTGTGCCACAAATAAGTGTTTGTTAATGGTCATCTAGACCAAACTTTAAAATAATATGGCAATATATGCCAGTTTTTAGCACAACTAACTGTTTACTGAAGGTAACAAAACTCCAAGTAGATTAAACCTGAAGTCAAACACAACGGCCGCAGCCACTTACCATTAAATATCAGGTGGCAAAAGGGCAACATAAGTTATAAGGTGGTTATAAGACGTACAGACATTTTACACAAAAGGAAAAACCGAATTAAAAATGTAAACATTTAAAACGATGTTTCACTAACTTTCATTTAATAAGCAGCGTAGTAAGGTCACGTGACATCAGCAGCCACTGTTGAAAACATCCACAGAGATACAAATTTTTATACATTTGTAAACAATGCATAGTCTAAACTGTACCTACAGTTATTTTTATTCCTGAACATTTCCAACAAGATTGTTGTCAATGGCATTATTATTTATAGGGGTGTAGTCTATGTATGGTCACACAACAGATGGTCAATTACCGCCACCTGTTGGTAAGTGGTGGCGTTACACTGAACGTAGCAAATTGTCACTGTCCTTCTGAAACCTAAACATTTTTTGGTAAATGGAAAAAACACCGCGGTTTTACAGGATTCAATACTGTGTTGTCGAGGTTGACAAGCATTTTTATCTACTTTTAAATAGTTCTATTTTAAAAACCCAGTGACAAACATGATTGATAAGGATGGTTGTTGGCAACATTTTTAAATCATAATTTACAAAAAAACAATTATGTTTAAAAATTAAATGAAGTCAAAGAAAGAAGCATAGACATATATTCTCATTCAAAGAACCCCAAGCCTTTATTTACCACAGTTTGCTTCCAAAGTTACAGATGTGAAGGGAATAAACACACAGCTGGAAGAGAAAGATGTAGGTGGGCAGGAGCAATAACTTGTTCTAACGCTGTCTGCCCACATTGCTTTCGACACACACACACACACACACATACACATAGCATCTTGTTGTGTCCACTATCTCCTTTAAAACCAAACATCTTTAAAGCTAGGTTCTCTATGGCACAATTTGATTAGAATTAGAGAACTACGAGCAATCTCACATTTCCCAAGGACAAAAGCAGTTGAAGTTGCTGTTGTACAGTCAGCATGATTGCAACACAGACTATGATCAAACATGGGTCAAGAGACCTCACATGATCTCACCATGGCTCAAACCACAGATTTAGTAAGTTCCTATATTTCATTTTCGCTAAATCAGGCTGAGTTTAAGTGTATAAGTGTGTGTGTGTGTCTGTGTGTGACTCTATACCAGATGACTGTATGACTAAATAGTGAGAGATGTCTAGTGAATGACCGGTAAGAGCTGCGTGTACTGTGGCGGCTTTACTCTCTCCACATGGATATAGAGACGACATTATCATTGGGTTTAGAGAAGACATTGCAAATGTCAGCTAGCCAGCAAACTCACAAACACGAAAGCCTGGGACAAGAGAAACTACAGCAGATTTGAGAGAGAGAGAGAGAGAGAGAGAGAGAGAGAGAGAGAAAGAAGTACATCCACTAAAATACAAAGAAACAGAGAGAAAAACTTATAAAATGGCACACCGCAAAACTTTTCATTTTCTCATATAAAACAAATAGTATTTACAAAAAAACGACACTTTCACTTCGGTTTCAAATTGAGCAAAAACATTTCTTTTCTCAGGACTTTTTTCTGAACTATCAGGAGAGGATGCTGTTGGTGAGGGGGCAGGATTGACTCCTCAGGGTGGGGCAGGGTGTATGAGGGTCTTCTCTACGTGGGGCTGCATTGGTGGGGTGACGGCGGACAGAGGGTCACAGGTATGGGGGTTGTTTGTGGGTGTGATGAGTCTGAGGAGCTTGTGTTCATGCTGTCAATTCTTCCCTTATCTCTTTGTTTCTACGCACCACCTCAGCGTGCCTCTCCTGAAATAAAGACAACATATGATGATAACAAATATTGAAATTTATAATATGTATATATAATATATATTTGCTACAGATTATCATTCATGTTTGAAAAAAGAGAGAATAAAAACCAACTATTTTTTTTGATACCTTCCAATAATAAACTTAAACATTTATGTTTGATGTAATTTTCTTTGCTCTAGTGCTGCAGCATTTGTAATAAAAGTATTTTACGGTAGTTTAATGACCTCTGGTAAAACTGAAGCTATATTTCTTATATTCCTTTAGGATATCTTCCAATAAAAAATATCATTCATGTTTGGAAAAATAAAAGAGAGAATAAGAACCAACAAAATTTTTCCAAATAGTCTTCTCTCTTTTGGTGCAGTGTTTGCAATTAACATATTTTATGGTACTTTAGTGCCCTCTAGTGAGACTAAATAAGAACACACTATATTTATTTCAAATTTTGTTATAGCACTTATTTCAATTTAAGCATATTTCTTATTATAATTCTTAGCGAGGGATTTAATATTTTTAAATATGTTCAAATATTTTCAAAATATATATATATTGCCAGGGTAAAACATGTTACTGTGTTTTGAGTATTTTTAGCATGTTGAGTCCTTACCTTCTCATGCAGTCGCTCCATCAGGGATGCAATGTAGGCGTCACGGTTTTCCTTAATCTGTTCCATCTTCATGTTGAGCTTCTCCTCGGCCATCCTGCTGAAGTTGCTGTTCTCCTCCATGGCCCTCAGCAAGACGTCCCGCTCATGCTCCCGTTTCTCTGCCAGGGCTCTCAGAATGTCAGCCTCCAGAGACTAGACAGAGAGAGGGAGGGGTATAATGAAAGAGAGAGAGAGAATAGAGATGTTATTACCAGCTAACTAGGTGGTCTTTGCCCCAGGAATCATTTTAAAAATTGACAAGATGAACATTTAAATCAATATCTCACTTCCTACAGAAAAGACCAACAGCTTTAAAATCAGAGGAATTTCCTACAGGATACTTACTTTCCTCCTGTCCTCTGCGGCCTCTAGCTTCTTCTGAATGTCCTCCAGGGACACGTCCCTCTTCTTGGGAGGGGACGTAATGCTGTAGTTTCCATCAGCCGTGGGAGAGAGTGGCTTCAGGATGACTTCGAAGGCCTGGCCAGAAGCTCGCTTGTTAATGGGCTTCACCTCCATATCTGAGAACACATGACACAAAGATTTGTCTTTTAGACACAGCCGGTAACTAAGATTTATCTGAGCATTGCTGGGAGTCCACAGGCATGCATTAAATGGTCTTCATCTTATTAAATGAGCTGTATAACTTTGCAATTACAGACATTAATTGAACCATGAGAGCTATGAAGAAGTCTAATACACTTCTCATACTGCCAGTACACAAACAGGCCAATAAATTCAGGCCAATTCATCTTCTCATTACGGAAATATAAGATTTTACCTTCGAACTCTGCCATGAGGGTGTTGCGTGCCTCTGGATAGAGACAGGAGCAGATTAGGGACACCAGGGACAGCTCCTTCATCTTCTCTTTGTAGGCTGTAAGGAAACACATCACATCAAAGAAATCTATTGACCTAGATTCTGTCATGAAAATACTGAACTGTTATTCACAAATGCATTTGAAATGATGCAGAAAATAACCAAATCCATCTACAGGGTATCAAGCTGGGGAGGGACTGTGGACCCCTGGGGGTTCATGATGGTACTGCAGAGGTGTATGTGTACTGATATAAAGCAAAATATGTTTTTTAATGTGTAAATATGATATATATCTTTATCTTCATTTCAAAAAGCCTTTTGATTTTAAATTATCAATGCATGATGGTGGATTTGGGGTTGGTTCGTGTCCTCTACAGGTTCACAGGACTAACGTAAACCTCTGATTTATATTACAAATATGAACATTAATCTATACATTTGAATATTTAATAGATAATATAGTGGTACGATGAAGGCAAAATGATGAGAACACTACAGTAATTCAGCACGATGTCAATCTTCTCAAAATCCTTGTCGAGAGTCTGGGTGGGGCTCCAAAAAAGATCATTTGTTTAAAATAAAATAATAATAAAAAGCTGCTTTCCAAGAACCAACCAGCCTCCATGTCCTCACTTGCTCTGATTCCTAAAAGACAATGTTCACCAGAAGATCCACCCTTCCCCCAGCCATCAGCTTGTGTTACATTATTTATTGGAATCCATTTTTACTCAGACTTCAGCATGTTGTGTGTGCAGAAGAGTGAGAAAGCAAGATCAGAGCAGACACGAGGCCAGACGGATCTACAGATGGCTCTTTATAATACACCGATTTTACTACAATTAATTCATATGCACAATTTCAGCATCATTTTTCTGTTTTACTCTATTGCACAAAGCATTAAACTCTTAGTACAAATTGGTATACAGGGTTTATTTCCTAAGGGGGAGGGGTATTAACAGCGGCACTGAAACCTTATGGCATATGGGACGTTACATTATTTTATTTTGTATTGTGCCTTTAATGATGAGGTTTTGGTTGAAGGAGCAATGTGGAAATTTTAATGCCATCTAGCTGTGAGGTTGAGAAATTGCAACCAACGACTCACTCCACTCCTCCCTTTTGAAGCACTATGGTGGCTGATACAGAACCAGGGTTCAGTTCTAGGGTGACTGGAATCCGGGACTTATAAATCTTTGGCATTTAAAAACTTGTGGTAAACGTGAGCCGGCCACTTTCTCGTGTTTCAAAGCGCTCAGGAGCTTGCGGTGTTGCTGTTCTGTCTACTGTTTCTAAGCAACCATTAGTTGCGTTGGTTGTGAAGGTCCATCAATGGATAGATTTTCAGCACTGATGCGCTAGGAATAAAGAGCGTGCCGTACCAGACGGCACGGTGACAGGGTTACTCTCTATATGAGCGCTTGCAGCACATCTAAGTTTAAAATAATGAACTTTCGCATGCAAAATACGCATAATGTTAACGGAACCTAAGTTATTCATACAGGGCATGGTAATAAAAGCATTAAGGGCTTTACTGAAAATTGTGTTGTCACGTTTTCGCTTCTTTGAGAAAAAACTGCGCAGAGCAGTTTATCCGTTTAAGACTACTGTAGAAACAACATATGAAGTGCAATGTAAGGGGACCCGAGGTCTATGTTGATAGAAATAGCTCATTCTAGTGTAGTAAAATCACAACGTTTCATTATGTTATGTCTTTACGC
This sequence comes from Triplophysa tibetana, assembly GCA_008369825.1. NCBI lineage: Eukaryota > Metazoa > Chordata > Actinopteri > Cypriniformes > Nemacheilidae > Triplophysa > Triplophysa tibetana. Next base: position 15,284,522 of record CM017908.1, read on the forward strand.
ATAGTTATGTATATTATATCGGATTTCTGTCACCCTACGAAACTACACACTGAACCTTTAAGCACGATGCATTGTATACCTAAAAACTAATTTAATATACATTCTTTTTGAAATATATATATATTTTTTTTTAAATACCAGCCTCTGCTTAAATGCGTTATTGCATTATTACAGACGCTTTCATGGGACATGACACAAAGTCTTCCTGTCTGGGTTTGGCTAAAATATCATAATTAATTTTATATTTCATTTATATTCATTTATATTAATATTTTATTGTATATTCTTTATATTAAATTAAAACTAATCAACAGTTATTAATTCTTTGTGGAGGTCTACCGGAAGTTGTGTTTGGGCCACATGAAGTTTGATTCTGTTGTTGCCATAATGGTATATTTTAATGGACAATTATGCCTTTCATGATCCTTAGGAAACACAGATGTGTTTTTTTTAAGGGTTCAAATAGAAGTTTTGAGGGCAGGGGAGAAAAGGACAGAATGATCAAGCAAATGAACAGTTTTCTGTCAGATGTTTGCCACAACATTACAGACAAACACAAGAACAAATCATTTAGTTAAGCAATGAAAGGTATATTAAGCAAAAAATCAATATCCCGAAAGCACTACTGTGCCGATGCTCTCAACCGCTCCGAGAAGTTTCTCAGCCAGATGTCAGACTGCCATCATGCAGTGCCGACCTGCTTCTTCCAACTGCTTTCCACCCAAAAGATCCCCACAATGATCTGATCAATTCGCCCTTGCTTACTGCGCCTCAACGACAAGCTTATTAACAAATACAGGGTAGAGAAAATCGGGAAGGAAAGATAAGAGACTCACAGCTCACTCCTGCTAGGATGAAAAGCCCTCCGGCAGGCAGCGTTTGGCGTGGGGGGCTTTAATTAGTGATTACTGAAGTGAACTGCTCCTGCCGAAACACTGAGGGGGTGGTGATGGAGATTCAATGCTGTGATTATCATACTGAGTGCTCACACACCTCGGGTAACATTTTCCCTACTGCTCTCTGTCAATAGGCACAGTAAGATAAGGAGACAGCTCGGTGAAGCAGGTAATTCATGTCAACTGGCCGGCGGAGGGATGAAAGGGTTTCATATAGATGACCTGTACACTTGCAGCATGCCAATTTAATTATTGAATTTCCGTCAGAGGCGTCGGAGAACTGGGAAAGAGAAGACATTGTGGCCCGCCCCTTGGGGACCACGCCCTTGGCTAAAGAAGTAGCTATGGCTTTAATAACTACTGATGTATTCATGAAACAGCAAATAGTATCACAAATTGTTGCGTCTTTTTCACTGCATTTTCTCCAGACCTTTTTCATTTAACTCATTTTTAACATGTCAAGTAGATGCAAAGATGAATACAAAGCAAAGAAAATGCACATTCACAGTCAACCAATATAAGCCAATCGACAAGGGAACTGTATACCCTTTGTGTGGTTTCTTTGATAATGCATCAGCATGCCCACCCTGGAAATCAATAATGGCCCCTCCCACCCCTCTCTCTCTCTCTCTCACATACACATGCTCTGTCCACTGCAGCTGGACAGATACCCCCAGATGGTTAGCAGTCCATCATGACATCCATCCAGCAATTTATTTAAATACAGTGAAACTGACTTCGAACAATATGAAACGTTTAATTGTCTGACCTTAATTATGCCAATACATTAACACTTTAAATGAAACACGATCATAATATAGTGCCATCAAACTAAAGGGTTCACAAAACAATGGCTGGCCCCACCCCACTCCTTTGCATTATAGCTGAATGTGTATATTTAAGCTCAAATTGCTTCATTTACTTCCTGTTAAGACAAAGACGGGGTTTAATTGGATAAGAAATACATATCCAGTAATCTTAGATTGGTGATATGGGTGGGGCAGGGTTGCAAAAAGATCTATAAAGTGTATACAGGACAATGCCCTTAAAGTTGAAGCTTTTGATGCAATGCGATCCTTACAGTTGGATATAATCAAGCCTAAATAACCAATAAAAATGCTTGGTTAAATGTCTCACTAAGTCAGGTCATCCTTGGGTCATCATAATGAAACATCTGATTCTGCGTATATTAAAACCAAACAGACACAATCTTACACAGCACAGCTTGATCTGCTTTTAATCTGCGTTGCTTTACAAAGGTTTGATGCTGACCCAAGCACAAAGATCTTTCTGACAGGATCTTACAGCCCAATAAATATTCAGCTGTAATTGATTATATTGATTGACATCCTCTTAGGTATTAGTGGGAGCATTCACCACAGGCCTTGACAGACCATTTCTTGTGTTCTGTGAAATAAAATTGAACATATTCACTACCCCATGTAATTGAATCGAAAGTCACAATTAAGCGCACAAAATGGTTTTTCTAGACAACTCTCTCATGGAGGTAACTTTTCAAGTGACATGACAAAAAGAAAAAAGAGGACTTCTGCCCTGCAGACGACACATAGTTATGCGATCAACACGCACCTTGTGTAAAAAGTGCCCCACTTTGTCCTCCAACAACATGAACTTAAATCACAACAGTGTTGAGGTACTGGTGAGACAACCTCAGTCCTGACACACTTTCATTTAAACATCGATCATTTTATACTGCAATCTGCGTTTCAGGGCTCTAGAGCACATAGAAGCTGTGAGGATAAAATCATCCATGATTCTCAGTTACACATATAAAATGTGTTTCATTAGCAATGAGGTTGTTTAAATGGTGAATTGGGATATACTGGCAAACTGAAGACATCTGGCCTTAAAAAACTGCATAAGGCAAGAATGCATCGAATAATTTCCATTATTTGTCAATTCCAAAACAGATGAGTAAAAATAAAAATGAGTGTGTAGTGAGAAACCCACCAGCTAAATGAGTCATTCTCCAAATCAGTGTAAACCACTGAAACCAAACCCATTAATCATCCCATAATTTCGGTTAATTTACCTAAATTAAACTATTCTGACCATTTATATGCACATGAACAAAAACATATTCAATAATCTTTAAATAGCCATGTTTCGTTTCATGTCTGTACCACTATAACTATACATCTTTGTTTGGCAAGACATATAGGAGCCACACCTAATTTAATAGCCCACCCAAAGAAGATCCATCATGAGGATTAAAATATTGTCTCCGGCCAAAAGCTTAAAACTGCTCTCATATCGACACTGCCAAGCTTTATTGGATTTTCCAAAGGCTGAAACACAGAGCTTGATCTTGGGTGGGGTCCATTTCTGCATTATGCTGGAGATGCACGAGCCGGCAGGTGCGCTCTAACAATCCCAAAAAATATTTCAAGGCTTTTAAAATCATTTCTGAGAGACGTGCACTAGAATCACACACAATTCAATGTCGTTTCTCATTATCATTATTAAGTCTGCCACTGCAAAAAGTGTCTCGCAGCTTGCGAGTAACCCAAAACGCCCAGCCATATTTGAAAATAAAACCTAGTCCTTAAAAAAGCAGAGCCAGATTCCTTTAGTATTTCGTAAATTCCTTCCTACATCCCAAATATTAAATGTGTTTCGACATCATCTTTGTCTCTTTTTGTGCGCATCGACAGCATCCCTCACCATCCCTGTATTGAGGAAAAACGGTCAAGTGAGCAAAGCGTCAGAAAGGTTTGTCTTACCGATTGCAGTTTTGGCCATGGCTGGAGTTGTTGCGGTGACTGGTGCGTCTCAGCTCTGTTCGGTGGCGATGAACCGGTTCGCTTTAATAAGGCACTGAGTCAGCAGATCAGCGCGAGAGCGGGTTCGGGAATGACGCGCGTGCGTGTGTTCAATCAGACTGGCTGCTGTTTGCTCCTTCACGCGCGCGGTGACAGGCGGTAAAGGCGCACCCACCGGTCTATGTACATGAGGTTGTCAGTGATGTGTTGCTTACAAGGTGACTAATTGTGTCTCCCCCCTTTTCTGCAGTGGTACTGTCCGTTCATGCAGTTTTCATTGATTTACAAAAATGTATATGGAAGCTGGTAGGGATCAAAGGCTTCGATTATTGGAAAGACAGTTTGCGATGCGCATAATATGCTTCATGGCCTTTCATAGAGTAGGAAAATAGTCGTTATATCATTACGTGTTATTCATTTGAAATAGCTGGTTGTCTTTTGGTGTCACACAATACAGGAAGGTCTGTCTTGTTTCATTAAGAGTATATTATAAAATCGAGATTGTTGTATTGAATGTTTTATTTACTGTAAAAATAGGATTTAGGGATTTTTTGATAGAAGCACGAATAGGCAGCTGCACTCAGACCCAAGGTGCCCCTCCCAGCAACACCCAGGGTCCCTTGAGATTAAATGTAAATAAAGATTTAGTAGATATATAAAATATATAAATTGATTGAATAAAAACGGATTGGTATAGCAAAGATAAGCTCTGAACATAAAATGATTGTTACACCCATCCATCCACTCACCAAACCTACTTGTCCTTTGCAGGATTGCCGGAATACTGAAGCATGTGTTTAGTCAAATTACACCATTCTTTATCACTACATGCCCATCAGTACATGAACATGCACTAGCTTCCTCATGACAGACTACATCTGTATGTTCAACATCAATTATGAAGGAAGTTCTGTCTTCAGAGTGAATAATAAAACTTCTGCTGTTTCAAAAAAGTGGCCATCACAGTAGCCTATGTGAATGGTAACATGCACGATGCAATGATAACAGTATCATTTTAAATCTATATCATTGTTGTTAAAAAAGAAAACACCTTGCAAATGTTAAAAATGCATTTGTTTGTACACCAAATAATTGAATTTATATGCAAGTTGTATTACGTGTCATATTATACATTAACATTGTATTTTCTTATCAGGGGACTATAAATTGAAAGAAAATATTTCTAATGAAATAGTATGTATAAGGTCCTATTCCCCGCGATGTTGCTGTAAGAGCATAAACAATACCTGGAAAATGATAAAGCTAAAGAGATATTGTCTTTAACAGAATTGGCTTTTCAAGGATTACAAAGAACGGCTGGAATCGGACTTCAGCCCTCTACTTCCTGGGTGCATGATGTCACTATTCTTAATGCTTTTAATAACCTCCGCCCAAAGGAATACGAGGGCTTCCTTAGAGAAGAGGAAGAGCTGCTGGAGTAATGTTTGGTTATCTCGAGCCGGTTCCGAGCCCGGCACACATGCCCTAACCAGGGTAGAGTGCTTCGGTTTCGGATAGACCCGGTGAGTTTGGATTCGGAGCCCACTCCTAGCACAGTATGCCAAATACGCATAACCTTCATCATTTAGGGATGAAAAATGACAGAGAGCAACATCTACTTCCCCATTTAACACCCGAATACACAAAGATAAAACAAGGCAAGTATCAATAACAGTATCGTTTCTCATGATGAAGCTTACCGATACTCTGGTATCGACCCAAATATGTACCGGTCGAAAAAAGGACCGGTTCTCGGTACCCATCGGTAACGAGTTATGTGTCCCCTTATGAGTTATGTATAACGCACCCCTGAGCGTTTCGGAACGAGGGACCTTATATAAACCGGAAGAAATTCAGTCGTTTTGTTAGAAGAGGGGGAGCGGTGAACAATAGACTTGAAATATGTGAAATATAAAGCGTTTTTTTGAAATTAAAAACATGAACATCCTTTGTTAATCACCCCCAAAACATAATAAAAGCCTCAAAACAGAAAAAGAATGGCTCCTTTAACTGATGTCACACCTATGGATAAAAAAAGCACTGCGTTTTGATTTGCATCCACTAGGAGGTGTAATTGTCTTCTTCATGAAACGTCAGAACTGATTATAGCCAAATGGAAATCATCGTTTTCCACACATTTAAATGGAGAAAAGTATGGTGACGATGGGAATATTCAGTGGACAGATCACTTTATTACTTCGACACTAATTAAATATAAACACCGTTGCCTCTGGTGGATTAACTAAACATTAAAAGGACAAAGTCAGTGAAATGGACATTTTTATTGTCATTAAGGGTGCAATTAATAAATTGAACACAAGTTTTGCATTGAATGACATTTCTCATTTCATGTCGGCTATTTAAATATGGTTGGAGAAATTCACTTAAGAGCAAAGGTCTCTTTTAAATGGGAGCGAAATAGCTCCACTAATGTAGATGACTATAGTCATTAACAGGGGTCTGCTAAAGGACTAGGGGAACATTATGTTTCCAAAATGGCAACAATGAAATATGCATCATTTAATATGTTTAGATACCCAGATCATAATAGCCATGGTTAGGTATAGGGCTGTTCGATTCTGAATGTTTTGGTGTCGATTCCGAATCCTGGTTTGAGAACGAAAGAATCGATTCCAAGAATCGATTCCTAGCTTCTGTTTTCGATTCCTTCTCAATACCCTGTTTAACAAGATATTTTAATCTATTATTAAAACCTTCACACATTTTCGATCCAATACAATTTTCCAAGTAGTCACTTTAATTTTTTATTGATTCTATAACAAAAACCTTAACCAAATATGGATCCTACAATTCCAATGTGTAATTAATAATATTATGAAAAATCTAATTTACTACCTGGTTTCAAAATAAAGCCACATTGCTTACATTAAAGTTGTTCTGCAATATACACAAAAATACGTGAGGAATATGGATAGACAGATCGATAAGCAGGAGATTATATTAAAAATATGTAAGAATACTGTGCATATTCTGTAAGCAATAGACTCCTGGGCGGATCAGCCTTCAAGTCACATTGGGTGCGTTTCCCGAACAACGACTCGCGAGTTGACCACCACAGTACGATGGATCATTGGGGAAATTAACAATGTAGTTCCGACTGTTTCCCGAAACCGTTTTAACTCTGTCACAGGTCAATCGTTTAAACCAAGTTGGTTTTACTTCCTTTCATTCCTTTCAGAGCGGTATCCAAGCATCCCTAGTGGAGTCTTTCAATCTCCATCTTGACATTCCACCTAATGCAACCACTCAGGTTCCTAACCTGTTTTGTCGGACTCCTATTCAGGAAAGCGAATTAGTTGTTCCACAGTGTGGTGACTTTATTAAGGAGCTCTTATTTGGCTTTAGGAGTGCATTGACTATGCAACCTTATAAGGTTACATGCATGCTTTCTAGTATGGAAGATGCAACGTCAATGGGATTGGACTGAATGCCACCAGTAGAAGCTGTAGTGGCATCACTTGCTGTGCAGGCTAATGAAGCGTTGCGTTCTGAGCTGCGCTGTCCACAGACGTAATATTGGATTTGGATTTGGATTAAATTTATTGTCATTACATATATACAAGTACAGTATAACGTAATGGATTTAGAAGAAAAATACAGCGTAACATGAGGAAAGTGGTGAGAAAAACAGATATACATAATACACCATAGACAAGACTTGCAACAGGGGAAGTTAATCCAGCTACGGCAAGCAGCCATCCAGTCCAGTGCCATTACGGCACCGCTCACGGACCCGCTTGTCAGGCTGGCGGTTCAAAGCGACGGAGGCGTGGAATCGGGTCAGGGCAATGTGTGTATGTGTGTGTGTTTGTATGTGTTTGTGTGTCTGTGTGATAGTTTCTAGAGTCTGTAGAGTGGGGGAGGAACACAATAGCGTCTCTTTGCAGTGCTCTTCACAGGGTTGATTTTCAGCTGCGGTCTTGGCCAAGGCCAGTGCTGGTTCCGGGGAGCCGAAAAAGATAAGATTGCGTTTGTTTAGTCTTGGGGCGAGAAACCGTACTCCGATTCACGGCCACTCTTATTGTCCATTAAGGTCTCCAAAACCATCAATTTTTCTTTGCAAAGCTGTGACGTTCTCCATGATAGCAACCATAATGCGGTTAATAGTCTCAGTCTCAATGCTGACCGCTCTTCCCACAGCTTCAATCGATACGGGCAGCCTTGTGTGTCTTTGGACAGCTATTCCCGTTTTATGAATTATTCGATAACCCAGGGCAAAGCCTAATCCAATCAGCACAAGACCTGTTATCATGGTTCCGAATAGGTAGATGTCTTCGATGTCCTCCATGGAAAGAGCCGCCAGACACACGATCCATCATCTCTCCCACGCGTCCTTCGTTTAGCCAGCTGTGAACGTTCCGTCAGGAGAGTTAGGTTCCCCCCGAACCCAAGTTCCTCGTCGAGAAAATGGTGTCAATTGTGTTGAGAGACCAGTTGATCAGATCCATAATTTTCAGGTTTGGAGTGCAGTGCAGAGAGTGTCTCTCAATAGATGAGACGAGACAGGAGACAAAGCAGGGAAAATAAGGGCAAGGAAAGGAAGTGAAAATGCGACCGCCTCCGCTAAGAGAACCAAACTTTTCTCATTTGGCTCTCATATAAATGGACTGATACACTCGTGCGTAAGACTTATAGTGCTGTTGCGAATGTTGGGGGAATTACTGATATTTTGGCACAGTTGCTGTTGGCTCTTATGTCTCACTATTTTCTTCTCACAACTCAGGGTCTGCTGAAATATTACAAGCTTCTCTCCAAGTTGTTGGGGCAGCCGCATCAGAATGTGGTAAATCTTTGGGTCTTCTGACATAGCTAAGATGACAAGTGTAGTTACTAGATAGCTCAGACACCATTACCTGAGTCTACACATCCCAGCACATCAAATACCCAGCCCTCTACCACCGCTGGGCCCCGTCAGCATCGTACCTGAAGGTCCTTGAAGTGCTGGGAAGCAATAACATCATACAGATGGTTGTGGGACACCCTGTCAACAGGGAACAAACTGCAGTTTCACCGTCGACCACCCACAAAGGGGTTAGTATCATTGCATTAAACACATAAATAGAGAGATTGCTACAAAGACAGGCCATAGAAATTGTTCATGGCCCAGACCAGCTAAACAGATGTTTCTCCAGGTATTTCCTGATCTCATAAAAGCATGGGGGACTTCGACCCATTTTGGATTTGAGGGACTTCGATGTCCTTCTGAAGGGTCTACCTTTCACATGCTACAGACAGCAGATGTGCTACATGTGGTCGACAGAAACGATTGGTTCATTACCCTAGACCTAAGAGGACACATACTATCACATTCCTATTGTAAAACATCAAAGACGTTTTCATGTCAGTGGAGTAACATACCAATTCAGAGTCCTTCCTTTCGGGTTAGCCCTGGCACCCCGAACATTTACCAAATGCATGCGAGTGGCACTAGAGCTTTTACAACGTAAGGGCACGCATATTTTTCCTTACCTCGACATCTGCTTAATTTTTACCCAGTCTCAGCATCAGCAACAAGAGCAGACAACGTAGTTGCTAATGCACATGGAAGCACTTGGTTTGAAGGTGAATTACAAGAAATGTTCACTGATTACTGTCCAGTTCATTGGAATGAGGCTCAATTCAGGTGCCATACTGGCTACTTTGACGGCAGTCAGGTCTCAGGCAATCGTAAAGACAGTAGCAAAGTTTAGGATTGGGAGACTCTACCATGTGCAGATTTTCTGCGACAGGCAAGCCTGTTTGTGGCAACACCTGTTGGCTGGTCCCCCTCACTCGTGTATTCATAAACTTTGGCTTTTAGCAATAAAGAGTAACAATGACGTCAACTTCACGTTATCAGTTAAAAACGTGCGGATCGATCAAAGTGTAATGGAGATCTATTAGTGCATGACCAAACGTCAATCTTTGTTAGAGATCGCAATTGTTTTCCTAATATGGTGAGGGAAATGACACCGGACCGAATGGCGTAAGACCGGTTACATTGATTAACACTAATAACAGAAACGTTAGTTTTGCTTTTTTATATTATACACAAGTTCAATAATATAACAAGCAGATCGACCAGGAGACATTTGCAAGCAGGACTTCAGAGGACGTTTCATAGAAAGTGTTTATGAATAAAAAGTGCACACACACACAATATCAGTGTATTACAGAGAACATATTTCAGAGCTGATGTCAAAGTCATGGAAGCTGTTATTTGACCGTTGGTTATCTTAGAATGTGCGTAGCGGAATTCTTATTACCAACTGTAGGACTGTGATGAAAGTGAAAGCAGTTTACCGTGTAGCTCAGTCAAATGTTAATAATCTCTGATAACCGAATACTACTCCAGCGGCTCTTCCTCTTCTCTAAGGAAGACCTCACCCATTTTATGGCCTATTCCTGTGGGTGGCGGTTAATAAAACCACTCGGCATGGTGACATCGTGTAACCGGAAAGTAGAGTCTCTGTTGTCCTTGAAAAGCGAAATCTGTTAAAGACAATATCTTGCTTGGCACTGAACTTCTAGCTTTATCATTTTCCATGTATTATTTATGCTCTAACACCCACATTACACACTAAATTAAGGTTGAAAAATGGGATTGCAAGGAACGTGCTCTTTAATGTTAGAGATCTGTACGGCAGTGGAACCCCTGTACTCTGTCCAATGAACTGAGGAGGAGGAGCTGATGTGGTCAAGGATGGTATTTGCTTGACCAGTGGAAGGGGCGTTCCTTCACGTTGAAAACGAGTATTCAAGCCGTTTTTGCTTTCTAACCTTGAACATCAAAAGCATAAAAACAAGCCGAATTCTTGTTTTTTCGTTTTTTTAACCAAACGAACAAACTAAAAATTTGTTATATCTCCTTCCTCTTTGTTCAGTTTCAAATAGAAAATCAAACTAACAAGATGTACACAGACCTTAAAATATGCTTTATTTGAACAATTACGTAGCCAATAACATTCTGTTGATTGCATGTTTTTAATTCTGAAGTGGTCCTGGCAAGCCAAGTTTCAGCACATTGTCATTAGCGTTTATTTGAGTACAATTAATTTGGTAAATAACTTTTTTATATTCTGTCTTTATCTTTCTGGGCGGTGGGGTGATTTAATCTGATTTTAATCCAATCCTCAATGCATATTGTCTCCCTTTCCAGTAAAATAGCAGCTGAGATAAGACGATGTTGGGCCTAACGTTAATCGTGATAGTTAACGTTCCTGTTTTTTTTCTGTAATAGAGTCTTTTGTTAATATTTTGACATATATTATCCACCTTTATGTCATGTTGTTTCAGATAATTATAGATACGTACACTCAATGGCAGACAGCTTATGTTTGAAGCAGCTAATAACCATATATGGACTTCCTTTGTTCAAGTAGGCAACTGTGGCCCATACTTGGTCTGCTATTGAGTGTTCCCATGAAAGAACCAGTAGTGATGGGTTTGTTCTGTGGACCAGAAATATACAAGCTCACCAAAAGAGTTTCTTGTAGATTTCGTTACTGACTTACAGCAGCTTGAAAAACGTTTTAAAATAAAGGGTAAGACATTTAAGCTCAAACTGGACACAGTCATTTGTGACACACCAGCCAGGTCCTTTGTAAAAACACAACGAACCACAATGGTTGTGACAAATGTTCTCAGCCTGGAAAATACATTGGCAGACGCATGATATCCCCATATTCAGACTATGCCGTATAAGGACAGATGATTCATTTGAAAACATGGTTGATGAGAGTCGTCATCATGAGGGGCCAAATCCATTTCATGAAAGTAGTGTTGGCATGGTTTCACAATTCCCTTAAGATTATATGCATTTGGTTTGTTTAGGTGTGGTAATGCGCTTGTTGAACATTTGGCTCAGTGGTCCTCTGAATTTCAGAATACCTGAAAACATAGCAGAAAGAATGTCTGCTAAACTGGTAGAAATGCACTCCTATATACCTAAAGCCCAGATCGCTGAGGGAATTAGATCGCTGGAAGGCCACTGAATTGGGGCAGTTTCTGCTGTACACAGGACCTATAGTGTTAGGTACCTTTCTGGACCGAAATATGTACGGCAATTTCATGCTACTGTTCTCTGGTATTGCTATTTTACTAAGTCCTAGACAATCCTGAAGATCTTTTGTTTCTCACTCTAGTGAAATATATGGCAAAGATCAACTTGTTTATAATGTACATGCTTTGGTCCATCTGGCAGATGAAGTACAATGACAAGATTGTCTTGACACATTTTCTGCATTTCCCTTCGAATGTTACGTGCACAAGCTAAAAAGGCTTGTCAGAAAACTAGAATTTCCCCTTGCCCAAATTATTTGTTGATTGTCAGAGATTAGAATTACTGACACTCATTTAAATAATGCCACTTTTAAAAAACAGCACCTTGTTGGGCCACTTTTGGATGGACTGTCAGTGAAAGCACAGTATGGTGAGGTGGCGTGTGACAAGTGGACGGTTAAAGTTTGAACCGGGAATTATGCCTCTGTCATTAGAAATGAGATTTGCATTATACATAACATTGTGGAATGCAGTGATGGAGTGTAGGTAGTATTAAGAATTTTCAGAGAAGTTTTTGTTCTTCACTTACCCATTCAATTCTGACTACCTGAATATCCATACTATTTCACAAACATCAGATATTCTCCAGTGTGTTTAAGCTTCAGAGCTTGATCAAAAATGTGTAGTTCTCACTGACAAGACAGGAACTCACTGACAAGACAGGAACTCACTGACAAGACAGGAACTCACCCACATGACAAAAACAATGAACCAGCACAAGACAAGAGACACAATGTCAATATATAGGGAACCAAATCAAGAGGGAACAGATGAAAGGGATAAACTAATTAACACTAACTAGGAAACAGGAGGGCAGGAACAATGACAAGACCAGAGGAAGAGAGAGTATGGCAACAAATAAGTGCCAAAATAGTCTCTCTCCAACATAAAACAAGAAATCCTGTCCGATTCCTGGCGGAATCATAACACATTTTTAGCTTATTGTATTTTTATCTGGGGAGAATGGTGGTGGTATTTTTGATGGCAGTTATAGTTGTAGCTCTTGTGTTCTAAATAGCTGTAAGAATTGATGCGGTTGCATGTTAGTTTTGACTGGACAGGTGTTCAAGACAAATTAGAATCAATTTACTGTAAGTGTTTGAGTATTAAGTGGCTTGTGTTCAAAGTCATTTTTATGTATAAATCACTTTATGCAATGCAGATTATTTCAAAGCAACTTCACAGTAAGTTGACAGTTTATTGTTGATTCAATTGAGTTCAATAAGCCCACATTGACACTGCAAGTCTTAATGCCCGATTTTGATTTGTTGACCATATCCGATTTTTTTGGACGACCAGTTTACACCTTATCTTACATCTTAGAGTGACCCATATGAAATTACACTGTGCACAAGGTGAAACAACCCATGGTAAATGTACCGACATAAAAAAGCTTAGGCTGAAAATCAGTATGATCAGCAAATCATTGGGTCTCATTCACTAATAATTCTTCTCACAAATACTGAAAAGCTAAGTCACAACACATGCATACACCACAGAAATAACTGATTAACAATGATGGCTATATAATGTATTTGACTAATAAGCATTGTTTCAGAACTTTTGAAACAGAAATGTATATTTCTGTGATGGTGTTTGTTCTTTCCTTGGTTAACGCTGTTCCACTTAAATGTTCTGTGTGTAAGTATCAGAGGCCACTATTGGTGTTCCGTTCTTCTTCCCACGGAAAGGGTAACCCAGTGTACAAAGGATATTACTCGGTATTCCACATTTGTTTGTTTATTTTTATTTCTTCACAAAGGATAACCAGGTAATAAACCTGGAAAAACAGAAAGTGCAACGTTTCAATTTTCATACATACAAACAGCCCCAGTTCATTACCTCAATATCCCAATAACAATAAGCAACAATAAATAACATTAGTCAAAATACAAATATATAATAATATTTATACAATAATAACAATAACAATAATAATCATCATCATCATCATCATCATCATCATCGTCATCGTAAAGCAGACAAGAAACCATTTGAAATTAAGAGCTTACCAAGTGGCTGCACACCGGGGGCCTGTACCATGATGGTAGTTGAACAAACTCTGGGTTACAGGATTAGTTTTGGGTTGTCAAAACCAAACCAATGTGATCAAGCTTTGTTGGTACCATGAAGCAGCTCCAGGAGTTTCTTTGTCAACTCAAGCTTTGATCCTGAAGCTAAGATTAGTTTGTGCGCGCGTGCACATGAACGAGTGACGTTGGGATCGCTAAACCAATCGCGTTCAACATGGATAGAGGGAGTTACGTAGGTTTCTTAGGAAATAATTATGCGCAAATGTTAGTAACACAAAAATGTATTTCAGCCACCCAGTAATACTGTTTCTGCTGTTTACGCAAGAGAGAACGGTTTCAGAAACACTGCTGATTGAGTTAATCCACAAGTTGAACGACTATATAGTACACACATTTACTGTAGTATACTGTAGTAAGGTAAATATTACAGTAATGTAATATGATGTGTTTTATGTGTGTATGTGCCCCCACAGTGGATGAACATATCCTGCTAACATAAGTTATCATTTAGTTTACCTTTATTAATGAGGATGAAGCACATGATGAAGTGAAACGATCTGTGTGCTGAGAAAGTTAAAGAGATAAATGTACTGTACTATTCATTATGGCACAAGTGTGAATGTGAGGATTTATATTTTATGTTACTGGTGTCTCTTTTATTGTAGGACATTTCACAATTCCTTCCCCAGAGACTGAAGTGTCTACCTCCAAAGGTTACAGAAGTAACACATGTATTTTGTGAACAAAATACACTAGAGAAGCTTACACTGTAACGAATTGCTGTAAAAACTACAGCGTTATTTTACAGAAGCTGACTGTTTTTTAAATAATACGGAATATTGCTGTAAAGTGCAATGCATTCTGGGGTCACGTGACGGATTAACTCAATGTACAGAATGTTGCTGTAAATTTCAAATCTACAAAGGCGGGATGATCTTCAACAGTCGAGATTGGGGTAGTGCGCAAAATGAGTGATTCACACCTGTGGTAAGTGACTTAAAACGTTTTTTTTCACATTTGGTAACTATCATACTGGTAACTTTATATAGAGGTATCTACATTCGCGTTTCATATTGGTAACCCCGGATTCAACCTCCATCCGCGGGGGCCGAATAAGTCTTGCGCGGGGTTTCAGCAGTGCCGTCGCGGTAAGATTTCAAACATTCTCCGTCGCTATAGCACCTGAGGACAGAAGTTGTTCATATTATTTACAGTTTGTGTACACACCAGGAGCGAAGGCGGTATGTGACGAGCTACAGTTCATTGTATTAGTAAATTGACGGTTGTTTTTTTAATGTTGAACATCGCGCCCGCCGTAGACACAGTAAAAGTTACATGCTTCGACTGTTGGGATTCACGGGAATTTAGTGTTGAATACCACACTCGGTCGTGATTATTTGTGTGGTGTAATTCAAATTTGCATATGCAGTTATCCGTTAAATCGAGCGCCCAAATTAAAACGAGTCACCAAAGCTTACGGTAAGTCGATGTTGACGGAGGATAGCCCGGTAAAGTGATTATTGTACGTAACCAGCTAGATATACAGAATATATAACGGAGGCCAGCTGAGAGCTTGAGCAAAAGACGTTATCGACACCCTCATCGTTAGAGCAGGTCTGTCTCCCAAATAGGACCGTTGGAGGGAAGGAGTGAGACGGCCCGTTACAAATACCAGTGTGGCAATTTCTTGACCGTGACATCCCTAACGTTAGTTGGCTTACATTTCTGTTTAAGTACGGTTTTAAGTGTAAGTTACTCTGTGTAATTTGCTTAGAGTTTGTTTGTAGAGTCACTTATACTTAAATGTAGTTTAAATGTAAAAAGCTTAAAGATAAAATTCTATTGTATCTATTAACTGTTGTTACATGTGGTATTGTTTGTTTTAGGACACACTTTGACATACAGGCCACTGGATGCTGACTACTGAAGTTTATGTTGTGTGTGACGGTGCTCAGCACAGCTTCATGTCTGGCCTTGCCACTCTGTTCATAGCATGTTACATATTCAATCTTCAGTACCAGGATGGGGCAGCGTGTATCTTGGAGTCCACTGAAAGGTATTAGTTGAACAACTTCCTTACCTGCATTTTGTAGATATGTTAATGATATATACCTGTTAAGACCTTTAAAACAATATTTCTCAACGAGAGATGGATTTTTTTAGTGCAAATTATTTAGAAGTCTCCCCTATTTAACACTAGCAAGCTGATCATTTAATTCATGTGTTTTAATATAATATATTTTGTATATTTAATATATAACATTTTGTTTTTCCTGACTCTTTGTAGACATTAATCCATAGAGTGGAACAAGAAGAAGCGTCATCTAAAATGCCAGGATACAGAAGAAACAGGTTGCAGTGAACCCACATGTTGCCGCTCTTCTAAACACAATGATGAATTTTCAGTGAAATCGATGAAAAGTAAGAAGCATGCACGAACGCACGCACGCACGCACACACAAACACACACACACAGATCTCATCATTGAATTACATCATTGTATTATTCTCTGTGTCTGACTGTATATGTTGTCCTCTGTTTTTCCTCTTGACTATAAATATCTAAAATTATTCTCTTTTTTCTTTTCCATAGTTCTAGCTACTTGTTGTGCTCTGATGGATCAAGATGTGGACCATTTTACAGACTCACTTGGGCTTTGTTATGCGATGTTGTTACATGAGGGTTATGTTGGTTAACGTATGTTTAAAGAGCCATGTTGGCTACTATGAAGTTGTAACTGAATAAAAATATTTAATGTACAACAAGGTACAAAATTTGTCTGTAATTTATTTTTGTATCAATTAAAACATAAATAAACAGTGTATATCAAGTATGCAAAACATACTGGATACACACTGATTATGTATTTCTTCTAAATACAGTATATTAAAATCAAGCAATTGGCCGTAAAAAATACAGCATTATACTGTTGCTATTCAAAATTACAGTTTTTTTCCTGTATTATGCAATTACAGAAAATGGCTGTAAATTAAATTACAGAACTGTGGCTGTAAAATTTACAGTATCTGGCTGGCAACCCTGCTGCCAGTAATTTACTGTAAATTTTACAGGATTTTTTTTACAGTGTACTCTTAATAAAGAAGGTTAAATAAAAAATACCAGTATGTGAACTTAGTTGTCAGTTGAAGTGTTCATTTAAAAATCCGATGGTCATCTCAATCCTGACTCTGGTTTGATTGAGGGCCATGTTGAAGTGGCTCTGCGGTCAGGATAGCAAAAACCTCTGGCATACATAGGGACCCCCGTCTCCCACCAACAGGCTATTAAACAGCCCTGTTATACTTTACCTTCCTTAAAGCACTAACAAAAACACAGATGCATAGGGAATGTTGTAGGCATTACAAGTATTAAAAACGTCTTAAACATTTAAAAATGTAGGCCTACTTTATGATACATTATTTAGGTTCATTGTAAGTGTAACTTGATAACAAAAAGATTAAAATAGCAGTGTTAAAAATATGTGATGTCACCTGTCAATTTATGGTTTTGTCTGTATCTTGCTGTAGCTGTATAATAGAAAGTTTCTTCAGTGGACAAAGAAGATAAAACCAACACAGTGAAACTGGAAGTGTTCCTAAATGTTCTGCCCCACAGACAGGAATGTAAAAAATGCAATGCAAAGAAATACATATTGTATGCAGTACAATAACAGTATAAATACATTTAATTTCATGTTTAAGGGAAAGCCAGCAAATGTCATCTCTAAAATCAGATTTTACCTACATAGTCACCATTTTTTGATTTTGTATTTGTAATATATATTTACATCATTTTATGTTAGTATTTTTATTTTATTAAACATTATTAAAAATAACTAACCATTGTAACACGCATTGTGAGTTAGTTGCCTCACTTATGTAAATTTGCTCGCCGTTGATTGGTTTATTTTCGATGTGAGATCTCTAAACTAGATCATAGCCTGCTCCGGAGCAGGTTAGCCGTGCAGCTTAAGTTACCATGGCGATGAACACCGATTAAAGCTGAGTTACTTTCATGGTACCTAAAACCCAGGGTTGGCACAAAGTAATCCTAAACTTACCTGGCTAGCCACCTAAACCGGCTTCATGGTACAGGCCCCGGGTTGAAAGTCATTACAAATTAAATGAATCTTGCACTTCCTTTTTATAGTAAACACCGGTCACATGTTTCTCAGAGGACACTCCTCTCTTAAAGGGGCACTACACTATAACCTGCTAAACCTCAAACGTTTCTCCATAAGTGTTATTTGCAACATGTATATACTTTTTATATATAGTTATAAACATTGATTAAACAAAAACCTCACAAATGACCGAACTGCACAGAAAACACAACAATTGGCGATGTAGAAAATTGCAACCTACAGCTCCACCCCCCCCCCTTCCCATTAGAGAAGCTACGGTTGCAGTTACAGGACAAAAGGGTTCCGTATTATCGGTGGTGTTGATAATTACAATATATGTCACAGGACAGAGATGTCGTCGTCTGATACAGCACAGTAACCTTTGCAAGTCAAGTGACGAGGTTTATTTAAAAAGAAAAATTAATTAATTAAATTGACTTAATTCATCATTTACTCTCATTCTAATCTAATTTACTCTGTTATAGTCAATATTATTGTAACTTGTTTAACATTGCGTCAGTGATTTATTCGCTTATTTTGCATATCAATTTGTGGCACGGTAACTTGGTTTATAATTTACAGCCTATTGAAACCGCTTGCTAATGCGTGTAATCTAACCGTGAAAGTCTTAGCAGACGTTTTTC
Organism: Triplophysa tibetana; assembly: GCA_008369825.1. Lineage (NCBI taxonomy): Eukaryota > Metazoa > Chordata > Actinopteri > Cypriniformes > Nemacheilidae > Triplophysa > Triplophysa tibetana. Next base: position 15,303,063 of record CM017908.1, read on the forward strand.
TCATCATCACAGAGTCAATCAGAGGATTTAACACAGGTGGTAAGAGGGAGAGGATGAGGGCGGAGAGTTAGGGGTGTTGGAGATGCAGGCAGGACAAGGAGCGGCAGAGGAGCTAACGGCTACCCTGGAGGACCGCACAAGAGAGGATGTGGAAGCTAAGCAGTATTATAATATAACTTACACCAGATGTATTCAAATTAAGATTGTAAACATGATTTCTAACTTGATTTGCACACGGCCCCAACAAGGACAATTACAAAGTGCTAAAAATTTACAAGGAAAAACGCTACTTCTCTTGATGATCAGCTCATCTATTAGCTAAAGCTATCAAACAAACAGTTCACTTATATAGCGGAAATTAGACAAACTTACAAGTGCAACTTCAGCGTCGCTTTGCAAACCCGTTTCCTGCGTCAGTGCCCTCCATTTGGGAAAAGCGACCGCAATGTTTATTCAGGTTTTCTGACGTTTATTGTCTCGACTTCGCCTTGCTGCATCGCATTTTATCTTTTTTGACGAAACAGATTGAGGCTCTGTCGGCTCTTGTGCAGAGTATGTGTGGTCCGCCATTAGCGCAAATTTCACTTCTTACTGCAACAAAGAACCGTTTCTATTTCTAATAAAATACACAACAAGTACATTTGTTATTGTTCTTCCTCTTCTTCTGATAATCCTTCTATGTAGTGGCTTTGCAAGCCTCCAAAACACAGCCGAAGAAGAAGAACATAGTCCCGTGCATCCTTCGTTTTACGAGACGCGCTCAGTTTGTCAGTGTAGTGCTACAATAGAAACAGGGCTGTGCAATTTGATAAATTACATGTAAGGGTCAGACAAACTCTCCCAATTTAAATCCAGACTAAAGACACATCTTTACAGCCAAGCTTTCACTTAATGCATAGTTAATGAACAGCAGATACGCTAATTATTCTCTTTCTGCCTCCGCCTCGGGATGCCCACCCCGAGGTAGGAAGAAATTCCGCCAGGTCCAGATGATTGATATATGCCCATCCCCAACTAGAGATTACGTCAGCTACAGCTGCAAACTGACTGACCATCCCAGCTCCATCGAAGGCAATTCCGCCACCACCCAAAAAAAATACGACCATTGGACCATCCCAGCTCAGACCACTACATCCCCAACCGAGAGCAAAGACGGACTACTTGTCACATTAATGATGAAATTACAACACTTGGTATTTAATGCCAACCTTACATCACATGTCAGCCATTTGAAGATATAGCTGTATTCAGTGGCCCTCATTGGAGGTAGTTGGATGAGTGTTTGTGGGGAGTAGGGGAGCTTGTTGGTTGTGGTTGGGGGGATTCATTTGCTGGGCCTGTGTGGGTCCGGTTTGTTCTTTTTTTGTGGTCGATGTCGGACCACAGAGGAATAAAGTTACAACATGCCAATACTATTTTCCCTGGTTGTTCCTCTGCTTTCTGGTGTCGATCGTTGAGTGGGACCGGGTTGAACCTCCACGGTTTTCGGCGAGTGGGAACTTCTGGGTTGCGGATGGTGGGCTCTCCCTCTTCCTTGTGGACATTTGCTCGGTGGCTTTTGGTCGGGGTCACTGAGTGCAGCTCAATCAATCATTGGAGTTTGGGTTCCTCGCCACAGCAGGGCAGTGTTGGCTTGCTCACCGGGAGACTGCATTTATTTATTCATTGATTAGATATTAGATTAGATATTATTTATTAGAATGATCTTGCTTGTTCTATAAACACCATGCACTGTGCTGTGTTTTACCTTTTCTGTTTGTCCTGTTTGCCCCTGTTAAGCAGCTTTGAACAATGCACATTGTGAAAAGCGCTTTATAAATAAACTTGAAATTAATTGAATTGAATAATAGGATCGGTCACAAACAATAACCCTGCACGATCTTATGTGTTGTGTCTTATTAACTCACTGTCATTCAATTCAATGTAATTTAATATTATAGCGTCTTTACAATTTGCATTTTATCAATGCAACTATACTAGAAAACCCAGATAAACCAAAGTTGAATGCACAAAATAAAATTCTGATAAATTGTCATGTATTGCAACACATTTCTTCTCCCCTTTCATGTTTCGTCCATTTTCTCTGCTCCTAAAGAACTCTTAATTCTCTTAAAAGTCCTCCTCCCTACTCCTATTTTGTCACAAGGAGCAACTCTTTGCGCTAAGATTTTTCATGAATAGGGCCCAGATCTACAACCTGAAGGAAGGAGATTCAAGCAAAGAGAAGGCCATAGCCTATGTTACTATATACATATATTATCCTTTATAGTCATTTTAGTCCTCTATATTTTCTCAAAAACATCATTTTATGACCACCACACAGGTAGATGACAGCTGAAATGGAGTTAAATAGTCTGTCAATTTATAATGGTGATCAGCCTCCAGACAAACATCAACAATTAGGTTGTACTTTTTTTACTTTATTTTTTTAACAATAGATAGTAAAACATACATTATTTTGCATCTAGTCTGTAGTGATTTTTTCTCACACGATGTAGCAGCACCATGGTTCAGAGACAGTCGCTGTTCTATCAGTGGTGCTCCAGGTAATACTCTAGTAGAAGCACAGATCTGCATGTAGAATACTCCTAAAACAACTACCACAGGATTACCACGACATTGTCAACCAACTACACTAATTTACAACTTAAGTTCTTAGGTCAGTTACAATGTTTATGTAATTATTAATAATTGAGTCTGCAGATCAAGATAAGATTGTTATAATTTTTCAACCCACTTCATTTCTTGGGAGACTCCGATGATAACAGTGAGAAGATCCTCCTCATAAGAAGAGAGCCAGGGGTCCAGCCAAACTCTTAACCAAACCAACAGCTCCTGTTATCTCACCACCGCCTTTTATTCCAAGCGGCACAGCTGCTCCTCCTCCACCGACTTCACCACCTGATTGTGCACAGAGACCAGCAGAAGAGCAAACCCCTTCTACAAGCAAGGTGTACAGACCTACCTGGCGGGGGGGAAGAAGTGGATCAAATGGTAGTGCCTGCTCTGGTAAGCAATACCTCATCCGAAATAAGACTCAAATAGTGTTTATTTTGTCAGCTATTTTTTATTGTAGTCTAAGTCCTGTGTCAAATTTAAACTTTATTGAACTTTTATCATCTTTAGGCAACCTTATGCTGTTTTTGTTGAGTCATTTTTAGTCAACTAAATGCCTGGGCCTGTATTCTTAAAGCTTCTAAGAAACCTCTAAAGCTCTTAATTTGGCTTAAAAACGATTCAGGACCAATCTTAGAGAAACTCTGAGCAAGGAAAAGACTAAAACCTTTATCTTCGTCAGAAGGCGGGGCTGAACCCGTTGCTATGTATGAGACAATTTATTAAAGACTGTGATTGGTTGGTTGACCAACAAGGAAAAAATCTGGCTTTTCAAGTATGGGTTAGTTTGAAAAGTCCTCCTTGCTACTCCTAAAATGTTGGATCATAAGAGCTATTTTAAGGGTTAATGAATTACTTTTTTCTTGACTAAGATCTTTTCTGTAATTCTAAGGAGAACTGCCCCTATTTCTATGAATTTCTTTGAATTTTGTCACTATTTTTCATGAATACGGGCCCAGGGCATTTTTATCTACCTTTAGTCAATGACACTTTTTTGGCATGCAGTATAATAGTTAAAATTATAATCACAATTACTGTGGATGTAGCATATCTATCATAAAGAAGTGGACAAATATTACAGATCAAGTAAATTGGCGCCCTCTGCAGGCAAAATTCTTATAATTCAGAATGTACACATGATAAATGTTTTTATTTTGAATGTCATGTATTTTTACAGTGTTGTTCTATGAAACCACATAATTAATTGTTTTTTATACGTTATACTAAATATTATTGCCTTGTTGTTACTGTATATGTATTTTAAGTCATTTTAAAGGCGTAGGTATTTGCTTGTGTCTATTGTTATTACCACAAATTACTTGATTAATTGTCAAATTAATTAACCGATTACTTGATTACCAAAATAATCGTTAGAGTGATAGCCCTATTCTCATGCTGCATGCTTGAGCTTCCACTTGAGGTTTTTTCTCACACATCAAGCAGGTTTCAGTTGAGCTTCTGTTTGTGTTCGCTGGTCAATGATTATACGTGAATAAAGCCTAAATTTAAATTCTTTGAGGCCTCTATTGAAAAAGTTTAACTTTCTCTTCCCATCTGTTTGGTGAAATGTGCCTAATGAGTTGTCCAATGCAGAATTACATTTATTTTTATATTCCAAACTTTTTTCTTATTTTTTACAGCGGCAGAAGTAGACATTATGAGCTTATTATAATTAATAAAACAGCAGCAGGAGCATATCATTTCTTCAGTAAATTATTTGAAGAGCAAATTGGAACCAGCAAGCCAAAACATGGAAATTCCTGAAGTGGAGAAATTCGAGGAGTGGCTAAAAATCATGCCACTAGTCAACTAAAGTCAAGTGTGGTGAGTTCAATCTTGTTTTTCAATCTCATTAATGTGTAAGTTTACTTTACATTTTACACTGTTTTACTGTTAAAATTATTATCTTTTTTACAGTGCATGTTAACCTCGGGGAGTGAAAAAACACATACTGCGTAAAAGGGATAGTTCACCCCAAAATGAAAATTCTTCATCATTTACTCACCCTTGAGTTGTTACAAACCTGTATGAATTTCTTTGTTGAACACAACAGAAGATATTTTGAAGAATGTGTGAACAGTTCTGGGGCACCATTGATTTCCAAAGTATTTTGTTTCCTACTATGGCATTAAGTCAATGCTGACCCAAATCAACCAGGTGTCACGGTCACCAGGTCACTCAACCCTACACCACCCGTTATCCTCTTGGCTCACCACCAGCACACATCTTTCCATACATTCTACATGTCGGATCGGCCCAAAAAAACAGACGGTGTCCGACTAGAGCCAACAGTGCGGAACACACCAAAAAAACGACAAAAGTCAGTTGATGCTCAAAAGTGGCCTGACGTTGCCTGACAGTCAGCTTGGTATGTCACGGGTTTAAGATTACACTATCAGATGGTCCCATTTAGCACTTGGGGTAAATCGTACCAGATATATTTTTGAGTGCAGTTTTCCCAAAACTATCAATATCTATGCTGTTATATACACTTATTAAATATATAGCAATGATATATAAAACCTTTTATTTCCCCCTGTTAATTATAAGAAATTGATAGGACTTTTGTTAGATTTTAGATTTTTTCCCTGGCAACTATTTGGGACCATGACACAAAACGTGGTACATTGAACATCCTTTCCTGCATGTTCCATGATGATGTTGGGAGGAGGATCAACTGGATGGGCATGAATGGGAAAAAAATATTTTAATCAGATAGAGTCAAAGAAGTTCCTCCTGTGTAAGTAAATGTAAATGCAGTTCTGTTAATTAACCTCAACAGCACCAAAAGTTACATTATGTACCTATAAATGTCAGATTGTACACTTTTGTTTTGAAGACATTGGTTATGTGCATGCGTTTCAGTGTATTTTACTGTTAACTTCTGTGTTTTTAAGTGTTAATTTACTAGTTAAATAGTGACAGTTAAGTTCAAATCAAAGGAGAAGTTTACTTCTTTAAAAAGTTAATGTTTTATTTACTTATGTTTGTTTCTTTTCATCAATCTTCAAAAACCTAGTTTCCACAAACAAATTAAGTATTATGAGTAAATGTTTCTTGAGCTACATTAAAAAAGTCTTCTTTTTCATTAAATAAAAAATGTTCTTTGAACAATCTGTAATACTTAGTTGTACATACATAATACAACTACAAAAATAGGTAATTACAGTCTGTAATGTCTGTTTAATTGTTACTGGCAAAAATGGGTAAATTTAGATTTACAGGTTTTAAATGATTTCATCATGTTTCATCAATTTTTATAAAGGCAGGCATAATGCATTTTTATATAGCATTCTAGTCTATCCAATGTAGGTCAATTAGATTTGAAATACTTCTTTACCTATTTTCCAGAATACTAGTTTTAAATGAGGTAAAGGTATCCAAAAGAGAATGATCAGATCGGATACTGCGGCGGATCAGCTGCTTTATAAACGGGTCCAGATCAGCTGCTTTATCAGCGGATATAGGGCGGGTCTGACCCAGATCTGGTCTGGATCCGCAATCCTTACTTGTTCTGGATCAGCTGCGTTTTGCCGGTTGCGGTAGATAGTACGTAAAAAATGTCAAAACTTCTATGATTTGTTAAATGTTTGGATACATGTAATTATATGTGCTGTGTGCAAACAAGCTTTTGCTTTTATGCATTCAGAATAAGTTATGTCATTCCACAGCTCTAGACTTTATCCATCGTTTTTTTCTGAAGTATGTACTGTTATAGACAAGAAACTAATGCAGTTAAGTTGACCGATGACGTCCGCTAAGAGGAGGGGCTTCCAACCTTTTGAATCGACTCAATTCTCAACGCCTTGGAATCGAGCAATCGATTCCCAGCCCTTGTTTACAGGAGGCCTGTCTTCTGAATTAGTTTGGTTTTAATAAAAGGAACAAAACGTAAACTTGATCACACACACTTGAAAATAATGTGTAGGTTGAGGCAACCTTGAAAAGCTAATTCCTATAATTCCTCAAATATATGAAGAGTTCGGTTCCAAAATGAGATAACTCCAGGTTAGTTATTAGGCTTAAAGCAAAACAAACCACCTGCAGTTTGATATTAATTGGAATGGAGTTGTCTCATTTTAGAACCAAAACATAGACATTTATAATTGGCGTTTTAGACATTTAGTCTTATTAATCCTGGTGGTTTTACAGATGGTGCACCAGAAAACTAGACCAACAATCTATCCTGCAAAAAGTATTTAAAAAAAACACTTCACCTTCTCGGCAGGGTTTGGCCTAAATGTAGAAAAGGGCTGTAGTATTACTGAAGGATGGTACGAGTCTCCTCCCCCCGACTCGAGTCATCGCCACCCCTGGGACTCCACGTTTACTTCTTCCGCGTACATGGTTTACGATATGAGGTGAGATATTGCCATAAGATATTTAAAACATAATATTTTAAATTTCAGCTTCTTTTCATCTCCACTGGTGTTAGCTTGTAGTGTTAGCTCAGCTGTACCTGGACTGTAGCAGCGCTATGTGATTCAGCTAACACTACATCAAGCTATCGGCAGTGGATGGTCAATGGAGTTAGTCACGAGTTTTTATATCTTATTCAAATATATTGTAGATGACTAAATATGTCGGCTTTAAAGGCGAAATCGTCAAGATGCTCAAAACGTGGGCAGGAAATGATGAGGTTATTTTGAGACTATCACTAAAACGTGTAACTTCCTTCTTTGAACGTTCGAGTAAAGCGGGTATGTGATAAATGCACGTGTCTTGCCAAACACATTTCAACATAAAGGACGCATCGACCAGTAGCAAATGGAGATAGTTTTGCAATTTTTCAGTTTAATCGTTTGATATAAAGTGAAGGATGGCGTGAATGTTCTATTCAAAACCGGGCTCGTGTTTGACAGCTTGGACGCTCAATGCACTTTACATATTTGCAAAGTATTGTAATATATAAATGAAATGTTAATGTGTGAGTCTCACTTTCTTATGCGTTGCGTGGGGGTTTCTACTTGTTTGACTTTATTGACTGTGACGACAGTCAATGAGAAATGAGGAAATTATACTGTAACTATTGTGTGTTTACAACCAACATGATATTACTGATAAGCGCGATTTTACATACAGGTGTCAAAGTGGCTGTAAAAAATGATTTCTCTCTTTAATAGTTGTGTTCCGAACAATTGAAAGCTGAACTTATAAGTGAAAGCCAGTTTCTGAAAAGTTTTGCGTTTGATTTTTTCTGTAGGGCACCTTATATGTATATATACAGTATATTGCATATAACAAGTTACACGTGACAACAGCATAACAGGAAACATAAAAACAAATGGAAATTGGTTTTGCATAAAAATAGTGGTTTTGCATTGAGGATATTTTGTAATTTACTTGCAAAATGGATCGATTTCAGGTCCTTTATCTCTGAAAGCAGCTGTTTTGTAAGCTGGTTTAGATGACACCACCTAGGTCTGTTCTTAGAGTGATTGTTCTTTACTGGGTCACTACAGTATTTCTGTAGATTTCTGGACAGCAGATGTGGATTTAATAAAGAACCAGTTTTCCTTAATTAAAAATAACTTGAGATGAGGTTGATCTTGCATTGTAAATGGACAATTCCATGAAAAGGTCAACTTTACCATGCAAACTTTTTACCAAAGGTTTTTATCATTCCGAAAGCTTATGTAAATATTTGGTGATTTAAAAACCCTTAAAGGTTTTTAAGAACGATTTCCCATAATACGGTAAGTTTTTAGAATTGTCACATCCTAACGGTCCATATTCGTCATAAATGGACACATGAAAATTAAAACATTAACTATTTTATGTTCTATTAGGTGTCATCTCTAATTTATTTGTTGGGTATATTTGCTTCTGGTTGTGCATTTTAAGTCACAGAAATTCTAGAGACTGTCGTTTTTCAAAACCGAGCCTTTTTTGGCACATCCATAACATGTATTTATTTACCTTTTTCTAAATAAAAAACATCTTAAGACTGATATATTTCTGATGTCTGAACTGGATTTAGGGAAATATAAACAGAAGCAACATTTTGATAGTAAATACATTATCTGAGAGTTTATATTTAAAGATTGACAGCAAATTTGTATTTGCAAATTTTTTTAAGATATATGCTCACAATTTTTATCATAAAACGGATTATCTTTTTTGTAAGTTATTGGTGGAGAAATACAACAGACAATAGTTCTCCTCCTCAAACTTTGCTGGAAACTGATGTATACGATGTTAAGCAGAAACACAAGATCATGAGTGTTCCGGCTGAAATATTTGAGATGTTATACTGTATGTTTTCACTTCGAAATGAAACCTGTCACAACATTTAAAGCTTTCAAAGAAGTTTTGCTTGTGTCCTAATATCTAAATATTTTTAACCTTTTTAGATTTGGTGGTGAACGTCATGGATGAGTCTTTACTGAAACTTCAAGCTTGATGTTAAACAAGTCCACTCCACCCCCAGACTTCTCATCTCTCCACCTGCCTCTCTTGACTTCATCCCTCTCTTGATCTTTCAGTTCATCATGGCAGACTCCAGCTCTACCAGCTCCATGCGTCTAAAGCAGGAGATCTCCCTCCTGCATGGTGTCTGCCTCATTGTGGGCAACATGATCGGATCGGGCATCTTTGTATCACCCATAGGTGTCCTTCAAAACACAGGCTCTTATGGTCTATCGCTAGTGATTTGGGCTGTCGGAGGGATCTTCTCTGTGTTCGGTGCCCTGTGCTATGCTGAGCTGGGCACCACAATCCGCAAGTCAGGAGCCAGTTACGCATACATCCTGGAGTCCTTTGGAGGCTTCCTGGCGTTTATCCGTCTGTGGACGTCGTTGATGATAGTGGAACCGGCCTGCCAGGCGGTCATTGCTCTTACGTTTTCCAATTATTTAGTTAAACCGTTCTTTCCCACCTGCCCGGCACCGTATGAAGCTGTACGGATCATTGCAGCTATTATTATAGGTGAGTACTTCTCCGTTCATGCATGCATAGGAGAACATTTTGATAATATTGCAACATGCAACAATCACAGCGTAAAAGTGTACATGGTGGCATAATATAAGCAGGCTTTGAAAGATAATCACCGGTGTTTACTGTTCACACAGAGTGGGTTTAAGCAGAATAACATGAAGGGGGCAGTTAATGTCTGAATGTTTGGATATAGATAACGCAAAGATTTACTGCTGGGAAGAACTAAGAGAGCATGGCACTCTGCATATTTATAAAAAATATGTAATGGGAAAGGTTCCATTCAGTCTAAAATTAGTAAATTTCTTCAGAGTGATTATTCAGAGTGATTCCAATTCTGAAGATTCAAATAATATTTCTTAACTTTATGAATTTTATTAATTCGTAATAAAGACTATTTATTTTGAACATCAAACTGGTGAGGTTTCTTAACATTTTCTATATACAGGGCAAAAATTAATTTCATTTTTCTTGTCCTTGTTTGATTGACTGCATGTCTTGAAGAAGTGGGTACTAGACAAATAGTTTTCAGTTAAAAAATCAGTAAAAAAAACAGACATTTTCTGTGATATTCTTTTCCCCTCTAAAATTATGGGATATAAGGATATATATTAATATATTTTCCCCATTTGTCTTGTTATTCATTGTTGTCTTTTACAGTTTTTGACAGTTTTTAAAAAAGAAACAGTAAAAAAATTATGAAATTATAAAATTATGCCAGCTGGCCGCATTTGGGGCGACTTAAATAAACTGTTTTTGACCGTCTTTAAAAAATATTTTTGTCAGTTTCCGTGAAAATCTGTAAATAAATAACATATTTTTGGTAAATAACAGTTGTTTTATACTGTACACATTAAAAAGGTGTGTTCACATTACTTAAGCAAATTTGTACTTTTTTGGTTTCAGCATTTGGAATACTGGAAGTGACATAAGCATTTTACCCCTTCCTTTTTTGGTGTAATTTTTAATATCACAACAATCTCAAAAGCATGCTCATAACTTCTGTTTGCACAATTTCTTTAGCTTGAATTTTACATTTATTTTTCTGAATATAATAAGAATGGTGTCTAATCTTCAGATCTTTCAGAATGTGATGTTTTAAGTACTATATGTGTTTGCTCAGCTTCTAATGACACTGTGACTGCCATTCACTGCCTTTGACTTTGAGAACCGGGAAACATTTATGTGAAGGTTTCCAGACTCTGGCCTTGAGTGTTTGTTTTAAATTTAAGGATTTTTTTTACTTCTTGTCACCTGTGGCATGTTTTGTTATGGCACACTGTATGTCAAAGAACACTCAAGCACTTAGAGAAACACAAAGCTACAATCCAAACAATAAGCTCCTTTTTATTACCATAACGTAATAAAGCAGTAAGGAATTTATTGTCAAATAACTTAAACCTTGTGTAGACAAAACGTTATACACTGAGAATACAAAAGGTACAGGAATGTCTTTATTATATACGGATTCGCTTAATAGGACTTGGTGTTATAATCCCACTAATTCAGCACAGTTTAATTGCCCAATAGGAAATTTCCCATGTCCTATGCAGGCTTTTATGACATAAATCTACATAAAATCACAGTTTCAGGGTGTTCTAGTATTAAGGGCAGTTGGAGGCACAAGATTATGCCTTTTAGTGATATCGCAACTCACTAAATGATCCCAGCATTCAGGATTACTCAATACAAGAAATAGGTGTATTTGATACTTTGCATGACTCTGACCCTTCAAAAGCAGGATTAGGTCATGAACACACTTGACGTCTTTTTTGTCAAGAAAAGTAAAAAAACACATCTGGTGACAAACAAGGATTCGAACGCACATTTATACAAAACTATGCTCCAACCGACGTTTAGGCCGTCATTTTATTTTTCCGAGCTTGATACTGCTCGACCAATCACCTCCCTCGCATGTTGTTATGGAAACGACACACTACTTGCTTGTCATTGGTTATCTGCGAAAAGGAGCTTGACAAATGCCGTTTTTTTTTCCCAGAAAAGTTTAACTTTTTTCAACTTAAAAAAGATGGCAGTGCTGGCGTTTAAAAAAAATAAATGCTCAGGACTTTTTAAAAAAAAAAAACACGATTTACTGCATTGGGTTATAATGTAAAACAGACGCTAGTAGTTTCAAGAAAGTCTAAACACGGCCTTAAACATCTGCAATGAAATCCACAGAGATGTTAGGGAGTTACTGTCAGAATCATTCAGTCCTGTTTTATGGAAGAAACCAGATGCCTGTTGTGCAATATGCTCACCGCATAATTGAATGAACGGTAGAGCTTGATCTACCATTGGTTGATAAAGTGGCATTTGTAGGCTGAACCTCAAAAACAGTGATAAAAAAATGACAATGCACAATAATACAATTCTAATATGTGCCTGTGAATAATAAAACAAAGTGTGCCCTGTTTTTAAACGGTCATATATCTGCTTGCAGGTCTTCTGACGTTTGTGAACTCTATGAAGGTGAAGTGGGGGGCCATTCTTCAGGTCATCTCTACTGTGGCTAAAGTCCTGGCTCTCATAGTCATCATCATTGCTGGAATGATAGTTCTGGCCAAAGGTATGAACCTAGTGACATTTAAATATGCTTGGTATAAACATGTACCCAGGAAGTTCTCTGTAGTCCTTGAAAAGCGAATTCTGTTAAAGACAATATCTCGCTTGGCACTAAACTTTGAGCTTTATCATTTTGCAGGTATTGTTTATGCTCTAACAGCCACATTACAAACTAACTAAAGGTTGAAAAATGGGATCGCAGGGAATGAGGATATCAGATTATGGTTTAAGCTTTATGGATTAGAAAGATGTTTAATGTAACATTGCTAACAGTGTTCTATATTACAGAGATATACAAAACATTGGTAAACAGACTAAAATTTAAAATTAAGTGCTCAAGCGCATGCATAATGCAATCCGCTGTGACACCGTCACAAATTTTGATTATACGTGTAAATATAATATTTCACAATACAAAAAAAGAATGGAATAAATATCTGTTTATGTCAAATGAACCAAAACGCCAAACTAAAATATTAGTGCAAGAAATAAAAAGCCGTACGAAAACATAATGTTACCTTTAATAAAACGGAAAATAGCCTATAATGTAAAAAAGAAGTATTATCTATATTGTCTATAATAAAATGTAGAATATAAAATAAATTGTAAATAAACAAATAAATAAAAATACAGCAAACTTAACCACTTAAAAGAAAAAATATCAGTGGAAATAATCAAGCCGACGGCCTTAACAACGAAAGAAAACTCCAAGGTCAGAACGCAAGAAATTCTATACATCACATATATGAATAAATCAATATAAAACCGTAACTAAACACTACAACAATATAGATCTTATCTCATAACTTACCTCACTTTGTCCTTAGATTTCTGCCTCTCCTCCATTAGTCTGTCTTCCTAAAGACGGCCGCACCGGTTTCACTGAGGACACAGAGCTTTACTTTTACATCGCTGGTAGTGATCTATATTTGTGTCTGATATTTAACCACATATGCATGGTTATGCAACAGGGAAGACAAGCAACTTTCAGGATTCATTTGAGAACTCAAAGCTGAATGCAGGAGACATGGCTATGGCGCTCTATGCAGCTCTCTATTCATATTCTGGCTGGGACACCCTGAACTTCATCACAGAGGAGATTAAAAACCCAGAGAGGTTCACTTGTACACATTTTTTCATTAAACATACAGTAAATATGATGTCATTCAATGTGGGTTGTTGACATGAATCAAGTAAAGTTGACATGTTTTGTGATGCAACCTGGTGAGTTTCTTTATAGTGATTGTGCGTTCAACTTTTGTTCAATCTTTGGAGTAACTATGTGGAATATAAACAAACATTTGTTACGTGAGATCTTCATGATAATCTACTGAGGGATGTGAATGTATAGTTGTGCTCAAAAGTTTACACACCCCTTGCAGAATCTGGAAAAAGCTGAAACCTTTGTGAAAAATAAGAGGATTTCTAAAAATTAAGGTTTATTTTTAATTTAGTCCTGCCCTGAGCAAGTTATTTCACTAAAGAAATGTTAACATAAACTTCACACTAAATAATAATAACAGAATTTTTAAAAATAGCCCAGGGCAAAAGTTTACACGCCCCGGATTCTTAATACTCAATGATGTTACCTAAACAATCAAGGACAGTTTTTATGTTTAGTCATAGTTGTTTAAGGGTTTCTTGTTTGTCAAGAGTCATTAGACTGCCTACTGCTCTTCAAAACTATCACCCAGGTCCTCCACAATCTTTGCATTTTCAGCATTTCTGAATAATTTACTCATTTCCAGCAGTAACAGTATGATGTTGAGATTCATCTTTTTGCATTAAGGACAATCAAGAGACTCATACACGACTATTACAATAGTTAGAAACATTCAGTGCTTCCCACAAAGTCAACCAGATTCATTTAAAGTCAGGTGGGTGTAAACCTCTGAAAATGGTTTTGGTGTAAATTGTTATCGTTTCATTTATACATCTTATTTTTTCATTTACTGATGTCCTTCAGAAGATTTAAAAATATGTAAATGTTTTCAGGAAATTAAATATATTTTTTTACACCAAAACCATTTTCAGAGGTTCACACCCAACTGATTTTAAAAGAATCATGTTGACTTTGTGGGCAGCAGTGAATGTTTCTATCTATTGTAATAGGTATAAAAGAGGCATCTCAACATCATACAGTTCTGCTGGACATGAGTAAAATATCCAGATATGCTGAAAAGCAAAGATTGTGGAGGACCTGGGTGATTATTTTAAAGAGCAGTGGACAGTCTAATGACTCTTGACAAACAAGAAACCCTTAAACAACTGTGACTAAACATAAAAACTGTCATTGATTGTTTAGGTAACATCATACATTATTAAGAACCAGGGGCGTGTAAACTTTTACCCTGGGCTTTTTTAGAAATTTGTCATTATTCTTTAGCGTGAACTTTGTTAACATTTCTTAAGTGAAATAACTTGCTCAGGGCAGGACTAAATAAAAAATAAATCTACATTTTCTAAAATCATATTATTTTTCCAAAAGTTTCAGCTTTTTCCAGATTCTGCAAGGGGTGTGTAAACGTTTGAGCACAGCTGTAAATACTGAGAAAAATTGTAAGTAATCGTGGCATTCTTAATGTATGTCAACTACCCACATAGGAATAATATTTTGAGCTGAATTTAACATTTGAAAAACATCAGTTTAGATAGAAAAGTTGAATGGTCATGTAATCGAGCTAATGTTTTCTTTTAAAGGAACCTCCCATTGTCAATAGCCATCTCCATGCCCATTGTCACCGTAATCTACATCTTGACTAACATCGCCTACTATGCTGTTCTTGATCAAACAACACTGCTGAACAGTGAAGCCGTGGCTGTGGTAAGATCAGTATTTCTTAGTTCACTAAAGGGCCAAAGTGTTGTAAATACATTACAGCTTTCAGTACAGCATATCTTTGATGATAAAAGCAGAACATTTCAAGCTACTGTAGCACAATTTATCTTCAATCCACACGTTCTTACACAACAAATGGGGGTTTATTGACAGTGTCTGTTTAGTGTAATTGTTCCAGATTTGATCATGTTTTTATCTCCTGTTACACTGATCTAGTTAACAGCGAGCAGCCTGAAGCAACACTCTCTCTCTAGAGATGCTCGATGACATTAACCGCAGATGCACTGTTGCCTGGTAATGAGGCTAGTGTGCTGCTCAGAGCTTTAATAGTCCCTTTATGTCCCACAAACTGTGTTTACAAGTTTCTGAAGAGAGTCTGCCTGGCTGTTGTTTCCAGATGGGAAATAAGTGATCGGGAATAAATAATGTTGGAGGACATTTTGATTTAAAGGGACTGTTCACCCAAAATGGAAAATTCTCTCTTCATTTGATTACCCTCGAGTTGTTCCAAATCTGTATAAATGTCTTTTACTTTGATGAACACAAAGAAAGAAATTTGGAATAATGCTTGGAACACAACAGTTCTTGGCCACCATTGACTACCATAGTAGGCAAAATGAAAATGGTAGTCAATAGTGCCCCAGAACTGTTTTCTTTCTTACATTCTTCAAAATATCTTATTTTGTGTTTAACAGTACAAATACATTTTCTTCTAAGGTCTTTAGTCAATGGTGGCCTTCCTTTCCTGTAGCTCAGTGGTAAGAGCATTGCTTTAACAGCGCAAGGTTGTGGGTTTGATCCCAGGGGATTGTAAATGCCTATGTAAAATGTATAGGATAAAGCAATGTAAGTCGCTTTGGATAAAAGCGTCTGCCAAATGCCTAAATGTAAATGTAAATGTGGCCAAGAACGGTTTGGTTACAAGCATTCTTCCAAACATCTTTCTCTGTGAACTGAAAAGGCAGGGTGTCCGATTTCCGAATTACGCTTGTTCAGACAAAGTCGGGCCGAGTAGAAAAACAACCTTGTAGCCAATAAGCAGTAAGGTGCAATGTGCACAGTGCACAGGACAAATTAGTGGAGCCGAGCGCAGATGAAAGCAAAAGATGGGGGTAGGGGTGTGTTTGTTTTGGTGATTTGAACATCAACAACGGCTAAGAAAAATCAAACACCCCGCCTTTAAGCAAATACATTTTGAAGACGATGAAATGATGACAGAATTTTCTATTTTGGGTGAACTTTCCCTTTAAGAAGAAACCCCTGTTGTGACAGACTTAATGCTTTTATATTTCATACAGACATTTGCCGATCATGTTTTGAGTTATGCAAGCTGGCTCATCCCGCTGTCTGTGGCCATCTCTTGTTATGGAGGTCTAAATTCTTCTATCATAGCCGCTTCAAGGTAAACGTTTGATAATCTAGTTCAGTTAGATAAGGCTGTGACTGCTGATAAGTGTTCTGTCAGTCTGAATACCTTTTTTGCTCTTTTAGATTATTCTTCGTGGGATCGCGTGAGGGTCATTTACCCAACATCCTTTGCATGATCCACGTAAAGCGCTACACACCGATCCCAGCCCTGCTCTTTAATGTAAGATTTCAGAGGCATGCTCTAACACGTATTATGTAGCATATCCATTTTATCAGCATTTCTCAATGTGTGTCTGTTTTTCATAATTTTTCCCTTCAGGGCGGCATGTCCCTCATATTCCTGTGTGTTAAAGATGTCTTCCAGCTGATCAATTACTTTAGTTTCAATTACTGGCTGTTCATCGGCCTTTCCATTGGCAGTCTGATCTACCTGCGTATTAAAGCACCTGAGTTGCACCGTCCTGTTAAGGTCAAACAGTAGATTTTAAACCTCTTTTGTGTTGCTGCCTTAAAAACGCTGTCTATACCTAATATCAGACTTATTTGTTCATTATTTTCCAGTGTATGACACAATTATTTGATTCTGATGTTTCTGTTTATGTGTGTTTGTGTCTGTGTAGTTGAGTCTGTTCTTCCCTATAGTGTACTGCATTTGCACCGTGTTTCTGGTGGTCGTGCCGCTCTACAGTGACACCGTAAACTCTCTGGTGGGGATCTTCGTTGCCCTCTCTGGGGCTCCTGTGTACTTCATATGCGTGCATCTCCCACCCAGCTCCAGACCCGCCTTTCTGGGACAAATGCTTGGTGAGTTGAACACAAATATAGGACATTCAGGGCACCAGGTCACCGCTGCAGGCAGTTGAAGCTGTTTTGTTCATTCCTGCGTTTGCTACAACCAGGTTTGGTTTGCCTTGTAGGGTCTTTGGTTTCATAATTGTAGAAAAAAACTGGTACACCTAGTTTTCCGCTGATTACCCTTATCACTGTAATCACCCTTTGACTAGAATTTGCAGAAAATGTTCTCTTGGCATTAATCCGCCAGATTCTTGAGGTTGTGATAGATGCTTTTAACATCATTTACTCTTTTTCCGCCAGTCTTTAAAACAAAAATCAAGCGTTTTTAAATATTTTCACCAAAGTTTAAGGGCCCCGAGTACATTTTATGTAAAGAATATATGGAAACACAATATGTCCAATGAAAGAACAGAGTCTCTGCTTTTAAACAAAATAAACCGTATCCTTCTATCTTCATTTTAGCACTAATTATAGATGTGGGTAAGTTTCTTCAACAACTGAGATAATTAACGTTTTTTGTCAAAGATTCCGCCCAGTTTACACTCAGAACAATCATTAAAAACCGATAAGAAATACCTTCTAGGTTCTGGGATTCTGTAATTTCTGTACTTTCGACAAAATAAAATGTAACAGTGTGAGGGCAGAGAAGACTACAGAAATGCAATGGTGTGTGCCAAAAAACAAACAAATCTTCTTTCATTTTGGCAGAAGACGAAGAAAGGTATTAGGTATAGAGAGATAAAGGGAGTACACGCGGATGAAAATGCACATTTTATAAAAATCTGGATTTTTTTAGATTATCACAACAAGCCCGCACAGTTTTTTGTGATTCTGCTATTGCAGCATAATCTTAATCAAAATAAATCCAAAGATAGAAAAAAATGAATTTGATCAATTTGTGATGCCTTCTTTTTTTTCAAGGGTAATGCACAGATGTTGCCTGTCGCTCATGTGAGTCAGTGAGTGGTCTGTTTGAACCTTCTTACCTGGCTTCCGCCTCACGTAAATTAACAGAAACCTGGCTAAGCAGTAATATCCTAATGACAGCGTAGTGATGCAATACTGTGTTGTATTCCTTGTAAAAAAAACATCAAACTTGAACAATTGCTTCAGCGCGCGAATCTTGTCTTTCAGGCTTATTGCTTGAATTGGGCAGCATATAATTATGTCAAAATGTCGGTAGAGTTTTTTTTAAACACAATCGGGCTTGAAGTAAACAAACAGTTTTGGGGAGGGACTTTTTGGGACGTGTATCACTGGATCCGTACTTTACCGAAAGTGCTAGCAGCTCAGCCACACCAGCAGTTTACTTAAAAAGTTACATCAAAACCCTTCCTTTTTTTATTCATATAAATACTTTACTAATTACTTAAGTAATTAAAGTTGTGAAAAAACATTACAAATATTTACACAATTTACAAACAAGGAAAAATCCTTAAGGAACTGACTGTTAATTTCATGCATTATTATCATCCAGCTCATAAACGTGAAAGCACTACCGCATTACAAACATTATCATATGCTTTATTTTGCTCAAGTCAAGTCTCGAAGATACTCTGTGATGATTCCACCATCAAAATAATGAACAGGAAAATAAATGGTGTGACGGGCAGAAAGCATAACAGACACAGTACTGCAATTTACAAGCCCCGGAGGGAGATTTATTGTACGTGACAAGGTGAAGCTGGCAAAACAATATGGGGAAGTAGCTCCTTTAATCTCCGTCCGTGGGGTGCTCCTTTTAGATCCTTGAGGGAATGGTGCTCTTGTGAAGAAGTGTCCCGTGCAGAGGTGTCTTGTGAAGAGATGTCTCCTCGTCGTCACCCACTAGATTCTGTGGCAAAGTAGAAAAGGCAGTTAGCATGCAAGCAAACTCTCAGGAGAACATGTTCTATCTCTTCCTCTTTCTCCTGTGCTTATAAAGCCTGCTCTTTCTGCGGTCCCAGAGTTGACGACGTGCAGGTGATGTGGCGTGATTAGGTGGTTTCCATGGCGACGTTGATTGGCCCTTGGCCTGCTCGCCACACTCCCCCCCCTAAACGTCGACCTGGTACCATTTGTCCTATGGGGGTTCCAAGGATTTCGGGGAGAGAATGTCCCGGAGCGTACCACCAAACCTGACCACATCCTAGATAGCCCATCCGCATTTCCGTGTGAGGCCCCCGCTCGATGTTGGACTTCAAAGTGGAAGTCCTGGAGTGCAAGGAACCACCTGGTCACTCGGGCGTTCGTGTCCTTGGCCTTGGACATCCAAACCAATGGCGCATGGTCGGTGACGAGCGTAAACTTTCGGCCTAGCAGGTGGTACCTCAGCTCCAGGACTGCTCACTTAATAGCGAGGGCCTCCTTCTCCACGGTAGCATACCTAGTTTCCGCGGGGGTAAGCTTCCTGCTTATATAGACCACTGGATGCTCCTCACCGTCCTTGGTTTGCGACAGGACGGCTCCTATCCCAGTGTCGGATGAGTCCGTCTGCAAGGTGAAGGGGCAACCGAAGTCTGGTGCATGCAGAACTGGTGAGGATGACAGCGCCTGCTTCAAGGTCTGGAACGAACTTTCTGCTTCTGTGGTCCACTGAACTTTCTCCGGCTGCCCCTTCTTGGTCAGGTTGGTTAGGGGACTGGCTAACGTGGAGAAAGCAGGGATGAAGCATCGGTAGTAGCCAGCTAACCCAAGGAATGCTCGTACCTGGGACTTTGTCGTGGGTCTTGATGCCTTCTGGACGGCCACTACCTTCCTGGACTGGGGTTGAATCATACCGCGTCCAACTCGAAAACCCAGATACTGCGCCTCGGCTAGACCCAGGTGACACTTCCTTGGGTTCGCGGTCAGCCCCGCCCGTCTGAGGTCCAGCAAGACCTTCTGGAGCCTCAACAGGTGTTCCTCCCAACACCCCGAATGGATGACCAGGTCATCAATATACGCCGCCGCGTATTCTTGATGGGGACGCAGCAAAATATCAATCATTCTTTGGAACGTGGCAGGTGCCCCGTGTAATCCAAACGGTAGCACGGTGTACTGCTAGTGACCTGACGGAGTACTAAATGCAGTCTTTTCCCTGGACTCTGGAGACAGGGGCACATGCCAGTAGCCTTTGGTAAGGTCCAATGTGGATATAAAGCGCGCCTTACCCAATCGGTCCAATAGTTCATCCACTCGGGGCATGGGGTAGCCATCAAAGCTGGACACCTCATTGAGGCGCCGGAAGTCATTACAAAAACGGAGTGATCCATCTGGCTTTGGCACCATGACAATGGGGCTAGACCACGGGCTTTGGTCTCAGCGTGCGACGACGTCTGGGAAACTAGGTTTCCTGGGGCTGGGCTGTACCACTGTCTTGAGAAGCTGGTCAAATCCTGGCCAATCTCTGCCGAGCAGAACCGGGACCGGTAGGTCGTCGACGACTCCCACCTCCATGAACCAGGTTTGGCCCCGATCTCGACTTGGCAACTCCAGACATCTCGGGTCTCACCATGAACGCAGGTTATGGGTAGCCAGGAGGTCTTTTCCATTTCTGGGGGTAGAACGTCGGCGCGGAGTAGAGTCACCGAGCTGCCAGAATCGAGGATGGCCTTCATCGGGTTCCCATCGACCCGTACTATTCGTTCCGGAGCACCGGAAGGAAGCTTCTGGTGGGTGCTACACCCCGCTAGCCAGGCTCTCGGTGCTGGAGATGCCGCTTCGGTGGGCATGGGCTCATCCTGTGGGGTAAGCACTGGGGTTCTGTTGACTGGCCGTGAGATACCCTCCTGCTGTCGCCATTCCTGAATCCCCCTCCGGGGTGTGCCTACCGCTCTCTCTCCTACGTCTCGGGCGAAAGCTGCATCTGCTAATTCCACCGCTTCGACCAGGTCTCGGAGGGAACTGGGATTCCGCATGCTTACGGGCCGTCTGAACCGGCGTGGCAAGGCTCGAAGCAGACGATCGATGATGATGACTTTTTCAGCCACCTGTGCTGGTGTGGGTTCTTCCACCATTAGCCAGAGTTTTGCCAATTGGGCCAGCTGTGCTGCTTGGGTTCGTACGGGGCGATGCTCATCATAGGTCCACTGGTGAAACTGCTGGGCAGCTGCTACCGGTGATAACCCCACCCGGGCAAGAATTTCCGTTTTCAGACTGTCGTAGTCATCATTATGGGGTGGTTGAAGAGTGTAGTACGCCTGCTGGGCTTCGCCTGTAAGAAAAGGCGCCAGGATCCGTGCCCACTCTCGCTTATCCCAGGTCTCCCGTGTTGCAATTATCTCAAAGGTATGGAGGTAAGCATCCACGTTGTCCGGCTCCGTGAGCTTGGTCAGATGGCGATGGGCGGTACCTCTGGCTTCCGGGAGTGGGATTTGCACCGCGGCATTGGTTACCCTTTCGAGGATCTGTTCAACTCTCTCCTGTCGGCGGTTCATCTGTTCCGAGACCTGTGCCTGTCGAGCAGAAATCTCCGTAAGCCGGCGGATCATTTCTTCCATCCTATCTGGTCACGTGAGATCCAGGAAAAAAAATAAAAAATAAAAATGTCGGCGGAAGAGAACGAGGGAGAGAGCGGTTTCCTGAGGACGAAAACAATACGAGACACTATTAGTAACTGTGCTGTGCTATGCCCGCACTCTCCACCAACTGTGACGGGCAGAAAGCATAACAGACCTCGTCGTCACCCGCTAGATTCTGTGGCAAAGTAGAAAAGGCAGTTAGCATGTAAGCAAACTCTCAGGAGAACATGTTCTATCTCTTCCTCTTTCTCCTGTGCTTATAAAGCCTGCTCTTTCTACTTTGTCACAGAATCTAGCGGGTGACGACGAGGAGACATCTCTTCACAAGACACCTCTGCACGGGACACTTCTTCACAAGAGCACCATTCCCACAAGGATCTAAAAGGAGCACCCCACGGACGGAGATTAAAGGTGCTACTTCCCCATATTGTTTTGCCAGCTTCACCTTGTCACGTACAATAAATCTCCCTCCGGGGCCCGTCACAGTTGGTGGAGAGTGCGGGCATAGCACAGCACAGTTACTAATAGTGTCTCGTATTTTCCACCAACTGTGATGGGCAGAAAGCATAACAGACACAGTACTGCAATTTACAAGCCCCGGAGGGAGATTTATTGTACGTGACAAGGTGAAGCTGGCAAAACAATATGGGGAAGTAGCTCCTTTAATCTCCGTCCGTGGGGTGCTCCTTTTAGATCCTTGTGGGAATGGTGCTCTTGTGAAGAAGTGTCCCGTGCAGAGGTGTCTTGTGAAGAGATGTCTCCTCGTCGTCACCCGCTAGATTCTGTGGCAAAGTAGAAAAGGCAGTTAGCATGTAAGCAAACTCTCAGGAGAACATGTTCTATCTCTTCCTCTTTCTCCTGTGCTTATAAAGCCTGCTCTTTCTGCGGTCCCAGAGTTGACGACGTGCAGGTGATGTGGCGTGATTAGGTGGTTTCCATGGCGACGTTGATTGGCCCTTGGCCTGCTCGCCACAATGGATAAACGAATCGTACAGAAGTCCACAAGAGAACGAATTACAGTAGAGTAGCTAGACATAGATAACAATGGGTCAGATGTATAAAGTTACATAATTTTGTGTTTGATAATATATTGCATAAATGTGTTCTTGCAAATTATATTTTCCTTGAGAAGAATAGATTTAAATGTATGTGATTATTTTATGTTTGCTAATAAAATGTGTTTTAAAAAAGTTGTGAATATGTGAATAAAAAAGTTCATGCAAAACATATTTTCCTTGAAAAAAATACCCCTTACAACCTAGTCCAAATTCCCTACATTAGCCCCTAATGGTTTTATATCCTAGATACGCCCCTGCACACATACATATATTATGTAAACAAGGACTTTTATTTTGGATGCGATTAATCATGGTTTATGTTTGACAGGCCTAAAATGTTGTCCTATAATTTTTTTGTCTACCAAAATTATTTAAATTTTTTCGGTTTTTAGACCTTAAAATGAAAAAATTTAGAAACATTTTAGCCAAGAATCTCTCAAATCATCTCACTGGAATGTGTTTAATGCAAATTACATGGATTTCATTTTAGAATTAATCTGCTCTAATGAAATGGGAGGATTGTAGCCACATAATAATACATATATTCTCTATGCATTCGATGCGATTTACCATGAACAAGGTCTCCACTGTATTCATTCATCTGAGACTGAAGTGGTGTTATGAATTCAAAGTACATTACAGAGAAAAGAACAGAAATAATAATAAACCCGTTGAGAGGTTTTAAAGGGACTGTTAACCCAAAAAGGAAAATTCTGAAATTATTTACTCACCCTCAGGTTGTTTCAAACCTGTATACATTTCTTTGTTGTGTTGAACAGAAAGAAATATATTTGCAAGAATGTTAGCCATGTTCAGTTCTGGGACATCATCCACTACCATTGTAGATTTTTTTTTTATATGTTTTCTTCCAAATAACTTTGTGTGTTCATCAGAACAAAGTAATTTAACAGATTTGAAACAACCCGAGGGTGTAAATTATTGCAGAATTCGAATTTTTGGGTGAACTGTCCCTTTATGTAAACTTTATGGAGACTTTTTGCATACTTTGAAGCAGATTCGACACCTTTTGTCACCATTTGTAATGATTTATTCTTTTTCAGATATTATCTCACTAAACACACAGAAGCTGTGTTTTTGCTGTATTGCTGAACCCAGTTTGGACCTTGACAATCCGCCTGAAGTGACCAAAAAGGAATAAACACAGACTCAAAATGAAGCTAAACCAAGGAAGCCGGATCATCAAGACTTCTTGAATAAGCCAAAACTCAAGCCAGAACCTCATGTTTGTGCCAATTTGAGCATGGCAATAACCAAAATGGATATGTAGGAAGATCGCTCAACTGAACACAAACACATCCTGTGCCTATAATGCCTCAGGTCTCTGTGTCCTGTCTGCTGTGGGCACCACACCTGCAAAGCATGATTTCAGTCTGTTGGACCAAAGCTAGATAAATATGATTCAAACCGTTCAGGAAGATGTAGATTAGGGCGATTGTGAAAGTGATAGTAATTTAGTGTTTTTCTTATGACCACCGCAAATGTTTGGATATGTTATCCTTTGCTGATGATAATGCAGTCTTGATAAGACTGCTAACTGGACTATTGCAGCTGCAGAGATGGATGCTGTAATGACAGACTTTGTATTGTTTACAGATTCTGGGAGAAATGTTTGCTTGCATGGTGAGATGAAGGATGTTTCATTGCTTTTCCAGACTTTATATAGACTCATTTTTTTTACATCCAGGTTCGTATCTGGACCTAATCCTTACTTAAAAAGCTTGTTTCTTGCAAATGTCCTGTTTTAAATTGTGTTTTATTTGTATTTTTTATGCAGCCCATGTTCTTAATGCTTGTAGTTTTAGTGGCTTGTGTACTTGCATTTGAATACAATGACTATTAACATTTTCAGTTTATTTCATGCTGGACCATTTTTCAAGGCCTCAGAAATGACACTAGGTACTGTACATTCTCTGTTTGCAGAAACCGTAAAGCAATGTTAAATAAGACCACTGTGACCGCAGGAATGATAACAAGATGTGTCAAACAGGGCAAGTTCTGTACTGAATCTGCATTTGAGTTTATGGGCTATGAGGCAGTGGTTAGTATTCAAATTAGATGTTGACACCAAAATTAATTCAGTTTATATGATCATTGTGGATTAAGCATATTGTACCTGAGCTTTATCAATGCACCGGTATGTCTGTAAGCAGTTGGACATTCTTTATATTTTCAGTGTGCTCATGATTCTCAGATTTTGCTCAGAATCCTTCCGAAGATGACACCAAAGACTCACATGAGCACCAGGTCGAAGATATCAGAACTTCGGTGTCTTAAAGCTGCTGTCTAGGAGTACCTCCTGCCATTACTCCCTAATATTATATATGTTTTTAAGTACAGCATTCTTGTTTGATTTTCCTTTTGTTCAACCGAAGTGGTTTTAAACTTCAAAACGTTTTTAAACTAAAACCTCAATATTTTTTAACAAAATTGTACACTTTCTTATTCGGGTGTGTTCATATCTACTTTCTTGTCCAAGTACTCTGCCTCATTCAATTGTGATTTGTAGGATCAACATTTTCTGAAGTACAATCAAATATTCATGTGTGTTAGGGTGTCAACAAATGTAAGAAACCTCATATGCTATATGTTATTTTCATAAGAGGATGTTTTACTGTGATAGTTTATTATTTATTCACTGATACAGAATTATGCCTACTAAATGATAATAAACATAATACAAAAAAAATCTGCTCAGCGTCCTATGTTTAAGTAAACCATAACGTTACATTTTTAATGGATGGACAGAACATGGAGCTGTAGTGTGGACTGCTTCATAACCACTGGGTGGCAAATTATAGACAATTCCTCATATAGCTCTAAGAACATTGTGTTGAAAATGGTTAATGACAATTCCACAAGGGGGCATCATAAGACTGCACTTACTTTATTCATTTACTTTGTAAAAACAGCTTTTCAATGTTGAGTTCAGTTGAATTTGTTTTTAATTAAATATTGCCTGTCCCCGATTCTACAGTTTTTATTTTCTTGAAATAAATGCAAACAGAAACAAGATTTTTATTTGAAATTTATTGAAATGTTGTTAATTGTTCCCAGAATGAAACAAAAATAATAATTTTACTTATAAAAAGTAAATTCAGACAAACCTAAAATGTTTGAAACTGTCTACTAATTGTTTCTGTGGTTGTATATACTGTTGAATACTGTGTAATGTTTCATTTAGGATTTTAAGTATATGTTTGTATTTGTAGCTTATGTAACTCTAGTAGGGTTGGGAATCGTTTGAATTTTATTGATTCCGATTCTTCTTATTGATTTCGATTCTTATCGATTCCTAGTTACAATTTCACAGTTGAAGTAAAACATTTAGATATCAACCTATATGGTCATTTAGCCTGCTTATTGACATGTTTGCAAAAAATATACATATTTATGAGTACCTTTATGTGTATAATGACAGAACTGTGTCTTTTCTATTTTTTACAATATGTTCTACTACAGTTGAACTACATCATGGTTAAACTGTAGTAACTATAATGAAACTATGGTTAATTTGTGGTTCCTGTGCTATAATGCAAATACTATAGTTAAACTATGGTTACTATTGTAAAAACAATGTTAATTTTCATGAGGGTTTTTATTGAGATATAAGCAGATCACGCAACACGTGTACTTTTCTGAAAATATGGACACAGGGCTTGATAAGAGGAATTCAAATTATTTTCTTCCATCCAGATCCGATTCCTAGCCTTTCGATTCTAATTCCAAATTGGAATTGATTTTCGATTCCAAACCCTAGTCTCTGGTACCTATAACTTAAAGTGCATTTACTAATCTGTATTTAAAACAAATATAGGTCTATACTAAATACTTTCCTTATTAGTTAGTATTTTATTTGGGTTTGTTTATGTTTTCAATGAAACACTATGAAGGTTCCCTTCCTACACATAGTTAAAGGGATATTTCAGAGGCACCCTCACCCTCAAGGCATTCTGACTGAATATAACTTTCTTCTTGAAGAATAATGCAGTCAGAGTTATAATACCACATATCGTTTCTCTTCCAAGAGGTAGAATGGGAGTGAAAGGAGGGCAATTTTTTGAAGTTCCAAAAAGTGCGTATGCATATCCATAATGACCATAACAAATATCCTTAATTATCCCTTGGCTGCGCGTGAACCTGAGGCTTGTTTTTCATTTGCCGTAAAAACAATCCTTAGGTTTACGCGCAGCCCGGGGATGACGGAAGCTTAACATTAACATTAACATTAATAGCGCTGTCAATATGGATATTTCTCTTAAAAAAACTCATTCGCTTCAAAAGACCTTTGTTAAGACCACGGAGCTGTGTAGTTCTTTGATCGATCGATGCACTTTTTTGAGCTTCAAAAAATGGTCCGCCATTCTACCGCTTGGAAGAAAAATTATATGGGATTATAAATCCGACTGCATTATTCTTCAAGATGAAAGTAATATTCAGTAAAGATGCCTTGAGGGTGTGTAAAACATGGGGAAATTTACTTTTGCCTGTGAAATATTGCTTTAAGATGTAAGAATGAGATATGATGTAAAATCCCACAAGCATCAATAAAAACACATCAGCAAAGCGTAAGAGTCAAAAACGTGTCGTATTAAGTGTGTGTTCCTGTCTGGTATCTAATCCCTTTTGTCCAGAAGATGAGTGGAGTCACGTTTCAGTCGTGTGTGTGTGTGTGTGTGTGTGTGTGTGTGTGTGTGTGCTTTTGTGTGTGTGTGCTTTTGTGTGTGATGTGCATGCGTGTTCAGATACTAGTCATGGATAGGTGCTGTTCTCTGGATCAGGACAAGATCGGTGCTATCTGTGTGTCAGAGGGAGGTTGGTGTCTCTTGACTCATGCATAAAACATGGATCTCAGGCAATGCGAACAGACGTGTTGAGACGGGACACACACATCCACGTCCACTCTGAAAACTGGACAGAGACCCATAAAGGGTCAAATCTTGCCCTGGATTAAGCTCATGGTTGGGGAACGAGAGGAAAAGCTTCAGCTGACGCTGGTCTATGACTTCCCGTGGGCACACTCTGGCGCACTACCATGGAACTGTCACGAAGGCTGCACTGGATCCGCAACCGGCCATGGAGGGCCCGTGCACGTCACAGAAGGTTCAGCAGTGAGTGTGAAATTTTTGTGTATGTGTGTAAAAAAAATACCTAGAGAGGGGAAAAAATTGTACTTTGACCAAGCATTTTGGTGAGGTCACTCCAAACGTCCTCATCCTTCTTGCTTAGTCATCCATTCACAATGTTTTATTATTTCAGTTCAGTTAAATATTCTGTAGGTGAGATTGAGTGTCTGTGTGTTCACATTTGTGTATGAACAGAAGGGAAAGCGTGATGGAGGTGTGAAGGTACATAATGTGCACAAATAATTCTCTTCCAGTCTTAGATAAATACCATGGGTGTCCTGGATCGAGTGTTGGTCATACACTGACTCGCACTTTGCTCTGATTGGCTGAGAGCCAGTGATGCTGATTGGTGATGTGAGGAAGTGACCCTAGACGTTTTTTTCAGATTCATGGCAGACATTTTAGCCAGCAGGTCACTGTAAAATAATAACAGTGTCACTCCAAAAATTATTGTAGTTATTGAACTGTTGGAGCATGCTGCAAGCTATTTTTTAAGAATGTACCGTATTTACTTATTTCTTTGCTTGCATTGGAATTTAGTGCTTTGTTCAATTATATTCTTGGCTGTAATTGTACATTCTGTTTAAATAGTAATATTTGGATTAGCATTATTACAACAGTGTATCTCCTTTACACAGACTTGTGGTCAGGTGTTATCTGAACAAGTTTTATTGGTCACATGCACAGCCAGGGTTAGTGGATATTTTAATAGCAGTAATCGGTCCAGTGTCGAAAAGTTTTATAAGCTTGTTATGTAAACAATGGAAGTTTATGCGACCTCCCTTATACAGTAAAACGTGAAACCTTACCGTCTGCGAGGGAAGATGAGACAATGCAGAAGAGATCATATGATAGCCAAATATAGCCCAGCACTCAGCATGTCTGCTTTAGTCTGAGCCCACTGACATTGAATGCTTGAAAAGAGCTCACACAAGTCTTCTTTTAGTGTTCTCTAGTAAAAACTTAAAAAAATTAAAAAGTTCAAATACACTTATATTTCATATTTTTTTACTAAAAAACATCAATTATTTACTTTTTTTATGCAGTGCACAAGAAATGATGTTGTTTATTCCACCGGTACTGCTTTTTACATAAATAGCGAAATATATGCAAACATGGCCAAGAAGCCATGTTATATTAACATATCTTGATAATTGCCAGTTGTCTGTCTCAACCTGTGCTGCAGTTCTTTAACTGGAAATGCTGTCCTCATTCTCATAGGTTTGGCATGGATCATTGGCACAAAATAAACAAGCAGTCATGACTAGGCTCAGAGGAGATCAACCCTCTGAAATGAATCAGATGTTTATTAAATAGGGCATGATGCTGATTCGCTGTTCGCTGTTACAACCCCGTGTCCGAAAGACTACAGCAAGGGTGAAAAACAGAGCCGGATGAAATCCCGTTTTACATGTGACACAAAAGATTTGGTTCGGACTCAACGGTCGAATGTTCTGTGACAGTGGAGGGGACTCAGAATGCCTTATTGTTGATAATTAACCAAAGCCATGCTTTAGAATTGCAGCCCTTTTATGTCTCTACAAATGGAAGGATAAATGCCTCATTTGTTGTTTTGGTAATGTTGACCATGTGCTGTGAATTCCAACTCATTTAATCCAAGATCTGAACTGTATAAATTAGTTTCTGGTTGTTTCTTATGGGACACTTATATTTTTCCATATAAATACCTGGACATGAATCACATCAGGTCCCTTTGCATAAAGGTTGTATCAGGTGCTTGTTAAAGCTTTACAACCCATGTTGAAATGCATCATCGGAGTCTTAAAATAATCAATCCCTCCGTGCAGCTGTGCCACGGCCTTATTCCCTTTGTGTCTGAGAAAAGTGTGACGGCTCTCTGTAGATTGTAGATAAAAAGATAATCTGCCTGAATTGAACTCCACTCCACCCGTATTAAAATTAATTGTAAGGAACGCCCCACAGTTTTTTGAAGGCTGCACACACACGCAGAGCTCTGGGGGGGCTTATTTCATTTCAAAGACTGCTTTTATATCAGTGAAGATCACGTCTGGACCATTACATCAAGACGCACATATAGACACGGTAGAGATGTGTTTGTTCCAGCCAGACAAAAGGAACAGCAGCGTGTGGGAATGAGGGCTCGATCCTCTCCACATGAGGGCTGGGGATGGACCCCAGAGCTCTAACTGTATCATCTCTGGGGTAAGAGCTGTCAGACACCAGACGTCTTACCTGCAGAGTCTTTGAAGAGCACAAAAGAACGATGGAGAAAAAAACAGAAGAGGATAATGGATGAAACACCAACAGAGCATCTGGCTATATAGAATCTATTGATGCTGAGATTGAAGAGATATGGTTGCCTTCCGAGGCTTTTGTTGAAGATTTGGGGAGATGAAAGTATTGATCTAAACCTTTGTGTGCTGTAAGCTGTCTGACAAGACACTCAGGGTACATCCTCAAAGAGATACTTGATGATAGTGATTTATAAGATGTGCTCAACATCGATTTGTGCCTTGCATGGTTGACCCCAGAGATTTTTCAAGGTCTTGATTGGTCAGAATGCATTTAGGCTGTTTCTTAACATGACAACAGCTTGTATCTTTTATGCTTAAAGGTGGTCTGTGTACATTTTTGGAGGATCTATTTATAGAAATACAATATAACATAGGCTACATAAAGCTTTGCTGTAATTTTGCAGCAGCTATGCCAGCAAACTTACTGTAGATTTGATTACTACTTAATATTTCCTATTAGTAAAATGAATAAAATGAAAACACTTTGACTTTTGAAATTCAAAATGAGCAAGAAGATACTGGTGTCATTACTGGCAGTAGCACAGCAGTACTGCAAACAATGGCATTCTTGCTAAGCATTTATTTTAGTTTTCTTGTAAAAATATTTAAATCTTCTTAAATTACAATACATTTACAAGAAAAGATTGACCTAAGATATTTAGTCTTGTTTTAATAAAGAAAGTACTAGGTAAGTTTATGTTTTAAACAAAATTGTAAAGTTACTGGTAAACCTGCGGCAGAACTACAGCAAAGTCCTTACATAATGAAGTGGTATATTTTCAGATACCACTAAAACTCCACAATTCTCCTTGTATAATTTGTTTGAGATGTAATGTATGATTATAGGTTTAAAAACGCTATACCGTGCATGTTTCTACGTCCTCTTTGCCCCGTCTCTCTGAAGAGCGAATATTTTTCTACAAAGCTCATCGCTCTGAAAGGCGAGGTGTGCTATGATTGGCCAGTTAATCAGTGCGTAGTGATTGTTTGAATACCGCAAATGTGTGATGGAAATGTAACGCCTCTTACCAAATTTGGAACATCCAAAGCAATTGTATTGACAGGTACACCCACCTTACTTCCGTATACATTTGGGCGGTCTTAGTCAAATCATATCTCAAACTGACGTAGATTTGTGGGGTTGTGGTTACACGAGACGTTTCAGGCAGGTCTGGGTGAGCATTTGCTTTTTGATAGAATGGACCTTTTGTTCCGACGCATTCATTTTAGCAATTTTACGTCTTATACAAGCATGGGCAACTTATAACACACCAAAGACACAGAAAAACACGTATTCGCACCATATGACCCCTTTAAGTTATTACAGCTTATTCAGAGTCCATTTTACTCTATGGCATTCACAAAACAACATTTGCTTGGGATTGTTAAACTTCTATACAGTTTGTAAACAATTCTTTGTCTGTAGTTTCTGAAAAAGAACTGGTGCATTGTTCCCTCTGCTTCTTTTAGCATTGACATCTGTGACAAATCACTGATGAAATTTTGACGCCAAAAATAGTCCTCTTTCTTTTTTGATAACACTGTTCCCTTCTGAGGTGTCTAAAGCAGACATTGTTATTCTTAGGCTCTGTCTTGTCAACAATCAGACAGATTAGCACTATGATCATAGCCTGAAGCCCATTTCCATCCACAGACACACTCGGGAGAGTGAAGCATGTCCACCCACTGAGACCGGAGCTAGTGCCATGACAGCAGGATGCAAAGTGCCCATACATTATCCCTGTATACTGTAAGTTTTTTACTGTTTTATATTTTTGGTCAGCTCTACCATTTTAGCCACATACATACACAGACACACAAGTCTTTTCTATTTTAGGCAGGTCCATTAAGATAAGACTAGCTTGTTGCCATACACCAACAATGACTGTTACCTAATATTGCCATCTGAGAACTCACAATGAGGCACAAGAACCCCCTAGAGAGAGGAGGTATGAACATTAAACATACGGCAGGAGTCTGTAGTGTTGCTAAGTTGCATTTGTCTTCAGATCAATATTTGTTTACAGGAACATTTTGGCATACACGCATTGTTAGTTAGCATGACCAGTTTTATTTCTGACTGATGAATCTGTAAGGTTTAAAAAAACTGTTTTGCAAAATGAATGTTGCGCTTTAGTGGCCTTCAAAAACCATTGAGGAAATGAAGACGGATACGATTGTATTTTTACTGTAAAGGGGGGAATTTTACTGACGAAAATGTGACACACCCTGAGGTGAAGTAATGTTGAGTGCATTGACCCAACCACTATAATAAAATAAACACTCAATTAAAGGAACAGTTCCCCATAAAGTAGGCTGCATTCATCAAGGCTACATTAAAGTAACCCAAAATTTGAGAGTGAGATAATAAATGCAAAAAATGAAACAACACATTTGTGAGATAAAATCATTAATACTTTTAAGTATAAGCTATCAATCATTTTAAAAAAGAAGATCTGAGCACCAAATTTAAATGTTGCAGCACATCAATGAAACTCTAGTTCCGTTCTCGATTCTGGTCAATACATTTATCCATGATAAAACACAACTATGACACTACGCACCCTTAGCAACCACCCTTAGCAACGTAATTTAAATATTCTGTCACTGTTGGAGTCAATCAGGGATTATTTTTAAGTGATTTTTATTCATGAAAATTGCGTTGATAGATATCTTTGGCTTTAATAATTCTTTTGAGTGGTAACAGTTTTATAAAAGCAATAAGGTGCTTGGGGCTAGTGGGTTAAAACTCATGTATTTATCTTTAAAAAATTCATGTATTTATCTTATTTACTTTACCAAATTAAAATTAAGAATAATAAAACTCAGGTGCTATATGATTCTAACTGAGTGAGCACATTTTTGTCAGAGAGGTTACATTCTGTTGTAACAGATTGGCGATACTTATCATGATTGTTAAATAATAATTTGGTTCATTAGCTGTAAATCTCAAGATAAGATGATTTTCTTGATGCAAATATGTCAATACCTAGAACTACAGTGTAAATGATTTTCATTCAACTGGCTATTGCATTACAGTGACTATAAATTAAGTCTTTTAGATATGAGAGTGGCATATTTTGAGTTGTGGTGTTTGGGCTAGTGTGATTGGCCATTGGGCTAGTTTTGGGCTAGTCTTGAATGTGTCACGGTGCACAAAGGGACTCAGATGCAGGTAAGTTACAAACACAGTTTATTAGTCAGGCTTACTAAATGAACAAAGGATAGGCAGGGAACTCCTGGCCAAGATACACAAAATACTGCTGGCAGAGAAAACCAAAATCCACAAAAAATCCGGGAAAGGTAAACGGGAACCAAAAGAACCGAATGGGGAAAAAGAAATCCAAACCAGCTCACGGGTTACCACGTTCCTACGGAAAAAATATGGAAAGGTAAAATCCAAAGCACAGCTAGGTCAAACAACGTCACAAAAGATTACATTGCCACAATGAGAGCTGGCACAACCAAGCTCAAATAGGAGAAGGAGCGATCAGGAACAGGTGGTGGCAATTAGAGAAAACAAGGAGGCAAACAAGGTACCAGACGATCGAAATCTGTAAGACAGAAAATACAGCAGAGAAAATAAAACACCAAACAAAATATAAAAAACAACAGGCAAAGCCTGACAGAATGGCCATTGGGCAGGTTTTGTTGTGAAATTCTCGCAACCTTGTGATCAAATCTCTTGCGTTCCGTTCGACGTTTAGTATCTCAGCTCATGCTTTTTTTTACCTTAAGCTATGAAGAGATTGTTTTCAAAGAATGAAGATGATGCTTTATATAGAAACAGCTTGAGGAGCTTGAAGACAGGATCATTAAGCTGATGGATCATCTCATACTGTTGTGTGTATTGAAGCTCTGCATTTGTTCTCATATTATCATACGCATCAGGGTTTTCTTTCTTTCTCTGCATTTATTGTTTAAACCAGCTGTACCATGAGCGTTACAGGCAGAACATCATCTTCCCACTCCATGGCAACACGCCTCTCCAGAGCTAATACAGGATTCTTAATATGGAGGTTAAGCACCTCCAGAGAGGTTCGGGTTACAGCGATGTGATTCATTTCACTGTTTCAATTTCTTCTGTTCCTTCAACCCTCTCGCTTTATCTATCGATCTTTTCTTGTTTAAGTGAAATATATTGTTTTAAAGCATGAGGGAGCGTGAGGTATTGGATATCCGCCGTTATGTAACTGATAATTTCTCAAACTCATGATGGCAAAACCTGGTATTATAAAAGAATAGGGGCCATTTAAACAGAGCCATGCAGGTAAGGGCCCTTTAACCAGGGCAAGTATACATCAAGCGTAGCAGACCTATCAGGATTGAACAAACTCAGGGTCTTTGTTCACAATGTCACTAATCCTGTATGGCCCCAGCCGGGAAGAAATGTATGTGCCTGCTTATGAGCGCACCACTCGTTCTCCACCGTTTAAGATCACAGTTAGACATTATTTACCGCGTCTACCGTACATTCTTGTTAATGTTCTTTTACCGCTCACTCGCCCTCTTAAGGGTAAATACATCTTTGGGTGAACTGTCTCTTTAAGCACATGATGCATGTTGGATATTTATTAGTAATAACCATATTTGCCAGACAACAGATGGGAGAAAGCTGAGTCTTTATCAGTTTCATTCTGTCTTCAAAAATCCGACAGATTTACAAATGACTCATTCCAATGAATTCAGTCCAGGCCTCCAGGAACGATTGCAAAACAACTTACGCTCATAAATCATTCTGAAGGTGACAAAACCTCATTAAACTAAAGTAGCACACAACAGGTACACACTACTGTGAAGGCACAACAAAATGACTAAATGGGCTTTTGAGAGGTCTCCGTGGCCCAGGGTTTGGGCATGCGATTCCTGTTGAAGAATTCTGAGATGTTTCCATGGCTATAAGGGCAGGATTGTAAGCCGATCAAGGAATGCCAGGATGCTTTGGTTGGCTTGAGTGAATGAGCAGAGGGTGACAGCCTCGGTGGGCACGCTGGGAAACAACATTCTCATGCAGATAGACTGGAAATGAGCTCCTTGTCTGGAATCCTGGAACTCCATGGGAATCTCATAGAAAATAGGGAGTTGGAAATCTAAGAGCTCAGTACCAGGCGACTCTCAGCATGCTCGGGGGTGGAGAGCATTTCATTTTTCAAAATACAATAAATCAAACATCAGTGACTTAGGCCTATTAAAGGAGTAGTTCACCTTCAAAATGAAAATTCTGTCATTATTTACTCACCCTCTTCTTATTTCTAACCTCTATGACTTTCTTTCTTCCACAGAACACAAAAGAAGATATTTTGAAGAATGTTGTTAACAGCCCCCCATTTACTTGCATTGGTTACAATAATAGAGAATGGGGGGCTGTGCTGTTCTATTACTAACATTTTTCAAAATATCTTCTTTTGTGTTCTGCAGAAGAAAGAATGTCTTACAGGTTTAAAATGACAAGAACTTCTAAATAATAACAGAGTTTTCATTTTGGAGGTGAACTACTTTTGAGGCTTATGGGAAGATGTCAGCGAGGCTATGGAAACTATGTTTGTATATTGATGTACTTGAATAACCCTATTTTTTGGCTGTTCTCTTATTGGACGTTCACTGTTGCTTGTTGGCAGGAATTGACAAAAGTTTGACCTTTTGGCACAAGGCGTAACTAATATTGCTCTCAACCCACACCCTCATGCTTCATGAAGCATCAGGGCAGTACGACACATTTTCCTTCCCGTTTTCTTACTCGATCCTCCCACTATTGCACAAACATGATTCTCTCTAGTCACCTGTTTGTATGGGAACGGATGCAATACAAACCACTGATTCTCCACCCAGTTTTTTAAATCTGTGTTATAATGTTGGTTACGTGTCCTGTTAATTATTCACTAAACACTTACCAGAATCTTGACCACAATCACAACAAATTGGAATCATTTTACTTCACACTTCCATAAAAACTTCATCTTATTCATACCAAAATATTGCGATTAAGAGTGCACTTAACTTTATATGTCTAGATGAAAAATGTCCCTTTGATACACTTGAGTGGCACAATTCTCCTCCAAATACATTGGTTTCACAGACAAGGCTTAAGGCTATAATCTCAGACTAAAATGAATGTTTTACCTGTTTTAACTGAATATAATTTGCCCTGAAATATCTTAAAATATATCTGTTTGTTTTGTCTCAAGATGTACACCAGTAATGTATTCTTCTAAGGCATTTTTATAAAAGCGACATAAATACCATAATTCAATTTAGGCATAGTCCTGGCTTAAAGTTAAACCGTGTCTGTAAAACCGGGACTAAATGGAATGAATACTTTATTTTTTTTCTCACTTGAGTAAATTCGTCCGTCAAAGCCCATGGGGATATGAAAAACAGTTTAGCGGTAAAACAGAAGTTATAGTGAAACATGGCATGGGTGTGGCACTCTTATCCTGTTTGTAACATTATGCCCTGTTTCTCATGCCTTTTCAGCAAACTATAATGACAGCAAAACCCATATTTTAGGATGGAAAGATCACAACTCTTACTGTGAAAACACAGCCTTTGTATGTAACGAAAATATAATAAAAAAATAGTCATAAAAAAAGTATCATTCAATCTGTTCATTTTGAATGGTTTATAATGGTAAACTCTAAAACGTTTTCACAAAAAATATTGTTGTAAAACTAGAATAGCGACTTAAAACTGTGACAGACAACTGGGGAGGAACTAGGATTGAGCTGGGGAAGCCATACATTACAGCCGTACATATACAGCAGTACACAAATGTAATTCGGACACATTCTGTTTTATGAGAATTTCCTAATCTTATTTCAACATCCTTCCTAGTTCTTTGTACCTTCTCTTTCAGTCTTTCATAAGTGTTACATCATGAGGTTATGAATTAAGCTTTCATACAGTTTCCCGCTCTGATACCAAGATCGGAACACTGATTCACATCACTGTGAATTAATAGCTGGATCCAGAATCTTTTCCCTCTAACTCTACTTATGAAAGCAAACCACACTGTTTCTGGCTGTGGTGTGAGCTTGGGGTGGGGTCATCTGACCCATTTGTTTATTTCTGCTATAGTTTTGAAAGTCTGGACAAGATTCAATGGTAATGTAAGTTTTTTGAATGTAAAAAAATGCAAGGTCTTTGCACATACAATCCGAAATTTTGTTTGCGTTTTTTTCGTATTTGGCGCTCGTTTGTATGGTGTCTCTGGATTGTCAAAAGGTCTTTCAAAATGCTTGCTACGGATGTGAAAAACATAGAAAATCGAACCCAGTCTGAATCTTTTTATGACGGACGAAAATATCGGAGGCAGTGTGTAAATGTCTTTGACACAACATGAGGTCGTATTTATTGTTTAACGTTTCTAATATAACTAGTAGTCTCTAACAGCAGAAAAGACTGTTGACCACTGCCCTGAAATATTTAAAAAAAAAAAAATTTAAAACAGTTAAAATATTAAAACACTGACATGTTAGTTTGACCTTGACTTTGCATTTAAAGGTATTGTGTAAATGATTTAGGGGGATCAATTGACAAAAATGCAATCTAATATACAAAACTATGTCTTCAGAGGTGTATAAAGACCTTACATAATGAAGCGTTATGTTTTTATTCTCTTAGAATGTGCTATTTCTATACACCGCAGGTCCAAAACATTAAGAATTTATGAAAATCTTGAAATATGGAGATACAAAGTTTCATAAAAACTGCGGCAATATGAAACATATGTCTGAAGGGATCTCAGCATAAATACAGGATAGGCTACTGTTTTTAAAGGGGATTAGAAAGCACCAATTATATGCAAAATATGAATTAAAACAAACATTCAGCAATTCCTATTATGAAGACAAAAGCATTTCATGAAACCACTCCGATATTTGCATATTTTATTTGCAATCTAAATAAGAAAGCTTTTTGCATAAGGATGTTTACAGGCATTAGAATTGCACCCAGACTTATATTGCATAGTTCCTCATGGCTACCTCAGGGGTTTTATTACTGTCCGTCCTTCATTATTCATGTGTACATACCTGAAAGGCACCACAAAGAGACTGCAGGACAGGGCCAAGAGTCAGCCTCCTTTAGGCCAAATAAAATACACTTTTGTAAACATTTTTACGTCATATCAGCGAATATTGTTCACATAAGTGTACGATCTGTGGGCATTTGAGATATTGGAAATGGACATTGTGTGCCAAAAGAAAATTCTATTGTTTTTCTTCAATGTGCTTTTAAAGGGGTCATATGACAGGGGTAAAAACAAACATTATCTTTTGTTTTATATGTAATGCAATGTGTACACGGTGTAAGGTTAAAAAACGCTGTATTTTCCACATACAGTGCATGTTTGCATCTCCTCTTTTCCCCTAAGCACTGGTTAACAAAAAACGTGCAGATTTTTGTTAACCAGTGCTTAGTGATTGGTCGAATGCTGCAAGCGTGTGACAGAAATGTAACGCCTCTGACCATATTTGGACGATCAGGTTCCAAGACAATTGTAATCGTCTAATACATGGAATGGCAACTTTTAACACACCAAAGACCAGTGATGCCGGTAACGCGTTACTTAGTAAAGCGTTAGTCTAATTTGACCACATTTTTCAGTAACGAGTAATCTAACGCGTTAATTTTCCCAAACCAGTAATCAGATTAAAGTTATTTATCCAGGTCACTGTGCGTTACTATTTTGTCATTTTCCTTAGTAAAAATATATATATTTTGCTTTCTTCTTGCAGAGAGTGTAGTCACGTAGTCTCAGGGAGTGTAGTCACGTAGCAGTATGCGACAAGTCACGTTTTCAGCACGAGGACAATTCACGTGTAATAGCCCCTACCACGCAGCGCGCAAATGTAAACAACAATGGAGGGAGGAGAGAGATGCGCGTTTCTAGCTGGAAATACAGTCACGAGTTTGTGTTCGCTAGATGACAATATGAAGGTTCGTTGTATTCTCTGTGCTGTCGACAAAGTGCTATCTAGCTACAAAAACACTACGTCAAATTTGAAGAAACAATTGGAGTCAAAGCACTGCACAGTCCAATCTACAGATTAAGTCCCGCCAGGTGTTGCGAAGCAGAGAGCAGCAGGTCATCCACCACCAGAACAAAATATGCTGGACTTTGGTGCAAAACCAGTAAGTGGGGGAGAGTTGAAGAAGTTGATCGGGCAGTAGTGATGCGCGGATGGAGGTTAAATCCGCGGGCGCTGCGGATGATCCGCGGGTCGGGTGGGTCGGGTAATCAAAAAATACTATCAGATTAATTGCGGCTGGGTCGCGGATGGATGATATCATATACAATATTAAAAATATTTCTCTAAAAATACGAATGTGTTTTAAGTGCATTTTTCATCAGGCGCTAATTTGCAGTAATTTAAAAGAAATGCGGTAGAGGACGGTCTATTTCTTAAAGTAGAAATGGAGGCAAAACAGATCCGAGAGAAATGTAAACATGGAGAATTAAAAAGAAAAAAAGGTAGAAAAGAAAAGTACCGTGTGGGAGCGTTTTAGCTAAGTGATTAACAAGGATGAATCAAATGCTCGGTATGTAACATGCAACTACTGTGGGACAGGTACATCATGTGTGTGCTAAATCGAAATATTAGATTTAAGTATTTATAGACAAAAAGGTGCTAGAAAATGTACTGAGTAATTTAAATGACGATCGGGTCCGTGTCTGGTGCGGATATCCATATCATAGAAAATTATACGTGCGGGCGGGTGACGGGTGGATCATTTATTCGAAACAGCGGATGCGAATGCTTCCCTTAAACACGGTTGACTCGCTCTCGTTTCGTGCGTTTTACACTTATTTTGTAAAACCACTCCTTGCTGCTCTAATGCTGTGAACAACAGGTTCAATGTTCATAAAACATGTTAATAGACAATGTTAACATAAAAATAAATTAATAGTTACATTTATAAATAATGTAGATTATAAATAGCATGTTTTGCCATTATTAAAGTGTTAACAGTTAAATATGTCAGGTCAAGAAAGACTGATTTGACCGTTAAGTGAAATCAAGAAAATCAGTCTTTATATTATTTTTAACATTTTTAAGGAAATAGTCTTTAAGTTCAACTTAAAATGTCAGGAGATACATTGTTGACATTACTGTTAAAAAAATACACTTCCAATAAAGTGAGTGTTGGCAAAACTGATTGTCATTTTTATGTTGAGGCAGACGGGGTGGTGTTGGCAGCAGCTGCTGAATGTAACTGATAAAGTAACGAGTAATCTAATTTAGTTACTTTTAAAATCCAGTAATCTGTACAGTAACTAAGTTACTTTTTAGAGGTATAATCAGTAATCAGATTACTTCTTCAAAGTAACTGTGGCAACACTGCCAAAGACACAGAAAAACATGAATTTGCGCAAATGACCCCATTAAAGGGCTTAAAGGGATATTTTTAACCCAAAATAAAAATTCTGTCTCAATTTATTTTTTCGTCATGTCATTCAGAACTGGATGATGTTGGATTATCAATATTCTTATCTTATTTTGTGTTGTGCACAAGACAGTCATACAGGTTTAGAATGACGTGAGGGGTAGTAAATGATAATTTTGAGGGCGAACTATCCCATTTAGTATTTTATTTATTATACAGACACTTGATAAGTGTTCTAAATGACTAGGGGATCGCTGCGTGGTTGGTTGCTAGGTGGCTGCTCACCAATCCTATGTCTCTGTGATGTTTTAGTCTTGAGATATGACTCAAGTAGGCCTACCCCTTTCAAATTCATAACCATGATAAGCAATAATAGTGTTACCTGTATTTTAAATTACACCACAAAATGTGAAAGATAGAGCAATCGCACAAAAAGTTGACTGAAAACGTGACTGCTGTGGGTGGTTCTATTTTAGTTCCTCTATTCAGAGCATGTTTTAGAAAGAGTCCTGAGGTGAATAATTGCTGTTATATGACTGTGGATGTGTGAGTCTGTCCCTCCGTTAATGAGATTGCGGTTAGGTCTATTCCACAGAGCTTTGAAG
Organism: Triplophysa tibetana; assembly: GCA_008369825.1. NCBI lineage: Eukaryota > Metazoa > Chordata > Actinopteri > Cypriniformes > Nemacheilidae > Triplophysa > Triplophysa tibetana. The sequence goes on from CM017908.1 coordinate 15,344,129, forward strand.
AAGCTCAAATTAAAACGAATGTCTCGACTTCACTTAAAATCCAGCTGCGTTATTCCTTCACATCTGAAGAACTCACCGTTTTACATTGCAAAAAGAAGCGTGTTGTTTAAAGCCTTTCTGTGTTAGTTTAAAAGGTGATTCACCTCATGCACCCTCAGTGAACTCTATCCCAAGATGAAACCTGTGATGCGTGAACTGGGCTGAAGCAATAATAGCAGAAAACCCTGCAGACCTTCTCTGTCATCAGTTACGGACAGATTTACATCTCACAGAATGCCTGTTGCCGTGCCGTCTATGATACGGATAGCATTTTGCTCGCTCAAAAATAATTCAGCCTGACCTCCACTCAACAAACCACGCTTAGCATATTTACCACATACACACTCCAAGCACACTCTCCATCTCACTTTGACACACAAAGACACACACACAGGAGATTATGAAATCATCGTGTTGATGAAATTGGCCTGGATGGTGTGGGCTCCCACACACCCTCACACGCACACTCGCGCTCGCCTTGTTCAAGCGAGTGGAACTTAGAACGGTCTCTGTCTCTCAAGCTGACAGGGGGCTTCACGGTCGCCCAGGGGGATGAATGCGATCTAAACGCAATTTTACAGTATATAGTTACCATACAGAAATAAAGCAAGCGAAGAAAACGACCAATGGCATTTTGTGACATCACAGAGAAGGACCTGAACGGACTGATACGTGAGGAGGCGGAGGACGTCTTTGATGATGGTAGGGTGATGCTGAGGGGTTAGGGCCCGAAAAAATGGAAACGTGAATGTTATGCTGTTATACTGAATATGCGATATGTGTCGTCTCCTATCAAAGAGTAACATATTATGTCTGAGCATGTTACTGTATAGCTGCACCTGTAAGACTAAAATAAAACGGCTCTTTGGCATTTTAAAGCATGAGAAAGCATGTTTGGAGTATGAGATATCCGCTGTTTCGCTTCTCAAGTGCTGTATTTGCAAGGCATGAGTACAGGAAGCTGGTTGATAAACTGGAGTGGGGCAATTTCCCGTTGTTGAAACTACATAGGTGTGATCGTTTTACTGTATGTACACTGTAAACATTCTGTATGGATGTTATGGTGCTTGTGGTTACTCTCAAATGACTCCGAACCGACTGTAAAGTGATTTTTTCATTGTGTATTTTTCTGTAAATGACATTTGAGGCAGATAAATAAGATGTTGAATCAAAATACAAGAGAATATAAGAAATGTAGACAAAAGAAAAAATGTGTGATGCAACAGAAATAAAAATTATCTCATAATTGCTTACCCTTATGGCATTCCTGATGTACATGTGGCTGTTCATCAGTAGAACAGAGGGATTATTATATTTTGAAATGGCATCATGTTATCTTCTTATGATGCTCCGGATGTTGAAGCTACAAAAAGGAATATGACATGAGGGTCGGTATAACAAAAGGTCTGGACTTTTCATCCATAAGCACGACAGCACTAGATTAAGTGTCTGCAGAAAACCCAATACGGCTTTCTCTCGAGTTTGGTTAAGGATGTGAGATCCACTGTCTACAGATGAGAACAGAGATAGCAAGAGTGCAAAGTCTGGATGTGATTGATTAAGTCATCTCTGACTTTATATTATGACCAAGGTTTTTATTTTAGAACTGAAGAAACTTGGCTGAGTTTATCCAGATTCAGTGAACTGCAAATGTGTTGCTGTGTCTAATGTCTATTAGGCTGTGATTTTGTTGCACATTACCCATCACTATCACTTGATGCTTTCACAAGCTTTTAATGATCAGTGTTCATCATATGAAAAACTAAAGCATTACTCTCTGAAATGAAAACCACTCAGACAGACAGAACATTTCCCATGCAATACAACCTTAAAAGGTGATTAAACTCTATATAAAAATATACAAATAGCTCAGCACTGAGTGCAAAGCTAAATCATCCTAACTCACCCTAACTCAATTCACCCCAAAGAATATAGTTGTAAAACTTTTATAGCCATTGAAAATTATTTTATGTAATTTGTGTAAGAGTAAGCCAAGAGTGTAAGACACTTTATGGAAAAAAACTACACATTTGTGAGTTATTTAAAAAAAAAAATCAGTAGAGAGTGTACTTTGTTTTCTGACCCAAAAGGAACAGCATGAGCACCACGAGAGTCCTGGTAAACAGAATTGATAAAAGACTGCATGGATCCATCTTTCATTAGTGCCCAATGCACATAATGCATATCTAACAGATGAGGATGGACTATACAAACAAAACAGTCATGCGCTATAGCTAGAAGCTCAAGCATGGGTTCAACTCTTCCTTCTGGAAACTATAGCCACTATTTGGAAACTATTGCTATACTTCTGTACCAAATATCACTCTACAAAGCATCCATTATTTCACTTTTTTATTTGTAAAGAAATATTTATCACTATGTCAAGGATAACCTTTAGGCGCACATTCAGGGGCCACATGGCTTATTAACATCAACAAATACTATTAGACTTAGTATTATTGATTTTGCAATATTGCTTGTTAATATTACCCTTAAGTGTTGCAAAGCAAAGGGAAAAATGAATTTGTTTAGACAACAATTTTGGTTTAGGCAATGCTCTTAGCTGTATTTTCATTTAGAGACCCCATTGAATTGCTTGATGCGCGAGCGGTTCATGTGACGTATCTCCTATTAAAACGCCATTATTATAAAAAAGAAATACACACAAGCCTTTAGTTTCGACTTAACTATGAACCATCATTTGCTTATTGCAGTTGGTATTGGGGGCGGGAAGATTTTCAGTCGAAAGATCATTTGATTGGACAACAATCTTTTGTAGTGCAGCATGAGTCAAGAATATTTTTAGCATACAGATGACCCCAACGCTTTCCTATATGGACTAAAAAAGTGTATTTAAAGATCTTTTCATAACTTGTAGATTTTTCCCGAATACTCATGGAATGCAGGAATACTGCTGCAAAGGGACTGAGGTGTCAAAAAGCAGATGCTTGTCTAAGAACAGCATTTAAGCTATAGAATTCGGTCATGTTGGCTGTCAATCAAATCCACTATTGTACAAAACTAAGTGTCAGATTTCAACGAGCCGTTTGTGCGGTCCCTGATCTGGACTTGATTCAGACAGCCTGGCTTGGGAAACCAAATCCTCTCAGGGGCATCAGCAAAGCTTGCTACTCTGGTATTTGGTTTCAAAGCTGACACGCTCCAAGTATTGATTCATAGAGGATGGTGGTGCCAAAGGAGAGATTTACGGGTGTAGTCTGGCTTGGGCAGGGCCATTTGTAGTGATGTTATCTGAAAGCCTGTGGATATGAACTGGCTCGGTGATATGCCACACTCGCTCGGCAGAGCAAGCTATACAATGTGCTTGGTCATCATGCTGCGCTTTGTGTCCAAGGCTACCAATGAATGACTATGATGTCAGTGTCTATGTCAGCGAAACGGGACAATCGCAGCAGTGAATGGCTGGATGACTCGAATCTAGCCAATGGCTTATCATTGTAAGATGTTAATTCTGTACAGAATTATGAGCATGATGCAGCATTGATGATTTCATGCAGCTAGATAGATAGATGCATGTATATGTATGTGTTTATAAATACAAAACAAATATGCACAGTGCACACACATATAATATGTAAACACAAACTTTAATTCTGGATGTGATTAACCACAATTAATCATATTCAGTCCTAATTCCGTTTATATGATACTTTTATAATATAGCTGTTGCCAATATTTTATGAAAGCAAGCCACTTTATTCCATGTGTTAAACTGATATTACCACAGAGCACATGAACATAACAAATCTGAAATCCTTTATCGAGATCATTAAGCCATACTATAATGTTTACTTTGTGCTTTGTTTGTTTACAAGAGTGTACTAAACCAGCCAATCACCCGCTTAGAACAGCGACCATGCTCTAAAATACAGTTACTGGTTTATGCTAGATTTTCCAGCAGGGAAAGTGTGCTAGTGGCAAATGTGTCAGAAGGAGGCAGTCATGACCTGGTCACATCGACTCAGGACACAAGCCTTCAAGCACACTGAACAAACTGCTCAGCCTCAGGGTTAAGAGAGAAAAAGCAAACAAGAGTACAGGGAATTGCTGATGGCTGTTTTTTTGCGTGCCATAAACATAATTCATTGTAGTGGTTTCTTTAGAAGTCTACAAGGTTTCTTGTGCACAACACTTGTTTGGTTGGGGGCTGTGTATTTCTGTGTGTTTTTGTCTCAACACCACACGACGGAGGCCTCCATTGCCCACATTAGACCCAACAAGCTTTCCGTGAACAAGAGACCATGATTGTATCTTTGTGCTACGTGGTGGGTGGAAAAACAACAATACAGTATGGTGAAATATTATCAGGGCAATTGACAGATGGGCGGAGCAGCTTCGTGGTTTGCTATGAAGCTCCTGGTCCTATAGAGAACCACCATTAAGAAAATGTGATCGATGATCTGGGACCGACACAGATTTTTCATATGTCTGTCATTTACCACGTCAAAATTTATTTTAGCCCTACAGTACACCTTTTGTCGTGATGTTGGTGAACACCTGGAAGCCGGTGGTCTGCAGACATCTGTGCGAGTTGGCGGCATGGGCTGCTACCTGCATCAGAGCCTGTCATTAAGACCAAAGGCAGGAGATTAGCCACAGGGCTCGAAAGCCAATAATCTCAAACCGCATCAAATGCCTTCAAACACCAGTTCTAAAATATAAACTGGCACAGCAATTTCAAAGAGTTCAAAACTTACAGCTTTTAACTAGACTTTTGCATTTACTAAAGACTTACCATCACTATAAAAGGTGCTATGCAGCTGCTAAGGCACTCTGAGTGGTTTATAAAACATTGCCCTCCATTGTTAATGGAGTTAATAAATGGAATTATCTTAATCTTTCGACAGGTGAAAATAAAACGTTAAATGGAAATGTGAAAAGTAATAGATAGTAATAGACGCCACTCAGCACAATTTAAAAGGATAGTTCTCCCAAAATGAAAATGTGTCATTTATTACTTTTTCTTTTTTTTAAATTTCATTCCAAACCTGTATGAGCTTTCTTTCTTCTGCAGAAAACAAGAGAAGATATTTTGAAGAACGTTGGTAACCAAACAACAGTGACCCCCATAGGATACCATTATATGGAAACAAACCCATTGATACATTTCTCAAATTATCTTCTTTTGTTCCAACAGAAGAAAGAGTCATATACAAGTTTTGTATATATTTGTATATATGGGTGAACTATCCATTTAAGGTATTAAGCATGTCTAGCACAAACAGTTTAGTAAGTATTAGGAATAATAATAACGATGAACCAGTAATTCACATTCATGTATTTGGCAGACACTTTTATTCAAGTGACTTAAAGTGCATTCAAAATGCAATTGTTCCCTACCTGGGACTCAAACCCATGACTTTGCACTGCAATGCAACATTCTTTTAACTGAACCACTGAACTTGAATATTTACCCTCTGAACTTTTCCTGACCACATATTTCTGTATTGTTAAACACATCATTCTTTCGACGTCTTCACACATATTTGTTCTCCGCTGTGTTTGTCTGGCAGCTTTTGGTTACCCTTTTGACCTCCGTTGGCATGTGTTGACCTATTTATGCTCGTCTCTCTCAATGGAGGTGTTCACAAAGTCCTGAGGCAGGACCTGTTTGCTAAACCTCACCGTACAAACATGTTCGAATGACTCCTGGTTGGTATGTGTGTTTACAAGGTGCGGGAAAACTGCTTTACATTCCACGACTGAAGAAATGGTGACGGTTATGCAGGATGTCAGAGTTTGTTTTGGCTGAATGCTATCAACAACCACAAAGAGTATGCAAGTACAGCAGAACAGTAATGTTCAAGGGACGTTTTTCGCTGGTTCAGACGATAATGATCAGAAAATGTTCTAAATCAGTTTGAATGTTTTGATTTGTATTTTGCTGGCTAGCCGGTTGCATAACACATAGGAGTGAATGGAAAAGGGCTTCTTTAAGGTTCGTCACTGTTTGTACAGCTCCAGTAAATATAGCTTCTTGTCGGGGGCTGCAGATGACAGCTATAATTACAGGATGAGCCGAGCAGCAGCTGAGAGAGAGAGAGAGAGAGAGAGAGAGAGAGAGAGAGAGAGAGAGAGAGAGAGAGAGAGAGAGAGAGAGAGAGAGAGAGAGAGAGAGAGAGAGAGAGAGAGAGAGAGAGAGAGAGAGAGAGAGAGAGAGAGAGAGAGAGAGAATGCATGTGGAGATGTCTGTGCTGTACTGTCCAAGTCTGCTTCTGTGGCTATTATACAGCACATCACACGAACACGTGAGCAACGTGCCAATGTTGGGTTAGACCACAGGAAGACCAGGAGAACGAGACATGATGTAAAGTGACTTTTGCGGTAACAGTACCCAAATCAGGTGCTCAAACTTTAATGTGGTCATACTGATTCTGCTATGAATGCAGGTGAGTTAACACCCATGACTAAAGCTTGGTGAATGCATTTGTGTGTTTTGCAGATGAAAAGAGACTGATAAATGGTGAGAATACAGTATTATTCCTATGAGGGAAAACTGTTGAACTGGTGTTGTTTCAAATAATATGGAGAAGAAAGCCAAGTCCCTTTGTTTGATGTAATTAGTATTCCAAATTATTCTTATGTTTTTAGATCAAGTTGCAAAACTTGTGTAATCTAACGAAATACGTTACAATTTACTTTTTAAAGAAAGTATTTTGTAATATATATATGTTATATAGTGCTCAATTTGTTTAGATTCATTTGATTACAAATAACACTTGATTTCCCCCCCCCCACTGAAAGGTGTGTTTCTACTTTATTTTGAGAATATCTTGAAAATCAGAAAATAGTGCATTGATTATGTATAATAGGCAGCATGTTAACATGTATCCACTCATACACATATATAAATGTGACACTGGACCACAAAACCAGTCATAAAGCGCGGGAATATTTGTTGCGAAAGCCACCAAAACATTATATGTACAGTTTGTTTTCTAATTACAGTTCGTTTTGGTGTCACACCATAGGACACATTTATGGTTTCAGGTTCATAGACTTCATGACTGAAGAGAGAAATAACAAGATGTAACAAAATGTATTCAGTATTTCAATATAATACATGACTGCATATTATAATCGCTATGTAATGAATATGTCCACAAATATTTTTAAGCGTGAAACTCAGACCCAATTCTATTAATAAGAAGTTAAACCTTGGTATAAAGCATCTCCAATAGACAGTGGTGTGCAATTTGCACTAGTTTCTACATGTATCCTACTGACACAATTTGCGAGGCATTTGTTACAGTAGGCCTAGAGAAGCAATAATATTTTAGTCAGATTCACTATGACAGCTGAGTACATACCCTCTTAATGCCAGGCCTTGGTGTGGCACTGGCACAGTACCGTGTGTTTTTAGACAAGCCTTCGAGCACTCAAGGGTGAATACATCCGGTGGTTTGACGAAACATCAAACTCCGCCCACTACAACAACGCTGCCCGCTGATTGGTCCGTAAACGTTGTGAGGGAGCGCTACAAATCTGAGCGTGTACAACATATGATTATTGATCCCTTGGTGTCGTGCCGGACGGTATCACTCTGAGTGCTTAATACTGTCATTCAACGTTTTATCCCGAAGTAGTTGTGTTGTGCGCACATCAGTAATCGAGCCCAAATTAGCGAACGGGAGAAAGAGGGCAGTGATGTTTTGTTCGTATGGATGGAAGTGCACCACAACTCGAGTAAATAACGTTCACTTGGAATAAGTTGTCTCTCTCAGCGGTGAGTACGGTTTATTAGGATGCACTGTACCGAAAACAAAGCAATTTAGTCTTTACACTGAACTGCAGCGATGTGTTGTTCATGTTTTTATGTGGTGACGAGACGATCTTTACCATAATGCTTATTTTAAGGGAAGCATCCAGTCATTGTTGTGGTCGACCACTAACTGCCGGTTATTTTTGATGCGTTTTGTCATGCATGTGATAAACTGATCAACTCAACATCACAGAGTACAACACTGCCGGTTTCCTTTAATTTCTTTCAATTTATTCAGACGAATAAAGGTATAAACTATGTTTATTTAACAGTGATGTTGATTTTAGAGTTTTCTGTTTTGTTTTTGTAAGCCGTATGCATTTTCACACCAGCACGTAAGAACAGAGTCTATCTAACATTTAAAGCACTCGATCCAGAGCTGCACTTTTGGTTCGTGAGGGTGTGATTAAATAAAAGAGTGTGAAACAAATTGAGACAAACTGTCTTCCCAATACCGGACTTCTGTTTGAGCCCGCTGATCGCGATATAGTCGTTTGCAGCCCTCAGTCAAGTATATTTTATTCTTATGGATGACAGAGTGCCGTATGTTTCTTTCCAAGGTGCAACATACGCTCCATGTGGATTTTGTTCATAGATAATCGTGATGTGATTTAGCTAATAAATTTCGTCATACTTTCTACCTACATTTTTGAAACAGAATTATTTTATGTGTATACAATAGAAAGTTACGTTGTATTCTTATGGTATTAATGGTGAATCTGACGCCCTTTGGGTGGCAGAAGGGTCACTAAGAGTAGCGCGTAGTCGTTAACAATGTTTGTAAAGTAAAAATTACAACAACTTTTTTTCTGAAAAATGGCTGTCTTAATTGATATATGGTGCCATGAGCTCAACACTCTGAAGTTGGGATATCTTCTGTAGTTTCCAAAAGGCCGTGTGGTGTGTTCTCAACTTCAAGATGATTGTGAAATTTCCATAAAGTCCTACATTACCCATAATTCCAAAAATAACCCCCAATCATGTTTACACTACTTCCATGTTTACTTCTACTCCACTACAGTAATAATGTGCCAACTCGATCTATACCAAAAGCAATAAAAAATTGGACTGCTTGAAAAACTCATCGATAGCGTCGCGTTTACTCCGATGCATTTCCGAATGAAATTTTAAGTTAATTAATTGTTAATACTTATTTAACAACTAAAGGGCAATTTCTAGCCGTCCGTAGCTGTGCCATAGTCTGTGGTTAGCCTGATGTGCACCTCTTCAAATAAATCTAACAATGCGTCAACTCTATGCGGACCTCATTCATTGGTCTGTTTGAACCCTCCCTTAGGTAAAAAAAAGCCTCAGCGATAGATTCCATATGAATTATCTTAGTTAATTATTTGTTCTATATTTAGCAGAGCTACATGACAAATCCATTAACAACAAGCAGACTGTCATGTTACATCGTGCGGGTTGTGTCTGGTGTAGACGTAGTGTTAGTCGCTGAAAAGCAGTCGATGTTACTCTTAATTGTAGGGTGGCCAGACCATGAATTACCACTCGCCCTTACTCAGAACTCAAGATCTTTCTCAGAAGAAATCCACCTTGTCCGTCCCTCTCACCACAGCCTGCACCAGCCTTTCTCTTTAACTCTTATCTCTTTAATCTTGGTCGCATATGTACTCCATATTGGATCACTTTATGCTAGCTGTTCTGTGTTTGACATTCCTAAGCAAAGATTCAGAAGTTAATCATTTTTGTCTGCCCAGCCAGTGGGTTATAGTAACTTGATTTGTTAGGCAACGCAATTTTGCTTGTTCAACGAATTCAATACATTATTGCTTATAACTTGTTACAATGTGCCGTTTTGACAATCCAGCCTTTTGTGGATGTCTATATGCTCAATAGTTAGAATAAATGCTGGTGTCTGGTTTATTTGAGGGCAAACGCTGTCTTCAGCATTGCATGTTATTTCTTATTCTTAAAATTACTTGCTCAGTGAAACTTGGCAGGCATTCAGTAAAAGGGTGCCGCTTTACTGCAGGCTCTTCAGAAACATAAGGTCTTCTCTGGAGCCCCTATGCGATATAGGATGTTAAGCTGTTTACGATAATGTTAAGTCTTACTGTTTTCCTTTAGGCTTGAGTGGTTTGAGTTTTCAGAGCTTATTATCACTGACTGCTTCTCTCTTGGTGGCCATCATCCTAATCCTACTTCTTCACCCCTTGACAAAGCAAATGGTGTGTAAAGTTACAAAGCATTTCTTGGGTTTTACTGACTCATACAAATCATAAATATTCTCATAAGATGAACAACACTGATGTATCTCAAGCAGATGTACTAATTTGTGCCTTTAAGGCATCTCTCTCTCTTTGTAGTGATTTTATATTGACAAATCCCACTGACACTATGGGCCTAAGGAGGGGAGGAGATGGAAAGGTGGATTAAAGATAGGATAGTGATGAAAGAACTTTTGAGAGATTTGATTGTATCTGCTGTCATTCTGTGGTTGCTGTGACCGGGGCAGTAAGAGGTTTCGTCCCCCGTCACAGTCATAAGGGTAGCTAAATCAAATCAGCTCGGTCAGAAAGAGGCCATCTCACCGTCATTGTTTCTATAGAATCTTTGTTCATTGAGCTGTGCTTTCTTTTGTCAGCCAACACTGATCCAACAGTTTTCACACAGCACTATACAGTATGTACAACGCTGAATGGTTATTACCGCATGCTTTTAGGTTTTAGGGGTCACATGTGGGCATCTACAGGTTTTCTTGACACCTATAATCATGGAAGGCTTGTGTTCAAGATGGCAGCAACGTGTCTATGATCCCTTAAAGGGGAACATGTCTTAAAAAATAATCTTGCACTTAGGGGTGTGCGATATGACGATATTTGATCGCGAACGATTAAAATGACTGCACGATCCACTTTAGCGGAATAATCGTTACATCGTCCTATATAGTGCAAGACACGTTATATTCGTTGCAACATCCTTGCGATAGATTGCGCCAAGTTAACAAGCTCGTATACGTTGCTTGTGAACTCCGTAAGATTAAGTGACGCGGTCAGTGAAGATGGAGGGAAACACGGAGAAGTTGGTCCCTAAAATAAATTCTACATAAGTAATTTTGAAATGGTTTGGGATTTCCCCAATTGACACTGCCCAAACAACAGTTATTTGCAAATGTTGCAATGATGAGATTCGCACGTCGGATGGGAACACATCGAACCTTTTTACCCACCTCAAAATCGGGTATATACAAGGCTTAAACAAACGACTTTAATGAAAGAGGCATTTGAGAAAGGAACTCCGTATGACAGAACGAGCAAGCGCTGGAAAGATGTAACTGACGCGGTCGCATTTTACCTGACCAAATACATGATTACAATAAAGACTGTGGAAAGTGACGGCTTTAAAAGACTACTCAAAGTCGTAGATCCAATTACGAAATACCCAGCTGCAAATATTTTTTTCCACAGCTTTACTCCGAGTAGGGCAAAGAGATGCAAAACAAAATTCAAAATGTAAATTTTTTTGCTACAACAGCTGATTTATGGTCTTGCACTTGCATTAAATAATAACTTGATTAAAATATTCCTAAAAATATAAATGGTAAAGAGTATATTTTTATATGGGGACATTAGTTTGGCTGTACTGTAGCTCTGTATTTGGCTAAATAGTCTTAAAACCTACTTGAAGAAGAACCGGGATAAAATCGCGAAACGGGACTACCCAGAAAATATCGTGATTAGAATTTTTTTCTAGATCGCCCACCCCTACTTGCACTATTTACTCACCCTCATGTCAATTCAGACCTGCATGACTTTTTTTACTCTGCAGAGCACAAAAGAAGATATTTTGACGAACGTTGGTAACCAAAAACATTGGGCCCCAATGACTTTCATTGTTTAAACGTAAAACCACAGAGACATTTCTCAAAATGTCTTAATTTTCTACAAAAGAGTAGGGATGTGCGATTAATCGAAAATTAATCGTAATCGTCAATTTTGGTCTTCAACAATTACAAAAACAAAACAATCCAGGTTAAACGATTATTTTGCCGCATTCCATTTTCCAAGGATCCTCTCTTTTCTTGTGGTATAAATCCACAGTGCATAATTTTCCTTTACAGTGGTTTAGTTGTGCTATTACTTTACATTTCCTTACATTTTTATTTTTCTATGTTCTTTTAAAAGTTAATGAGTAATCGTGTTAAAGTGGGATCTCAATATTGGCCAAAATAATCGCGAATATCATTCTTGTCATAATCGAGCAGCCCTACAAAAGAGTCATGTAAAGGTTTAAATTTTTGGGTGAACTATCACTTTAAAATGCTGTCTAGGTAGGCGGCTCGCTAGGTATTGAAACAGCGCTTGAGTGGTTACTGTTCTTTTTTTGAATGAGGCGAATTCAAGCGATGCATGAACAAGCAAGAGTTGAGTCTGGGAAATCTTTCTCTTTTGTTCACTCTCTCTCTCTTCATGAACAGATGATGTGTGTTTAGCTCTGATCAGTGGGGTGCTATCCCATAATCCCCCCTGATTAACATTCTATTTGAATCCGGCCACAGAGAGCAGCACCCACTCTGCTGTTATTGCATGGTTCATACATTCCATTGCTTTCTGCTTTAAGTATTACAGCTGTTTATCCTTCAGACATAAGCTGATGATGTGGATGTTTTTGGTTGTTAAGTGGGAAGCAGGTTTGACAGGAAGATGATTGGCTGTAAGGGTTTCTATCTGAAATACCATTGGCTGATTAAATTGAGGTCATTGGATGTTGTCATGTATTTTCCCTCTTTGATGAAAGCTGTTTTTCCTGGATGTGACATGTAATCTGCTTTGTAAACCCAATCTGAATGCGTTTTAAAGTGTGATGTTATCCTCCTGGGCCTTTCGTGACATACAGCTGCACGCTGACAGAGATGAAATGTACTTCCTTCTGTCAAACCCAGAGGCAATGCAGATATCGAGGCAGGGCAAACATGAGCTGATTTGAAAGGCTTTTTGAAAACTTTTTTTCATTTTCTGAAATAGGAGAAGTGAAAAAAAACTAGCTGCATTGTGTGGTTGCATTGCTAAGGGGGTTGTTAGTATGGGGTTGTTTTGGGTCACTAAGTTTCTTGGGCACTTTAGATAATCGGCAATTATGTTAACAAATTTTCAAGTCTTACAAAAATGATAGTAAATAGGAGTGGGAATCACACAGTACCTCACGATATGATACGATTCTTGATCATGCTGTGGACTTTACTTTTTTTATGGTCTCGGACTTGTCTTGGACTCGTTGGTATTTGCACTCTGACTTGTCTCGGACTTGGTCATGGGTCTCGACAAACGTTCTAGTCGTTCTTGTCCGAGTCCAGCAATATATGATTTATTTTCTACTTCAAAACAAAACATTGATAGATCAATGTTCCTGTGATCCGAAAACTGATGTGGACTCATAAGTTCTCTCTTCACACAGCAGTTCAGCTCAGTGTGTGCTGTTGATGTAACTAAATAACTCCGGTATATTGGTTAAAGTCCGCGGGACTGTCATGCATGCCAGAAAGTGATAACTTAATTAATTTGTGGATATTATAAAGTGTTTACGGGAGACGATTGAACGATTTGTCCGTGGCGCGAACCAGAGAACATCAATCATTCATCAGGCACCATGTCAGCGAGCAGCGGCACAATACAATTTGGTTTTACAAACCATAAATAATTTATGGACAATGTGCTTAAAAATAAGCTGGGGAACAAAACGTTCCCCAAAACCTGTGGGACAACATCCAATTTCGAATGACACCTGGGGCCCGTTTCAATAAGGAAGTTCAACCAACACAGAGTCAAAATCTGAACTCTTGAGTTGATTTATTCAGAGAATCGCTACTCTGAGTTTCAGACCACTTGATTTGAGTTAGTTCAATCCACTCTGAGTAAGTTCACTCTAGGTTATGCGCGTGCAGCATGGCGATGAAAAGCAGTCATCAATTGAGGAAGATAGCACGATTCACAAGGGCAACGGCACGTGACAAAAAACGCTCTGTTCATTTCTCTCCAATCAAATTGAAGATACTGTTACAAGAGTACGGTGAATATGAGCACATATTTAGAAAAAAGAGCAACAGCAGCAAAAGAAAGAGAGTTGGCATGGGAGAAAATTGCTTCACGTGTTAATGTGCAAGTTTTTATGTCAATCACTTTTATATTTATTTTGTTGAAACTGTGAAAATGGGAATTATATTTAACTCTCTCGCTCTCTCTCTCGGCCTGTTTCATGTAGGTGCAATCCTTCTACAATGAAAAGATCTTGGCAGCAGCTGAATAAGAAACACAATAACTGTCAGGGTCGGGGATCGAACTCGGGTCTCTTGTGTAGCGAATCCCCGACTCCACCACTGAGCCACGGATAACAGTGAGGAGAACCCAATTGCAGGCAGACACAAAGGCGATGGTACGGGTCACAAAGGGTATTTATTATATATAACAAAAACAGGAACAAAACAAAAACCCACGAGGGGGAAAACAATACAGGATAAATAATAAAGTTAACAAAGACACTTACTAAATAAACTAGAAAACAAACACTTGAGACACGAACTACACTTACTAACAACTCGAGGACACCAGGAACTAGCAACAACTGGAGACACTGAAGAACATCAAACGTACTGCAAACAACCAATGAACCAGCGACGAGACAGAGAAACATGAGGACTCTTTATAGGGGAGAGAACTTAAGGGGGAACAGGTGCGGGGAATTAACACTCAAGGGAAAGCTAATCAACACAAACTAAGAAACAGGAGGGCAGGAACAAATGACATAGACTTGAGAAACAAAGGATCCTGTATGATTTCACCTCAAGACCAAGAATTACCTAACCAGAAGAGGTGGAATCATGACAATAACATCATTTATTCAGGAAATTTTAGAGAAATAAAATGCTCTAGCTAGTAGGATGCCTGAATGGTAAATGTTAAATATATATCTTAAACTGGCCTTAAATATTAAGATAAAACGTCCAAACGGGGCCTCAAAATTCTCTCCCGCCATAATTGTAACTCTCTGCGAATTAATCCAGCCTCCTCATCTATGGGCTCCTGAATAAACGGACATGCCATTTTACAGTCTGTGTGACTAAATTGAGCGCGATTAGGAACACTAATCAATAAACAAATGGCGTATGCAATTTCAACACCGCTCGCGCTTCGAAAAGGGGGGGGGGAGATTGTAACAAACCCTAGGTTTGCGGACCTGCTCCCGACCAGGTTAGGTTCACGGAGTATGTTACTCTGGTTACTCACTCGGAGTATAAGATACCTCGATTTTTGAAATGGGCTTTACTTACCCCGCGGTCACGGGTTTGACATACCTCGCTTTCTGAAACCAAAAACCCTGAGAATTCCGTTTTCTGGGACTGACTTACTCTGAGTTTGCACTTAACCTGCTTTCTGAAACGGGCCCCTGCAAATGTTCCTTAAAGGAGTGGTTTATTTTTTGGTTACTTTGGGGGTCACCAAGTAATAAGTTCAAGAATGCTGGTTATGTGTTACATTTTCTATTGGCAGAGTAAAATTGTTAAACTTCAATAATTTTTTTTGAAGTAACACTTCGGCTCTGTGACTTTAGTGCTCTACCTACAGTAAATAAAATTACCTTATTTTATCTCAATATTTAAGTATGTGGTCTTGTAGTCATGAATTTTTTCTGTTTCAGTCTTGACTGTCTCAATTGGTCTTGGACTTGTCTTGGACTCGTAGACTTGACTACAGCCCTGCATGGCTCACGATACCGATAATATTATTTAATAACGATATCTGCCTAACTATGAAAACAAAATGCCCATGAAAAGGTGAAGTGCAACATTTGTCTCTATATCAAAGTCCACAAAACTGAATAACATATTACCAACTAGGATTGACCAAAATTCATATGTCTGTATTTTTTTAATGAAAGTTGATATCTGATGTGTTTATTGATATTTTCTACAAAGTGGAATAAACGTTTACTTGCAAGTCAAAGCCTCATGTGAGATGTCACAATCACCTTTACTAAAATGGCTTGTGTAAAGAAATTCAATGACAGGGTTTTTTCCCTATTCGAAAACATACAGCTGCACACCACATGCACATGTAAATTGTAAAAAAATATAATATTAAACAAATAAAACAATTATAAAATAAAGTAGATATTCAAGAATCTGCAAAACAACTGATTAAATAGTGCAAATAAAATGTATTATCGAACTCAGATATGGCTTGCATGTTCTGCTTGATCATATATCGGTTGTCAGTGTGAATTTAGTCACTTTTTCGAGCCAGTCTGAAAGCCCTTGTCTGACATCAGTGTACATTTCTGGCAGGGCTTCTGTTGTAAAGTTCTTGCGACTGGGTAACTCGTATCTTGGGTCAATGGTTTTTAGCAGCGTTTTGAAACCTTCCTGTTCCATTTTTGCAATAGGAACCATATCTTTAGCAATGTGGTAAGCTACAGCCTTTCTTATATCGCGCCATCTGGAGCTTTTTTTTCGTAAGGCACGCTACGGGTAAAAGAAGCTTCCAACGAGGTTTGTTTTCGAACCGAAAACGTTTTGGGCAGCTTAGACTTCGCGACTGATGTTGAAGCAGACAAAGCACAAAGTTCTAAGCACTCATCATATTGCATTTTATGGTGAAAAAGATGTCATTCTCATGTTGATGCAGGCAAGAGATCATGCAGGCATTAGAAAGACAGTAGAAAGAGCGATGTCTTATTTATTACATAAAATAAAAGGTCTGTGGATTTTAAGTGTAAAAAGTCAGGATGAGCTAGGAGCTGTGTGAATATTATAAAGACTTTCCAGCAGAGATGTGATAGGTCCCACAGTACTTAGGCTTTTAGCAGAGATACTCGTGGATATCTATGGAGATACTTTCCATTAGAGAATCGTTGGACAGAAAGATAATCTTAAAATCACCCCGGATGAGGTTGCTTTGATTCAGATAAGTATGTGAGTGACATTGTTTTTTCTGTTTGTTAGAACCAAGATATATTGTTGTTTTTGTTCTATGAGCTGTGTGACGGAGCAGTTTTGAGCATCATTGTTTATCTGGAACCGGTTTAATATTGTACTTGTCCAGATTCTGGAGAGAGAGCGTGTTGGCGCTAAAACCGTTGAGAGCGCGTTTTTATGGAGTGTACAAACGCTCGGTTTTAATGGGCGTGCCGCATTGAAGACTTTATAAGTATACACCCTAGGGCTACACGATATTGAAAAAAACGTACATTGATATATATTGCGATGTGTAGAAATACAGAACTGTTCATCAGATGTCTTCAATTTCTCCAAAAATAAATAATTGATTCAAGAATAATTGGGGTGATTTTGTGGGCATGTTCATGGAAAGTAAACGATGTGAAACCCTGAAAATGACTTTTTATTCATTGCTATTTAATAATAAATGTTATTAAAATAAGGGAGCTAAAATAAGGGAGCTCATTTGTGAATGAAGAAGTGCAGTCTGGCGTCTAGAAGCGATTTAGTTATGGGGGATGCTATATGCATGTATTCCAGGTTAAATCAGATCTTCAAACGAATGATCAAACAATTAGTTGTGTTTCCGCCTGTTGTGGCAACTACTGCACGGCACTCCCGACAAAGTACCTGTTTTTGGTCAACATCATCCTTTCTGTAGCCAAAATGTTTCCAAATAATTGACGATGCGATTCTTTTTGCGACCAAGTCGTCCATTTCGGTGCTTTTCTACCGTTCCTCGCTCATTTCGCCATGCGCACGCATGCAGAGGCTGAGTGCCAAAAACGTGAAGCAACAACATGTGCTTTGTAAAAAAAAAAAAGCACCCATAAATCAGAATTCATTACTTTATATCAGGCAAATATAGACCCGCGCAACATTTTTTTCTATAAAAAAAAAAGCTTTTCCTGCATCGCACCTCGTGCGATGTGACTATTGCGCATGCGTACATCGCGATATCGATGCTAAAACGATATATCGTGCAGCCCTAATACACCCACTGCTTTGATTGGATAACATGTTATGTGGTTTACTTTGATGGGTGAAATGTCTTTCCCGCGTCCCAGCACGACATCCGAGGGGTTTACCCAGATCTCATCACGTATGTCATGTCAGTAACAATGACAGTAGAAAACACGCAGGTCGCTTCGTGTGCATATCACGCTCAAATGAAGGGAAACAGGGATTTACAAATTGCCCTCATTTGCCGTCAGATTTTTCCGTCACTGGTAAAAAAATCTGTCAATGGCAGAGAATTTTTGGTTAATGCGACCTCTGGTACACACACGTACAGGAATATCTGGACCACGGCCAATTAGACAGGGGGTCCGCCCTTCACTATCTCTGATTGGTTTAGACCACGATGTGGGCCTAATTTGTGTCTGTTGTTGAATCTCAGGAAGACTTTCAGAGTTGCAGAGACTTTCTGTCTCCCTCGAACGGCTGGTCGCACCGGTGCGTCCTCAGATTATTTTTAGTCGCACCATTGAGAAATAAGGTCGCATTTGCAATCTAGAGCCCTGCTTTGTGAAATTAGTTAGAGACGTAACGTTAGGCTACACATTAGCACCCTTCGCAGTTTTCACACGGCATGAGGATTATCTGGAGACCTCCTGTGATTTATAAATGACCTCCCCACATGAGTATTTCATGTGATGCATTCGCACTGGGATGATTTTACTCAAATTTACTCACTTATTTCCCAAAAGTGATGGCAACGCTTTAGGTATTGTACAGCCTATAGTTGTATTGCGTTTATTGATATATATCCGTACCTATCAGCATTTGAGACCCGTAATCGCGAACCAGACAAAAGATCACAGCGGTCGTGGGTCTCAACTGTTACAAGAGTTTCCATAATAAATAAACAAACGGGAGACTCATGGTCACTTATGGATATCACCTAGCACCCGAAATAATACCAAAACTCTTCAAAGCAGCCTCCATTGTTGGCAATCGGTGGATAAAACCCTTGGAAAATTATATATGAGCCCGCCAAATTCCAGAGATCACAATTAGCAAAAGTTCAAAAATGTTTAACTCGCATAAGATTGCTGCGCCATTCCTACCGGATTCCTACCGGACTTTTTAACCTTTTTGCCTTGTTCAAGAAGGATTCCTCAGAGAAATTAAACAAACAAACGCTCCATGTTTTTCCCACATAAGCTGGAACGTCTTTAAAAATAAAGTTTGTCGGAATCCGGAGGAAGGTTATGCAGCAACTGTATTCTTCACAATCATGGATGGCACAAAATTGAGCTATCTTTAACGGCATGTTTGTTTATTGCTTGTTTGCTCTATCTGGTTCTGCGCCACTTGTGGTACTTCAGTTCTGTCATGCGCGAACCAGTGGGCGGGGCTATAGAAGTAGTTGTTGATATATTTTGTAGGGAGGCGGTGTTCAACCTATCAATGTCGTCATAGATAGGTGCATTCCAGAACCTGGCGTTCGCTGGGCGTTATGTCAGTAACAGATATATTCTCAGTAACAAGGGCGTATTCAATTCTGAATCTTGGATGACGTTCGCGTGAATACGATTCCCTCTTATATAACAAAAACTCGGGTTAAAATTGGGATTTTAAATCATTCCTCCTTTAAAGGTCCAGTCAATGAAATCTAGCGACAAGGTTGCAATTACAACCAACCGCTCACGCCATCCCTGCCTTTCGAAACACTGCAGAGAACTGAGTGACAGAGCTGACAGAACATGGCGAATTTTATTCAAGGAGACTCGCTGTGTATGTAGATAAAAATATCTCATTCTAAGGTAATAAAATACAACATTTCATTGTGTAAGCTCTTTATGCACCTCTGAAGAAATAGTTATGTATATTATATTGCATTCTATCAATAGATCATCCCAAAAATTAAACATTGGACCCCTCAACATTCTATCACTTTTCCTCTTGTATGGCCTAAATACAACGAGTCTAATGTCTTTTTTTCTTCGTCATGTTTATTCAACTGTATTTTTAGAACACATTTTGGTTTCATCTTCAGTCTTTATGGATGTGTTTCCAAAAGAGTGTGGGTGCTTTCTGCTTTCATTCTCAGATGCTTTTGAATTTGCAAGTGACATGCCATCATTAATTTAAAATTCATTAAGTCTTGTTAATTTTAAAGACAAGTTTCAGCATTTCATCTCTGTGTGCATGACACAATTGAAGACATTATTGGACTCTTTGGCATCTTTTTTTAATAGAGATGTTCTAGTTATGTCCAGTTAGCACAAAATATGATAAAAGTCATCTTTCTTTGTGTGTTAGTCGCACACAGAGATACTCTGTCACACATTCCACTGATTCTACCTGCAGGTATCCTTTTTCTCTGAGATGTCAGCATGGGTCACTAACAGGCATGAATAATTCTGTTCATTTTGAATTGTTTATTTCCGTTTCTTCACGAATACTGCTCTGGGATAACCCCTCAGTATATAGGACAAATTCAGAATTTAATATTTTACAATATAAATATGATGATTTATGACCGTTCTTGAATCACATTTTCTACTGTTATATAAGGAATAAGGATTAGGTCTTCCTGTCATTGTTGTGTAAAACTCACGTCATTCCCGAAAACCTGATATTGTTTACAAAAACCCAGATTTTATGTGCTACTTTAACACATGCAACTTTATTGCACACTTCATGTCTCTTTCTGTTGTCAGTCTTTTCTTAAAGCGTAAGTAGCATTCGATAATGAAAATGCTACATTTCATGCAGTGTGTTATGTTGCCGTGTTTGAAAGTAAGCAGTCTGCCAAGTTGTAAGTCCTTAGGTGAATAAATAACAAAGTTATTGGCTTGTAAAAAAGGGAGTCGACTCTGAATCATGCAAACAAGACGTGTCTCTAACCGCTGTGTATCTACATCACTAGATATAGCCCCTGCCTACGTTTTGCTGGGACTGACTTCACTTTCTCCAACCCCAAAAAACTGTCACTCGTTCGTGATGCGTGTGCCGTCTAAAACCTGTGTTCTACATTGTGAAACTAAGTGCGTCTTATTTAAAGTATCAAAGGAAGAACTTCTGAGGAAACAATGGTTTTAATTCATTTTCAAATGACACCAAAGGAGTATAACCCCAGGGTTTTACTGTAAGCGCCATTTAACCAAAGATTGCTTCAATAATCTTGGCACGTTCACTGCAGGATATGTTAGACTATCCTTGAGAGGGGGAAATGCCAACCTTATTTGAACCTGTTAGCTCCACCGAATCACAACCTATAAGTGTGATTATTTATTTTTGTCTGAACTTCAAGAAATATTTGTGTACCTTATATCTGTGTTTAGCTAATGCATATGACGCTAACGTAAACACGTACTGTTATTTCTGGGGTATTAGAGTTTGTTTATCTATCTATGAACTCGGCTAATTTAAGTGTTCAATTTGTGTGCAAAATTTCCTCATACAACTACCAAATAAAGCTGTAAGTTACTGTATTCAAAGTCTTTTGAAGTCATATAATAGCTTTGTGTGAAGAACGGACTTAAATTTGAGCTAACTTTCTGCCGTTATTATATAATGGCAGAATCTTGTGTATGTAACAAAAGTCATGGCTGATGTCGACTGAAGCGCTGTGATTTTTAGGAACGGAATTAAATCGTGTTTAAAGTTCAGTGATGAAATTAAAAGCACAACAGTCCAGTATCACAAGTAAAAGTCACTTTCCAGTGGTGAGAGACTTACTCTAGTAACAATTTATTTAAAAAAGCCTAGTGTTGAAGTATATAAAAATACTTTACAAAACCGTTTGAATAAAACGTAAGTAAGGAAAATGGTGCAGCGCACACTTAAAGAATGAGAGCTCTGCCATTATCAATACACAAGGAAACTAACAAACATTACGGACAACAACTAATAAGCGGTAAAGCAAGTTTTACGTTGTTTATCATGTGCATGTCTGGTTTTTTTATCCTCCCTTGTATGTTTGCGATCGCGGTCCGGCTCGCGTGAGCAGCGGAGCGGTGATAACTCCTGGTGCTGCACACTAGGAGCTCTGTCAACTCACGAAAACATTGTATAAAAAAACTTTGCGTGACATAGTTTACAAAGGACAGGAGGGAAATGTGCAGCGATACTCCTTCATTCTTCATGTTATTTGGTTTACTTTGATAGGTGAACTGTCTTTCCCGCGTCCCAGCGCGACATCATACGGGTTTTCCCAGATCGCATAACATATCTCTAGTCAGGTGAAAACACGCACGTCGCTTCGCGAGCATAACACGCTGAAGGGAAACGGGGATTTACAATTTGCCCTCATTGTGATCCGCCAAAATGACGGACGGCCTCAGGTTTTTCTGTAACGGGTAAAAAATCCGTCAATGACAGAGAATTTTCAGTTAACGCGACCTCTGGTACACACACGAGCAGGAATATCTGGACCACAGCCAATCAGAGGGGGGTCCGCCCTTCACTATCATTGATTGGTTTAGACCACGATATGTGCCTAATGTGTGTCCGTTGTTGAATCACAGGAAGACTTTCAGAGTTGCGGAGACTTTTTTCCCCGCGAAAAATTAGTCGCACTCTAGAGCCCTGAATGGTAGAACTTTGTGAAATAGTCTCATGCTCAACATAGGCTGGTTAGTGTTTCTGCAATCCGTTAAGAGTTATGGTGCTAATGGCAGTACTGAGACAACTCTCAGCTTGCTTGTACATCATATGTGTTGTAAAGAAAAATACATATTAAATTAAGTCAAAAGTTTATCATGTGACATATGCTTGAATAATTTAGGTTACTTTACTTGATTTATGAAAGGAATGTTGCATTAAGAATGTAATTTAGAGTACTTCAAAAAAATTCAATTCAAAAAGCTTTATTGTCTATGCCCAACAGGGTAGAAAATTGTCTTTAGACAAAATGCTCAGACACACAAACAATACTCATTACAGCAACGCATAACATTACATTTATCGCATAAAAATGTTAAATACAAATATATAAATGAATTTTAAGGTCCTATTTAAAAAACAAATTGCAGTTGGGATAAAGGTCTTCTTAAACTTGGCTCTTTTCACTAAAGGCACTTTATACTGCCTGCCGGAAGGAAGTAAGTGGAAAGAACTATACAGAGGATGAGTAACTAAGGCTTTTCTTTTTAATGCCACAGTGAAAAGATCAGAAAGAGGTGTTGGTCTCTCAGCAATTATCTTGCTCGCCACATTAATAATCCTCAAAATGTTTGTTTTTTCTTTTAACAGAGAGAGAGAGTTGAACCAGGATTCAATATTTAAAGTAAGGACATATTCAGTAAGTGTCAATAACCCTAAACGTTGATAAGCCTTTTAAAAAACATTATCTGAATGCTTATCAAATGAAAATTGAGAATCAATCTCTGTACCTAAATATTTAAAAGACCCCGCCTGTTCAATTGCCTCTCCATCAAATAACAAAGGTTCACAAAGTCCCAGTGCACTATTTCTTTGGTTTTGCTAATATTAAGCTGCAAAGAAAATGATGTTTACATTGTTACACAACATATTTTTAAGTAAATATCAGTGTCATTTTTTACAGTATACGTTGGTTAAATATAAGCTTTTATGGATCACAGATCTGAGTTGCTGAATATCTCCATGCCTTTTATTGAGAGTATAAATATCTCATAAAGCTAAAAACTTTATTATGATAAAAATGTAGCCGCCTAACACAGATGGATGTGTTATCAACTCCTTTTACATTGTAACATCTTCAAACTTTGTCATTATTTAGCAAGTTTTGGTTTCCTAAAGAATTCTTTGAGAAGCATTTATTTTTATATTAATAGTCTGAAGTATGCTTTTCCACAACAAATAACCTTTTGTGAAACCGATTCAGAACCATTTAGCGAAATGTGGTTCTTCAGTGGCATCGTGAAGCAAGATTGACTCTATCAACCTTTACTAAACAGATTTTATATTATGTATTATCGAAACAATAAATTATTGATGCGTTTTATTTGCTCAAAAAAGCATATTACTGATTGTGTACATTGCCCTGGGCAGCATCTTGTTTGTGGTGTCATAAACTCAAGACTGAAGAATTCTGCCTATTAACGGAGTTGGAAGTTTATGGTGAATTGGTTTTCTATTTTAAAAGTAACCTGCTAATTCTGACTTTCCAAAGTGAGGGGAATGGAACAATACTGAGCCAAGTTTTAAATCCAAGGGAGTGTTTGTTATATTTACTTATACGTTCTTGTGTTAAAAACATCTGAGCTTTTTGGAGATACTGTAGATTACTTAAAGGGATAGTTCACCCAAAAATGAACATTTTGTCATAATTTACTCACCCTCATGTCATTTTAAGCCTACTTTTGCAGAACACAAAAGAAGATATTTTGAAGAATGTTGATTACCGAACCCATTGACTTGCATTGGTTTTGAGTCCATACAATAGAAGTGAATGGTACTGCCCTTGTTTGGTTAGCAAACACTAAACTTTCTCCATATCTCTGGTTTAAAGTTTTGTGCCCATCGGCTGCTTGCTTCTCTGTCAAACAAATTACTAAGACATGAGTGGAACAGGGTCAGTCGGTCACTGCCAGATGGTTGACATTAGTTCTGTGACCTGGCATGAAGGCTAACACTGTTAGCTAATCCAGGGCAGGGTGGAGAGCAAGTGTCAACTTGAGGTAAGACAATGGCTAAACTGAGTGTTGGACAACTGCTGGGATTGTAGCTGGGCGGTTTGAACTCCTACCTACGTGCAGAAGATGGCATACAGAGGAAGACAACAGGGCCTCAGAGAGCAGAATGTTGGGAGGAGGCCTGTGGTGGGGCGGGTCTGTAATAGTAATGTTATTGTACTGAACACATTGTGCATTGTCTATTGTTACTATAGAAATTATAATTTATACAAGCATTAGAAAACATGCTGCGGTTTAAGTGCTGAGTTGGCTGAGATTGATGATATACATTCATGCAGCGTGTGTCCGCTTGGGCATGCATGTAATCGTGCACGTTTGGTTACCAATATTTTGGAGAACATTGGCTACCAATTTTTGTGTTCCACTGTAGGAAGAGCCATATGCAGGTTATGAACAAAAAAATATGACAGAATTTTCTTTCTTTTGTGAACTATCCCTTAAGGAGTTATCATTGTTCATCACAGCTTAACCCTACTCCATCAAAACTGACTGACTGTTTTTCTTCGGTTGAAGCTCTCTGGGTTTTTCAAGAAGAGAGGCACCATGTTTTGTCCGATTCATGCGTTTGTCATCTTTGCATTGTGTTCGGTCAGACAGACATCAAGAATTCATAATGTGGGACACTGCTTGAGCGAAATTGAGGGACTTTTGACACAAGTTGCTCAGGATGCGAGGATGTCTTTATTCAGTATAATGCCAGCCGTATTTCAAGACCCCTCAATAACAGGCCTTTCAAAACGTGGTCCCTGTGGGACCTGGCAAATTAATGAACCCCCCCTCCCTTGTTCTTTGCTCTCCATCATCCGTCTCTCATGGTGAAGAGTTCATAGTTGGGTGCCAGGCGGCTGTACTCAGAATACTCATGAGGAGTTGTGCACAGAGGGATGGCGGTGACATAGCCTCCATCAAGAGCCCTTGAGGAGTGCCTGTGAACCAAGACAGCAGGCCTGAATAGAATGAGTGGAACAATCCCAGCATGCATCTGGTGGCACAGTATAGCTTTGTGTTCTTGAAACGCATCGGGAGACTGAACTAGATCCTTTTGTTTTTTGAGCCAAGCTATTGGTTATTGGTTTCCTTGTGTTGACTTGACTTATTTATTAAAGGTTTTATTACATGCATCCAGACATCCACAGTTAGTGTTTTGGGGATTGTAAAAGTATAAATAGTTCCAAAGTGGTGATATTGTTTTGCAGAGTTTGCAGTTTGGGAGTTTAATGTGTTTAACAAGTGCAATTTTGTCTTTTTATACGTTTGATTTATTATGTTTTTAAAACTGCAATCTGTTATTTTATTGTTTAAATAAACCAGAATCATGTATTGAGCAAGTAGATAGACCACTTTAGAAGACGTAAATAAACCTGGCTCAACCCTGGTCCAGAAGAACCTGTTCCAGTTCAAACACTACACAAACGTTTGAATAAAATACAACCAATAGAACATTGATAACCGAATCAAAATGTTAAACAAATATCATGTAAAATAAAAAGATAATTTGACGTCATTTCATTTGACACATTAAAATATATAAAGTAATCAGAAATGTTATTTTTCGAAAAGAGATGGCGATACAGTGGCTATTCGCTTATTGGGACATCCTGCCTCCCAGTTTGCATAATATCCATACTAAATAGTATTCGAAATCAGAATTAGTATGTCCCTCCCAAACATAGGGTGTTCACATTTTTATTCTTAAAGTACCTTTACATTTAGTCATTTATCAGACGCTTTTATCCAAAGCGATTTACAGAGAGTTCAGGGAGCAATAAAGCGATATGTCGTACAGGAGCGATATAACAATACTGTAGGTGCTAATACAGAGTTACTAGTTTTCACAAAAACCAGAACAATACCTGTTGAGAGAGAGAGAGGGTTTTTCTTTTTTATGATAACTTCGTTAATAACACAGTACACTTTTTAGGTCGTAGTATAAGTAATCATATGGAACATAGCAACAGGTTGTAACTTTAATGTTTGGTTCTTTTTCAATGAAATGCATGCCGTCGAAGTATTCAACCTATTAATAACTTTTCCTATCTGAATAACCAAACTATTCGTCAGTTAAATAAAGTACAGCAAGGTACATGAGTCCAAATTGTAAAGTCAAAGCAGCCAATGTTACAGTGCCTATAAATAGCCTGGTACATGTCATACAAGGGTCTTTTGTCTTTCCCTTGAAAAACAAGACTGATCACAGTGCCTTGTTGCTTTTGTGTAGCTCCATCCCAGCAATTATGTGTCTTTGATAATCCGCCCAAAGCATAGACCCAGAGGTGTATGGTTACCCCAGAACACCAACCCTATATGCAGTGTAACCTCCACCATCCCATATACTAACAAATATACACAAACCCATCTGAAGGGAAGGTTCATCTCTGACTACTTGGTAATCTACTTAGAATTCATGTTTGTGTCTACTGTATATCGCATACTGTAACCTAGATTTAATTTATGCTCTAGATCACAGTGCCAGGCGGGGTTGTGATGGTTATATTATTTAGAGAATCATTGTTTCTCTCACATCACTGATCTCATTGCTTCATTAACCTCAAATCGTTGACATCATCTTGCTTTGCTCTGATGTATTATGGGAGTTTGGAGATCAGCTGTAACTAAGGAGATCAGGAATTCGCTTGAAGGCTTTATTGTATCACAGGTTTTTGCTATTTTCCTAAATTCTTGCCTTTCGTTTGAAATGAGTGATTATGTTGAGGTTTCTAAAGTCCATTAGACTATGTTAGGTACCTCTTTTTGTATCTTAAGCTTCGGCGGGCTCAGGTGGCAACGAGCAGTTTATAAACCTGCGAATGTGCACCGCATGGGGTCTTCTCAATGTGATTGCTATTTTTAAATCTCTGTATACACAAGAGAGTAAGTGCTTTTGGTTATGTAGCAAGAGATTAAGTTATAAAACGAAAAAACTCTTTTTGCTTAATGCACCGTATGCATTTGTGTTCAATTTTCTTAATATTTCCCTAAAAATGGGTACTTAAAAAAAAACAATAGAAATAATGTAGCATTCAATCATTTTTTTGCATAGGGCAGTGGAGTGCGTGTCAGGAAATTATGGGATGAGAGAGAGGGTATCGCAAGCCGGGATTTGAACTCGGGTCCCCAGAAGTGCTGCTGCACAACATGTAGGCACACAGTCCACTAGACCGCTTGGCACCGGCATCCGAATAACTTTGGCATGCTATTTTCCACACACTACTACAGTATACAAAAGTTAGGCACCGAATCATATAGTATGAACATTTGGATTTGGATTTTGAAATGAGCATTTCCACAACAGAACAGTTGCAAGCTGAAAAATAAGCTAAAATAACAAATACACTCATTTTTAGGCAGCACTTCCCTCTTATCCGCAGCTGACCTCGCTCTTACCCAGAATCCTCTCTTCCCCCTTGCAGGAGTGTCATCCCGCTTCCCAGACATCATGGCTGCTGGCACTCACTCTCCTGGAGGGCCCAATGGAATCATCCGGAGTCAGTCGTTTGCTGGATTCAGCACGCTGCAGGAGAGACGCTCACGGTGAGGTCACATGTGCTGTCAGAGGATTAAAGACTTCATTATAAGCAAAATATTTCCTGGAGGAATATAAAACCTCACTGACAGAGTATGACAAAATTGCATTTTGTGCATTTTATATGAACTACATCTGTTTTAAACAGGTATTATAAGGATTTGCAGGGAAAGGGGATCGTAGATGTGTGACAAAGTTTTTGAATTACAAAAACTATGCATCCAAAGCGCTGCAGTAATTAACATCACATTAGATCAGTAGTTCACAAGGGGGTCCCAGCTGACTTCCAAGGGGGCCTCAGAATGACTAATAATTTAATATGTTTTAAAATATCAAACCCTGAAATATTTTATTGGGTAGAAATATTGAGTTTTTGTGACCGGGAAGGGGGCCTTTGAACATTGTTGAATACAGTGGGGGGCCATTTTCCGACTACAACGGTCAATGGGGGCAAAATCTGTCTGGTTATAAGCATTTCTCCAGAACAAAGAAATGTATATAGATTTTGAACAACTCTAAGGTGAGGAAATTATGACAGAATTGTCCTTTTTGGGTGAAGTATCCCTTTAATGCGTCCATATTTTCAAGTTGTAATAAAAAAATTGTCAATGTAGTCTATTGACACAATCTATAGGCCAATATAAAAGGCATTCAAATTGTGCAAATAAATCCAACTATGACATTTCTGGGCATTTAACCAAAAATGGAGTGTGAAACCGTGAAAGCATTACTATTAAAGAGCGCCTGCGTTTTAAAATGATTGTGTGCGTCGTGAATGACCCGCAGGCAACAGCACCTGCTAAACAGTGGCCTAGATTTACCGCAGTCAAACCTCCAGTGCTCCTCGCCTGCAAGTTACAAGTTAAGACATGTCAAACCACCAACTGCCATTGTGACATTAAGAAATAAGAATTTGCGATTATTATTAGATGTGGGGACAACTGTCACATCAGAGCTGAGCTAATAAGCAGCCTGTATTTAGAAAGAATTATTAAATATCAAGAAAAATAGAGGAAGGGTGACATTACAAACAGAGCATAACCAGCTTTAGTCCTGTTTTTGGAAGGCATTATTTACACTCTTTAAGGGATTTAGAAATAAAAAAAAGTTATTGCATAATTGAGGGCCAATATGAACCACTGAGAAAACAAGTCTCATTCTCTTCTGAAGTATTATTTATATATATTGGTAGGAATGTGTTCTCATATGTCTGTGTGTTCTCAGGTGTAACTCCTTCATTGGAAACTCAGCTGTGCAGAAGAAGCCCACCTCAAAGCCCAGGAAGACCCATGTATCCGGCCACAAGTCCAGCAGCAGCAGCTCACGAGATCCACAGCCCAAAAGAGTGGAAGAAGTTTACGGAGCCCTCAAACAAGGCCTGGAGTGAGTCACAGTTTTCTCCTTTCCAGACACTCACATTCTCTGTTCCCACTCCAAACAGTCGGACGCACATTTACTAGACGAATCACTGTTCCTTACAAAGAATGGCGTTAATGTCATCATTTCTTTTTGTCAGTGAGTATCTTGAGGTGCATCAGACCGAGTTGGAGAAACTCACCTCCCTCATGAAGGACATGAAGAGGAACTCCAGACTGGTGAGATAGGATGTGACATCGCCAGGGTGTCTACATTGAAAAGGATTGAAATCTATTTAACAGGATGTAGTGCAAATTAACGTTTTAAAAATAATAACAGTGATTTGTAACGGCGAGTATTTCCACTGATTTTACCTTTCTATGTGTTTTTTAGGGTGTGCTGTATGATCTGGACAAGGTAGGGTCTCTAAACACACTCTTAATGGGACAGTCCACCCAAAAATAAACTTCTTACATCATTTATTTACCCTCATGTCAAAACCTGTGTATGACTGTGGAACACAAAAGAAGATAGTTTGAGAAATGCCTCGGGGGTTTTGTGTCCATACAATGGAAGTTAATGGGGCTCAATGTTGTTTGGTTACCAATGTTCTTCTAACTATCTTCTTTCATGTTCTTAAGGAGAAAGAAAGTCATACAGGTTTGAAATGACATGAGGGTGAGTAAACAATGAAAGAATTTTTGGGTGAAAAATCATTTAAATGTCTTCTTAAGTGAGGTTAACTTGTCTCAAATCGGCCCTAACACGTGTGCGTTTCCGGGAGAATTTTCCAATAAGGGACTTTGAAAATTGTTAGGAAACAGTTTTATATGTTAGAAAAAAACTTTCTGAAACCGTTACGAACACTGGGGGAATTTATCGAGGACAGAAATAATACGTAATACGCGCAACCCGGTTTTTGACAAGTTGACCATGTTAAGCATGAGAAGACAGCACTTTTAACTTTGTAAAGGAGTCAGAATGCAGGACACATCGTTGCAGCACCCCTTTAACCTGTTTATTAAAAGGAAACGGTATTCCTGAATTTTTTGTCCTCTTTCTCTTTGGCAGCAAATTAAGACTATAGAGCGATACATGCGACGACTGGAGTTCCACATGAGCAAGGTGATTTATATACTCTTTATACTTTATGTGTACTTTGCTTGAATATGTTTGTCTGAATATGTCAGTGAATGAATCTAATTAAAAATGTCCAAGTTACTGTACTTGGATTATACTGTAGTGCAACGTTTTGTCATCAGGACACGGCCTCTCTGTGTTTCCAATGTCCATGTCACTTTGAGTCCCCTTTTTGGCATTCTCCATTCCTCGGAGTAATGCTGTGTTAGGTGGGTGTAAGTCATATACAGGTGTTGGATGGGTGTCTGCAGTAAACAAGCCTACAGTTTTGCTCAGCAGCATGTTTATTCTCAGAGTAACTATGGCAACATGATGATGGGAGCTTTGAGGTTGTTGAAGAGCAATTCTTAGCTTAATTTAGTCTTACACGCTGGAAATAGCTCCTCGTTCAGCTTGCCCACAGGAACACTTGAAGCTGTGTGGTATTATGAGCCCAAAGAGACTATTGATTGTTTTCTCCTGGGTTTCATGCTGTTTAAGATTGGCACTGGATATGTCAAGCAATTCCCTTTAGTGATGAACAAACCTCTGATGACTGAATCCAGGGTGTTAATGTGCACATGCATATCTCAGAGATGTTCTCTGTGATTTATCTGTTATATCTAAATATTTGAGAGATATTAAAAAGGTAAGCTGTGCTGCCACTGCTTCTAAAGTCAGATTGAAGACCTTTATGCAAAGACAATACAGTACATGTTTACATCCATTAACTGTCAATATGTTCATTTAGTATATACACTGTATGGGTAGTTGACAAATAAACTGTATTTGTACCCTTATTTGTTGGGGCTGTGTGGGTCTGGTTTGGTCTTGTTTTGTCGTCGATGTCGGACAACAGAGGAATAAAGTTACAACATGCCAATACTATTTTTTCTGGTCTCGAATTGTGTAGTGGGACCAGGCTGGAACTGCACGGTTTTCGGCGAGTGAGACTTGCTGGGTAGTGGATGGTGGGCTCACCCTCTTCCTCGTGGATATTTGCTCGGTGGCTTTTGGTTGGGGTCACTGAGTGCAGCTACGACACGTCAGAGGGGAACTGGCCCTCCTAGCCTGGTTTCTCCCAAGTTTTTTTTTCTCCGTTAATCAATCATTGGGGTTTGGGTTCCTCGCCACAGCAGGGCAGTGTTGGCTTGCTCATAGGGAGACTGCATTAATTAATTTATTAGGATGATCTTGTTTTTTCTATAAACACCATGCACTCTGCTGTGTTTTACCTATGTGTTTTTCTGTTTTTCCTTTTTGCTCCTGTAAAGCTGCTTTGGAACAATGCACATTGTGAAAGCGATATATAAATAAACTTGAATTGAGATGAACTGTAAATGTGTCCTAGTGTGTGACAGCCAAAATTCATAAAACACACTGTTAATAATATTTTATGTTATATTTATAATATAAAATAGCATAAGAGAGAGTTATCTTCGTCTTAGTTTTTTCATATTTTTTGCTCTGACCCCATAGGACACGTGTAAGGTTTATTTGTCAGCTACCCATGTTCAAAAATATATAGAATAATACTTATATGTGTTAATATATTATATAATTAGAGGATATGGCATCATATGAAAGGAGTTGCCGTTTTTCAGTTCCAAATGTCGAAATAATTAAAATGGGGTAAGAGAAAGGTTTGGCTGTTCTTTGTTTGTTTTAAAGATCAACTCAACTTAATATTGATAATTTATCAGATGCACAAGACCTATTTACTATGACATTTTGCTTCTCAAGTATTTTTTAGGCATTTGTACGGGAAAAAAAGAAAAAAATACTAAAAACATTTTTGCAGTGTACTCAGATTTGTCAAGATACCAAAGTATGCAAAACAGAGTTTACATTGTGAACAAACGGTTTGCATAAAACTCCTGCAAGACCATAATTTAAACTGTACTGAGTTTTGAACTAATTGAAGTTTGTGAGGAAGCTTTGAGGGAAAGCCATAAAGAGAGAATTACAAAAATCTAAATGAGATATAACTAAGGCATTTACCAGGGTTGCTGTATTCTCCACAGATTGAGACTGACGAAGGCGATTAATATTGCGCAAATGAAAATATGCAGTTCAAACTATACTGTTTACATGTGCTTTAAATTATAAGGTAGAAACGAAACTGACACCCAGCATATTAACCTGAGAAGACAATGGAAACCGACAAATCATCAAAAATCTTTGGAAATCTTTCTGCATTAGACAAAGTATTTTTCGAGCCAATTAGCAAAATTTCAGTTTTATTGTTTTAAGTTTCAAGAGATTTGTTGTAAACCACTCCTTTAACTCGGCCACACAGTCAGAGAGAGACACTGAAGCGAAAGTATAACCAGGTTTAGAGGACAAGTTAAACTGGGTGTCATCGGCATAACAGTGAAAATGGATGTTAAACTTCCTAAAAATATTACCAAGTGGTAAAAGATAAATATGAGAGGACCCAGGACCGAGCTCTGTGAAACCCCACTAACAACATCAGATGGCTTTGATGTACATTGTTTCAATTGAACAAATTGAGTACGCCCAGTTAAATAAGACCTAAATAAGAATGTTATGTGCCTCTCACAGAAAAAAGCTGCATTAACTTACCCATTGCACATAGATATACATAACTAGATGCCACATTTAAGCACTCCAGGCATGTAGACGTGTATGCCATCTTGGAACAGTCTACACGCGTCACTCACAGTTGACTATAATCCCCCAACACTGCGCTGTGCAGCCATGGCTGTGAAAACCATAGTGATTTAAATTCCTGAAAAGAGGATACCCTTTCGTTATTGTCATGTTTTAGTTTGGCAGATATAATATTTGAGCTTACACAACAATAAATGTTTTCATAATCTTACATAGTAAGCTTGATTTTGAGTGTTAACGGACTTGCTCCCATAGAAACAGATGCTAATGAGGGATCTAGTTATTTATATCTATGCCCATTGCAGCCCTTTTTTCTCACATGCTACAATAAGTCAAGCAATGCCAACAGGTAGTTTTACAACAGGTTGGACATGTGTCATCTTAGAAGTAGATCATGCACGATCTTGCAGACGAATTCCAGCTAATTCTAGCAAAGTCTGTATGAACTGAGATGACCTCATGATAGATTTCTTCTGTTATCATCCATATTCTCCGATCAGGGCCCTAAAGAGTGTTTAATGCGAGTGAATTTAATATTTGTTTATTCAGGCACTGTTTTTTTTGGGGGGGGGTCGGGGGGTCTGAGTCAAATCCATAAACACCCATGACTTAAGAGGATTTTCCACCCGCCAGATGACTTAGTCCTTTTAAAATACCTTCATCATACTGTGTGCATGTTTTCGTAGTGTATTTGGACCAGCTGTGTGCTTTTGGCTTGTTTTACGACTCGGTAGGCCTAATCCGAACCCTCACACTTGCGATGGACACTATGCTGCCCAACAGCTGTTCGCAGGCGCATGGGTGAGTCGAGGCGCGCCTCGGACCTCTGCTGTCATCTAAAATGAAACCCGTGCCCAAAAATGCCCCAAGGAGGAATGACTGCTTGCAGAAATGCGAATCTGGGTGTGTGTAATTCCGTCTGCCCCAGATGCCTAATCCTTCAGAACACTACAATAGTATAGTGACACACATTTTTGCGACAGTTTTTGGGGGAAATGGGTGAGATTTAAGAACATCATAAGCATTTTGGCTCTGTCTGTGACTTTAACACAATGTAAAGTGTAGCAGATCACTGCTTGGCTTGTTGTGCCAGCCTCTCTAGCTCAGAGGAAGTGGGCAGTTGTGTTTGATCTCTGCCGGGCTGTCTGTTTCACCCACTCCAAGCGTCGCCTCTGAGAACAAATGCTTTGGGCACAGCAGATGAGATCGCAAATCGGTCTTTGAGCTGACATGAATATTAAACAGTCGCAATATAATTTTGCAGACTGTGTACGGGAGGCTGTGCTTTTTTCTGCTGCGTCTGTTCCAAAGTGCTCCATAAATTATGTTCGAACAAACACAAAACGCTGCCGGACCCTGTGCAGCCAACATGAGCTACCCACAATCCTGTTTTTCACGACTCCTGTTTAGACTAATTCTGTACATGCCTTTGGGAATGTTTGGGATGTCATTTGGGAATGTGAGGGTTGGCATGCTAACATGTGTACCGATATACCACAACATATTTCTACACCACATATGCCTTTGCTGTTTAAAAGAGGAATCATAATCGCTGTGCTTCTGAAACCTCGGATGTCCATATTTGTTGTTTTTCATGAGATTGACAACACCGTTTTATGTCAGTACCTTGTTTTTTCCAAGTTGACAAGCACTTTTTAAAACCTTTAATTGGTTTGATAGTTGCAGAACATAGTGACAAACATAAAGGGTGACTAATAATAATGATTTATGAACAAAAATGTAAATGACGAAAAAGTAATTACGAGGTTTCAGAAGGGCAGCATTCATTGTTTCGTGATATTTTGAAATTAGCTAAAAATAAGTTGACTTGCAAACTCCCTGTCACTTTTAGAACCCCAAACCTCTTCGGTCTTGATCTTTTGAGACTGAGCTAAATATTGCTAAACGTTCCTGTGTGTAGCATGTGTCTGCATCTCCAAACAAAAGTGTCTGATAATATCAGAATGTAATGCAAAATCTGAAAAGAGGCTGTAATTGGAAGATTTTCTTTAGCAAGTCAGTGAATACTATAAAGCCCATTGTGATTTCTAGGAGTCTTAAAGGAACAGTTCACCCAATTTTTTTTCACAATCTGTATAGATTTCTTTGGTCTGTTGAACACAAAAGAAGATATTTTGAAGAATGTAGGATAGCAACAGTTTTGAGGTGGCCAGGTGGTGGTCAAGAACTGTTACTATCATTCTTCCAAATATCTTTCTCTGTGTTCATCAGAACAAAGACATTTAGAACAATTTGAGGATGGATACATTTTGCCAGAATTGTCTTTTTTGGGTGAACGGTCCCTTTAAGGCAGGGGTCTTCAATTACTTTTCTTTGAGGGTCAGATTCCAAAAGTATAAATAGGAAATGGGCCAGTTTTTTACCATATCCTCATTTTGTCTGTTATTTTGTATTTCTGTTATGTATTGCATTTTGTTCCTTGTATCTGTTTTTGCTATACATGTATACATGTCATATATTAAAACATGCACACAAATAAGGAATCCAGTATTTGTGCATTTTCATGATATTAAGTTAAAAGGGATATGGTATTTATTGTTGTATTTAATATTCCTTAATGCGTTGGTTTATCCAAAAATGTAATCAATTTGTCCGTGCAAGAAACTGAACGCTATTATCGCATCATGTGCCCCACGCACTGAGAAGGGCCAGATCCTTTGAAGTTCTTGAGGGAGATGAACAGCTGTTTTCGTAAATTGACATGTATTCATTTGGCAGACGCTTTTGTCCAAAGCGACTTACAAGTAGGAGAGCTTATAAACATTTTGTCAACACGCTAAAAAGTACCGTTAGTTTACAAGGGCATGCTACTAGGAGAGTTGAAGCTAAGTAAGCAAGGTACAGAATAAACAACAAGGGTTTATATTTTTACTCAACCGAATGAGTAAAGGTTTTTGAAATCGATTTGGTGCCTTTCGAGGGCATTTACAAGCATAACACTACATTTGTGATGAGGCACCATCATGATACGTAAGCTCTAGTCTACTTTACGATTATAAATTGTGAACCAGTAACGTTAGTGCGCCAATAAACAACCTGAGCATAGCCAAATTACTAATAAGCTCAAAAGTACAGGACAGTAATAATTTTTTTTAGTGGTGGGCATAGATAATTTTTTTTTAATCTAGATGATATTAAAGATTAATCTAGATTAAAATGGGTCATTTGAATTCTG
This sequence comes from Triplophysa tibetana, assembly GCA_008369825.1. Classification (NCBI taxonomy): domain Eukaryota; kingdom Metazoa; phylum Chordata; class Actinopteri; order Cypriniformes; family Nemacheilidae; genus Triplophysa; species Triplophysa tibetana. Next base: position 15,380,357 of record CM017908.1, read on the forward strand.
CCGAAGGCATTCAGAATATGTGTGCTACCCAAATAATGACTAAAAGTAAGTCTTTGAGAACGGCTTTCTCAAGCCAGGTGGCGCATTAGACCAGGGGCTCATCTCCTGTTTCCAAAATGCATCACAAAGCTATTCTACTATGATAATTTGTGATGAAAATTAAATTATGTTCAATAAGATGTACTTGTGTTTAATTCCGCATTAGCTAAGGGATGCTTTGCGTTTAGGTGGTACTTGAGACTGGAAGAGCTCCTACAGTACATTTACATTTAGTCATTTAGCAGACGCTTTTATCCAAAGCGACTTACAAAGAGTTAGGGAGCAACGATATGAGCGATATGTCATACAGGAGCCATGATACAATAGGTGCCAATACAAAGTTACTGGTTTCAACTGAAGCTATACCTGTTGAAAGAAAGTTTTTTTTTTTAAACCAACTGTATGTAAACCAATTCCGTACAGTAAACCAATTCCACATTGCACAAGGTGCAAACAACCTTAGTCTTGTCGAGGTTTCCATTGGGAAGCTTCTTAAAAATAAAATTTTCCTGAAGCAAACCCGGCGGCTTCATACCTGCATCCATGTTAGCACGTCACATGTGGTCATTTCACAGTAACGTTATGTTGTGTTCAGACCCAACGCGAATGGCGCGTCAAGCGCGAGTGATTTACATGTTAAATCAATGCAAAGACGCGATAGACCTACTTGCGGCGCGAATCGCGCGAATGAAGCCCTGGTTATGACATGATGAGGCGGCGCGAATGACGCGAATGAAGCGCGAATGACGCGAATGAAGCCATCAACTAAAGCTAGAGAGAAACTAAACCTGTTGAAAGTTTTTTTTTTTTTAAACCAAATGTATGTAAACCAATTCCGTACAGTAAACCAATTCCACATTGCACAAGGTGCAAACAACCTTAGTCTTGTCGAGGTTTCCATTGGGAAGCTTCTTAAAAATAAATTTTCTCGGAAGCAAACCGACAGCTTCATGGCTGGATCCATGTTAGCACGTCACGTGTGATGTGGTAATTTCACAGTAACGTTATGTTGTGTTAAGACCAAACGCGAATAGCGCGTCAAGCGCGAGTGATTTACATGTTAAGTCAATGCAAAGAGGCGATAGACCTACTTGCGGCGCGAATCGCGCGAATGAAGACATGGTTATGAGATGATGAGGCGGCGCAAATGACGCGAATCAAGCGAGTTGAAAAATCTCGTTCTCGCGCCCTACAGTGCAATTAAGCTATGTATACATCCGCGCTAAACTATCAAGGTGAAAGTCATCATAGCTTGCGTAGTATAGACCCAGCTCCCAACCCAACTTTGAGAATAGATTAACGGCAACATTTTTTTTATCGTGCGATAAGAGTATCACGTTAACGCAGCACGTTAACGCCGATAACGGCCCACCACTAATTTATTTACATATACGACTTTCAAATCCAGTAGCAGGAAGGCTAACGTTAGGTCTCCCGCCGTTTTGCAACCGTTGCCTCTTGCAGCTGGCATCGCCGAGTGGAAGTCTGGCAGATATTGATTCGTGTTCAATCACCCTCTCTCTTTTCCTCTTTATTTTTTTGATGTTTCTGCCATTGTGATGGTTTGGAGAGTTGCGCTGAACTAGATTGTTTCTGTTGGCTAATTTCTCCCAGGCTACAATTAAAAGGTTACATGTGGCGTAAAGCAGGGGATAGGTGGGGCCTGTACCGGCCGGAACACCAAAGTTACAAGTGCAATTTCAGCCGATAGGAGGCTGCTTAGGTAGAAGCGACAGTAAAATTCGTCCAGTTAAAAGTTGTCCTACCACTAAAATAATTATAGAGAAATTAATCAAAAAGTTGCTTGTTATCGCTTTAAGTTTCTTGGACAGACCGATCAAATTGCTTTACAAGACATCAATCATTACGAGCCACGGGAATTACTTTCGTATTGAATGCAGCAGCGTTTTTTACTTTCAAAGACGTGGCGTCTCAGGACATCTGCACACCGTTCTTAGTCTCTCCGATTATTTGTTATGTTAAGATGGACTAGGTAAAGATGATTAGCGGAACGCATTTGGCCAGTAGGCCGCCGTTTGACTAGCCCTGCTTTAAGGCCACCAAGAATAAAAACATTTTAATTCCAGCCCTAAGATGGAAGTAGTCTTTATATGAACAAAACAACTATTATAACAGTATATATATAATAAAAAAATATAAATCTTTTTTATAACCATTTCTGCATCTCAGGACCAAAAATACCCCTTTATATGTAAATGCTGTTTTTCTGTAGACTTGTGTTCTACCAAAATACAACTCATAAAAAATTCTCTCATCAAACAGGACGCACCAGGCCCGGGGCGGTTGTCTTGATTTATTTCCCATGATCCTTAGCTGCTAGAATTCAGACGAGGGGAGTTTATGTAGTCAAATAAACGGGCAGATGTGTACCACAGCAAGGCAGCGATTGGTGACGGTACGCCTGTGTATGTGTGTGGTACGGTGGGATTATAGTATGTGGTGGAGTTCTCCAGACTTGGGTTGGGTTTTTTCACCCAGTGTAATTAAACCCACAGGACCACCGTCCAGACACTATCCACACACACAGTTTCTCTAATGTATGCCATTTTTCATAAACCACCCCCACACATCGCACAACACACATCCACATGCAAATCAATCATACACACAGATGATCAACTCTATCCAAAGACAGGAATTAGCCCAGATTGTTTCTTTTTTCACCCTCACCCCCTAATGAGCCACATCAAAAAAGCCACGCATCAATATTTCAGACCCCTTTGCTGCATGCGTTTCAATTTCCATTCGAGGAAGCATCTGGCATATTCTGCATCGCCCTAAGAAAAACAGTACATTACAGAAGGATCTTCAAACTCAATTACTCACTAAGGAAAACTTTTATGTGTTTTTTTGTGTGTTTTCTGCTCTGTCCGGGATTGCACAATTTAGTGTTAAATGTGTTGAACCCGAACCTTCATGCTACTGAAGGAGGAGTTTACCCAAATTCTCTCATATTTACCCACTTGCCATCCCAGACGTCATTTTCTCTCCATCACAAATGATTTTCTATTAAAATGCTGTCATAATGTCGGAGCCGATGGTCGAGTGGTTCGTGCTCTGACATATATGGCGCCGGTGCGTCCCGGGCGACCCGAGTTCGAATCCCGACTCTTGGTCCTTTCCCCGACCCCACCCCCTCTCTCTCATTCACTTCGCTTCCTGTCCTCTCCATAAAATCACTGTCTGTCCAACAAAAAAAAAACGCAAAAAAAAAATGCTGTCATAATATGAACCATAATTAGACCCATGAGATCCAATGAGATTTAAGGTTATCGATGTGACGCCATATTGGAACCTATTGCTTGGATCTGTTCACATGTCAATTTCAAAAATCATTTAGTTCACATTTAAAAATGTGCAATGTATATGGGTCAATGACAAATAAGGTTTTCAAGAAGAAAAAAAAATATTTTAAGCAAAACAGTTTGAAAATGCATTTTTATGTCCAAAAAATTTATTGTGTTGATTTATATTGGTTTTTACAGCATTTTAGGGGGCATTAATTCATTATTAAACAAGATTTCTGATTTTACCACCCAGAAAATGTCAGGTGGTGCGACCATATATTAATTTAAAATAATATACATTTAGTGTACTTAGCACTACTGAGACTTGTAAATATGAATCATTGTAGTGTCTAAAATGCATATCAGAAAGTAAATTCCCTTTCTATTTCTTTATTTATTGACCTTTTATTCCAAATCATATAAACAGCTGCTTTTCTGTCTGTTCAAACACCCATTTTTCCATAAGGACTTTTTATGTTTTGTTTTTAACTGTAAAAATGATTTGTATACATTATGTAAAGGTTTACATTTATATTTCTTACTTCATTTTGCAATTGCAGTGGGAATTGATACATTTAAATGTAAATTTGCTGGTTGCACCACCTGACCATGACTGGTCGCACCACCTGACGTTGTGAACAATAATGATTGATATTCACAAAATAAAAATAAATATATGTCAATTAATTTTATTCAGGTTTTAATTGGCTTTTTTATTTGAATCCTCTGACCAATTTATACTCTATCTCAATAATATAATTAAATGTAATTAACAAGAAAGTGCAAAACAATACTGCATGTTATGATAACATTTGATCATCGTTTCTTAAAAAATATAAATTTGAAACCTCAAGAAACACATTTAATAAATGAGAACATCTTTTATATGAATCTGAAAATTAGTGCAAATATTGGGCCCAGAAACATTAAGGGCAGAATTCAATCTACTTATCAATAGATTCAGTAGTAACCGTAAGTCAAGATAAAGAACAACTCTTTTCAAATATAATTCAAAATCATGCTTTCAGAAAGCACATGCAATGTACAACACCGATCTCTATAAAAGATACATGGTTTCAGACCCCTTCTATTTTTATTAAATGAAAATTTATGGGACATACAGGTGAAACTCAAAAAATTTGAGTATCCTGTAAAAGTTCATTTATTTAAGTAATTCAAGTTAAAAAGTGGAACTAATATATTATATAGACTCATTACACGCAAAGTGAGTTATTTCAAGCTTTGAAAACCTTTTCACAATATTCTAATTTTGAATTTGCGGTTTTCTTAAGCCGTAATCCATAATTATCAAAATTATAACAAAGGCTTGAAATATCTTGCTTTGCATATTATGAGTCTATAAAATTTATTAGTTTCACCTTTTAACTTGATTACTGAAATAAATTAACTACTGCATGATATTTAAATTTTTGAGTTTCACCTGTACTATATCATTTGTAAAATAGATTATTTTAGTTTAAATATTTAATAGAATAGGTAATGGTTTGTTAATCATTCGAATTCATTACTAATAACAATGCTTTTCTGTAATGCTGTATGACACTGCTATCAAGTATGTATCATTAACATGTAATAACTGTAATTACCACAAAAAATATAACAGAACACCATATTAACTTAAGTTGTAATGTATCTAGATTTACATAATGAACACAATTCCTTGCTTTTCTTTTGGCCCTTGCAACGGGATTACTTTTTAAATGAGCTCTATGTCGTGCTGTTTTCTCCTTGCTTGATAATGGCATCTACAAAAACAAATTAAAATAGATTCATTTAAAGATGCAATTGTTTTAGTATCAATGTTGATTATACAGTCCTATATTCTTGAAGAATAAGACTTTAAGATGGACTATGTGCTCTTTAAATTGTCACTCAAACCATAATAAAATAAACAAATATATATACATATGTAGATTGCACCTTTAAACAACTTAAAAGCTTTATGTATTTATTAAAATGTATTTAATATTTTCAAAAACATGAATTAACATGACTTTTTTTAGTTGGTTTAACTGTAACTCTGGTCGCACCACCTGACATTTCAAACTCAATTCAAATCTAAGAGCCATTAACTTGGACGCCTATACAAATGTTTGACCATGTGCTCAATGTTATACATACATTTCTTAAATCAAATACACATTTTTATAATAACAACACATTTTCAAAGTTTTCCATGGGTCATACCACCTGACATGATAAGTTGAATCAACCTCATCATTACTCAAAAATGTCAAATTATCTAATATTTATGGGAGGTTGACTAACCTTGTTACTGCTTCAAAGGGTCCTCTGGAGTCTTCTGTGAGATGTCATATGCTGTCAAATGGTTTTCTTAAAGGAACATTGCATAAAATTGCATTTTTATGTCGGTTGCTCTCCCTGACATTAGTAGAAGTACATTTTCCGGACAAAAGTTTTTTAAGTAATAGATTAGTTTTGAAATGGGACCGATACACTATTTCCCCTCATTTATAAGGAATTTAACATAAAATCATGCCAAAATATTTGATTAAGAATTTTATTGAGAAAATTAACATTTATTTCTCAGTTTTGTTCTCTCTTTGTATGTTCGGACGGTCGCACCACCTGACATTTTTGGTCTTTGAAACACCAAAACTCGAAAAATCTATTGAATTTCAATAAAATGAGAAGGGTTTCTTATAAAGGACATATTGTAGATCCATTTGATATATGGCATGTATTTATTCCAATTCTTTTTAGGAAAATAATGAATTTGGACACAAAAAATACACGTCATGTCATTGACCCATATGTATTATTTAAACTTAAGCAGAATAAGTTTCATCAAACAAAAATAAGTTTCGGCAACTGACCACTGGTCAAAATTTTAAATGGTTAATTGATATGAATTTGGTTGTAACTCGTTATGAAACTGAAGTGCCATTGTCTTCTTTTCAATCTCGTGATTTATTTTCGATTGAACAACTTCTAAAAAGTAGAAAAAAATCTAGGGCGGGATTTGTTTTTTCGCCCATCAAGAACTGATTGGTGCATTGTCAACTGCTAATTGCTAATCCTAATGATCTTTCCTAGCAGAAACAAGTTTCCGATAGCCCAGGAAGTGAAGAGGTGGTTTTAATGACGGAGGAACTTAACATTTTTTATTAAAAATTGTATAGTTAAAAGGTATTACAGGCACATGAATTAAAAAAATATGTTTTGGGAAAGTGTGCCTTTGAATTGTGCTGTTGGAATCATTCTAAAGCAATCACACGAATCATTGTTATGATTCATATTCTGAATCAGTTTGGCTCCGATGATTCGCATAATCATTGTGTATATTTAAAAAAAAAAATGTCTGTGGTGCTGCAAGAACGATGATGGCTAAAATTTCCAGCAATTCTTTGGTTTAGCTTTAATCTCCATCCCTCTTTCTGTCTCCTCTGTTTTTCTCCAACATCACTCTTTTCTCCTGCTGCCCCTAATGCCTCAGTAGTTCTGTCACTTGCGTTCTATGTGCTCACCCCCATTTGTCTCTTTCTCTCTCTCTCTCTCTGCTAGGATTAGCATAGCTAATTTGAGCAGCCCAGTGTTCAGTGAGTTGTGAATGTGCTAAATGTGCATTTCCATGATAAAGGTTTTGTGGCTCCGAGCCGCTCGTCCGTCACGGCGGTACTGCGTACTTAGTTGTCCTGAGAACTGTTGAGACCTCATTGTGGTTTGCTTTTAAAGCGTTCAAATTCATTTTTCAACTCAGAATACAGTATAACACTCCATTGTACCGGCAGAACGTTACAGTAGATTGTGAAAACCGTGTTTTGTGGGCTGAATAGGGCAACGTAATAGCACATTTAAGTGCCTTAGAAATCAAAGGAAGGTGTTTATGCAATCTTTAGTTGCCGCCACATGTGTACGTGTGCGTTTGTGTAAATTCTCAGTTCCATTATTGTGTGTTTGTGTTTTACAGGTTGATGAGCTGTATGAGGGTTTCTGCATTCAGAGGCGGTTGCGTGATGGTGCTTGTAAGATGAAACAGGCCTTCACGGCTTCTCCCTCCACCAAAGGCACACGTGAGAGCTTGGCCGAGGTCAGCCGGAGATATAAGGAGTATACTGAGGTACATCATAAACATGACCTGTCTTGCTTGTGTAATCTGTTTTTCTGTTTAAACTGCAGCAGAAAACTGTTGTTACTCAGGTTACATATCTTTATAAAAAAATGTTTTACCTGAAAGGAAAGGTATAGTTTATCTCTAATGCTTAAAGGTCCACGTGGCAACACATGAGGTGAATGAAGCCAAAATGTGAGGACCTTTAAAACACAAGCAACAAAATTGCACTTTTGTGACGGGTGCAGTTTCACAGATAGACAAATACTGGCAGATCTCACGTAAGACGCCACAATGGCTGATGCGGTCTTGTTTTTTATGAACGTCTGTGTTTTGTTACTCAGAGCATGAGCTCCTTTGAGGCCGAGCTGGAGAACCTGCTGGGAGAGTTTCACATCAAAATGAAAGGTACAAGATTGTTGTGAAAATAATCACTCACTTTTTGACGTTTTGATATTTTGCTCCCGTTTTGGAAAGCTTCCAATTTTTTTTTTTTTTTTTAAACACTTTATTCAACTCCTTTCGTCTCAGGATTGGCTGGTTTTGCCAGGCTTTGCCCCGGTGATCAATATGAGGTAAGTCAGTTACAAATTGTGAAATTCGAGTGTCATGATTTTTTCTTCTACCAATTGACTAATAGGCTGTTGTAATTTCCTGCTGTTCTGCCAAATACATCAAGTACATCCTTAATAACAGTTCTCCCAGCTACATTTTCTTTGACTGTATGCACCCTCCCAACCTGATGAGATTTAGTCAAACCAAAAACTGAAACTCCTTTTCTTTACTGCTCTGGTAAAATAACTGTACGTTTCTGTAAATGTTGCGCTCAGACACACAAATGTTTATATGTCTCTCCTCCCGACAGATTTTCATGAGATATGGTCGACAACGGTGGAAGTTGAAGGGAAAGATCGAAGCAAACTCAAAGCAGAGCTGGGATGGTGAAGAGATGATTTTCACGCCCCTCATTACAGATCTCATCAACATCAAGGTGGGCTGCAGTCCACTGCAATTTTGATTTTGTAAAATGATTGGTTGATTGAAAGGTTGTTCACGGAACACTTGGAGTGTGTTCCAAGCCCCACTTTGTCGCCTACTAACTTTTCATTTCTAACTTGTGCTTCTGTATCGCAATCTAAAATATGTGACGTTCGCTTTGTATTTATATTTGCATGTGTTAAAGGGATAGTTCACCCAAAAATGAAAATTCTGTCATCATTTACTCACCCTCAGATTTTTCCAAACCTGTATACATTTCTTAGTTTTGCTGAACACACAGGAAGAAATTGAGAAGAATGTCAGATCTCGGCCCCCATTGACTCCCATGGTATTTCTTTTCCCCACTATGGAAGCCAATGGGGGGCGAGGTTTGACGTTCTTTAAAATTTTCTTCTGCAAGTCAAATGTCGTCAAACTGAAGTCACCCACAATTCTTTGACTTAAACATACAAATCATCATTATAAATTTACCATTTTGAATCAGCGTTAAGTTGACAGTTATGAGCATTGCATTTTTAGGTACTTGCTCAATAACTGACTTCTGTTGATTACTGGCTTTATATTTATTTGCTTGTGTTGTTGGTAAAGCAGTGTTAGAAAGTTAAACACCCCTTTCCCTATTTGACTTGGGACATTTGTGCTGACCATCTACCAGGTGACGGAGTTGAAGGGCTTGGCTACCCATATTCTTGTGGGCAGCGTGATCTGTGAAACCAAGGACCTTTTCACCGCAATGCCTCAAGTGGTAGCTGTGGACGTCAATGACCTGGGTACCATTAAACTAAACCTGGAGGTCGCCTGGTTGTAAGTGACAGTTATTAATTAAAAAAATGATAAGAATAGCTTTTAATATGTAGAGTTTCACACTGTTTCACCACAATGTTGATGTATACTGCCCTCTTTTGGACGATCAAGGAAGTGAAGCTGAATTACATGAGATGACTTCACATGCTTAAATGGATCCTACATTTTTTTTTATGTGAACATGTATTTCTTTTCATTACAGTCCATTTGATGTGGAGGATCTGGCCCTGTCCTCTGGAAACATAAGCAAGGCCACCGCGCTGCAGCGACGGGTGTCTGTGTACAGCCAGGGAACACCCGAGACGCCTACTTTCCAGGACACCTCTTTCTTTGTGAGTGCCATGTAGAATTACACAGTTTAGTTCATTTACAAGTATTTTATCACCATAAGCTGTATTTGCAGCATGCATTGGACTTTTGCATACATGTGACTTACAAGCTTGGCTGCAGTTTTTCTATGTCCCCTAACCCAACCATTAAAGTAGCTGTTGAATAATACAATGCCTGAAGCTTCTGTCGAGTTTAAACTCTTGTGACTAATGAATTGTAACCACTCTTGTGACACTGATGATCACCACATGCATGCATCGATGCCAAAGAAGTGGCAGCCACGGCGATGGCAGGGCCAGCGGCTTTCGTTCTTGCACGCGCTCAGAGAAACGCTCATAGAGAAACTAAGACGCAGTCGCTCTTTTGGCGACCTGGCAGTCCTGCGACCTCGCTCAAGGTCCAGTCTGGAAGTATATGTGAGTCAGGTCATGGTGTGTCCGGCCATTCTGTGTGAGCATGTGCGTGGATTTTAATTTGCATCTTTTCTTAGCTTGCTTCTTTGTTTTGATTTACTCCCCACCAATATTCACACCATTTCTACTCACTCTTGTTCACGGCGACCTTTTTTCAGCTGTGATGTGAACTATTTCATACTTTGCATGCAACCAAGTTTGCTGTAGTTTGATCTATATGAATATACATATTTTGCATCTGTTCAACTTGGAGGTTTTAATTAATTTGCAAAAACAGATAACTCTTTTTTCCTATTATTTTATTGTGCCAAGTTGCCAAGTAATCAATCAAACTGCAGTTGGGTTGTTTTGTTTAAGTAATAATAATTTAAACAAATACAGCTAACTAACACTTATCTTTTTTTACAATTTATAATCACTACATTTATATATAAGATTTATGAAAAATGCATATTGAACAATATAAAACTGCATTTAATGTAATATATTTATTTCATATTTATTTCATACTTATTATTGCTTTTATTATTTACTAACATATTTTAAAACTCTGTTCATGTTTAAGTTAGGATGTGAACAACACTAACCATTAGGGGTATAACACCATTGGATACAAAACACATATTCTGTCCACAAAGTAAAAATATAACAACATTTTATTCAAATTGATTTTAAACTGACTTTTAACAAAAAATAAGAAAAGACAAAAAAATACGAAAAATATAAAAATTTACACAAAATCAGATTATTATTAATACACACTAATATGAATACACGAAAATTACACATGTTGACCTAGGTCTCATTCAGGCAGCTCAACTAATAGGTTTAAACAGAGGGCAACAGAGGGTATAAAACACGGTAGCTTGATAATACCTGATATATTACATTACAATAACAATTGTTTTGTGTCATGATATTATTACACCCCTACAAACTGATTTACAATATTTAATCTGTCCAACTCTACCGTCTTATTGTAAGAGCTGACAGGAAAATAGCATGGTCATTATTAATTATATAAATTATAAATACGAAATAATACCACTTTTCGTTTTTCTTCCTAGCGGTAGAATGGGAGTGAATGGGGGGCAATTTTTTGAAGCTTCAAAAAGTGCATCCATCGATCAAAAAACTACTCGACATGGCTACGTGGTCTTAACAAAGGTCTTCTGAAGGGAATCAATGCGTTTGTTTATGAGAAATATACACATTGACACCGTATTAAAGTTAATGTGTAACTTCCATTATCCCTTGGCTACACGTGAACAAAAGGCTTGTTTTTCCGGCAAATGACGGAGGCGTTTCGTAAGTTCGGGTGATGAACGTGGCACTATTTGTTTTGTTCCAATAGGATGCCGTCTCCTCATGTGCGGGAGCTCACTGTCATTTGCAAGAAAAAAGCCACAGGTTCAAGCGCAACCGGGGGATAACGGAAGCTAGACATCAACGTTAATAGTGTTGTCAATATGGATATTCATCTGAAACAAACACTTCGAAGACCTTCGTTAAGAGCACGGAGCCGTGTCGAGTAGTTCTTTTATAGATGGATGCACCTTTTGGCGCCACTTGTTTTTTACAACTCGGACTTCATTATTCTTCAAGAAGAAAGTCCTTTTAAGATTCAGGATGCCTTGAGGGTGGGTAAAACGAGGGGAAATATAGTTTTGCCTCTGAAATTTCCCTTCAAAGTGAATTTTACTGCATATATCACAATAAATAAAAATACACATTTAAAGCGAAATTCTAATTCATGATAATTCACCAACAAAATAATCATTATGAAACATCCACCAAATCTCTTAGGTCGGAGTCAGACCACAGAGTTTTCCAAAGTTAAAGGTCATACCCTCATGTCATTTCACACGTGTATAAATTTCTTCTGCAAATCACAAAAGAAGTCATACAGGTTTGAAACGACATGAGGGTAAGTATATGATAACAGAATTTTCATTTTTGGTTGAACTATCCGTTTAATAAATGACATCAGGGAGCCACATTGATCTTCCTGTTATTTCTTTCTTCCTCTTTCCGTCACAGTCAACTTTACCGGATGACGTCTTCGAGAATGGAGGCTGTGGTGTGGCTGAGTGCAAACGTCTTTCCTTCAACTTTTCAGACTCGCCCACCCCAAGCCCCGCCCCCACCCAGTCAAATCCTGAGATCATGGTTACACCCCCTGAGTCTGACCCGCCCTCTCAGCCTGCTCCCCCCTCAGAAAACCATCCCGCTGAAGAAGATGGAAGCGAGGATGGGGCTGAGAATGGCAGCATTTGTGCCAGTGTGGCCAGTGAAGGAGACCTGGAGTGGGATCAGGTTGATGGCCAGGCATCCGGCACAGGCTCAGGCGCGGTCTCTCTGTGCTCTGAGAATCAGCTGTCTACGGTGGGACCAGAGGATGTGGTGTTCCTCGAGTCTAATGAGTCTGATGAAGCACTTGAGCTGAAGCCGGTAGAGTTGGATGGGGAGGAAGGTAGTCTGACCAGGCAGCTAGTGAGGAGGTTGACTTCATCTGATATACTGCCTGAAGCCGGTGTGATGAGCTGGGCTGGAGAGGGTAGCAGGACTTTCCTGGAGAGCAGTCTGGAGGAGGCTATCCAGTCCTTGCTCCTGCGACTGGAGAGCCTGGGTCAGCGCTGTGTCGAGCTACAGGACTTGGAGCAGGAAGTCATGAGACTCGAAGACCTGCTCAAGGTGAGCAGATAAGATTAGTTTTTGTTGTGTCATTCCAAACCTGCATGACTTTCATTCTTCTCTAGAACAGCAAAGAAGATATTTTGAAGAATGTTGGTAACCAAGCAACATTGACATCCATTGACTTTGTCTTGACACGAAACCACCAAGACACTTCTCAAAATATGTTTTGTGTTTGTTGTTACTCCTTAGTGTCGGGTGCCGGCTCACAGGAGCCGTTCTTCAAGTCTCAGTTTGACGGTGGAGAGCGCTCTGGAGAGCTTCGACTTCCTCAACACATCTGACTTTGATGACGACGACATGGGTGATGAAGCTGGTACTATCTCACGCTCGGTCTTCTTTGAAATGGAGTCTGAAAGAATCGGGTGAGTTCTGTTATTGAAGCATTAATGTCACAGTAATGTTGAAATCATTCATTACATGGCTCTTTGGAAAGCTTGATTTTGATTGGCCAGTAGCGACATTTGCAGGTCCGTTATTCCCAGATAACAACCTCTCAAAATGAACCCGGATGGAGCAAATCATTTTGACTGGTTTTTTTTGACAAATTGAAATTAAATATGTTTTTTAATACCATGTATGATATAATATTTACAAATTGTATAGCCAAATTGCCTGTTTGGGACATTTGAACCTCGTTTCTTACCTAAAAACCGAAAGTAAACGGCTTTTCCTCAAGGAAGGTCTGGATTCAGTAAAAATGAGCTCATAAATAATTTCAGCCGGATGGTTTAAAGACATATTTATGTTTAATTTGTCAAAAAAACTGTCAAAATGAATTGCTGCATCTGGGTTACGGTGTGTTTTTCATTTAAAGAGGTTGTTATCTGGGAATAACGAACCTGCAAATGTTGCGAATGGGCAATCAGAATCAAGCATTCCAAAGACCCATGTAATAGCCAAATAATATATAAAATATTATAACAATATTTTTGTTGGGGCTTAATTCGATGATAACAACCGGCTGCCTGTTCATTATCCCTAACTAAATTATGCCCTCTGGTGGTGACATTATATATTGCACGTCCAACAGATCAGGTCAACATCCGGAAGCGAGGGGCCACCTGAGTGAAGCCTTGACAGAAGACACTGGGATGGGGAACAGTGTTGCCGGCAGTCCCCTGCCCCTCACCACAGGGAATGAAAACCTGGATGTTGCCATTGTTGTTCATCTACAATACTGCAATCATCTCATTAAGGTGATTGATTTGTTTTCACCTCTGCAATGTTCATCCATGATGTTGGGTGGTTGATTGTAAATATATATTTTCAGTGGTGAAATCTAGCATTAGATCTTTGTTCCATCAGACTGAATTACAGATAAGAGTTAGTCTCTTGTGTACTTTGTGAGAATGAGTAGTCGTGTTGTGCACGTATTCTTATTCTGTTATTAACTGCAATTTCTGGATGCTGATGTATAAAGCAGGGAATCTTACTTGGATTTGCAGGATTTGGTTTTCTATAACCACAAACATCATTTGGCAGCAGTCCACAGATTGTTAAAAGATGATAGTGTGTTTTGTTGATTCTAAAATACTAAGATAGAGCTGTGGGTGTAGCTTTTGACCTCAGGTGGAAGCAAGTGGAACCAGAAGACATACCTGCACAAACTGTCAACCCAAACACTGCTGCTGGAAGAGTTCAGTGAGAAGAACTTTGACGGACCAGGAAGCTTCACCGTGGCATCTGATGGTAAGAACAGCAAGTGCTGTTTTAGATATTTAGTTTCTGTGCCAGAGACATTTACATGAATGCAGTTGCCAGACACTTTTGTCCACAGTCACTTGAAGGGTATTCAAGTCCTATTAGTATTCATGTTAACAAAGTATTTTTCTCTTGTGTACCTACAAATATCTAGATGTTTTTAAATCAAGACCCATTTTCTTAAGACCCAAGATGTTGGATCAAGACATCAAAATTGAGATTTCCTTAAAACAAGCAAAAAATCGCCCAATTGGGCAATAAAAACGTAACTTTTCCAAATGAGTTACCCCTTTATTTACTTAACTCTATTAAGTTTAGTTTTACACCCTATTTGTAAGGTTACAGAAGGACAGCTACAATATTATAGGTTTCAGTGTTTTTGCACAAATTAAGACTTCAAGATCTCAACTTTGAATGTCTTAAACAGTGTTGCCGGATTTGGGGGAGCAGCGGGCGCTGATGTCTCTGTGGTCAGAGTGCAGTGGAGGTCTGTTTCATACTACACTGGATCGAGTGTTAAAGCACATGCATCTGAGCTTTGCCTCACCACTGCAAGACATTCTGCCTCATTCTGTGGACTCAGGTAAATAGACCTCATACCCCTTTCTTTTTGACGTTTTTACTTCTTTAAAACCATAATGACACAATATTTATTAGCTGAACAAGACTATGGTAGCTCCATCTCTGCATTAAGCTCTTTGTGTTTTCTTGTGTCCAGTGATAAGGACTGTGTTGAGTGAGATGGTGGACAGGAGCGAGCTAGCCTCATCCTCGTGTCCTTCACCTTCATCTCTGGCACACAACCTCATCACTGTATTTCAGTTTCACAGCTACGCCGTTGAACACAATATCACAGACATGGAGCAACATCTCCTGGATTTAGCCAAAGAGAGTAAGAGACCGTTTTGAACTGATTGATTGTTGAATTGAAATAGCAACATGTTGATTTTCTCTTTGTGTCCAAATCAGTTGCATTCGCAGAGGCTCTGAGCGGTGGGGATACAAAACGTTCCCTTACACAACTACAGAAAGTGTCCGTCACCTCTCTCCAGCCCTGCCCTCAAACGCTGTGGGCCATTGCTGGGCTGCTGACCTCCGATGAACCCGAACTGAGCAAGGCCGCTAATGCCTTTCTTTCCACCACTGCCTCACACAAACCCTTCAGGTCAAAGGTTAGTATTCAGGACACCAGACTGTGAAGTTTGTAATTGGGCTTATTTCATTGGTTAACTGATTTCTTGTGTGTCGTACAGGCTGTGGATTGTTATACGCAAGGATTGTCTGAAACAGGGTCACACAAATCAAAAGATGCATGTGCTGCTCTGAGCTGCTTACAGGTGAGTTTGAGACGTTGATTTCAGTTGCTTTTAATGGAGATGATGTATTTATGATTGGACTGACCTCTCTCTCCTCATCTCTTGGTTTATTAAAGGCTGTGGAGAGCATTGACGCTGTGGTGTCACTGTGTGACTCGACTGATGAAGAACTTCATCAGGTCGCCATAGAAACCCTCCTCACTTTTGGTAATCCATTCAGAGTGAATACAATTTATATGGACTGCACTATTTTTTGTAGAATTCAAGTGTTATGAATGTGACATTTTCAGTCAAACTTGTTTGTCATTTATTTCCAATCTATTGAATCATCTATTTATATTTTACTATATTTGACTAATGGTAGTATCAGTCTGTGCACAGGTTTTAAATAAAAAAGTTTTTAAATCTGTTACGTATGTGACACAAAAGGGGTACACGTTTCTGCGAGACAACATACTGACAACATGAACGATTTCTGTGACTAAAAATGTACAAACTAGAAGCAATAAAAGCCAACAAATGGAGAAAGGGTGGCTCTTTATAGAACATAAAAAAGTTATTTTCACATATCCATTCATCAGAAATATAGACGGTTATGCATGTGACAGTTCTCTTATGGATGTGACAATTCATATACCTGGCTATGGAAAACAATCCTTTAAAACACAAAAAGTGCTTTAAAACGTTTAAGAGAGGATGGTGAAAACCTTTGGTAAAAAACTGATTTTATTCATCTTAAAGGGTTCATATGACACGGCTTGAACAAAATATTATAGTTTGTTTTAGATGTAATCCAATATGTATACACGATTTAAGGTAAAAAACGCTGTATTTTCTAGACATGTTTGTATCTCCTCTTTGCCCCGTCTCTCTGAAACGTGCAGATATTTTGCAAATTTCATCGCTCTGAAAAGCGGAGTGTGCTATAATGTTAACCACTGCGTAGTGATTTGTGTCACACGCTTGCAGTATTCGACCAATATACAGTGAGGAAAATAAGTATTTGAACACCCTGCTATTTTGCATATTCTCCCATTTAGAAATCATGGAGGGGTCTGAAATTGTCATCATAGGTGCATGTCCACTGTGAGAGACATAATCTAAAAAAATCCAGAAATCACAATGTATGATTTTTTTAACTATTTATTAGTATGATACAGCTGCAAATAAGTATTTGAACACCTGAGAAAATCAATGTTAATATTTTGTATAGTAGCCTCTGTTTGCAATTACAGAGGTCAAACGTTTCCTGTAGTTTTTCACCAGGTTTGCACACACTGCAGGAGGGATTTTGCCCCACTCCTCCACACAGATCTTCTCTAGATCAGTCAGGTTTCTAGCCTGTCGCTGAGAAACACGGAGTTTGAGCTCCCTCCAAAGATTCTCTATTGGGTTTAGGTCTGGAGACTGGCTAGGCCACGCCAGAACCTTGATATGCTTCTTACAGAGCCACTCCTTGGTTATCCTGGCTGTGTGCTTCGGGTCATTGTCATGTTGGAAGACCCAGCCTCGACCCATCTTCAATGCTCTAACTGAGGGAAGGAGGTTGTTCCCCAAAATCTCGCAATACATGGCCCCGGTCATCCTCTCCTTAATACAGTGCAGTCGCCCTGTCCCATGTGCAGAAAAACACCCCCAAAGCATGATGCTAGCACCCCCATGCTTCACAGTAGGGATGGTGTTCTTGGGATGGTACTCATCATTCTTCTTCCTCCAAACACGTTTAGTGGAATTATGACCAAAAAGTTCTATTTTGGTCTCATCTGACCACATGACTTTCTCCCATGACTCCTCTGGATCATCCAAATGGTCATTGGCAAACTTAAGACGGGCCTGGACATGTGCTGGTTTCAGAGATGTATAGTAACGAAGTAGATCTACTTCACTACTGTACTTAAGTACTAAAAGGCGGTATCTGTACTTTATTAGAGTATTCTTTTTTTCTCCTACTTCCACTTTTACTTCAGTAAATATTTTCGATGAGTTTAATACTTTTACTCCGATATTTTTTTTATGTGCTGCATCGTTACTCGTTACAATTATAAAAAATGTTACGAATCATTCCATTCCAAACCCACATTACCACTGGCAGGTTTGATGAAGCTCAGCTGGCACATCATTGAGCGAATCTTAAGAAGACTGCGCGTGCTCCCGTTCTGCCTTTTGATCAGCTAAGAAAATGGACGAACCAAGAACACCTCCTTCCACCCCATTAACTTCAAGTGATCGTGGCTGTGAGAGTGAGGAAGGAGACCACCCCTGGCCCTACTTTTTGTCCATGTTCTTATATGCGGAGTGAAAGATAATTCATATAGAATGAAGTGCTTACTCAAGAGCGCCCCGGCCCGCGCATTCACCGTCTTAAAACAACACGAGCGCTATCTTGCTCTCTAATTGTTTACATAGTTAATGTGCACTGTAAAGGAACATACAAACAACGAACAGCTGTATTTTTATTAACAAAGATTAATAAATACTGTAACAAATGTATTGATCATGGTTAGTTCATGTTGGTTATTAGTCTAATGTAATGGTTATTAGTCTACTAATGTAATGTTAACAAATCAAACCATATTGTAGAGTGTTACAAACACAAAAACAATATGATATTCAAACTTTTGACTATTTTCTTTAATAACTACATAAAACAATACTTGTACTTTCACTTTCAGTACTTGAGTAGTAAATTTTAAAATAAACTACTTGCAATACTTAAGTACAAAAATTGTTGAATACTTTAGTACTTCTACTTAAGTGTGGTGCTTAAAGAGCACTTCAACTTCTACTCAAGTTACTTTTTTGATAGAGCACTTGTACTTTTACTCAAGTCTGGGTCTCTAGTACTTTATACATCTCTGGCTGGTTTAAGCAGGGGAACCTTCCGTGCCATCCATGATTTCAAACCATGAAGTCTTAGTGTATTACCAACAGTAACCTTGGAAACGGTGGTCATTGACCAGCTCCTCCCGTGTAGTTCTGGGCTGATTTCTCACCTTTCTTAGGATCATTGAGACCCCACGAGGTGAGATCTTGCATGGAGCCCCAGTCCGAGGGAGATTGACAGTCATGTTTAGCTTGTAATGATTGCTCCAACAGTGGACCTTTTTTCACCAAGCTGCGTGGCAATTTCCCCGTAGCCCTTTCCAGCCTTGTGGAGGTGTACAATTTTGTCTCTAGTGTCTTTGGACAGCTCTTTGGTCTTGGCCATGTTAGTAGTTGGATTCTTACTGATTGTATGGGGTGGACAGGTGTCTTTATGCAGCTACAACCTCGAACAGATGCATCTAATTTAGGATAATAAATGGAGTGGAGGTGGACATTTTAAAGGCAGACTAACAGGTCTTTGAGGGTCAGAATTCTAGCTGATAGACAGGTGTTCAAATACTTATTTGCAGCTGTATCATACAAATAAACAGTTAAAAAATCATACATTGTGATTTCTGGGTTTTTTTTTTTAGATTATGTCTCTCACAGTGGACATGCACCTACGATGCCAATTTCAGACCCCTCCATGATTTCTAAGTGGGAGAACATGCAAAATAGCAGGGTGTTCAAATACTTATTTTCCTCACTGTATAACGCCACTTGCTTTGGAACCTGATGTTCCAAATATGGTAACTGTACTGACAGGTAGGCCGACCTTACTTGCGTATACATTTGGGCGGTTTGCTTTTCGATAAAATGGATCTTTTGTTCCGTCACTTTAATAATTGCAATTGTATGTGTCTAATACATGCATTGGCAACTTTTAGCACACTAAAGACACAGAAAATCACATATTTGCGCCATATGACCCCTTTATGGTTGACATTTGCATGGAATTGCCCATAATAGGCTACTGAGTCTTACAGAGCTTTGCATGTGTGTTTTTGTTCTCAGGTGAAGAGGGGCGACTGGCATACGAGCAGTTGGACACAGTACCGAGGGAGATGGTGCGTCTGGGTACTCGCCGCGGTAACGCAGTTACCACAACGTTTTAGAAAAGCTTATTCACCGAAACCTGCTTTTACTGTAATTTCAACGGTTATTACCCCTGCATCCATTAGACTGAACATTACATCGCTCCCAGACGTAAAAGTGATAAAGGGCTTTGGGCTTTAATTCTTGCCCTTGATGTCAGAGATCTCGGATTCCAACAGATATTTTCATGTGGATTGTTTGTTTCACAGTTGTTACAGGAGATATTGTTACTGTTCGAACAATAAGGATGTTTAATTCTTGAGTTCTTTACAGATCGTTTGTATATTATGCAGGAGCAAAGCTTAAGTTTAATATTTTTGTTCCCTCCCCACTTGCCGTTCGTTTCAGGGATTATAAGGGACCGTTTCAAAGCTCTCCACACATTCACATTTTTGCCTAGACCGTGTGAAATTTCTGAACCTCTTGGAAAGGATTTCAAGTACTTCTGGACTGGTGAATGACCAATGAGAACACAGGACCACTGATTTACGTGCTTGCTTTTCACTGGTCATGTAGTTCCTTCATATAACTGTGGAGCAGGTGGATGCACATCTAGCAAGCATTGTATCAATTGTATTTAATACGCTACTAATAATGTGTACGTTAGGGCTGTCAAGATGACTGAGCCCTTACAAAGTATCTGAATATGCACTTTCTATGCCACAGTGAGAGGGGAGGTGATGCATTACTGTGAATGTGGATGAAGATCGGAAGTATAGTGCTCTGCAATCCAACTCGCTTCTGTGCCTATTGTTACTGTACTACTGAGTCATGTGACTGTGTTGAGTAAAATCATTTATTTTATTTATTTTTTTAAGTTGTCTGCAATTTAAACAGATATTTTAAACAGCGCTGATATTTTAAATTTTCTCTTTATAATACTGAGAACAGATTGTATTAAAGACTAAGGAAGTTTATGATTTGTTCTTTGTGCATTTACAATTCACTATTATTGAGGGGCTAGTCTTCATAAAAGATTAACGCACATTGCAAGTAATGCTTTTTTACATATAGAAAGATGTTTTATTGCTCAGAATCGTTTAAGTCTACATATAAACGTTATACAGTATTTGTTTTCTCCGTATGCTTCGAAAATAAGAAAACGCTCTTTGCTTGTCATTCTCCACTATTTACACACCCCAGTGTTTCAAAAGCTCTCAAATATGAATTTCTGTTGTATGACAGTGATTAACACATTATTTTGAAAACCCCGTTTTATCAGTAGTTGCAATAGAGGCTTGAATCTTTTTATCAAGAGCACATTTACAGGAATGTACATCAAAGGTACTGTACGCCTCGAAAGCACAACAGAATTTTTCGGCGAGTTGTTACCTAACATGTTAAACATGTTACTTGGCATCAACTGCACAACGTCCTGAAGCCATAATGATACAAAGTCAATATATTTAAGGCTATTTTGTCGTTTATATTTATCGGAGTTATTTATAACAGATATTCACGTTTTCTTCTTCTTTTAATAAGTCACTTACAATGCTACCTGGTTGTCTGATTGTTTAAAAACCACTGTTTGCACCGAGATTTAATAAAAAGGTTCAGTTAAGATGTTTATTCAGGTTAGACAGAAGCTCAGTGAAATCTAACTTTTTCTGCCCTTGTAAACCTCAGTAAAGTGTAAATGAATGTCTTGCTTGACAGGGGAAGTATTATGGTTTTATGAGCAGGTTGAAGGCTTAAGGACAGTGTTGTAGTGAATGAATGCAATTTTAATACTTCACTTGTCATAATGACTTCGCTAATGTTTCCTAATGTTTGTGTATTTTTTACTGTATTTCTTCTGTTAAAAGTGGCAATAAAAATTTATTTTTGCATAATTACCATTTATGAGGTTGTAGTTGTTTTTTCAACACATTGCACACAAGCTATATTTAGACACTAACTTTTCATTGTGATTCAGACATGGCGACTAGCTGAACTTGTTTTTGTAAAGATTTGTGAACTTTGCCAAAAATTTAACCAAATGATAGTGAACCAATCTTAACTTAAGAGGCCAAATTCTCTTTATGACAGACTTCCACATGTTTGGGCTCACTAAAAATAACATTAGGCTTTTTTACTCTTCTGATGAAGAAATAGGTCAAAACACAGACCATGAAGTGCATTTCGGTAAAATTCAGAAAGCTGGCGAATGATTGAGAACACGGAGCTGACGACAGAAAAGAGTGTGTGCATCCTGTGACCTTGGGATTTTGTTACATAGTGAAAACATGTTTATATCTAGATATGTAAACTTTAGTCCAGCAGCATTTATAGATTTATTTAGGCATACATAAGGGATTTACCGTTTTTAATCTGTTAATGTTCTTTTAGTTATATTTTGTTTAGTGTGCAGTGTTAAACTGAGACAGTCCATTTGTGAATATCAATGGCTTCCATTGGGAGTACTAAAAAGTAAAACTTCAGCATAATAGGTTGTGATTAACTTTGGTTGCTGTAATACAGCATATTTGCCCAATTACACATTTTATCAAATATAAATGTTTTGGCATTTTGTGATCTTAACTTGTGCATCATTAAGCCATTGCACATTTAGTCGCGTAATGACTGTCCCACCAATCCAGCACTGCAACTGGGCACAGAGTAATAAGTGACATCTAGAGCAGCATCTAGTCGTGAAAACATTAACAAAATTTGTTTACAAATGTTAGCTCTGCTACTTCCACATCACACTAATTAAGGCACAAGACTCTTGGTTTGGATGACATCCAAGAACAATGACTGCTGGTTTGCACTTCAGCATGCACACCACAAAACCTGACTACTTACAGTTAAAAGCATGTACAAAAATGAGACATTTATTTCTATTGTATGCACAATTTTACATATGTACACTGGTGGCAAAAATGAACAAAAAAACAATGGATATTGAAAATAAAAGCCAATTTACAGCAGATAAAATGAAGTTTAAACAAAATGGGCGCATCTGTTTTGAAAAGCAGCTTACAGCAGAAAGATTCACTTAAGACCAAACCAGTGGTCTAATCACAGTTTTTCGGTTAAATAATTTCAAAAGACATCACTTCAGCTGTCTTCTGTGGTAGACTCCTCCTTTTGATTCACATCACAATCATCGGTTCTCTTAGAGCACGTTTCTACAGTATCCTCACTAGAATCATCTCGGTGTTCTTCATCCTCTTCCTCATCATGACAGTCTTCATCGAAGGCGATCTCTCGCAGCTCCTCTAGATTGTCTGGACTCTTACCGGTTAATCTCTGAAGGAACAGAAAAATTACTTCACTGCAAGTGCAAGGCCATGACAAACAATGAAAGTGACATGAATTGAACAGGTCAGGTCACAAATCAACGCCCCACAGAGCAAAGCACTTACCTCAATCATGTCAGCCATGTGTTGAACATGCTGTGCCAGTTCCTGCAATTCATCATTCTCGCTTTTCAGCTGATTGATCTGTTCGTCTTTAGCTTCGATGTCTTTGTGCAACTGAGAAATTTATGGAAAACAAAATAGACAGTAAAGCTCCAATTCAACCACACACATTAAAATCCTTCACACGGTTAAAAAAAAAAAAAAAAAAAAAATCAAGGCTAAAGGGATAAGTAGCAGGGCAGTTAAACATAAGCACAGCACCCTTTTGCGATTAACTAACCTTCTCATTCTCCTGGAGAACTTTGAAAAGGGCTTTGCGCCTTTCTTCTGCTACTTCCTTCCAATATGAAGACCCAGGAGTTTCTAAAGAGGAATAGAAGCAATTTCTCTTTACTGTCAATACATAAACCTCCCAAACACCATATTGTTAAATGATACCCAATAATTTGCATCTATTGGCCAATTTATGTGCTTACCTTTGATCATGAGCTCATAAGCCTCTTGACTAACACCCTCAGGCTGGTTTTCATTTTCTGGACTTGTGGTTTTTATTGCAACTTCCGCTTTAACCCTCTTTGAGCCTTTCACTTGCTCAGTGATCCACATCTTTCTTTTTGGAACAGCTTTGCCATGCTTAATTGGGCAAAAGAGAGTTTTAACATAAGTGTGCATGAAACATCTACCTAATGAGAAGTCATTATGGACCACTGCCATGTACCTCAACAATCCGTCCAAGGTTCTTATTTACAGCCGATGGTTGAAGGACCTGAAGCGTCCTTCTCCCTGAATCACTTCCAGAACTTGGAGCAACAAGGAACCTCTGATAAACAGAAGAAATAATCTATATAAAATGTATACAAACAATCATATAGAAATTCTATGCAAAGTATGCACTGCAGATTTGGGGGCAGTGGTATAATAGCATGTCTTGCGCAAAACTAGACAGCAACATTCATATTTACAAAAATGTTCTTTGACGTGGAACATTTTGTCAGGGTCAGAGCAAATGTCCACACTTTTGCATCTCCGAGTGCTGCAGGTTTTGGAAATACAACTCATTCTTGCCACTTGTAAAAGATTTGGACATTGACAGGCGCCCTTCCAAGCATCAGATCACATTAATTGGACATTGCTAAAAGACGGAGACGATTTATAGTTTATAGTACATGCGTTTCCTGTGCAAACGTTCATTTTATGAATTTACGCAGTTTGAGAAATCATCATTGTTAAACTTCAGGTTCCTTTCGAACACTAAGTTTCTTTCTATGTTTTGGATTACACTTAAAATCAAATCAGAAATACGTTGGATGTTGTGAGAGAATTCTTCTGCAGATCTGGGAGCACAAGAACTAGACACAAAGGCATCAAGCTTTTGAACTCATTTATTTTAGAAACTACAAGTCTTTATATAGGTACCAAAAGACCTCTGGATGGTTTCAAATGTCCAGGGGTTCACAGAATGACCAAATAAGGTATGGCAGATAAGACAAAGAATGTTTAGCTTAGAAGGAATCCCCCCATATGGCCAGAGGGAAACCATTCCTCCAACTATCTAGCCAGGAATGTATTCAGTGAGCTTAACAACTTCACAATTCATTAGTTTGCATGTGTATATTCATTTATGCGGAAATTAAATCTAACAATCATACAATCTCATTTAGGACAGCACGCATTTCATTCTGTTAGTGCGTTAGAGCGCGGGACAAGGTTTTTCATCGGTTGCAGATTGCACGCCTGTGCACATCTTCTGAACACGCATATATTGCAGCTTTAAACTTTTTAATCTGGACAATGACAATTTTCCACCAACAAATAGGAAAAAGTTTTTATAGCAATCTGAATAGGAAAGGTAGGTTTAAACTGTTAGTTTCAAATGTAGTTAAAAACTGTAAGGGTTAATACGCGTCTGAATGAAGTTGTCACTGCAAGAAAAGCTTTTCTATTTAATATTTAACTTACACATCAGTAAATAATGAATACTTAAATGTTTTATATTTACATTTATGCATTTGGCAGACGCTTTTATCCAAAGCAACTTACATTGCATCATCCCATACATGGGTATGTGCAATCCCCTGCGTTCGAACCCACAACCTGTGGTTATATGCTATGGTGTGGCGTTTCTCTGATGGATTTGTGCATTAATCATGGACGGATTTCTAGTACTTAAATAAGGTCCATATTTCTCTTCCACTCGTCATGTGATTGCCACACGCAAATATAATATAAATATTTTCCAAACCGTCGCACCACCGCATGTTGATTTGTCCATTACACCACGGTGGTAAAAAACTGCCACCGTCACAGCCCTAGTGTTCAGACAGCATCTTTCAAATCACCTACCCTACATTTCTACATTAATTTATAGTTATTTGGTTATTAGTTTTTGTCTACATCAGGCATGACGCGATATCAAACACTACTATTGATTCCATATTAGTGATGTTTTTAAACGTGTTGCATGGTATCTGGTATTGACACGGTCACATGTTGCTTGAACGTTGATGTACTGGTGTGGTCTGATGGGGTCAGTCATTTAGGACAGAGCTCGAATTCATCCACGCAGAACTACTGTGCTAGGTACCCTTATGAAAGGGTCTCAAAAAAGTGGTATGGTACAGTTTGCTATTTGGGTACTAATCACAGTGGAAACGTAAAGAAATTGCGTACCGTAGTGAACCGTACCACTCACTGGAAACAAGGCAATAGGTGACATGTCAGATTTTAGAAGGTAACGATTGTGACAAACAAAACATAAGCGGCCCTATTTGAGTGCACAGTCACACAGGCTCCATTCACCTGCCTCAACAGTCACTCTTCTCCACTTACACTCACTAATCCGTCAATATGAGATGGCAACAAGTGAGGTCTCAGAGCATGTCGACTAGCAAGCGTGGGAAAGAGGCAGTACACACATCAGATGCATGAGGTAAAAATCTCTGATTCCCACGGGCAGCGATTGGTCCCTTCATATTATTATCCTACTGCAACACTCTTTAACCTGTAATTACCGTGGGAACTGGCCATAGAAGTCTCTTTTTGACCAACCACAAGTTTGGAATTAGTTAATATTTTCACAAACAATACAGTGGCAGAGAGAGCCACGGTTACTGAATTTCAACAGGAAGAGCACAAAAAGGCTTAGAAAGCACAGCAATGATTAATTCAGAGGCAGATCAAGGTCTTGAGTCAGATTGTCCTCAATGGGAAAACTAGCGTTTTTAAAACCCTCTATACCCCACCAGTAGTTAGTGATTATAATCAATTTAAGTATTGGGATTATTTTAAAAGACTCCCACTAATCCAATCTCCTCAAGAAGCTCCGAAGGTCATTAAATTTAACCATTTAGTGGTGTAAAGTGATGCTATTTTTTATTTATTCATGGTTCAGAAGTCGGGTCACATACCTTGATATTTTCAGAGGCATTCTCTGCATGCTTGATTCTTCTGATAGAACTCATGCTTTCACCTAGAAACATTTTAATGGTCAATTTAAAACGGAGTTATGTTTAAAGACAGAAGAATGAAAAATGAGTTAAAATTACGTCAATACGTATTTTTTACGACATTAAAAGCTGATTTTAATGCGTATTTATATGTAGGGTCGTGTTAAATGTTATTAACTTAACTCCACATAGACCAAATTAAAAAGGCCATTCAATGACATAAACATTCGCTAAAAATCAGATTTAGAAAGAAAATAAGGTCTGTTGCCATTCACAATAACATTTTTAAGAAACAAGCATAAACTAGGTAAAGTATGACTAGGCCTCTAGTTGTGTCCATAAATCCTGAATGAAACTACGTGGAGCCAAAAAGCTGAGCAACAATCACACACATTCACCTTCGCTCGTAAAATGACTAACATTTCTGCAATTATTAATTATTACCAAAATGTAATAGTTTAAAACACAATGAAAACCGAAAACCAAAATCCAAACTACTCACAGTATAAGTCACAATCGTCACAGAAAACTCAGTAGCACTTGTTCAACGAAGCGTATGAGCAAGGAGCGCGCCAATGGCTTAAGTACTGCCTTTGTGACACCACGTGACTTCAGAATTCGTGCGGACGGAGACACGGAATGACATAAACATACACAACACCACCTATCGGGTTTCAATGTGTATTCAATATTAGTCACTTCTCAGACTATTAAGTGGGTGCATATATTTCAGATCTAAAATTCAATTAAAATATCCCTGTACCTCCTTTAGTTTTTTTTTCACCTGGTAACATTAGACTAAACAACTGTACCATGGCAGTAACGTATAGAATTGATAAAAATTGAACACGTGACACAGAAAAAAGTGAGTTGAAGATGTGGTCCCATTGTATTTTTATACAGGTCAAGGCAGTACCTTGTTTTGGACACGTGCCGTGGAAAATAATCTGATACAATAAATATTCGTTAACATGCTATATCAAAGCTGTAATTTATCCCTGTACAATCGCGACAGTTCTTGAAAGAGGAGATAAAAATACTGTGTGTATGTGTTTTGTTTGTGGGTAAATACAACTGACAGGAGTGACGCGACACCAACCCCCATCCTCGTCACATGCGCACAGCTGCGTGACGTGCATCGGCCATTTTGTGTTGTTTGTTAAGCGAGGTGCGCTTGTTATTTTCCAGACGAACGCAGATCGAGGGCCGAAACAATCAAAGGAAACGCTCGAAAGACATTTTACCCCTTCCCTCCATCATTATGGGTCCACCGCGATGCAGATCCCGCCGTCTGTTACCTGAGAGAACGGAGGACTTCGGTCGGTTTGTCAGTTTATCTTGACATGGCATACGGGCGTGTGACGACTGTGGAAAAGCTCAAAAACATTTGGAGTCCATCAAGCTAAACCTCCGCCGAGGATAGATCGATCCAGAGCGGGTTTAACACTCAGATTGGTATATTGAGACACGGGTTTTCATGTTAAGATTGTTTTCGGTACTTGCTCGGATCGCACCGGGCTCGCCAGAGAGTTCGAGAAAATGAGAAGAAACAATAGAACTTAGACATTAAACCAGCCACGCACGAACGCTAGTCCCTGCTAACATCGAAATAACCTAACAGGCTAAAACAAAATGTAAACCTCGGTTCGTTGAAAAATATTAGTTTGTCTGCTCTTAGATACGTAAGGATATAAAGGAGATATGTAGCTCACATCAACCAGGTTATTAGTTGGTGGCGAAAGTGTGTTTTCTGCTTAGCTAGCATTAGTTTGCTAGCCAGCCACAAAAAGCCTCACAATGAAACTCAACCGTGGCAGGAGACTTCATGGGCCAATTTCATGCCCTTAAACCTTAAGATGTCCAGCAAACTCCGTGTTGTTACTCAGTGCCAAGATCTCATGGCATCTGCATTTCTCCGCCATGGTTGTCTTTCTCACGTGTCATTCAGATGTGCTTTTATGAGACGGTTTATACCAAGACATGGATACAAACCAGAATCGTCAATCCCGGAACAGACTCTCCAAAGTCCGCAATAATAGCCAAGTCTCTTGGTCAGCTTTTTAGATAACGTTTTAAGCTTCATTTATCTAAAACGTGGGTTTTGTCCCCTTTCACATACAAATATATACACAAAACGGTCGGTATGGATTTTCGGTGAAGCAGGCATTTGTGTTAC
Organism: Triplophysa tibetana; assembly: GCA_008369825.1. NCBI lineage: Eukaryota > Metazoa > Chordata > Actinopteri > Cypriniformes > Nemacheilidae > Triplophysa > Triplophysa tibetana. Next base: position 15,408,983 of record CM017908.1, read on the forward strand.
CTGTTCTTTTTTCAGTGATTAAAATAAAGTTAACAACTTAATAGTGGATTGGGTTGAATAAGTTGATTTTTGTTTAGCTCAAAGGCGTTGTTTTTTGTTTTAAAATGGTGTGAGACATCAAAACGTAGATACGCAAGAATAAAAATTTACTTGGCCCAGTTGCGCTATCCATATTGATTTAAAAATGACTTGATTGAATTTTGTTAAGTTTATTCTGCAATTGCAATTGGTATGCAGGTAGTGCTTTGGTTGTAGATTTTAGTTTTCATAAAAAAGATTTTGAAAAGATAACTAGTATTCTATCAAGAAAACACAAATAGAAAAAGAAAGTGCATAGGGAAATTTTTTACTGTCAGTTACAATGGGTGACCCAAATTCTCGCCGAAATCAAACGAGAAACCGACTTCGTGCCCAGCTACGAAAGAAAAGAGAATCTCTGGCCGATCAGTTTGACTTCAAGATCTACATTGCCTTCGTATTTAAGGAAAAGGTAAGTGAAAACATCCACTCACTTTGCATTTTGGAGTACACCTGTGTGTAATTGTTCTAATGTGCATTTTTAATCCTTTATAGAAAAAGAAGTCTGCACTCTTTGAAGTAGCTGAGGTGGTACCTGTGATGACCAACAACTATGAGGAAAATATCCTTAAAGGTGTGAAGGATACGAGCTACTCCTTAGAGAGTTCTTTAGAGCTTCTACAGAAAGATGTTGTGCAGTTGCATGCACCTCGGTACCAGTCGATGCGTAGAGTAAGTACAACAACACACAATAGGTTCTGCAATGTCAGAATCAACTGCTTTGCAATTATAAGGTTCGGTCTGGTCTGGACATTCATGCATATAACACATGTTTCTGTATCTGTAAAGGATGTGATAGGTTGTACCCAGGACATGGACTTCATCCTTTGGCCCCGCAACGATATTGAGAAGATTGTCTGTCTCCTGTTCTCCAGATGGAAAGGGGTGGAACATGAACCATTCAGGCCTGTTCAGGTATGAATGAAAACACAATAAGTTGTTTAGAACAAGGATTTCCAAACTTTTGGACTAGGACACCCCTAGACATTCCTTCTAATATAGAGAAGTTTAGATATTTTCATTATATGGCATTATAATACAAAAAATGTTAGTTCAGTGATAGTTCACCCAAAAATGAAAATCTGTCAGGATTCACACACCCTCAGATTGTTCCAAACCTGTATACATTTCTGCTAAACACAAAGGAAGAAATTTGTAAGAATGCCAGTAGCCGAGCAGATCTGCCCCCCCGTTTACTGGCTTAGCAGGGAAAATAAATACTATTGTAGTCAATAGGGGATGCGATCTGTCTGATTACTGACATTCTTCCAAATATCTTCCTTTGTGTTTAGCAAAACAAAGACATTTATACAGGTGTGGAACAATCTGAGGGTAGGTGAATTATGACCAATTTTCATTTTTGGGTGAACTATCCCTTTAAATTACTTGTGAATGTTCACAGGCCAAATTCGAATTTCATCACGGAGACTATGAGAAGCAGTTTTTGCATGCTGTTGGTCGGAAGGAGAAGGCTGGGATGGTTATGAACAACCCCAATCAGTCTGTCTTTCTCTTCATGGACAGACAGCACTTACAGGTTGGCTCAACACAACTAAACAGGAAGAATGAAACTGCAGAGATTGTACAGTCTATAACCACAAATGTGTGCTGTTCTTCCTCCACAGACTCCCAAAACCAAGCTCACAGTTTTCAAGTTGTGCAGTCTCTGTCTCTACCTGCCACAGGATCAGCTCACTTGTTGGGGAGTTGGAGACATCGAGGACCACCTCCGTCCATACATGCCTGACTAGGAGAAACGTATGGAAGATGCCCCTCAAAGCCTCGAAGCAAGTTGTCCTTATCTACACGTCCCTCAGTTGAATAGAATCGAACTAGTGCTTGGAACTCTCCTTTTTGTTAACCACTCATTTTCATTTCGATTAATTTAGCTTTTTGTTTTTTTTATCCCTCATTCAACCAGTTTTGGTTTGGGTCATCCCATCTACCTTCTCCTTGATCAGTTTTTATTTGAACCTGCATGAACATTGATTTTGAGTGGTTGTTCTCTTGGAGCCGCACCGTCAACAATACCAGTCACCGAAGGAACTCTTTACGTTAAGAAAAAAAACAAAAACAAAATGCCGGAATCAATAACAGAGGTCTCTCAGATGTGGTCCTCTAGTATTGGACAGTATTGTGAGGGATAGTTAACTCTGATGTTGGGTAAATGAGAGTAGGGATTTCATGAGTATTGACAATCAGCGATAGAGGACATAAGAGCTCGGGTAGTCTTCCAACAAAGGCGAACGATATGTGTTCAAATTCATTTGGTGAAGGCATTGCTTTTCATTTTGTCACTGCCTTAGTTTTTGCTGGACGTTTTAATTTTAGTGTCATTCCTTGCCTATAATATGACAAACCTTATTTCATGTTCTATCAATTCTAGAGGAGTGGGGCCTGAACGGGACGGAGGTGTGGGATGTGACGTATATCAAAGAATGTTGACAAACTGTTGTGTCTGTTATAGAAATTCTGATGTTTTTCTTTTTTGGGGGACTGGGTTTGGGTAATTGTCACCAATCGAGCAGATCACGCACTATATACATACAAGCTACTCTTAGCAAATTTAACCGGTGGTGGTGGGTATGTGATGGGTCACTTGTGTTCAGGCTCATATATACCTAAAGATACATTTTGAGGAGAAACTTGAAACGGATCGTATTTGATTTTCTTTATAAGCAAACCTGTTCTGAGTACTAATAATGGCAGTTATTTGAAACTGGTATCTGTAAGCCACCTTTTTTCATCATATGGCATACAAATCATAACGTTATCCCCTCTTACGCTCACAGAAAAGGGGAAGTTGGATCTGTCTTTATTGATGTACCCTTGTTTGAATAATTATCTTGAATAAAAACTGCTGAACATATCCTAACACGTGGAACATTCAATTTTTATGGAGTTTATTACACCAAGAGAAAAAGTAACATTGTTAACTGTACACATACATAATCAACCACCAAGGTGCTTGGTGTGTCTTCCTTGAGCAATGAGTTTTCCATTTGCCTTGTTTGTGAGATCAACTGTTGCAAAAGCCAAAGTTCTTCCTTGTTTCAAAACCTGAGCAGTGATTAATACGTCTTCTCCAACTTTAGCAGCATTCATGTATCTGTTTAGAAGTAACGAGTTTAAGACTTGTTAAGAGTCAGTTACATTATTTAGGGTAGCATTAACATACAGTCCTTAAAAACTCACGTTATGTTCATGTCAACGCTGACTCCTGGTGCTCCTCTCTCAGTGTACATAATGGCAGTGGTAGAGATCACGTCAACCAGCGTGGCTGTCAGACCTCCGTGAAGAGTTCCGCCTTTGTTCGTGTGTTCTTCCGCAACTTTCATCTCACACACAACTCTCCCCGGTGTTGCAGACACGATTTCAACCTGAGCACAATATGTCATTACGTTATGACACTTTCAATTTGGTAACTTTGATTACCAAAGAGACGCGCAGACAACAAAGTTGCGCAGATTTCAATGCATCACTCACCTTGTTCAAAACCCGGTCAAAACCAGGACTATCCACCATCGCTCGCATGATTTGTTTTAATGAATTTAGCGACAGTGAAACCATTGTATATATTGAAGAGGTCAAAATACAACGAAGGACAAGTTAGACTCAGAACTGTTTGAAAGGTGGTCCTAGTGTAACACAAAGTAATTGTCCCAGGAAAGCTCCATGTTAAGTTGTTAAAAAAATATATGCCACTCATCACAAACTAAAAAGAACCACATATAACGTATATTATTGAAACATTATTTTTCTATAATATGCAGAGTATATAAATATATTTAATCTATACATACATTTTAAATTGACGGTTGTGATGTAAGGACTTTTATTATGAAATTAATAGAGACTCCGTTTTAGTGTCACCGGAAAGCCACAAGTAAGTCAAACACTAATAGTTCCATATTTAAATTGTCAGTTCATAAATTGTAATTTATCGTGAAACTTAAAGTACTAATACTTTGATTTCACGGTTTTCTGTATGTAATAGTATTTATATCCATAAACAAGCATGTGCTAATATAGATATTCTTCGTTTCGTCTTTTCTTATCCCGTGTTCCGTCCGGAAGATTTTAGTCGTTGGACATATTTACTTTAGCATGGCCCACCGTGATTTTTAAACTGTGAACATGTCCAAAACTGTCATGTCAGTTGGTCACATCGATAAACAAATGTCTGACCTGGAGGAAAAGAGGAGGAATCTTTGCGATCATTTTGCTTTCGTCTCTGGATCGGATAGTGCTGTTGCTCAGTGTTATCTATCAGAAAATGACTGGGACGTGGAGGTAACTTGTGTATGAATGTTAAGTTTGAACCAAACACATGTTTTTAATCTTAAGGAAAACATGGAAAGTCATTTTTATACTCATACTGCACATTTTCCCATTTGTTCTTATAAAAAGCGTGTTTTGTTTTTGATAGAGAGCTCTGAACTCTTTCTTTGAGGCTCATATGGATTCAGAATTTGATGTTGAGGAGGCAGAGGAAACAAAAAATGAGTCTGGGACAAAAAGAAAGGAACTGGATTCTCCTGCCACAGCTGATACATCAGGAACAAAGAAACTGAAGTCTGACAAAATGAATTGGTAATGTTCTCTTTGTATTTGTGTATTCAGCCACAGATAAGTGGATGTGCTTTATCCATTCTTCAAATAACATTTACATTTAGGCATTTGGCAGATGCTTTTATCCAAAGAGACTTACATTGCTTTATCCTATACATTTTACATAGGTATTTGCAATCCCCTGAGATCGAACCCACAACCTTGCATTGTTAACGCAATGCTCTTACCACTGAGCTACAGGAAAGCTGTAAATAAATACTAAAAATTGTTTGAAATTTTACAGTATTGACTTGACTGCAGATGAACCGTCCTGTTCCAGAAATGTGAACTCAAAGGAAAGTCAAGCTGAAAGTAACAGCAGATCCCAATCTGATGATGGAGATAGCAAGTTGTCTTTCATCAGCTGGAATGTGGACGGCCTGGACACAATAAATCTTGCAGAGCGTGCCAGAGGCTTGTGCTCATATCTAGCTCTGTGAGTTATTTAGAGTCTTCTGTTTGTTCACTAATTCATGTATAATGTGACAAAAAGTGAATTTTCATCTTGTCTGTTATTTTGTAGCTATACCCCAGATGTTGTTTTTCTTCAAGAACTCATTCCAGCCTATATTCAATATCTTAAGAAACGTGCAGTCAGCTACTTGTTTGTTGAGGGTAAGAGAGTCAGCTCTGTGCTAGTCATGGGCCGGTATGAGATTTTGACTGTTTTACACCCTTAAGCAAAATACCACGATTGGACTAAAATGTGTTATTTTCAATTATCCACATATACAAACTTCCAACTGGACACAATACATTTGATTTTTAAATAACACATAGAACATGTATGTAAGCAAAAAATAAAGCCTTTAAATTACAATATTCTTTAAAAAAAGATATATTTGTAATATAAAATAAACATCAAACATTGAATTACATGATTTAATTAATTTTGTGTAGACACAGCTCATACCTTAGAAACAGTATCACAGACTTATTTTGTGGTTCTGAGACCTTGAACTTTTCAAACCTCGGTATACTGGCCCATGCCATACTCTCTGCACATTAAATTGCTTATTTTACTGAGCCATTGACTAATGAATTAAATTATTTGTCTCTAAAGGGAGTGATGATGGATACTTCACAGGGATAATGCTGAAGAAATCAAGAGTAAAACTTTTGGAAAGTGATATAATTTCTTATCCTACAACACAGATGATGAGGAATCTGATAGTTGCTAAGGTGAGTTTTTTGTTGTTTATAAAATAATCTGTTTGTAAGGTTTTGGAGTTGTAAAGTAGCTAATGTTTGGGCTGGTCACAGATATGTTATTATTATGAGATATTTCCCCAGTAATATTCGTTCAGTCACATCGGATAAAAGTGTCTGTGAAATAAATTCTCATTGCTTTTTCTTGATGGCTTTCTTGAACCTTTTGAACAAGAAGTGTCCCTTGATTTTTCTCTTGACTTTTTTGTTTTCTAAGGTCACCTTCTTGGGTAGGAAGCTATACTTGATGACATCACACCTGGAAAGCTGTAAGAACCAATCAGAGGAGAGAATGAAACAGCTGCGCGTTGTGCTTCAAAAGATAATACAGTCACCAGATGATGTCACTGTCCTTTTTGGCGGAGACACCAATCTCAGAGACAGCGAGGTAAATTAAATTCTTTAAAATTCAAAACATGATTCCAGGTATCCAGGTATGCAGTGATAAAAGCAAACGAGATGTAGTGTAGCTAAAGAATGTAACTTGTCTGTGTAGGTGGTAAAGGTTGGAGGTTTGCCTCAAGGTGTGTGTGACGTGTGGGAACAGCTGGGCAAACAGGAACACTGCAGATACACATGGGACACAAAAGCAAACAGCAATAAGTCCCTGCCTTACGTCAGCAGATGCCGCTTCGACCGGATCTACCTTAGGTCTGCTAAAACTGGGCCCAAATTTATTCCTGACCACATGGTCCTGGTTGGAATGGAAAAACTGGACTGTAGCCGTTACACAAGTGATCACTGGGGGATTTACTGCACTCTTAATACGTGATTACTGTTTATCAAAGAGCACATGAGCCACTAACAGACCTTTAGCAATTAATAAAATGATGTGTTCCTAAATAATTTCATTAGTAGGAAATTTAGGTGGGAATAAAGCAGACCAATTAATTGTGTTTCTTTTTCTTTATACACCAAGAATTGCTCCCAACAGTGGTTTATTATGTATCCGTATCCCATGATTTTAGTCAATCTCGTACTCCCATATATTCCTCTGTGTCCTAAAGGTAGTACAATTTCTCATTTTGCCTTATTTTTTGGTGTTTTAAAAATGTGAAAGTGTTAGCTTTATATAATTAAATAAGAAATTGATGTTTTAAAGTTAGGTTGTGTATCATACATTTCACACCATGTGATCAGTATTTTTTAACCTTCATGGACCACAAATTGTCAAGTACGCACACATACACACACACACAAATATATATATATTTATATATATGTATATAAAGGAATATCGGAAAGAGTATATCATATATCCTCTTTTAACTCTTAAAATCTTTGGATACAGATCTACAGCATCCCTTAATAGATGTATTTGTAGTGCTTGTTTATATTTTTAAATCACTTATATTTAGTCATTTGGCAGACGCTTTTATCCATTAAATAATAATAAAATAAAAAACGTACTCTCCCTACAGATATATTTATATATCGATTAAATTAAATATTGTCCTTTCACCAACAATCTGTGACTGTTACGAAATGCGTCATTGAGCTATTGAGTTCAGTCACCGATTCAGACTATTATGGAGGACCGGGAGTGCCGATTAGCCATAAAATGAAGAATCAATTGATCAATTTAATAATTAAAACTTAAAAATGTAGACAAATAAATAACTTTTTAAAATTGAGAAATAATAGACTTATTTATTTAATAAATAATAGGTTTAGTTAATTTGTGTTTTAAAATGTAGTTTAATTGAACAATACAATTTTAAATTAATAAAATAACTTTGTTAAATGTATAAATAAATATATACATTTAAAACTGTTTTATTTAATCATGCTTTAAAACGTAAAAAAGACAAAACAATAAAAAGTTTTATTTGGACATTCTAAATGCACATTTAAATCGCTTTTTAAAAATGCATTTGCCAAATGCTTTTCTCTCTCTATTTGCTAATTGTTTTTCTTTGTAGTTTTGCAAAATGATTTTCTTTATCCATTTGTCAATCAAGTCAAAAAATCCCATTGGACAGTTTTAGGATACACCCTTCCCCCATATGTCTTACGAAGTGTATGTAATGGGGGGATTTCATTGGACAGCAAGAAAGACATACCGCCATTAAAACAGTAACATAATTGCGCCGCGCGCCATAATAGCTTGACATGGCAGAAGAAAATAGGACGCTGCATATATGTGAACAAAACAAGCATACAGACAAAAGCTTAAAGAGTGGTTGAACACCGAACGAGACGGGCTGACCTGTCTAGAACAGTGGTTCTAAACTCATGGCCCGAGAGATTCACGTTACTAACAAGCGCAGCCTTAACACTGATTTAAAAAATCCATCGCGTATCACATGAATTACCCCAAGAGGGATTCAAGTGCTAACTACTGCTTATGCTTTTGAATGACTCTCCAGGTACTTTAACATAATTCGCCAAGCTATCTGCGCAGCAGTCGAACGTGTCTATTATTCCTGAAAACTTTGAAAAGCTTTTTCATGTGTGTTTTATCAGCTACGAGTCTGGTGTTGTGAGTTAAAAAGCTGTAACGAGATCTATGGAGTGATAGTGAACGTGCTGGCTGAATAAAAGAACCCTCCTGAATCACACGCTTGTTGTAGTCTTCTTCAAGTGTGTTACATAAGCAAACGTCGTAAGGTGGACCAGTGAACACAATGTGTAGAGCCGGGGGTCATAGACCAGGACAAGGAACCGCTATCGGGGAATGCTACCACCGGTGTGTGTAATCCCTATAAAACAAATGTTCATCACAAGAAAGCGTAGTGGCATGATCGCGTTCGTTCACAACAGTGAAAATGTGTTGCTCATGGAATTAATCTTTTTTCAAAAAATGTCCTACCGTAAATGTATGAAATACTTTATTTTTGTGAGTGGATGACCTGCTACAGTGCCCCTGATTTACAACTTCAAAGGCGATTTTCTCAATATTTAGCTTTTTTTCACCCTCAGATTCCAGCTTTGTGGTGTTTTTCCGACAGATAGTGTCCTATCCTAACAAACCATATATCAATAGAAAGCTTATTTCTTCAGCTTTCAGAACATGTACAAATCTCAATTTTGGAAAAATTGACCCTTAAGACTGATTTTGTCGTCGAGGGTCACATAGTGTCCGAATTTACCTTTGCCATGTCATGTTATTGTGGTGCTAAATGTACTGTATTAATGGCGGTAGGTCTTTCTTGCCGTCCAGTGAAATTACCCCTTACTTCGTATGGCATGTGGGAGAAGGAGTGTATCCAAAAACTGAGCCGAAAGCTGATTGGTTGCCCCCTCGTGTATACTGTCAAATGGCATTTTTGACTCGATTGACAAATCGTAAAAGAAAAACATTTGGCAAAACAACAAAGAAAAGCAATTGGCAAATAGAGTAAGAATAGCTTTGGCAAATGTTTTTTTGAAATGTGATTTAAAATGTGCATTATAAAACATTCTATTTTTTTATGTTTTAAAGCATGAATTAAATAAAAAGTTGTACATGTAATTTATTTATTTATACATTTAAAATATTTCTATATTTAATTTCTTATTATTAAATTAAACTACATTTTAAAACACAAATTAAATAAACCATTTTAGATAAGTCTATTAATTTCTCAATTTAAAAAGTGAATTGTTTGTTTACATTTTTATGTTTTAATTATTAAATGGATCATTTGATTCTTTATTTTATTTGTAATAGGCACTCCCGGTCCTCCATATCAGACCAGTGACCGATTGACACTATTGGATATTTTTGCTTCAAAACGATCGCGAATTAGTTTGGGTAAGTGGAAGACGTTTTGCGCAGCAGAATCTGCGTAAGATTTAACCGTTAATATAAATATATACTTTTTATATTTTATATCTTATCAGCATAAGGTTGTATTATAAGGTGATGTTACTATTTGACTCAGAAAGAACGTAAAGTTGCAGCGTTTGTTGCACGTATATTTTAAGTTTAAATATAACGTTGTTTAAAAGCTTTTCGTTTTGGTGCTTTAATCGTTTTAATACAGACAGTATGTCCAACAAAAAAACGAAAAAAGGAAAAACGAAAGAATCTTCTATTTCAGCAAAAAAGTTTTTAAATATTTAATTGTTTTTTTGGTCTGGTCCTATTTTAAAGCCTACAAATGGAAACCGTTCATGGCCTTTATTAATAAACGTAAAAAGTCCATCCTTCTTCACGAAAATCTCCGTCACTTTGTTGTAAAAGTCATCCTGACTGTATGGCTCATATCTGCCCCCTTCAGTTGCGGCAGGGTAACTGACTGTCTCGCCTTGTGCCTGTGGCTACCCGATCCGTCCCGGAAACCCGATTTGTTCCGCGCATGCGCGAAAGTGCGTCTACTTCCGGCCGAAACAATTTACGCCAGTTTAAAAATAAGTAGTTCGACACAACTCGTTCCATGCCGGAAATAATTTTATAATAAACTCTTAATTGAAAATTGCACTTAACATCAAAAGACATTAAACAAATTACAATCTGTAATGGTTTGGAGAAATGTACTGAACGAGGGAAAGGCTACACTACCCGTTTAAGAGCAGAAAATAGTATTTTTTTGATTAATTTTGATACTTTTTATTTTATTTTTGAATACCAATGAAAAGACAATATAAAAAAATATATTTGTCAGGAGCGATAAAGATTTTTTATTTATAAGATATATTTTACATATATATTTAGAATAACGAATATACAATAGTTTTTTTAGCAATTCTCTTTTTTTGGCAAAATATGTCACGTCTAATATGTGGCGAAATTGGTACCCCAATTGAATTATCTAACTTAATAGTTTACATTTGTTTGACACCATTTAGTAAAGTCTGTGTTTATGCTGAACATATTTAAGCGTACTTTAACAAATGTCTGTATTTAAGAAACACACAGAATTTTCTGAATTCATTCAATTTATTTATTTCATACATTTGCTCCTTCTCTTCTTAAGTCATTCATTCACTCACTACCTCCCTACATCCCTGCCTCCCTTAGTCACACACTCATTCACTCATCTATTCACATACTTAAATTGCTGATTGATGAGAATGGCATTGACATTTAGGCCTTTTCATTTATAAAAACTTTAAAAAATATATTGTATATTCGTTTTTCTACGTACAAAAAAAATAATTTATAAATAAAAAAAATTCTCACTCATGCCACATATATTTTTTTATATTGTATTTTCATTGGTATTAAAAATTAAATAAAAAAAGTAACAAAATTATTTTAAAAAAATACTATTTTCCGCTCTTAATATGGTAGTGTAGCCTATCCCTCGTTCAATACATTTCTCCAAACCATTACAAATTGTAATTTTGATGTTAAATGCAGTTTTCAATAAAGAGTTTATTAAAAAAATATTTTCGGTATGAAACGAGACTACTTTTCTTTTTTAAAACTGCCGTAAATTGTTTCAGTCGAAAGTAGACGCATTTTCGAGCATGCGCGGAACAAGTCGTACGTCTACTTCCGGCCGAAACAATTTACGGCAACTAAACAAAAAATAAGGTCGTTTGACACAACTCGTTCCATACCGGAAATATTTTAATTTTTATAAACTCTTTATTGAAAATTGCACTTAACATCAAAAGACATTAAACAAATTACAATCTGTAATGGTTTGGAGAAATGGGCTGAACGAGGAATAGGCTACACTACCCTTTTAAGAGCGGAAAATAGTATTTTTTTAATAATTTTGATACTTTTTTAGTTTATTTTATGAAAATATAAAAAACTGATATGTGTCATGAGTGAGAAATATTTTTAATTTATAAAATATCTATGTTTTTACCCCAACTAAATAATTGTAAAATAAAAATCTAACTTAATAGTTTACAATTGCTAGACACCATTCAGTAAAGTGTGTTTTATTTATAAATTATGCTGTACATATTTTAGCATACTTTAACAAATAAAAAAAAGTTTTAAAAAACAAACTCTATATTTATGAAACACACAAAATTTCTTGAATTCATTCAATTTATTTATACATTTGTTCCTTCTCTTCTTTAGTCATTCGTTCACTCACTACCTACCTCCCTCCATCCCTGCCTCCCTTATTCACACTCTATTTATTTTGTTACCTCCATCCATCCATCCATCCATCCATTTTCTTCCGCTTATCCGGGGCCGGGTCGCGGGGGCAGCAATCTAAGCAGGGATGCCCAGACTTCCCTCTCCCTAGACACTTCCTCCAGATCTTCCGGGGGGACACCGAGGCGTTCCCAGGCCAGCCGGGAGACATAGTCCCTCCAGCGTGTCCAAGGTCTTCCCCGGGGTCTTCTCCCGGTGGGACATGCCCGGAACACCTTCCCGGGAAGGCGTTTTTCGGCCCGAGAAAGCTCATTTCGGCCGCCTGTATCCAGGATCTTGTCCTCTCGGTCATGACCCACAGCTCATGACCATAGGTGAGGGTAGGAACGTAGATTGACCGGTAAATCGAAAGCTTCGCCTTGCGGCTCAGCTCCTTCTTCACCACGACAGACCGGTACAGCGACCGCATTACTGCAGAAGCTGCACCAATCCGTCTGTCAATCTCCCGTTCCATCCTTCCCAGATAGTGCAAAACAATATGCAAACGGTGGTGAGGAACCCAAAACTCCCATCGAGAAAAAAAACCTCAGGAGAACCCAGGCCCAACCAGGGGATTCCAGTTCCCCTCTGGCAAAAGCTGCTGCCTCTGCACAAGCTCAACAGTGCTTGCACAACAAGGCTAAATAAAATTAAAAAATGATAGATTTAAGATTATCATTAACAATCTAAAGCATTTGAAATGTTGTAGGAAAATCAAAGTTGTCGCGTCCTTTATCCAGCTCTATCCTCTTAGCTCTTGTCAGGTCACCGCTTCCCATTCTCAGCTCTGCCATCAGGTCTGGGCATGAACTGCATCCTGCGGTAACCTTGGAACAAAGAGACAAGACTGGCTGAGAGTAGAGTACTGTTCTGCACTCTTTGATGCAACAAGTACATCATTTGTTGTTGGATATGTTCCTGGTTCCGGTTGATCTAAATAATGCAGCCTAAATCCTCTGAGGATTAATATTATGGTGGTGTAGTGTATGCAAGATTAAAAAGATGAGTCTTTAGTCTAGATTTAAACTGACAGAGTGTGTCTGCCTCCCGGACCGTGCAGGGAAGAATATTCCAAAGTTTAGGCGCTAGATAAGAAAAGGATCTACCACCTGCACTTGATTTTGAAATTCTAGGTATTACCAACTGACAGGACGCCTGAGAGCGTAATGTACGTGGAGGTCTGTAATACAATAGAAGTTCATTCAAATACTGCGGCGCTAGACCATGTAGGGCTTTATAGGTAATAAGCAAGATCTTAAAGTTAATGCGATGCTTTATAGGTAACCAGTGCAAGGTTGACAGAACCGGGGTTATATGCTCATACTTTTTTGTACGTGTAAGAACTCGAGCTGCCGCGTTTTGAACCAGTTGCAGTTTTTGTAATAGGCCTGCAGGGCATCCACCTAGAAGTGCATTACAGTAATCTAGTCTTGATGTCATGAATGCATGAATTGATTTCTCTGCATCTGACATTGACAGCATATGACGTAGTTTAGATATATTCTTAAGATGGAAAAATGCAATTTTACAGGTGTTGGCGACATGGCTTTCAAATGACAGAGTACTATTGAATACAACGCCAAGATTCTTAGCTGATGACGAGGATTTTATGGAGCATCCGTCAATCGTTAAGCAGTATTCTTGGTTGTTACGTATAGCGGTTTTCGGTCCAGTAAGTAACACTTCTGTTTTGTCCGAGTTTAGTAGTAAAAAATTGTTACTCATCCACATTTTTAAGTCAACTATGCAATCATTTATTCGATGCAACTGCTGGGTTTCATGAGGATTCGAGGAAATATAAAGTTGAGTATATCTAACTGCAGGACTGTCGTGAGACGCTTTTGCACATGCGCAGTTCAAATCGAGCAACACCTGAACGGATCGAGTCGAATGTGGTAAAATCTGGATTAACTGGAAGTGGCGTCAGTTTCGCGCATGCGCGGAACAAATCGTGTTTCCGGGACGGATCGGGTAGCGACAGTGCCTGTCGCTACACGATCCGTGTCGCTACCCGATCCGTCCCGGAAACACGATTTTTTCCACGCATGCGCGAAAGTGCGTCTACTACCGCCCGAAAAATTTACGTCAGTTTAAAATATAAAAAGTCGTTTGACACAACTTGTTCCATATCGGAAATATTTTTATTTTTTATACACTCTTTATTGACAATTGCACTTAACATCAAAAGACAATTTGTAATGATTTGGAGAAATGTACTGAAGGAGGGATAGGCTGCACTACCCTTTAAAGAGCGGAAAATAGTCTTTTTGTATTAATTTTGATACTTTTATTTTATTTTTTAATACCAATGAAAATACAATATAAAATGCTGAAACGTGTCATGAGTGAGAAATATTTTTATTAAGAAAATATTTTTTTATATTTAGAAAAACGAATAGTTTTTATTAGTGATTCTCTTTTTTTGGCAAAATATGTCACTGTTAATATATGGCACAAATTGTTACCCAAATTGAATAATTAAAAAAAATCTAACTTAATGGTTTATATTTATTTGACACCATTTAGTAAAGTGTGTGTTTTATTTTTAAGTTATGCTGTACATATTTAAGCATACTTTAACAAATGTTTGTATTTAAAAACACACAGAATTGTTTGAATTCATTCAATTTAGTTATTTTATACATTTGCTCCTTCTCTTCTTTAGTCATTCATTCACTCACTACCTCCCTCGCTCCCTGCTCCCATTACTCACTCACTCACTCACTCACTCACTCACTCACTCACTCACTACATATACTTAAATTGCTGATTGATGGCATTGACCTTTAGGCCTTGTTTATCAATACAGTATCCCAAAAAATGTTTCCTTGTCTTCTTCATACTGAAATATCAACAAAAAGTCATCCTTTGCCTCAGAGAATCAATCCCTCAGGACCTATCAGAGGTCATTTTGTTGATCTTCCCCATGCATCCACAAATGAAAATACTCTGTCACTTCTCCACGGAATAAGTAACTCATTTTATTTAGTAACTAAATAAAAAAGTATCAAAATTGATAAAAAAAGACTATTTTCTGCTCTTAAAAAGGCTGTGTAGCTTATCCCTCATTCAGTACATTCCTCCAAACCATTACAAATTATATTTGTTTAATGTCTTTTGATGTTAAGTGTAATTTTTAATTAGGAGTTTATTAAAAAAATATTTCGGTATGGTTGGTATGGTTCCGGTTGTGTAATACTACTTTTTTTTAAAGTGCCGTAAGTTATTTAGGCCGTAGGTAGACGCATTTATGCACATGCGCGAAACAAATCATGTTTCGGGCTGGTTGCACAAAGCCGCCATATTAGTTTTCTGATCAGCGAGTGTGGCAGGCTTACTTCCGGTCGTATTACATTGTAAGCGAGAATAAGGATTTTTGGCCGTAAATATGAACGCTTTTTAGATAAAAAAGTAAAAATTGATATGAAAGAAAATCGTTCACAATCACAATATGCTTTAAGCATCACAATTATAAACTCGTATACACCACTCACACTGCTATCAGTTAAGTTTGTGTCTCAGTTTTAACTCATCGTTAAAGTTTTATATGACAAAAGTCAGACAGATGGAAAGTTCTGCGTTTTGGGCAAGAGTGAAACTCATTGTCAGACAGCACCAGCATCACTTACAGGTGGGCTCAATCTTATCCTGTTCTTTGTGATGAGTTTCCGTGATCAGCATGGTGTTGTACTAACTTTGAAAGTGTATTAATACAGTCACGATCAGGTGGCGTTGGTATTCAATTCATCGCGCAGTCATTACTCCAGGTGTGGAGAGAGAGTGTGTAGCGGTTTCACATCCTAAGAGGAAATAAATATTTTTAATGCTTTTCTTAGTCCCCCAACTGTCCAAACAAAAGCATCTCTGTGGAAATCTACAATAGACATAGGGCGTCTTATGTTACATGACTTGTGTAAATTAGCATGGTTAATGAGCATGGAGAGTGAAAGTCTGACATAACATTTTCTGTTATATCGTATTGTGTTGGCCTATCGAGGATCTCAGCAATGTAAAGAGGTTTTTCTGTTATATCACGGATATATCAATTTTTATAATTTCCGCTGTGACATGGAGGCAGCAGCACCACTGCTGCCATGACTAAAGCTAGGCCTCATCCAATGAATACAATATAAATACAGTGATACATCGTCATGAGTTCGGTACAACTGCCTCCATATTGATTCTGGCGCACTTTTGAAATCTGCCAATTATGTGTATTTTGTAACAGGTATTAGTGGTGTAAAGTTTCTGATCATAGTTTATCCCTACAGGTCGCGCACCACAATTATGAATGCATGTGAAGTACCTCAAGTCTCTGGATGTTGTGGGACTGTCTTGGCTGACACGCCTCTGCAGCATCGCGTGGCGGTCGGGGACAGTGCCCTTGGACTGGCAGACCGGGGTGGTGATCCCTCTTTTTAAGAAGGGGGACCGAAGGGTGTGCTCCAACTATCGGGGATCACACTTCTCAGCCTGCCCGGGAAAGTCTATGCCAGGGTACTGGAGAGGAGAATCCGGCCGATGGTAGAACCTCGGATTCAGGAGGAACAGTGTGGTTTCCGTCCCGGTCGTGGAACACTGGACCAGCTCTATAACCTCTCCAGGGTGCTGGAGGGTTCATGGGAGTTTGCCCAACCAATCCACATGTGTTTTGTGGATTTGGAGAAGGCATTCGACTGTGTCCCTGGCGACATCTTGTGGAGGGTGCTCCGGGAGTATGGGATTCGGGACCCTTTGCTAAGGGCTATCCGGTCCCTGTACGACCGGAGCAGGAGCTTGGTTCGCATTGCCGGCAGTAAGTCAGACATGTTGGACTCCGGCAGGGCTGCCCTTTGTCGCCGGTTCTGTTCATAATTTTTATGGACAGAATTTCTAGGAGCAGCCAGGGGCCGGAGGGCGTCGGGTTTGGGGACCACATGATTTCGTCTCTGCTCTTTGCGGATGATGTCATCGTGCTGGCCCCATCAGACCATGACCTTCAGCATGCACTGGGACGGTTTAAAGCTGTGTGTGAAGCTGCTGTGATGAGAATCAGCACCTTCAAATCTTAGGCCATGGTTATCAGTCGGAAAAGGGTGGCTTGCTCACTTCAGGTAGGTGGAGAGTTCCTGCCTCAAGTGGAGGAGTTCAAGTATCTGGGGGTCTTGTTCACGAGTGAGGGAAGGATGGAACGGGAGATTGACAGACGGATCGGTGCAGCTTCTGCAGTAATGCAGACGCTGTACCGGTCTGTCGTGGTGAAGAAGGAGCTGAGCCGCAAGGCGAAGCTCTCGATTTACTGGTCAATCTACGTTCCTACTCTCACCTACGGTCATGAGCTGTGGGTCATGACCGAGAGGACAAGATCCCGGATACAGGCGGCCGAAATGAGCTTTCTCCGCAGGGTGGCCGGGCGATCCCTTAGAGATAGGGTGAGAAGCTCGGTCACTCGGGAGGAGCTCAGAGTAGATCCGCTGCTCCTCCACATCGAGAGGGGCCAGCTGAGGTGGCTCGGGCATCTTTTCCAGATGCCCCCTGGACGCCTTCCCGGGAAGGTGTTCCGGGCATGTCCCACCGGGAGAAGACCCCGGGGAAGATCTAGGACACGCTGGAGAGACTATGTCTCCCGGCTGGCCTGGGAACGCCTCGGTGTCCCCCCAGAAGAGCTGGAGGAAGTGTCTAGGGAGAGGGAAGTCTGGGCATCCCTGCTTAGACTGCTGCCCCCGAGACCCGGCCCCGGATAAACGGAAGAAAAGATGATCTTTTTTCCGATTCGCGATCACGGGTCTCAAATGCAGACAGGTACGGTCATATATCATTAAACGCAATTCAACTATGTGCTATACAAACTATACGCAAAGCCTTGCCATCATATATGGTAAATAAGTCAGTAAATTTAAGTAAAATCATGCCGTGCGATTGCGTCACATGAAATACTGATGTGGGGAGGTCATTTATAAATCACAGAAGGTCTAATACTGATGCTGTGGCGAACTTTTCGCCCACATTTTTCTGCTTTTCCTGCATTTTCTGGATTGGTCCCCAGAGATGACTGATGCTTTTTAGGCTGCCAAAGCCGCGCTGGCCAACGCTGCTCTGCTGGCGCACCCGTCTCTGACCACCCCTGTTGCTCTTACTGTGGACGCTTCTGATTTTCCGTGGGGGCGGTGGGTGAACAGTGGGTGGGTGGAGCCTGGCAGCCGCTTGCCTTTTTCAGCAGGAAGCTCCGTGACAACGAGAGGAAATACAGCACCCTCGACTGGGAGCTCCTGGGTATTTTCCTCGCCACTCATCATTTCCGGTTTCTGTTAGAGGGATGGCGTTTCACGGCTTTCGTTGACCACAAACCGCTGACGTTTGCTATGGCCAAGTCTTCGGAACCATGGTCTGGTCAACAGCAGCGTCAGCTCTCTGCCATCTCCGAGTTCACAACTGACATTCAGCATGTGGCCGGTAAAGACAATTTCATTCGTAAAGACATTATGGCTTGGGTGGCCCGTTTCGGCACACCATCAGAGGTTCTGGGGGTGAAGGTCCACTGTACCACAGCATATAACCCACAGAGCAATAGACTTTGTGAGCGGTTTCATCGCGACATGAAGGCCTCGCTAAGGGCCAGCCTTGCGAGATGCGACTGGGCTGACCGCCTCCCATGGGTCATGCTCGGCCTCCGCTCCGCCCCCAAAGAAGATCTTCAAGCCTCATCGGCCTAGATTGTGTACGGACAGCTTTTGCCCGCTCCTGGGGAGTTTCTTCCTGATGCCACCACCCAGTGGTCGGTGGCCTCTCATCGTGCTGGGTCCCGGGACATTGCTGATGCTTTTGTCTCCTCATTTCTTGTACTTCACAATGCCATGCGAAAACGGTGAATGGTGCTTATGTGTAACCTAACGTTACGTCTCTAACCAAATTCACAGAAGGCTCCAACTACGCAAACTGCTATCCAATCAATGCAGTGGGCATTTACTTAAAAAGTCTTCATTGCGCCACGGCCATTAAAACCGAACGTGTTTAGAGCTGGCCTCAAAACCTGGGTAGAAAATAGCCTATTACGTATTGATTTTTATGTTTTTGAATGTAAAAACCACGCAAACATCATAAGTAGACCTCATATAACAGTTTAAAACAATAAACAAGCACAGTTCATGAGACCTTTAACATCCCATAATTTTGACTTTTATTTTATAATAAAACTTTATCTCATAATTTTGCCTTTTAAGAGTGTGATTTAAAATAAATGAAATGGCATGAATGTGCTTTGATACAGCAATGTGTAAAGCACAGCTTGCGTATCAAAAAGCATTTGCAATCGTTTATTTCACACACACACTGATGCTGACTGAAATGCCAATATTTATATTAGAAATTAAAAATAAAATATTGTCTTGCAGGCACTGTTAAAAATATATCATTCAGTTTGACATTTGTTGTAAAACACAGTAAAATCGTGTACACATACTATAAAATCGAAGTCTTACTCAAGCAAACCGTTCAGCAAACCAGCGGCTTCTTGTATTGCGTTCACATATGGACAGTAAATCCCTTTCCCGCTCTTTCCGCTTCACAACTCCTTCCTGGTGGAACATTCTTCCTAACTCTGTCCGGTCAACCACATCTCTCACAACATTCAAAAAACTACTCAAAACCCTTCTTTCTGTGAATATCTGACAGACAAATAAATAAAAAAAAAAAAAATCTCAATGACCTTTTCTCTCAACAGGTAGTGGTCTAGCTTTTGTTGAAACTAGTTACTTTGTATTTGCACCTATGGCTCCTGTATGACCTAATCGCTTGTTGCTCCCTAACTCTATGTAAGTCGCTTTGGATAAAAGCGTCTGCTAAATGACTAAAAGCAAATGTAAATGTAATGCAAACAAATTTTTGATTGACCCTGTCACCAAAAATGTATGTTGAATCAATTTCAGTTTGCTATCTGGGGCAGCTGTCTTGGGTAAACACGTGACACAAGACAACCTTGAAAATAACCCCACCGCCAAGAATAATAAACATTTTGTACGGTCATATTTGTAAATAGTGGCTATATCTCAACAGGTCAAACGCTAACTGCCAAAAATTTCAGAACAGATTTGCCCTCAGGATCTGTACGACTGGCTCACTGAAGTCTGCTCTAGAATACACAAAATATGCAACATGTAATAATCCCTTCTTAAAATGAACATAAAATAGAGACTGTGTCTGTCCCCCGGATTAGCAAACATAAGATATTGCGTAAACCTCTTGAAAGTAATTTAATAAACGTTAAACAAATTAAACATGAACAAAATACAGATAATCAACTGTTACGACTCGGATTGCTTAATATTAGATCTCTCTCAAATAAAGCACTTTTTGTTAACGATATGATAACCGATCATAAAATAGACATGCTTTGTTTGACAGAAACATGGCTAAAGCCAGATGATTATATTACTCTAAATGAATCCGTTGCTCAAGATTATTACTATAAACACGAGCCTCGCCTAAAAGGTAGAGGGGGAGGTGTTGTTGCACTTTACTATAATTATTTTATCATCTCTCAGAAGTCTAATTTTAAATACAATTCTTTTGAAGTCATGGTACATCATGTATCGACACCTAATACTAAGGACAAAACATTTTTAAATTTTATTCTAGCTATTGTATATAGGCCTCCAGGGCACCACACAGATTTTATTAAAGATTTTGGTGGGTTCTTATCAGAACTAGTACTGGCCGCAGATAGAGTCCTTGACGTCGGTGACTTTAATATCCATGTAGACAATGATAGAGATGCCTTGGGCATGGCTTTCAAAGACACTCTTAACTCCATGGGCGTTAGTCAACATGTGTCTTGTCTCTTTGTCTCTTTGTTCCAGTCTTGTCTCTTTGTTCCAAGGTTACCGCAGGATGCAGTTCATGCCCAGACCCGATGGCTGTCACGTTTGTTCCTTGCCTGTGTTCACTTGTTTCATTGTTTTCACCTGTCCCTCATCTTTGTTAATTAGTCCCGCACCTGATTCTGTTTTCCCTGAGTGTCTTCCTTTTGTATTTAAGCCCTGTGTCTCCCTCTGTTCTTTGTCTAGTATTATTAATGTCAGTGTTGTGTAAACCTCTGTTGTGTCTCCAGTTCCTGTTTATACCATTAAAACCCCTTGGACGTTACCTGTTGCTCCTCCGTTCGTCTTCGTCAGTTCCTGGTTGTGACAGAATACTAGACCGCTAAAAATGGATTGCTGTACCTTTTCTCCAGAGGCTGTCCTCAGGGACTTGAGGCAGGACGGAAGGCCACTGGAGAACTACGTGGAGGAGTTTGTTGGCGTGTGCTATCGGGTGAGTTGGAGCGATCAAGCTCTAAACCTGGCCTTTGCGGCCGGTCTGGACGACATTCTGCTCGTCCTCGTCATGCTTCCCGATGCAGATGAGTACCGGCTGGAGGACTTCGTAAATCGAGTCCTCCAAGCAGCCGGCTCCGAGTTCTGCGTCGGGGTGACTGATGAGGACTTGAGCGGGGGTCGCCCAGTATCGGTCACAGGCCAGGGGTTCGTTCCGGCTCATCCCGGATCCACGCCTCACTCCTCCACCACCCAGCAACGGGAGCAGGTTAAAGGGGACCTGTTCTCGGAGCCGGTCTCGTCCGGCTTTCCGAAGCCTCTCCAGCCGGTCCCGTCCAGCCTTCCAGGGCCTCTCCAGCCGGTCCCGTCCGGCCTTCCAGGGCCTCTCCAGCCGGTCCCGTCCGGCCTTCCAGGGCCTCTCCAGCCGGTCCCGTCCGGCCTTCCAGGGCCTCTCCAGCCGGTCCCGTCCGGCCTTCCAGGGCCTCTCCAGCCGGTCCCGTCCGGCCTTCCAGGGCCTCTCCAGCCGGTCCCGTCCGGCCTTCCAGGGTCTCTCCAGCCGTTCCCGCACGGCCTTCCAGAGCCTCTCCAGCCGTTCCCGCACGGCCTTCCAGAGCCTCTCCAACCGTTCCCGCACGGCCTTCCAGAGCCTCTTCAGCCGTTCCCGCACGGCCTTCCAGAGCCTCTCCAGCCGTTCCCGCACGGCCTCCTAGAACCCGCTGCCCAGCCGCCAGAGCCCGCTGCCCAGCCGCCAGAGCCCGCTGCCCAGCCGCCAGAGCCCGCTGCCCAGCCGCCAGAGCCCGCTGCCCAGCCGCCAGAGCCCGCTGCCCAGCCGCCAGAGCCCGCTGCCCAGCCGCCAGAGCCCGCTGCCCAACCGGTCCTGGACAACCTCCATATGAGCTCCCGGACTAAACCCAAATATTTTTTGGGGGGGAGCCATATGGCAGGGATAGCCCTTAAGGCTAGACCGGTCGTCTGCCATCCGGTACGGCTGACGCCTTCCAGGTCTCCCGAACGGCCGGCGCCCTCAAGGCCTCCAGAATGGCCGCCGCCCTCAAGGCCTCCAGAATGGCCGCCGCCCTCAAGGCCTCCGGAATAGCCGCCGCCCTCAAGGCCTCCAGAATGGCCGCCGCCCTCAAGGCCTCCAGAATGGCCGCCGCCCTCAAGGCCTCCAGAATGGCCGCCGCCCTCCAGAGTCCCAGAGTTGGACGTATCGCCCTGGAGGTCTCCCATCCCACCAGGTCTGGTCTTCCCTGCACCGGCCTCCAGGACGCCCACCCCCCCTTTCCCCTTTGGTACTGTTTTGGCGCGATGTCGCGCCTTGTGGAGGGGGGGGTAATGTCACGTTTGTTCCTTGCCTGTGTTCACTTGTTTCATTGTTTTCACCTGTCCCTCATCTTTGTTAATTAGTCCCGCACCTGATTCTGTTTTCCCTGAGTGTCTTCCTTTTGTATTTAAGCCCTGTGTCTCCCTCTGTTCTTTGTCTAGTATTATTAATGTCAGTGTTGTGTAAACCTCTGTTGTGTCTCCAGTTCCTGTTTATACCATTAAAACCCCTTGGACGTTACCTGTTGGCTCCTCCGTTCGTCTTCGTCAGTTCCTGGTTGTGACAATGGCAGAGCTGAGAATGGGAAGCGGTGACCTGACAAGAGCTAAGAGGATAGAGCTGGATAAAGGACGCCACAACTTTGATTTTCCTACAACATTTCAAATGTTATTAGATTGTGAATGATAATCTTAAATCTATCATTTACCTTATTAAGTTTATTTTTTATTTTTATTTGCCTTGTTGTGCAAGCACTGTTGAGCTTGTGCAGAGGCAGCAGCTTTTGCCAGAGGGGAACTGGAATCCCCTGGTTGGGCCTGGGTTCTCCTGAGGTTTTTTTTCTCGATGGGAGTTTTGGGTTCCTCACCACCGTTTGCATATTGTTTTGCACTATCTGCCTGGCCGGGGGGGCTGCTTTAGAATTCAGAAATTAGACATAATTAATATTGCATATAAGAATTTATAGTCCGTTTAATATTTGACCTGTGGTTCTTTCTCCTTTATCGCCAATGTGTGCTTTCACTGTGTGTGTGTGCGTCTATGTCAATGTGTGTGTGTATATGTATGTTTGCATATTGTGTGTGTGGAGCATTTGTATGTCTGTCTTTGTTGTTTTCACCTTTGTCTTGTTTTTACAGGTATATGCCTTTAGTTTTCTCACTTGTATTCAATGTGTCTCATGTACAGCTGCTTTGTAACAATGAAAATTGTAAAAAGCGCTATATAAATAAAGTTGAGTTGAGTTGAGTGTCAGGACCCACTCACCTTCGTAATCATACTTTTGATTTAATACTTTCTTACGGTATAAATGTGGACGATGTTAAAATCGTTCAGCAGAGTGAAGACATTTCGGATCATTGTCTGATATTATGTTTGCTTCAATGGCCTACGGCTGCAAATCAAACTCCTTGTTACAAATATGGTAGAACGATTACTTCAACTACCAAAGATGCGTTTCTCGATAATCTGCCTGAATTGTCTAAAATATCTAGCATGTGTAAAAACGTTGACGATTTTGACACTACTATTGAAAATTTTAACTCTACCTTCTCGGAAATATTAGACATAGTTGCTCCTCTGCGTTTAAAGAAAATTAAAAATAGCAGCCCAACACCGTGGTATAACGAACACACTCAGACTCTAAAGAAAGCGTCCCAGAAAATGGAGCGCAACTTTAAGAAAACTAATTTAGAGGTCTTTCGTATAGCATGGAAGGATAGTACTCAAAAATACAGGAATGCCATAAAAACGTCTAGATCCGCCTACTTTTCATCACTAATAGAGGAAAACCATCACAACCCTAGGTTTTTATTTAACACCGTGGCTAAATTAACAAAAAATAAGTCGTCAGCGACGTCAGATTCTGATTATCAGCATAACAGTGATGAATTTATGAACTACTTCACTAGTAAAATCCAAGATATAAGAGAAAAAATTATAACAATGCAACCTGTAGTGAAACCCGCTGAACAAACTAACTACAGCACCCCTAAGGAGAAATTGCAATTATTTTCTACAGTAGATCACGATGAACTGTCTAAAATCATTAGATCATCTAAATCAACAACATGCATGCTAGACCCTATACCTACAAAACTACTGAAAGAAATGCTCCCAGGCTCAGTTTTGGGGCCTCTGCTCTTCGCATTATACATGCTACCTCTAGGAGATATAATAAAGCGACACGGAATTAGCTTTCACTGTTATGCTGATGATACTCAACTTTATATTTCCTCGAAGCCTCATGAAACCCAGCAGTTTCATCGAATAAAGGATTGCATAGTTGACTTAAAAATGTGGATGAGTAACAATTTTTTTATACTAAACTCGGACAAAACAGAAGTGTAACTTACTAGACCGAAAACCGCTATACGTAACAACCAAGAATACTGCTTAACGATTGACGGATGCTCCATAAAATCCTCGTCATCAGCTAAGAATCTTGGCGTTGTATTCGATAGTACGCTGTCATTTGAAAGCCATGTCGCCAACACCTGTAAAATTGCATTTTTCCATCATAAGAATATATCTAAACTACGTCATATGCTGTCACTGTCAGATGCAGAGAAATTAATTCATGCATTCATGACATCAAGACTAGATTATTGTAATGCACTTCTAGGTTGATGCCCTGTAGGCCTATTACAAAAACTGCAACTTGTTCAAAACCCGGCAGCTGGAGTTCTTACACGTACAAAAAAGTATGAGCATATAACCCCGGTTCTGTCAACCTTGCACTGGCTACCTATAAAGCATCGCATTAACTTTAAGATCTTGCTTATTACCTATAAAGCCCTACATGGTCTAGCGCCGCAGTATTTGAATGAACTTCTACTGTATTACAGACCTCAACGTACATTACGCTCTCAGGCGTCCTGTCAGTTGGTAATGCCTAGAATTTCAAAATCAAGTGCAGGTGGTAGATCCTTTTCTTATCTAGCGCCTAAACTTTGGAATATTCTTCCCTGCACGGTCCGGGAGGCAGACACACTCTGTCAGTTGAAATCTAGACTAAAGACTCATCTTTTTAATCTTGCATACACTACACCTCCATAATATTAATCCTCAGAGGATTTAGGCTGCATTATTTAGATCAACCGGAACCAGGAACACATCCAACAACAAATGATGTACTTGTTGCATCAAAGAGTGCAGAACAGTACTCTACTCTCAGCCAGTCTTGTCTCTTTGTTCCAAGGTTACCGCAGGATGCAGTTCATGCCCAGACCTGATGGCAGAGCTGAGAATGGGAAGCGGTGACCTGACAAGAGCTAAGAGGATAGAGCTGGATAAAGGACGTGACAACTTTGGTTTTCCTACAACATTTCGAATGCTATTAGATTGTTAATGATAATCTTAAATCTATCATTTTTTATTTTTATTTAGCCTTGTTGTGCAAGCACTGTTGAGCTTGTGCAGAGGCAGCAGCTTTTGCCAGAGGGGAACTGGAATCCCCTGGTTGTGCCTGGGTTCTCCTGAGTTTTTTTCTCGATGGGAGTTTTGGGTTCCTCACCACCGTTTGCATATTGTTTTGCACTATCTGCCTGGCCGGGGGGGCTGCTTTAGAATTCAGAAATTAGACATAATTAATATTGCATATAAGAATTTATAGTCCGTTTAATATTTGACCTGTGGTTCTTTCTCCTTTATCGCCAATGTGTGCTTTCACTGTGTGTGTGTGTGTGTATATGTATGTTTGCATATTGTGTGTGTGGAGCATTTGTATGTCTGTCTTTGTTGTTTTCACCTTTTTCTTGTTTTTACAGGTATATGCCTTTAGTTTTTTTACTTGTATTCAATGTGTCTTATGTACAGCTGCTTTGTAACAATGAAAATTGTAAAAAGCGCTATATAAATAAAGTTGAGTTGAGTTTGTATCAAGTCACCGTCACCCAAGAGATAACTAATGGAACTATGTGAAGAACATTGTGATGTGAGACAGCACTGTAAATCTGTAACTAAACTGCATTTATCAGCAAATAAACCATCTTTAGTTATACAAGACACACCCCTACTAAGACACACACAGTGGGGCTATTTATATAGAGAGCATAGAAAAACTCAAGCTTCTTCATTTAAACACTTTTTATTTCATAAATAACACTGAACAGGCATGGTACAGCGATACATATTTATTTACACTTTGCAAAATTCTCTGTATTACAAAATACAATGCAAAATGCACTTGTAAAATGGGAGGTTTCAGTATCGTAGCTGATGTGCCTTAATCTGAAATTACATTTGTATCTTTTTTTTAAATAACGTGCTGTGGTTACAGCCTGTAATATCAGATAAAGGTTTGCCTTCTCCACACCATTTATAGATTTGCATTGTTGCATATTGCACTGTCGTTCGATAAATAAAAAATAAGACGAAGCACTAACATGCATCCCCAATTTGTTATTTATTTCTCCTTTTTTGTTTGTGAACGCAACCATTAAAGTCTGTATAACTTACAATTTTCATTGACATCTTAAGGGAATTCAAAGTCAATTCACACTGCAGGCATGTGTCATGTTTCAATGTCTTAGGCAGCAAGAGGTACAAGGCAGATTGACATCATAACACAAGACCAGGATTGTTGGATCTCTCCAGCGTAACTCAGCAGCGAGTCAGCTTGTTCAGCTTTTATTGCTAAATACAGAAAACAGAGGGCCCATTTTCATTTCTTGAAATCCAGAAACATCAAAACAACCGAAACGTTTCTTAAGATAAGGAATGTGTCCAGTTGTGCATATCTGCACTTAAAAAAAAATTATCAACACGTTGAAAAATCTCGTCTTGTCTGTTTGCACAGACTCCCCATGTAGGAAAACTGAGATCTCAAGTCACGTTAATAAAGTTAGCAATAAAGTTGCAATATTAGTACGAGCCCTTGTCAGCATTTCACTCAGACGCCATCGTCCAAGTAGCAGCATAACTATTACTGCAGACAAATACAAACTAAAAAGGTGAGATATAAAGGGATAGTTCACCCAAACATATAAACTCACGTCATTCAAAACCTGTGTATGACCCTTTCTTCTCGGTAGAACGCAAAGAGGATAATTTGAGAATTGTGTGTGCTTTTACAATAGAAGCCAATGGGGACCAGTGTTGTTTGGTTACCAACGTTCTTTAAAATATCATCGGAAGAAAGTCATACAGGTTTGGAACGACATGAGAATGACTTAATTATGAAATTGTTTTTATTTTGGGGTGAACTATTACTTTAACATCAGCAACAAGCCATTGCCACAAAGTCTTTGATTGTCAGATTACGGTAATGTGTTAGTGTTGCTGTACACCAAACTGTAAGTTTCGATGTGTCAGATGATACTTGGATTGATGTCACTGAGTCTACATTTCCGTTTCTGACAACTCCATCCTTGAGAACAACTGCTGCTCAACAGAATGTATGTGAAACATTAGAAAAGAATTCACCCAGCTAACAGAAAATACTATACTGCAAACGGTAACAACATTCGCATTTAGAACTTCAGTGTAGTGGGAATGTAGTGATAGGCATACAAGACAAAAAGAAACCAGGCACCTGGATAACGTGAAATTCTAGGCAATGAGGGATTTAATATTCTTTAGGTTTGTCGGCACAGGAGATAACTGGGCTCCGAGCTCATTACCAGAACCCTGTAGTAAATGATATAGGCAGAAATACGCCACTCAATGCTCAGGAGTCTTTTGTTTCAAATTAGAAGAATCTCTATGGAGAGAAAGACGGTTATTATCATGCTCGAAGTAAAATGTGGCATAATATTCCAGCTCTAATTTTCTGTGTGATGGAGAGCTTGTGCTGAATTTATGCATTTGAGAAACAAGGAAAAACTATGGATCTTGGGAAACAGCGAGCCATTTTTTGCACTACACCAACAACCCATTAAAGTGTGTGAATCTTGTGTTGACCATTTTGTCATTGTAATAATAATGTCAGTGTCACAAATATATATATATTTACTTTCAACATTTAGTCTTTATCTTAAATATATAAAGTTGTTAAAGAAATAGTTCACCTCCAATATGAAAATTCTGTCATCATTTACTGTTGTCATTTTAAACACATGCGATTTTCTTTTTTCATCCGCAAAACACAAAAAAAAGATATTTCGAAAAATGTTTGTGACAAAAAAAACGTTGGTCCCATTGACACAAAGCCAATGCAAGTCAATGAGGACCAACAGTTTTCTGTTACGAACATGTTTCAAAATATCTTCTTTTGTGTTCTGCAGAAGAAAGTAAGTCATACAGGTTTGAAATGACAAGAAGGCTTGTAAACAATGACAGAATTTTAATTTTAAAGAAGAAGCCCATGTGTGAAATATTTCTGAATGATAAAGTTCTTACAATGAATAAATTAACAAACGTGATATTATAAAAATGCTTGCAGCCCTATAACAAAGCATTTGGTTAAATCATACAAGGCGGCAGAATAAATTTCAGTCCTCTCAATATGAGAATCACATGTATGCTCATACCACCGAGCTGTTCATGCACTACTAAAGATTTCAGTTCTTAAATATCCAGCTAAGAAAAGGTCCTTCACTCAAAAACTGCCGAGGGGCAGAAGTATATCGAGTCTGGCGAATGCCACAATTTCATCCAGGTGGAACATTTCTCTTCTAACATTTAAAAAAAACAATCAGTCAAGCAATCCTTGGTTGATTTCTGAATTGTATAAAAAATGAACATAATTGTTCATATATATACCAAACGACAGCATATATATATATATATATATATATATAGAACAAAACAAATTTAAGCATATTAACCTGATGTATTAGTTGGGCCCTCCGCGACATCTAAAGTCACAAAAAATTTAACACTCCTCAAGTTACTCACTCATGCTTTTAACTTTTATATCATTTATATTAGTATAAAACAGGAAGAAAACATCCCACAAAAACTTCATATCAATCAATTTCTTTGACTCATTAAAGAATACTGGCCCAGGGTCCCAATCTTTGGGCAATGTTTCCATCAAAGGCTGACGGTCCCCAATGGGCAGTTTCTCAGCTTTGAGCCAATTCACAGTTCGACCTTTATCAGAACCACAACAGCAGGCAATGGCCACAGCCGCTCAGATGGCAGCGAGATCCCAGACTACCTAACACATCTCCGCTCTGCATTCAGCCCAGGGCAGCTCAACTGGATGGTGGGGGTGGTTGACATGTGTCCCTTGAAGGAGAAATGTTAAAGTTAGCCGTCAGACTATGTTGATTCCTCCTCCTGCCACAGCTCTTTTGCTGCAGTAGCTCGGACCGCTGTGATTGGCCACATTGCCGTTTGTGTACGATGTCTTCAGTTCCATCTGGCAGGCGGCGATGGCGGCGTTCAGTTCCACCTGCGCTCGATGTACGACGTAAAACATCAAGCCGATACTGATAAAGATCTGGTGAGAGAAACGGAGAAGCGAGTGAGCGCACTGATGTGCTGGACAACGATTCATGTTAAGGCTTAAGATGCCATGACTTAAATGAAATCTGAAACTTAAAGGGATAGTTCAGACCAAAAAAAAAATCGACCATGTTTTTGAAATATATTTTGTTTATTTCTGTGGGACACAAATAAAGATATTTTGAGAAATGTCTCTGTGTTTTTGTCAATGGGGGCCGATGTTGTCAGGCTAACAACGTTCTTTATTTCTTCTGCTGAACACAAAAGAAGGTATTTTAAAGTCATACTGGGTTGGAATTAATTAGGAGTGAGTAAATAAAAGACTTTCAGTTCGGGGTTGAACGATCCCTTTGAAGAAATATATGTCATTCTGTTCTAAAAGCCAGCCTCAGTCAAAAATCCATTATTGGCAATCAACATGTAATTTCACAATCTCAGGGGAATATGAAAAAGCGAACTCGTGCAATATCTTCATAACACAGACAAAGCCGATTTAAAATGAGATTTGATTTCGGGCAAGAAATATAATTTATGGTTTGCTAGAAATTCCACAAGAATGTGGGAAAACGCAGTGCTCCGTGTGTAATGTAGTTAAATGGATTAAACAAAGCTTCGAGGCAACAAAAATTGGCTCGATGATTTTTTGTATTTGAGTTACTCGAGGAATCGTTTCAGCCCCAGTGCAAACTGTACAAATTTTGGTAGGCAGCTTATATAAATAAAAAAGGAATATTCAGCAGATTTTGAGCAGAACTTTATAAACAGTCCATCCTACATGTTTTTCCCTTGCTGATAAAACTTGTTGATCTCACCTGCAGACTGAATACAAAATATCCACTGATACTCTGCTCCGCAATCACATCTTCCATTGTGCGCAGGGTGGTGCCCAGATAGGAGTTGAGCAGCTGTGTTGGAAGAAGTCCCACTGAGGAAGCCACTAAATAGTTTGGTAATGACACATCTGTGATCTGTCAAAGAGAACCAAAACGATAACTCATGAAGTTGGTCAAGATGAATGAGTCATTGACTGTACTTAGCTCTATCACTGATGTTACACTTGAACAGTTCATTCTCAGCATTCAAGCTTTGAACATAAAACTGCCATACAGTGTTTTAGAAGGCGTTTGAAAACAATGTTTGTGTTCGAACTCAATCCACAAATATGAACGTTTGACACTTTTATTTTTGCATTCATTTTATTTTCTATTTTTTATTTTATTCATGCATTTCTTTAGTTTTTGTTTGCATTTATTATATTTTTTGTTTCTTTTTTATTCACATTGTTTTTCATTCTTTTATGCATCAATTCACTTTTTACACAATCTTCAAACTTATGTAATTTTGCTACAATACATTCCCCAAATAAACACTCTAAACATTTTGTCTTTTAGTACACAAACGAAAGGTTTACTTCAAATGGGTTTCTCATTCTAAATGGCTGCCCAGTATTATTTTTGTCTAACTGTGCCAACCTGTGCACTGTATTGGGTTACCTATATAACCCACTACAATCTTCTTCAGCAAAAAACACAGGGCACATTGAAATACAGCCCTTCTATAGGACATGCTTACTGAGAGTATGTGAAACATATTCCGGTGTGACCTCTTAAGTAGAGACGGACATCATAGTCTCTAATTTCTCTAGTTATGTTATGTCAAAGGAAAACACCGAAAAATTCGGTTCTATTTGTTGACATCAGTTGTGCATTAGCCAACATGACAAATTTGTTTATTGTAATTATATCATTCTGTGCTATCAACATGATTGTTCATGTTACTTCATTGTGCATTAACTAATGCCAGTATTTAATGACGCCATTAACTTTACAGATATTTTTATTTTAAGACATGTTACTTATTGTTAAACATTAACATGCAAAACACAAGGGGTCCCCAGCCTACTTCCTCAAGATGACTAATATTTTAAAATCAGAAAAAATGAACATTGAAATCAGAAAAAATGAACATTGAAATACACAAAAAGAAAACAAGATAGACTATTTCATATCATCTATTTTTGCAGTTAATGTCAAGTTCTGAATTATTGTATTGGGTAAAAACATCGTGTTTGTTCTTGTTTTTGGATTTGAACCCTGTAAATACAATTTGGTAGCCTTGGAGTCGAAAAAGGTTGAGAACCCCTTATTCTCATATAGCTAACTTATCGTTGCTTTCTTTACAAGAGGCCATATGACTGACAGGTAAAGCAACCAATAGCAGCATCATGTTAAGAGGCGTGGAAATGTTCCTGTAGTAACATACCGGTTTAAATTCACGAACGTGTCAAAAGTTAACAAAAATTATTATAAATTTATGCCGTGAACCTTGCATACTTTTACGAATTAAGCATTTAGTTGATCGTGAAAAATTCTTATAGCAACCGTTGTAAACACTACAGCTAGTAAGCTGGTTCAGATGGCTCTGTGTTGTTTCCAGACCGTTAAAGAACGCGATCAGATGATGACTTCGAACATGCTGATATGTTTCCAGAAAAGTGTGCCTTATGCATCAGACATTTGGCCAACGGTCGTGATGTCGTGACCTTTAACCGTCTTCTTCCTTAACAAAACCCTGGTCTGTACAACGAGGTGACTCCCACTATCAGGATCAACCACAGGTAAACCCAATGCTCCATCACCGTTGTGTCCTTGAGCACGCCTATTAAATTTAATGACCCTTGCACTAATGTTGTTAAGATCGCTTTCAACTTGTGGTGACTTCTGAACAAAAGAAAAGTAAAAAATTAAACAAATCTAGGTTTGCAATAACAGCCTAGCTGTTAATTTTCAACACATCAAAACCTTTAGAAAAACACTCCAGTACAGACGAACCACCTCTCGCTATAGGCAAAAGGAACTGGTTTTGTCAAGTGGAAGCAGGGAAAATCATTCAACCTGGACCAAGAGGTCCAGACAAAAAGATAACTTTTAAGAGCAGGAAGAAATTAACATTGAAATCATCCATTGAATAAATTATCCAAGCATTAAACAACATTAAAATATGCTCCAAGATTTAGACTATAGCCTAAAGGCGGCGCTTTTGACTAACTTTTTGCATTGGTGCACTGGTGCGCCTCACTTTTTTCTTAGGTGCACCAGCACAAAATGTAGGTGCACCTAAATTTTCAACCACATCGCATTTAACGCATTTAACATTTAAATGGTTTTACCAGTTCCCTTTTTGTATGTCCATATAGGCAAAATTGACTTGTAAACGATTAACTAACAATCTGGTCAACACAAAGTTCTTTATTTGGAGCCCAAATCTACAAGAAAGGTAATTTACTAAAAAAGTGTTGGTGCTTAAAGTGCTTCACTGAACTGAGATTTAAACTTAAAAGATCTCAAGATAAATGGACCTAACTGATGGCATTAGGCTGCTCACCTCTCTGTCTGACTGCAGCACACGCATTTTCAAACGTAAAAAACAGAGGTTGCGATATACTTTTTTTTAATGTGCGTCCTTTTGACTGACAGGCTCGAAAAAAATCTAAATGAACCGTCACTATGGTGCAAGGTGGCGTTATGTAGTAATTAGTCTGTTCGTGACGTCATCACGCTGTACTTGCGTCCCAGAACTTATTGTATTTAAATACAACCGAACTTAAGTGATGAAAATAAAAGCACAACAGTCCAGTCTTTCGACAGACCCTCCAATCATCACGCAGATGCTCGGAGTCCGGGCCAGCCCACTCCTCCATTCATCCCAGAGACGCTGAGCGTCCCTGGGGGCGGGACACAATCGCAGCATTATCCAATGACCGTCTTGTTTCTAAGCACTGAAAAAAACTGTTTAAAGCAGCCCCATTGAAGTCAATGGACGCTGGGCTTCAACAGAGTAATGCACTGTACGCTACGGGAATGAATGAGAAGGAAATCGAGTCAGCCGACCTAAGTAGCTGATTCTGAGCGAAATTGTTTTCGCTCGAGATGAACGTGTTTAACGCATTTTTAGTCAATAAAATGTTAACATAATAGTACATATATTTGACCATTCATTTTTTGACAATTATAGGGGAAGGTGAGCTTCCCTTGCAGTCTTAAAGAAATCGTGACTGATTCATTGATATTCCTTCATTCTTCTTGTAATGGTTAAGTTTGGTTTACTTTGATAGGTGAACTTTCAATACTTTGTCTTGTGGTGAACCCGCGTCCCAGAGCGACATCGAATGGTTTTCCCAGATCGCATCACAGTCCGTAACAATTACAGGTGAAAACGCAGGTCGCTTCGCGAGCATATTATGCTGAAGGGAAACGGAGATTTACAAATTGTCCTCATTGTAATCCGCCAGACTGACGGACTGGCCATTACATTTTTCCGTCATTAGTTAAAAAATCCGTCAATTAAAGAGAATTTTGGGTTAACGTGACCTCTGGTACAAACTCGTACAGGAGTATCTGGACCACGGCCAATCAGAGGTGGGCCCTTCACTATCTCTGATTGGTTTAGACCACAATATGGGCCTAATGTGTGATTACTATGATTATTTTTAGTCGCACCATTGAAAAATAAGGTTGCAATAAGGTCGCATTTGTGACCAAATTGGTTGCACTCTAGAGCCCTGCCTAAAGGTTCTAAGTTAAATCAATAACCAAACCAAACATTTCTTTGAAAACTAGTTGATTATAAAAACTATTGTAATAAAATATATGTTTAAAGTAGTTGCTTTAAATATAATAAAATCACATTTACCCTTCAACATGATGTAAAATACATACAGTTCACATATGTCCGCATATCACTTCAGGTCAAAGCAACTGTGTCATTAATAATTCATTTAAAGCAGAGTAAGGATAAAATGTGAAGATGTATCCCTGACACTGCAGTAAGTGTATATCACTGTTCATTCCTTGCCTAATAGTTATAGTTTTCCTCTCCTGTGCTGGCTAATAAAAACATTATATGTTTTGCAGTGCAAAGCTTCTGAAGAAAAAAATGACAATGTATTGTGAGACTGTCTTTACTCTGTGATCCTGCGTGAAAAGCAGATGTGTTTGATTTAAATCTGGTTGAGCAGGATTGACTTTATTGTTCCAAAACTAGATAAAGGTCCCTGGATGTTAAAGATTAACAGACGCTTTAATGAAATTAATCCTAGACCTTTGTGCTCCGGGTCAGTACGTTTGAAAAGATAGAAATTACAAAAGGTACAACATATTTTGTAATATGTACATTGCAATGGTTTGCAAATACTTTAACAGTTGTTTAAATTTAATTACCACTTCAGATGCAGTTTCGAAAGAAGAAAATGTTATTGTAGCAATTTTTTTGTCAATTCAATGCTTTTCTCATCTAATAAAAAGATTTTAAATGATCTTTTGTTGGTAATTTCTTTAAGTGTGAATAATTTGATTAATCGGCACATCTTGCAATTAACTGGATTTAACGTTTTAATCACTGACACTAAAAATTATAAAGTAATAAATTAAAACATAAACAATCTTAGTATAGTTAAATACATAAATGTATAAAATTATATATTTTACATACAAATATGTACCTTTAGAGAAAATTCAAGAAAGCAGTCCACATTTTTCTTACAAACTAACATGTTTTATTTTAAATTAATGTAAATATAACAATTGTTTTATTTCAATGCCACAACAGATAGTTTCTTAATTAAACATGTCATTGTAGCCTAGTTGGGTGTCTTATGCTTAAAATAAAAATTGTATTCGATTAATTGTGCATAGTTCGATTAATCTGCACATCGTGACATCAACTAAATAAACGTTTTTCATCGATTCACACTAAAATAATAAAATAAAACATAAAAATATAGTAATATAAATATAAATTAAAAAGCGATATTTTATAATATTTGACAATTTTTGAGAAATTTCAAGAAAGCAATACATATTTCCATAAATTAACATATGTTAGTCATATCACATTTTCAAGCAGTAAAATCGAATCCAAAACACTTACCGAGAAGACCGCGTTCTGGAGACCGAAGGGAATCGGCGTGAGTCTCGCTAAGGCCACAACTTTGAGTCCACTTCCACCCTCCACGACCCGAATAACAGCACTCAGCTTTTCACTGCTGCTTATCTTACTCAAAACCCAATTCGTCAGTAATCTTTTACACACCACATGAGCTATGAAAGTCCCGATCAAAACCCCTACCATCACCAGACCCATTCCCAACACGAACCCATACAAATACCCCGCAGCGACGTTTAACACGATATAACCCCAACCGCAGGGAAAAGACACCGTGATCAATCCCACAATAAAGAGCATGGCTCCAACAAAGCTGTCTAAACTTTCCACCCATAATAACACGTCCTTCAGGTACTGGCGCACCAGTGCCACCGATGAGAAGCATACAGCTGTCAGGATGCAGGCCAGCAAGGCGCTTTTACAGCAACAGGTGGTTATACAACACGGATGTCTAAATTCGGGGGTGAATGACACACCGGTGTCGGTCAAGCTCTCGGGGTTCGACTCAGACTTCCCACCGTTTGCTCTCTCATCAAAGACGTTGCAGATCAAGATGTCAATCTTGTCACAGTCCATCGACTCCGGGGTCCGATTCAGCCAGCGGCTCAGCTGTATTTGACCTTTACCAGCCGTGTGCTTCAGGGCTTTCAGCAAACCCTGCACTGGCCCTGAGCTCCACATGTTTATTATACCTTCATATGACCGACTGGACTACTAGTCCGATACATTGACCCTTGAGTTTCCACGTTGCCTGGAAGCGATGATCACGTGAGATAAAAGCGTGGGGAAAACCGAGCAGTAACAAATACACAAGCGGAAATGGAGTTTAAATTGTCAATTTATCTCGGAAGAAACGATGTGGAATCGGACCATTTAAAGGACTTCAAATCCAAACGTTTCAGTTGCTGATCGCTGACGAATACCATGATCTCCCACCGTCCAATCACAGCATTGATGACATCGGGAATAAACCCCCCCCCCAGACATCCCTGTCGACCAGACCCCTACGAGAGATTTTCAGACTTGTTCAGATTTATCGCGTATGGTTTATAGATCACAGACACGTTTAACTTTCCAGACTCCAGGGATAACCACAGACCACTGCGGTCACGTTATCATTCGGGCTCCAGCCTGAAGTCCTGCCGCTCGTCCGGTTTAAAATGTCACATCGTTCGTCGTAAATAATCATAGCAATAAAAAACTACACTCGTTACGTCAGCCGAAGGAGTTGTTTTCTTGTCCTGCAAAGTCTTTAGCAAGCGCTCGTCCGCATCAGTCATCGATGTTTACGCCGAGCTTTATTCCGACCACTGTGTTTGCTTCCCAGTGTGCCATGCGACGACATCACGTGATCTGCCCCTTCAATGCCCACACGTCACAGTACCGCGAGAACAGCTGTACTGGGAAAGCTGCGATTTCAACCCACAGATTTATACACCAGAATCGTGTTTGTGAATGAAAGTTTTTTTACACTTATATGAAAATATAAAGTTTACAAGAACGTATTATATTTATCTGATCTAAAAATTAAACCATGCTTTTCTTTTGTATGCAAATAAATGTTTATTTCACTTCCAAATTAATCGTCTTTTTACTGTGTGATATAATTTTTTTATAACTAAACAAATCAATCTGATACAGCAACATTAAAAAAAAGATATAAATAATAAAATAACAGAAGTACATGAACTAAAATGACTATAAAAACTAAACATATAAAAATAAAATCTGATCAAAACATTAATATAACAACAATTAAACTGAAAGCAAACTGTCTATATCACCGCAATATCATATTTGACATATACATTTTTCCAAGTTCATGTATTCAGTCTGTGGGTTGACATAACAAGACACTGCTAAAAATATTTTTAGCCTAATATTTCTATTGTTCGGGAGGATTTTGACTTATTCTGGAGATTAATTCTTTAAAAATCTGCATCAGTTCAAAATTTTCTCAACTAATTTTCCATTTCCCCTTTTTATGTCAACACATCTAACTATTTAATTTGGTACAAAGAATCTATAGAAAGAATAACATAAACAATTATAATATATACTCATATTTTAAATTTCTTTATTTAGCAAACATATTTATCTAAAGTGACTTAAAAATAAAGTATGGAGCAATACACATTTATTCTAAAACGGATAGTTCACCCAAAAATGAAATTCTTTCATCATTTACTTACCCTACAGTTGTTTCATCTACATAAATTGTTGTTCCAAATCTGTATAAATATCTTCATGTAAAAGTTGTACCAAATCTGTTTACATTTCCTTGTTTTAATTAACACAGAGAAAGATATGGGATGAATGCTTGAAACCAAGCAGTGCTTGGCCACCATTGACAATACCATAGTATAACAAATCGCTTGATAATTTTCTCTGTTCTGTTGAAAACACAAAAAAATATATTGAAGAATGTAGAAAACAGTTCGGCATGGGGCACTTTTGACTTACATTGTCATTTCCCTAAAATTGGAAGTCAATGTTAGTCAAGAACTGTATGAAACATTTTTCCAAATATCTTTCTCTGTGTTGATCAAAACTAAGAAATGTAAACAGATTTAGAACAACTTGGAGGAATGAATACATAATTTTCATTTTTGGGTGAACTGTTCCTGTAAGGTCTTACATTAACAATAACCATAGAACAAAAAGCTTCATATAAATAACCTTTTCAACTCATCCCCACCTTAAGGGCAGTTTATTGAAATGCTCTCGCACACATTCCTCACTGTGTGTAGTAATCTTACACAATTGTTAGAAATAATAAGATAAACATCTGGTTGTTTAGCAGATGACCATAAATTCATCTGTAAGGATCATACCATAGGAGCAGGAATACATTGGACTTTACTCTGCTTACATGAAAGCACTTTTAAATGAGATCATCAGTATTGATGGGATCATTTTCAACATTGAATATGGGAATGCATTGAGAAAACACTGTGTGTATCAAGATGCACCAAGTAAAACTGTCTTAACCATTACAACATCGAGATGATCAGAAGTAGGCTAATGATTGCTTAGCTCATTGTAAAGACCTCATGATAGGTTAAGGGTCTTGAGATCTTTTGACATTGTTTTAAAAATGAAAATCTGATTGTGAAAAAAATGGAAAAATGGCATGTTGCTCAAGGGTGTTGCTTCTGTCTCATTATAGCAAATTGTAAGTCATTGTTCAAAGACCTGCTAGCAGGCACATTTTAAGTGGCCCATCACACTGACACAGAAAAGTGTCAGAAAAATAGGCTATTGTTAATTGTTATGGTTGCGTTTAGTGGCATTTTACGAATGTCTAAATAAGTTAATTATAAGCTACTAATAACTTGATGTTGAAAGTGAGCATTTGTTGATTTTTAAATACTAACAAGGCTCAACTTTTATTAACGCGACGTTTGCTATCGACATGTTTTACCACAAGGTGTCGCTGCTGTTTGACTTTGAAGTCAGGGCTTTGCTCGTTGTCAACCTCGAGATAAAATCGTGTTACGTGTCTTTCTAAACGTGGCTCAAACTATTTAACGTATGTTTATGTGTGTGAAGTTTATACTGTGAACTGTGTGAACGTAATCCCCCCTAATGTAGAAGCCATTTGAAATGAATTTCGACCGTACTACAACGACATCAATATTATTTACCATTATTCGTTTAGGCTACCTTTACATTACCTTCGCATTTTGGCTTTTATCAAAGGCATCTTACAGTGCATATAGGCTATACATTACTTGCAACTTCATAATGCATATACTGTCGATGAAATAAAAAGCTAAATTTCCTTTATTTTCCCCATTAGTATCCTAACAAACATGAAGAAACGGTTGGTAAGAGTGAAAATTGTGAGGGCTTAATGAGGAAATAATAAAGTACATACATCACAGCGCATGCCATTGGTGCGCTGAGCGCAGCATCAGGACCTGTGGCTCACTCGAGTAAAGCGGGATATAAGGACTCCAGCATTCATTTTGGCTGCACTCGCAATCGTGTGGGTTTATTTAAGCAGAAAGCAATTTATTATTCATCAAAAGGGATAAATATGGATTGTTCTGAAGAGGCGCAGTCACTCTCAGATGAAGCCTCCACTCCGATGGAATTAAAAAAGGGAATGTCAATATTTTTGGATGTAAGTATTTTCTTACTTGGTCTGTACAATAAATGATCAAATCTGACAAAGGTAAAACGTGAAGTGACTTAAATAAATGTTTATACGAACCTGTTGATGGATGACTTGGTAAAGGCAACTTTATCAACCAGAATCTCATTCAAGGTTCTTCAAATTGTATTATTTTGCTAAATGGCTAGGTATTTGTATGATCTAAACATGCACGTCCGTACGTTGTTCCCCAGACCCATAGAAGTAAATGGAATCTGATCATTCATAAATAAATGGATTTAATTTTTTTCTATAGATGTTAGTCAATCTTGTCTGATAAATCATCTGTGTTTTATATTTTTTTAACCAATTTCACATCCTCAGGCAGGATCCTGAGGTGATATGAATGTAATAAGAAAATATCCAATTTAATGTAATTCACTGTGATAATGGCACTCATGGAATTGCAAAATGCGTATTTGCAACTGTTATGAAATTATTCAGTTAATTTGTTTGTGTTGAAATGGGATTATTACAATTTAATAATTTAGTTTTTCTCCCTATTGAATGGTGATTGACTTAAAACTCTTTGGAGTTTCACTGGATACATGAGGTGTGTATATTATTTGTTATCATCCAGGAATAAGGAAGCACCAGTCTCTGAAAGACTCATGGCATAGTTTTTTCATTTCACTGAGAAGGAGGCTAATTTCAGCATAGTCTTAGGCATGCCAGAGGACCATATTTAGAATGTGAACACTCTAGCTGTGAATTGGGACTGCCACAGCATGCCTGAGCTTAGAGACCGGGTTTCAAAGTCTACACAGCCAACATCACTTTATCTTTCATCTCTACTCTTTGTAAGACTCGACCTAAATAATTTACAGCACTAGCGTCCCTTTGCATTATCAGCACGGCTCTTGTTTATGCTGATATTTTCCTTTTTACTTTCAGATATTGAGAAGAGCTGACAAAAATGGTAAGCCACTGTTTTCCTTTCCTGTATCGAAGTGTGTATGTTGTTGCGTGATCAACTTATTATAGACTTGTGAATATAACTCATATGGCACATCCGTATGTTTTATTGGCTGTCCCTTCCCAGCCAATGCTGGTGCTCTGTTGTCATGGAAACACGCTTCTAAATGATAGTCAATATTTTAATACAGCGACACCACATACATTTTACTGTGCTCCTCCACACCATCTTTTTTCACCTGCATGAATTTTCATTCAAGAACATTTTGTTCCTTATAAACATGGATTTAATGCTTTCTTAAATACAAACATCTCT
The DNA here is from genome assembly GCA_008369825.1 of Triplophysa tibetana. Lineage (NCBI taxonomy): Eukaryota > Metazoa > Chordata > Actinopteri > Cypriniformes > Nemacheilidae > Triplophysa > Triplophysa tibetana. The sequence continues at coordinate 15,449,966 of CM017908.1, forward strand.
GAAAAAGTTTGTACTTTACCTGAATTGTAAAATTAATCTAATTCTATATTGCAGAAATCTGTTTTACAATGTAATATAACTTTTCAGTATTTTTTACAGTAGACATAGATGTTTGTTTGTGTATTAAATATTCTATTTCATAATGATTATGAAACAAAGATCAGTCTTAGGCTGCATAACAGGTGAATGTATATTGTTTATTTCTAAGAATAGGTGCATGAAATATACAGTATTGACCAAATGTGATGTCCAACATTGGTCAATTGACATCTTTACTCTTTGTCCAAGCATTTTGTTATGGATAAAATTATAAATAAACTTGTAGGCATGTTGGAGCAAAAACAGAACCTCAGCTTTGAGAAATTACACAGAAAACATGTACATAGTTTACAAAGACTTAGCTTAGAAGCATGACGACAAAATATTATCACAAGAGAGGATCAACTAATAACAGATCAATTTGTAGTTAGCGTTTGCATTTTTCTTGTGAGCTTCCTATGCATATTTTGGTATCTTAGCCATTATGGACCAATAGCTTAAAAGTTTATACAATACACTGCATATATTGAAAAAAATCGTACCCAAAAGGGATAAAAAATCATGTCTTTTTATTGTCCATTCCAATTAATATCAATTAAACTGCATTTGGTTTGTTTTGATTTAAGCCATAATAACAAAAGAAACAGCTAACTAAGACAAAAAAACATGATAACATTATAAAAAAAACATTTGTCAGGGTTCTGTCACAACCAGAGAAAGGAAGATCCCAATGGCGAGGCAGCAAGATGGTGGGAATACTATGACTTTTATAATAGAACACAAACACAACAAAACCCACGATGGGGTAAAATGCAAACTGAATAAGGCAACTTCAAAATAAGACTTTACATTTAGTCATTTGGCAGACGCTTTTATCCTAAGCGACTTACAGTGCACTTATTACAGGGACAATCCCCCTGGAGCAACAGGGAGTAAAGTGTCTTGCTCAAGGACACACTGGTGGTGGCTGCTGGGATCGAACCAGCAACATTTTGATTTTCCAGTTCAGTGGTTTAACCCACTAGACCACCATCTCAACTTCCCACAATGGGGCTAAACAAAGAAACAGGATTAAACAAAACAAACTATCAAACATTTAGACTAAGAGATACAAACTGCACAAGACAAGGGAATCCAACAGGGCAAGGTAATCCAGTAAACAAGGTTAGAAGGCAATACAAGGCTAGGCAAGGCAATACGAGGCGAAGCAAGGCAATACGAGGGGAGGCAAGGCAATACGAGGCAAGGCAATACTGGACATGTAAGCACAACAAACGAGCACAGGACAGCAAACACAAGGGCATACCTATAGGGAGACTAATAAAGGATAATTAACAATGGGCAGGTGTGGGTAAAGAGGCACGGATGGAAGGCTATACAAGAAACGAGAGGGGCGGGGCCAAAGACGAGCCGGAGAGAACGCATAGTATGTCTTGATCGACAGTGATATGTTTCTCTCCACACAAAACCCAAGACTTTGTCATGAGTCTGTCACAAGATCAAGAAATACATGACATGGAGATGAAGAATCATGACAACATTATTAGAAAAAAAATGCTTTAAACGGAGTTATCTCATTTTGGAACCAAACTCTTCAAATATTGGACAAATATGCACTCCTTCCTCTTACACATTACTCATGACAGGTGTGTATAATGTATGCATGAACACATGTGTAAATATTCACATTCATTTGGTGTCTTTCCCTCTTGCCACAGTGTTTTCTCTGCACATTGTGAGTTGGTTTGTGTAGCAAACAGCATGTACAGCATTACATTTATTCTATTTTCAGTATAGCCTGGCATGACTCACCTGTCACTGTTTATTTCATAACCTCTCGCACACAATCCCTGTCCCCATCGTGAGCATTATATTCTGTCATAATTTACTTAAGCACCTGAAATCTGCACATCTAAATGTCACATTTTAAAGCAATGAACTTGTCGTCTTGTTTTGTATGTTTTTCTCGCTAAAGATGATGGGAAGTTGTCATTTGACGAGTTCAAGGCTTATTTCTCTGATGGCGTTCTGTCAGGAGATGAATTGAAGGAGCTCTTCCATATGATTGATACTCATAAAACAGAGTAAGCATTGCTGTGGATCATGCACACACTTTTTACTCACATAATTATGAAAATAGTACATCCCCACGTATTCAATATACGAAAATCAAGATGTGTAAGACACAGATTTTGAGAGACAAAGGGAGCTGAAAGCAACTCCAGTTTCTGGCCTGTCTGTTGGTTTGAATTATGAAAGTTCACAGATCATTGAATGTTCCTGGCTCTGACTTACCTACCAGCCACTCTGTTCTGATGATGTCATAACAAAATACTTTATCATGAGTAACATAGAGGGCAAGGAGAGGGTTCTTATTCTATCAGGGACTGATGTCAAGCTGATGCTTGTTGTGCTTCTGGGTTGTCAAACATGGTCACATCAACATACCATGTTGGCAGTGTGAGTGTGTTTGTGTGGGGGAGATAAAGAAGGAAACGTAACGTTTAAATTGATCTTTATTTTGTGCGTGTCTGTGGTAAAAAATTAGTTTTAGACTGTGTTATAGGGATAATCCACGGCTAGCCGTGCGACATATAGGCGAAGAAGCACCCGATGCCTTTTAATTAACATGATTTCAGATTGATGTGAGTGACTAGTAGCGTATGTTATCAGCAGTAGATCTGTTCCTGCTCTCACCTCCTCACAGACTGATTCCATGTCACCAAAGTCATCTTGGTTTCCATAGCAGCAGCTCTCCTGGCACATGCATGGTCCCTTTGTAGTAGGTGTTTGATGAGAAAGTGCTTCTGATTTGATTTTTCAGTCATTGTGTGGCTGGGGCAGATTTGGTTTTGATGTGGTATTTCAAAGAAAAATCACTCCCCTGTGTCCAGATAATGATTGGCTCTTTCCTTTACCACAAACATAATGTTGTTTTGGGCCAAGCATCAAATATTTATTTGATGGAAAGATATGTAGGACAAGATACAAACCTATTCTCGAAAGAGAAAGTAGGTATAAGAGATATAAATGATAAACTGTGACCTTTGTGACACAGTGCCCAAGTACCTAAATAAATATGATTTTTTTTAAATGTGTTTTACAACAGCACTTTTCTCTATATATGCCTTTTTATATGCCTTTTAACACCGTTGCAAAGGAGCTTTAGAGAAAATACATTTTAGCATCAGACAGGTAAAAAATAAAGAAAATAAATTAGTGCGACAGCAAGTAAATGAAATGATGAAATACATGATTAACTTTTATACAGTTTTAAAAGCTGTAATTGTAAGTTTTATTTTACAACATTTTATTTATTTGTATAAGGGCTGTCCCTTGTTACAATGCTATTCATTGCATTAGCTATAATATTGGTCTTGTTGTGAAATGTCTTCAGGAGTAGATATGAGAGGAGATATGAATATTATTGACATAAAGAGCTAGTGGTTCCTATGCTCTTATTGATCTCCTCTTCTCAGTGTATTTGTTGAAGACTTTTCCTCCTGCTACGAGGTCTAGCCCGGTCAGTTAGCAGTGACTCATACCCCCCTTTGACTGTATTTTATATTTCCTGCACTCTTTTTTTGTACTCCGGGGTCTAGACACCCAATGAATGCCTATAAGGACAACTGCCAGATACTGACAATCTAGTTATCACATGAGAGGATTGTCAGAAGGGCTATACATCTCAGTTATGTTTTTGATCTTAAAGTCTTAAACTTAAAATTCAATGGAGGTTATTACTGTACATTTATATCAAAGACATTTTTATCATTTCTTTTATATGTTTGAATGTAATTCACATTATTTTCCTGCTTTCTAAGACAAAAAAAGATTCGTTTTTTATTTGTGTTTTAGCTGTTTAAATAAAACCAACCAAAAGCCTACTAAAAGTAATACCAATAGAAATTAGTGTAGTGTATCATTTTATTGTATCCAATGCTCAAAGATATGTGCCTAAGATGAAATTAAATTCCAAAATTAAACGTGTACACTTAGAAATATTCACTGGACTCCGATGCCCTATTTCCCCACACATCTGCATACATCACATTTCTTCATTTTCAGAGTATAATGTGTCAGTTTCTCTCATGGCACTGAGTTTCTACCCATATAGAATAGCTGTTGGGTTATAGACTGAGCTGTCTGAAGAAAAACGCCTCTCATTAGGAGCATATCACATTCCCAAATGACCCTCCCTTGAGCAAGATCCCGTCTGCATAGCTTACAATCATCACAGACCATTACATTACATTCAACTAAAACTCATATGCATGCTGTGAAATTCATAGAAAATAAATTAACATGCCTGAATGTGGTTTGCTTTCAGCAATGTGGACACGGATGAGCTCTGTGGTGAGTTCATACTTATTATTATTACGTAAAATTACTGGGAAGTTTTGGGCTACTGTACCGTAAAAAAATGTATTTGAGTTTTAAACTATTGAAACCAAATATTTTTTGGGGAAAGAACTGTAAAGATTGTCAGTTTGAAAGTTTTGAGAAACTTGTTGAGTTAGCAAGGCAAACAAATAATAGGGGTGCATACAACAGATATTTTTTGAATTATCTTCTACAAAGGGTTCTAACAGTGTGCTGGTCTCAAAGTGGCAAATTTTTTTTTTAATTGTGCTCGCTTGTAATTTTATATTTAAATGTTAATATCTCATTGTAATATTAAGTATGTTGTGCAACAATACAAATGTGTTACTTTTCAATAGTGACAAAAATGTTAATACTTATGCAAAGATGTAAAGGTTCACCCATAAAAATACAACTAAATAACAATCATAATTTCATGCTGAACTTTTCTTTAAAGACTTATTTCATAACAAAACATAAAGTCACTTTGAATAATATGATGCAATTAATCATTGATTATTTCCAACGGTTTTCCTTAAGAATACTTCTCTCAGCACCTTGGAGAATATGAAAATGTTCTTGGTGCCTTGGAGGACATAAACACCTCCATACTGAAAGCCATGGACAAAACCAAGAAGGTCAGTTGTTATCAGTTATCAGAACCTAAGACCTTTGTGTAGAAGTTTGGATAGATGATATACAGCGTGTGATACCTGTTTGTTTTTACCATCTCTTCATTTAGGCTCTTGGTGTCTTTTTTAATCACTCACAGCATGTTTCTTAGCTCCTACTGTCAACATAAGATGCGTCATTTTAGTATGACATAATCAATTTACCCCCTATATTTTATTCAATTTATGTTAATGTTCATTTATTTGATTATTTATTGTATAATAATTGTATTAAATAAACAATTTGTTTAATGGGTCGCATTAAAATAAACCTGTAGGGGAAATTGAAATCAAGCAGTTGCCAAATAACAGTTCTTCTCGGTTTCTTTTGTTTGTTATCCGAAATAATCTACAGGCACTCTATTGTTTGGCTGTATGTACCAGAAGTTAAGGGCAATCCACGAATGTGTGCATGCGCACTAACGTTTGTTTATATTTTTGCTTTGAACCCGTCTATAAAGCAGCTGTAGGGGTACACTCAGTGACTGTCATCACTGACATTCTGGTCTGAGCGACAGCATTTATTCCCCACATCACTATTATTAGTCAGGTCCACAATGACCCTCAGAGGGCCACACAGTTACACGCTTCGTGCTTCAGTGCCAGCAGACTTGTTTAACTGTGCCTGTCTCCCGTTTCACACTGATTATGATAATTTTCCTATAGAAAAAAAACTCTGACAGCAGACCAAGCATACTTTATGCATATGAGAAATGGAGACGTCTGTATGAGGGGCAGCGCTGTGTCATTTCATTATATCCTCTTAATGAATGAGAAATCTGAAACCAATTAATGTCTTAGTGGAAGTATATTGGCACAGCCCTGCTAAGGTTGTCTGTGATCTTAAGCCCGTGCGAATCGACCATTTCTGTGATTTGTTGGGCTCATGTATAATTTTTCAAGGTTTTATACATTGTTTGCGAATAATGGAGGTTGTTTTTAATTGTTTTGGTATTATTTAGGGTGCTTGGTGATATCCATAAGTTACCGGGAGTCTCCAATTTGTTTATTTATGATGGAAACTCTTGTAACATTTGAGACCCGCGATCACGGTGATCTTTTGTCCGGTTCGGGATCACTGGTCTCAAATACTGACAGGTACAGTCATGTTTCATTAAACGCAATTTAAGTATAGGCTATACAAACTATACGCAAAGCCTTGCCATAACGTCCAGGAAATTTGAGTACAATCATTCCCTGCAAATGTGTCTGTGACAGGCAGAACAACGACACACACCCGGAAGTGGCAGATACAACCCCGGAGGGTAAGTTTATTAGCAAATATTGGATATATATTGAGCAACCCGGAGCCCGGGGAGACGAAGGTAATCCTGAGCGTGTCCACTTCGGTTCAGAGACTGTGGAGTTCTGCCGGATTGGTCCGTCTGTAGGGCTGGAAACTTCCACTCACAGAGTAGCTTGATTGTCCTATTCTTCGGATCCTAGGTCAACGAGACAACACACACACACACACACACAAAGCATATCCGTTAGCGTGAGAAGAAATCTGTCTATGAGGAGTTGGTGCTCACCCTTCTCTTCTCAGCAGTCTCCTTTTAAAGGCTGCTAAGCTTGCCTCCTTATGAGCGGCAGGTGTGCCGCTCTAATTTCCTCCGTCTCCGTGGCGACGCTGATTGTGCAAGGGGTGACTCGTCACAGTGTCACATAAAAAACTGATGTGGGGAGGTCGTTTATAAATCACAGGAAGTCTCCAGATAATACTTAATGAAAATTGTGAATGGTGATAATGTGTCTTGAACCCTAATCTTGAACCAAATTCACAGAAGGCTCCAACTACGCAAACTGCTATTAAATCAAAGCGGTGAGCGTTTACTTGGAAGTGTCTTCATTGCGGCATGCCCATTAAAACCGAGCATTTGCAGAGCTGGCCTCAAAACCTGGGCTGAAAACGTCTTGGTTACGTATGTAACCTCAGTTCCCTGATGGAGATGTCACCATTTGGCCACCAGGGGTTGCCTGGGGGTCATGTTATACTTATTTGTTTAGTGATTGCACCTGTGCCTCGTTTGTTTGAGAGTTTTTATACACCCTGTTATGCCCTTAGTTCTTCCTGTTAAGTTTGTATGTTACTGCCCGTTCCGTATTACGGTGAGCTCTGTTTTCTCCTGTTGGTTTCAAGATACCCTTTTGTGAATTATCTTTTATGGATGTACCTTTGTTGGATTTATCATTTTGTGGATTATTTTTGAGATGGATTGTGCTTGATGGATTATCTTTTTGTTTGACCATTAAATCCTCCTTTTGCAAGCATCGTTGTGTCTGCCTCACCTTTTGGGTTCAACCACTTTCCACACCGTCTACCCGAGTGTGTACCGGGTTCTTACAGGAGGGAACGAGACGTTGTGTCGAGAACGACAGATGGGGTTCGCCCTTGAGAACCAATCAACTCTGACTACTATAGAAAAGGCCAATGAAATTTGGCGAATGAAATTTGCATGCCGGGCTCCGCCCCCGGATATCCGGTATAAAGGAAGCCGGCGTGTAGCATTCATTTACCTCTTGTTCTGAAGAGCCTGAGAGCCTCTCACGACTGCAGCAGAATACGATACGTGTTTGTGGCATAAGGGACACAACGTCTCGTTCCCTCCATCAGGGAACTGAGGTTACATACGTAACCAAGACGTTCCCTTTCTGTCGGTCTCTCGACGTTGTGTCGAGAACGACAGATGGGGTTGCCTATGGAAAACGCCACAATGCTGTATCGCGTCACAATCTCTAGCGAAGCGACGGTAACAAGCCTGGGCGTGTCAGCTCGATGCTTTCGCGAAACTGTCACCTTCCAGTGTGGTGGTCGGGGGGTTCCAGAGCTTGGCCGTCCGGCTCGGGTTTACACCGGGTAAGCGGCACTTCCTTAATCAGGGAGGCGTTGCAGAGGCCACCTCCTACCCGTGGGGAGGAATATGGTGGATATAGCTATGGTCTCGTCCTTGGAGGAGAACGCATGGAACGTGCGGACTGAGTAGTTAACCGCGAGATGGAGGTCCACCTGGGGAAGCTCATGGGTTACCAAGAGTGGGAACCATTCTCATGAGGATACATCAGACGGAACAGCCCAGGGAGGGGGTGTTACAGACGTCCGGTAGCACTAGGTCCGATTACAGCTATCTGTGATAGCTCACATGGTATCCCGGCCTAAGGGGGAAGGCTGCTCTGCCCAGCCAGCCCCCAGGGGGTGCTTGTTTGGTGATGGATGGAAGGCCTGTTCTTAACCAGTGTCTGGGTAAGAAGGGAGGTTGGTGAGTTACCAGTTCCTTAACCGTGTTATTGGGTATGAAGAAAGGTAGATAGCACACTGACCCAACCTGTTAGAGGGTGGAAAGGTGCTTTCGCAGTTATACGCCCCCCCGGATGCCAGTCCTACATGTCGCCACGCAGGACGTGGGCTGACACCGGGTTTACGCAAAGGTTGTTAACCCTTGCAAAGGTGTTTGGGCGTAGCCCAACCCGCAGCTCTACAGATGTCTGCTAGAGAGGCGCTTCTGCCAGTGCCCAGGAGGTGGCTAAACTCTGTGTGGAGTGAGCCCTCACTGCCAATGGGTATGGGAGATTCTTAGATCGGAATGCCGTTGTAACGGCGTCCACGACCCTGTATGGAGACAGCCTTCCCCTTCTGCTGTCCTCCAACAGACACGGAGCTGGTCAGAGCTTCAGAGCTCTGCGTGCGGTCCAGCACGTACTGGACACAACACTGATCGGGTTGGGTCTTCCTCCCCTATGGGGAGCGCCTGCAAGTTCAACACTTGGCCCCGGAGGGAGTAGTGGGAAATTCTTGGGCACGTATCCGGGCCTGGGTCTCAAGATAACATGAGAGTTTCCAGGGCCGAATTTAAGGCAATCCGGGGACACGGAGGATGCTCGGTGGTCTCCTACCCTCTTGAAGGAAGTGAGCACCGTCAGGAGGGCCGTCTTACTCTGTGAGGATGATCGGAACATCCGAGGGGCTCTTGGGGGGCCCTGAGGCTCCCCAGGACCACTTAGGGTCCCAAGAGGGTATGGAGCTGAGATGAGGCAGATTCCACCCTCTCACGCCCCTTAGGAACCGGGTGTTGTGTTGCCCTAGTAACTTTCCACCGACTGAGTCGTGATGAGTGGCAATAGCGACTACATACACATGCAGTGTGGAGGGGAGATGTTAGTCTCCAGTCTCGTAAGAAGGAAAACACAATCCTAATCGAGCACCTCAATGGGTCTTTCTCATTGAGAGAGACACCAGGACGAGAAGAGGCGCCGTCTATAGGCGTGTCACCGCCTAATAGATGTGGCCCTAGCCTGGGTGATGGTCTCTGCCATAGAGCGGGAGTAGCCATCTCAGGATCTTCTCGTCCCGTCTAGAGACCAGACATGGGTGTTCCAGAGGTCTGATCTGGGATGCCAGAACGTGTCCCTCCCCTGATAGAGCAGGTCCGCCTGCGTGCCCGTTGCACACTGCACCATACCCCTGCAGGGAGACGTCAGTCGTCACCACGACCTGCCTCATAACCTGCCCAGAGGGACCTGAGTCCGTCGAAAAAGTCATAAAGACTACGGGTTATGGTGCGTCGGCAGCAGGGCGTCATCACCATGCGCCTGCTGCCGGTGTGCCACGCTCTCCTCGGAACTTCGACTCTGAAACCAGTGTTGGAGCGGTCTCATGTGCATCAACCCAAGGGGTATTAACCCGCGAGGACGCCATGTGTCCCAGGAGCCTCTAAATTGTTTCAGGGGGACCGCTGTCTGCCTAAAATGTTCATTTCAGACAGTTCAACACTGGTTGGGCGCATACTGCGGACAGGTGCGCCAACATGGTGACTGAGTTGAGTTCCATACCGAGAAAGAGGATAGTCTGCACTGGGGAGAGCTTGCCCCTCTCTTGGTTGACCTGGAGTCCCAATCGATCTAGGTGCTGGAGCACCAGGTCCCTTTGTGTACATAACAGATCTCGCGAGTGTGCCAAGATAGGCCAATCTCTGAGATAGTTTAGTACCCGCTCGCCTTCCTCCCCTCAAGGAAGAAAGGTCGGTCAGGGACAGACCAAAAGGGAGGACTCTGTACTGATATGCCCGCCTCTTGCACGCGAACCGTGGGAACGGCCGGTGTCGAGGAGGATCGAGACATGAAAGTAAGCATCCTTCCGGTCGTTTGCCACGAACCAATCCTGACACCTGATAGATGTCAGGATGCGCCTCTGTGTGAGCACCCTGAACGGCAGCTTGTGAAGGTGCTCTGTTCAGGGTACTCAGACCGTTGGGGGCAACCCACCGTCTTTCTTGGGAACGATGAAGTGCAAGTATTGACCCACTGAACATCTTGGTTTTGAGGGACGAACTCGATGCCTGTTTTGCCAGAAGGTTGGTGACCTCTACCCGAAGTAGGAGGCGTCCCTGCCTCTGACAGAGGGAGAGATGATGCCCCGAAACTCGGGAGAGTCTCTGGCGAACTGGATCGAGTAACCAAGACGGACCGCCCTCATTAGCCAGCGAGACAGTGTGGGCAGCTCTCGAGCTCCCAGGGACTGTGACAGGGTGACCAAGCAGACGGTCTGCTTCATCATTCCCACGGGGGTGGTTTGTCGGCTGGCGGAGCTAACCATGTCGCGGGGGTCCCCGGAGGGAAGGTTGGCTCCGCCTTTTTACCTGCCTGGCGGGAAAACGGCTCGCACTGTCGGTTTGAGAGTGGTGACATCTGTCGTATGTGTACGACCTCACACCTCGCCAGGGTGTGAGGTCGGATCGCCGAGCACAGTCCAGTGGAGTGTGCGATTGGCTGCAAGTACACCCGGGGAGAACGGAAAAACTCTGCGAGTAAGTGGGCACCAAGCCCTGAAAAGGGCCCAGCTTTGGTGAAGAGGCAGGAGTCGTCCCTTACCGACCGATCAGAGCCGTGGCTGTGAAGGTTCGGGCCCGATGTTGTTCTCCCTGGGGTCTTCCTGTCAGTGTCCCTTCTCGCGAGAAGGTTGCTGATGGGGTGGAGGTTTCCCCCTCGACCTCTGCTTCCGGGGTGCCGCCTGTGGGGGCACAGGAACCGGAGCCGATGTCGAAGGGGTCCTGGGTTGCAGGGAAGCAGACGTCACGTGAGATCTCGGAGGCCTGTAGGTGGCCGAGTCGCGGAGTGAAAAAAATGTGGCTAATTGCCACTGTCTGCTTCACCGTCCAAAACTGCTGAGCGCAGTCCTCGACGGTGTAACCAACAACCCACCCTGGGAGATGGGTGCATCAAGAAAGCGGACTTCCTTGGTGTCACTCTTCTGCACAAGGTATAGCCGGGGGTGTCTCTCCTGGACCACTACCGTGGACATCGTCCGACCCAGGGCCCGTGCCGCCGCCTTGGTCGCCCGTAGAGCGCTGTCAGCGGTGGCACGGAGATCCTGCATCATACCCGGGTCGGCCTTACCCTTGTGGAGCCCTCTCAACGCCTTGGCCTGGCGGGCCTGCAGGATAGCCATGGCGTAGAGAGAGGAGGCAGCCTGGCCCGCTGCATCGCAAGCTTTCGACACCAGTGATGCCGAAGTCTTATGCGCTTTGGGCGGTAGGCATGGCCGATTCCCCCCAGGTGGTAGCCGTCCGCGGCACAGGTGCACCGCGGGCCGACGTTCCACCCGGGGGATCTCGACATAGTCCTTGGCTGCCACACCATCGAGGGAAGTAAGGGAGCCGGAGCTGGTTTCACTGGAACGGTCAGTGAGGGGAGCGTTCCAAGTTTTACACAGTTCCTCATGCACCTCCGGGAAAAACATGGCACCCGGGGTGGGCGCGGTTTGCACCGCGCTCGGACCTCAGGAACCACGTATCCCCGGGTAAGCACGGATTACACTTCTGCTTCCTCCTGAACTCGACCGCTGGGGGTGGAGCTCGGATTCGTCAGAGTCGGATGCCAGTCTCCCTCCGATGCTGCGAGCGACATCTCATCTACGTCACACATCATTTCCGAGTGTGTGCGTGAGAATCCGGACGGTATGTCACCGCCGGTTGGGGAACGTTTAGAAGAGCGAATCGGGGTGCGATCGGCCCGTGAGCACTTGGCTGGCGGGTTTACGTTCGCAGAGTTCCCCATATCACTAACGCTGCTAACGTGGGTGGTCATCGGGGCCGTAGCCACAGATGTCACAGCCCAGGTAGCAGACGAAATGGTGGCTGGTTCCCGTAGGAAGACCATCTGTTGTTCAAGACACAACGTCGAGAGACCGACAGAAAGGGAACAGCCTATTATTTATCGATTTGGATGTTTTTTTGTGTAAAATCCACAAAAAAGTCCCAATAGTATAAACCAATAAACAAGCGCATTTCATCACACCTTTAACATTAGTTTATGCACAGTACACTAATGTAAACAATTGGATTGGCATTTACTAACATTAAGAAAGATTAATTAATGCCGAAGAACTATGCTGCTCAGCTAATGCATTTACTAATGTTAACAAATACAACCTCGTTGTAAAGTGTTACCATTCCTTTTTAAAATGCTTTGATATCCACTTTAAAAGTATGGCAAACAATAGAAATGCATTCTACTCATTTCATTCAAAAGACAAGAACACAAAGTCTGATGACATTGTCAGTTCAATTGAACTGTGAAGAATTCACAATAAGTAAGGCCTTAAATAAATGATGAGGTGCTATTTATCTGTGATCTCTACTTCACACCACATGGTCAGTGTTGTGTGTATTGTATGAGTGGGTGGGTAAACCAGTTGCTGTGATGCCCTCAGGAGATCATCATCCCACATTATAATGTTGGGTCTCAGCTGATATTTCTTCCCTTCAGTTTACAGATCAAGTTACAATGATAAATTATGTTTTAATGAAGTTCTTGAAGATGGTGCCTATTTTAGCATTCAAAACACAGAGACACATTATGTTGTCACACCTTTGAAATCCTATATTTAAGTGCAATAAATAGAAGCCTAAGACTACACATAGATAAAACAGTAACATAGACATAGATTATAAAATGACACAATAACGGGACTGATTTGCGTAATCTTTTCGGTATTTTAGACCGCTATGGAAACGCAGACAGCAAAAGGTCTGGGGAGAAAAATGTTCCTGGGAAAAAAGTTCCTGGGACAAACTGCTCCAGATAGTTTGATTGCTGCAGATAGTTTGCAAGCTGAAGTCACTGCCATATTTGACTTTAAATAGCTGGAAATACAGAGCAAGCAAACAGCAGGTTTATAAGGAAAGTGTGAGGCTTTCACAGTTTAATAGTGACCTTGTTTGATATATGACTCATGGAACATTGTAAAGGATCCATGTGTTGCTGGATGGGTTGGATATCACTGATTCCTCTTGTAAATGATCTTGAACATGTTCATAATAGAGACCAGCACCTGTTTCATTACAGAATGCTTTGAAGAATTATGCGTCCTGTTTGCTGAGGGATGTTCTCAGATTTAATAACAGCTTTTGTTAGTGACATAACACGGTTGCTTCAGTGTGCGACATAATTATACATGTGGCCGTTGAATCCTACGCTGAATAACCGACATACAAGCGGCAAATAACAGACCCTTGAAGCTTTGAGACCGCAAGCATTAAACCTCTTCCAAAACAACTTCAGAAGCTTTGTTGAGTGTTCACTTGAGATACATAAAGAAGTGTTTGATCTGACAGATAACATTAAATAAAAACCATGAAGGACAAAATGTTTAGATTATTACTATATTATAGATTAAAGCTAGTTACAGACGTTCAATCTGATTGGACAAGCAATGCAGAGCGGTCAGCAGATTTTTTAAATCAGGAGTGTTGCATAAAGAATTCAAGTCAGTTACATTTATTTCAGGGTACCTCAGTATTAGATCATATTTTTGTGCCCCACTTTATGAAGTATAGAAAATAGAAACTTGTCATATTTTACCTGCAGGAGTACCAGGAGGCCACACACCTTGAGCAGTTTGTGACGCGTTTTCTGCTCAAGGAGACCACCAGTCAGCTGCAGTCTCTTCAGAGCTCACTGGAGTGTGCCATGAAGACCACAGCTGAGCAGACCCGACATGAGAGGCAAGAAGCTTTCATTTTCTTTTACATTTTGCTAAACATTTCCATTTTATATAAAAAATTCCTTTAGATAGTAGCATTGAAGTATTTAGGAACTGCTAATTGAACTGGCCTTTTTAATGGAATTGGACATCCAAAAAAGACTTTTAAGTGAAGGAAAAGTTCACCCCCAAAAAAGATTTAATTTATCATCCAGAATCAGTTCTTGGCGCTTTCTTAGACAGAAGAAATATAAAATTATATAAAAAAATAATAATATAAAATCACCGTTTTTCATATAAACACAAACAAAGATATTTGGAAGAATGTTGAGGGTGAGTAATTCAAGACAGAATTTTCATTTTCGGGTGAAGTATCACTTTAATTTTCAATTATTATGCTTTTATAATAATTTAGATGCCTAGACTGCTACTGAGTTGTTAGTCCAGCAAACAATTAACATATCATATGCCTCCTGTCTATTTTCATTTCAAAAGCAAGGATTCCAGGCAATCTTTTGCACTGTAGAGCATCATCTGCATTAGTTTCATAAATAGACCAGGAGACCGCAGTCCATTGTGAAATTATGCAGAAATCAAATGAATAGCACTTTTACTGAAACAGTCGGAATGAAACCAATCTGTATGTGTGTTTGTGTGCATGCATGTGTTTTGCATGTTTGGTAGCTCATTTTCAGAGCTCACATGGACTGCAAGCATCTCTGCTGTAGCTAACTACATTCCTGTGTGGAAATAGGTCTGCTGTGGCCCACCACTGGTTGAGCTTCTTATAGAGTGCAACATTTAGAATGGAAAATTAGCAGTTTTGTTCCATCACCTGGATGTGTGCATGCTACAGATTGCTGCATACATATGCATGTGAATGTGTACATGTATGTCATTGTGTGCCCACTACCTGTACTGCTTAGATCACCACAATGGAAATCAATGGGGGCCAATGTTGTTACAAACAGTCTTCAAATATTTTTTATTTATATTTTGAGTCAAACAGGTTTTGAATAACACAAGGGTAAATAAAAGATGAAAGATTTTTCAATTTTGTGAAAACCCTTGAAGGGGATTCAGTACCTTTGAATAGTTTGTGCCCCAGGGTATTTCTTGAGAATTCTCCACATAAGTTATTAAAAATTTAAAAAAAATTAGTGATGAAGCCTGACCTAAATTGCAAATGTATCTATAGCAAACACTGTTTGGGCCACAAAGTATAGATATCGGATACCACAGTAGGTAAAATTGTGCTCCAGAACTGGTTGCTTTCCTACACTTTGAAATATCGTATTTTATGTTCAGCAGAACAAAGAAATTTATAAAGCACTTTTTCTACTATGGTAGCTATGTTTTTGGGTGAACAATCCCTTTAAATGTAATTGTACACTTTTCTTGTAGTGTCAATCAAAAGCAACAGAGAATAAAAATGTAAATGAATAGTATAATAGTATATTACAGTGGCAAGATAAACAGATCTAAATAATTTGGAACACCACATAGCAGTCGCAAAAAGCCCTCTTTTCTCCTTCCCTCACAACTCTTTATCACACAGCCTATCACAGACCTTCCCGCTGCCCAATGCGGCTGTATCACGTCTGTAGCCTCATAACAACTCTCAGAATCCCATGGGCGAGCTCAAAATATCTTAGATGCGCTCTGTTGCTTTTCCACTCTGACCTTCAACTTGATTGGAGGGATGTTGACAGTACACACATTTAGTAATTTAACCGTCTCTTCATTATTTTGTCAAGGCAATGAAATTAAAAAGAGCAAACCTGTGCACAACATCTTATGGATACACATGTGTAGCCTTTTACGTCCCCACATTGACAATGTGCCTTTCAAGGTTTAGCTCCATAGGATGAGCTTATTCTTTGCTCAACTACTCACTGCTGGTCTATAGGGTTTGCTTGATTCCTACAGTGTTGAAAGTGGCAGGTGGCCAAAGCAAATTGAAACGGTGTGGTCCATTCTCTATTCTGTCTGAAGCGTTGAGTCTCAGAGGAGCAGCACCCCACACAGGGATGAAACACCAGATATGAGCTCATATCTGAGAGCAGACCTTTCTAGAGTGGTCACCACATTCACTGCTTTCATCTGTGTGTGCAAAGAACACCATTAGCGGCTATTAGAAAACAACACAGATACTTTTTTTTTGTTTTTCACAAGGGGTCATTTTTATTTTATGCCTTATATAAGAGGGGCTACAGTAGTTCATCCAATTGTCAAAACCCAAAAAGGAAAATTCTTTCATTATTTAATCATCCTCTTGTCATTTCAATCCAGTGTAAATTTCTTTCTTCATCAGAAGATCTTTTTAAAGAACATTCGTAACCAAATAACATCGGTCCCCATTGACTTCCATTGTATGGACACAAAACAACAGAGACATTTTTCAAAATATCTTCTTTTGTGTTCCAATTAGGAAAGAGTCATATGCATGTTTTAAATGACACGAGACAACAAATGACAAAAAATTATGACACAACTTTAGTTTTGGGTGAACGTTCCGTTTAAGAAGCCAGGCCAACCATAGTATCCCATACCAGCGAGGACATTTCTGTGAACTTTGACTCTTCCTCCATAGTGGTCTGTCAGAGCATATTCATTCAGTGACAGATCAGGGGTTCAGGTGTGCAGGCGTGGGGTTCTGACTTCAGCTGGGTTTTAATGACCCATGTGTCCCTGGGTCTGGCTGATTCATTTGCCGCTCATCCCGGCATTCTGATGCAGTTTTTAACCGTGGAGGGTGTGCTTCCCTCAGGACGAGCATTACGCAACAGTTTCTTTAAGGATAATGAGGAACCAACCGAGCCATAATTTCCACACCTGCCTGCATCTATTTATTTCATTGTGCCGAGGTTAAAATAGACACAGCATTCCTCTGCTTCTCGGGAACAGATGAACAATACCTTGAATAGATAAACAAAATTGGAATTCAGATGTAGTACACAGAATATCAATTGAATTGGTTGTCATATGAATAATTGAACAATCTTCAGAACCGAAATTAATGATTATTTACACATCTAAAAGGATTATATTTTAGGTGACCCTAACATGCTCTGGAAGAATTTAGTAAGTGTAAAAGAAGATTTCTGTATTTTGGAAAGAATGATCTTGTTCAGTCAAAGAGGCATCAGTGTAGTGCTGTTAATGTTTGAAAACTACATTTGCATGATGGCTGAAAATGTTGACACATAATTTGCATTTATACTCTGTGTTTCTTCTATAATGCTTTCTAGCTTTCTTGCAGTGTATTGATAATATTGGCATGGGCATTTTAGCGTTTTCCAGAGCGACAATATCTGTGCTTTTGAGCCTTCAGTACATGACAAATTATCCTATGAGATGTTTGTAAGATTTCG